>JBBELK010000720.1:0-698265 GCA_037783545.1 Henricia sp. BOLD:AAB3569
TCATGGCAATGAAAATGAACTTTTGTAAAACATTTTTAAAATTAAACACACTGGAAATACTCGAGACGCTGTTACAATCCGAGTTGCAAAAAAAGTGTTTTCAAGTTACAATTACAGGGCGATTCTAAAAAATAAAAAAACAACGAGAAAGTACGGAACATACTTGTAAGAATCACAGGGTTGAAACTCCTCTCTAAAATGACGTACGTCCTGATAGTGTCATTATGTTTCGACTGAGCAATATGCAAGGGTCTAATTAGGGAATTGCGCTACTGTCTTTCATGGCGTCCAGTGGCCTATAAAACCATGACATTAACATGTTGATAAAATGTTGGTGTGGTGGGGGGAGGGGGAACCTGCAGGCCGAAATGAGAATGCAGCTGATTATTTTTGTCGAGTTAAAGTTCTGGGCAAAGTAGTATAGGCAAGGGGCTTCTGACGCCCCGTGAAGCCCAAGTGTCTGCAGGAGGAGAACTGGCTGCTGTCCACCAGCCCCATTCCCCAGATGCACCGTGTGCAGCACATTAGATTGCCGCGACGTACATGTAGTTGCTGGGGACGAACTATTCTCCCTCTGACCTGGGAAATCAAGTGAGAGCATTGACTTGGCTGCGCAGCGCTCGTGGAAAAGCCTCATTACTGTAGGCCTTGCAAGACTCATATATCATACTTCTTGACCATGTCAAGCACCAGCTTGAACTCCTCTGCAAGATGTGTCCATCTATTCTTGAAGTGCTTGGAAGACCACATCTGGGAAATCTAGTGTGCTCTGCAGTTTTTTTGGGCTCTGTCAGGCTCTGTCATCCCTCTTGCGCATGAGGTGCTGCTCAAGGTTGCAAATCTCTGTGAGGCAAAAGCTAGACCCAGCATCAGACTTAGCCTGCTGCAGTTGCTGTTTTAGCAGAAGGTGCTGTTTCAGCAGAAGGTGCTGTTGGTAGCTTGGGCATTTTCTTGACTCTCAAGAACTACAGTAATGGGCTTGCCGTGATTCTTCACAGTGGTGCCATTTTCGTCTAACACGCATAGGTTCAATTTGTTTACCCCGTCTCCAGTTTTTTTTGCACATATAAAAAGGACGATTGAAGTCTGCAACGCCGTTAGTTGCTGCTGGAACTATTGCCAGCAGGGTCAAAGGAGCACCATCGACAAGGTTAGATGGTGTCGAGAGTTGATCGAGGTGGAGATTAATCCACTTGTAGACGAGCAGCTGGACGGGACGGTCTCCCTCGCCTCCTATCCAGCTCTTTGAGGCAATGCCCAGGGTCTGGTGCAGTTCATGATGAAATTTTATAAAGCTATCTTCCCCAAATACTAAACCTTACAAGCCCAATGGCCTTGGACATCTTGAATGTCACACCTAGTAGCGTTTCCGCAAAGACATGTTCCAACTGTTCAATGCTATATAGCCTGGAGGTACTGTCACTACACGAGGCTGCTCACCTAAAGAACCACTCCACAAGAAAGAAGCCTTAGGACTCCTGACTAGGGGGCATCCATAAAGAACGTACGCATGAAATGACGACTTTTTAGACCCCCCTCTCCCCCCATGTACGCATATTTCGTGACGTCACCCATATGCATTAACGTTGGGTGTACGCATTGGCTCCAACCCGCCCTCCCCCCTCCGTGCGTATGTACTTTATGGACGGCCTCTAGCCAGCCTCGTAATGGAGCCCACATAGTGCAGAGACAGCCTATTCGTTCAACAGAGATGTGACGTATCAGGCCGGTGGGGTCTACTCGGAGGGCACCATCAAGCTGCAGAATGTAGAAATACAGGTGGGCCTGCGATGGACTCAAGCTTTAGGACTAGCTTTCCGGACATCCTTTCCTCCTTAAAGTACACGCTGCCCTCTTTCGATAGCAAAGATATCACGCATATCTATCACACATCCAAATTTCATTTGGTTGTGCTTTCTTCGTGATTGACTACTGAAATACAACAGACGACTAGACAAGTAAAGAATCCAGCAGGACGATAAACAGAGTGAGTAGCATGCATTTTAAGAAGAAATAGGCAATCGGAAATTTCTAGGTGTAATGTACCGTAGCTAACCACCTTGGTGACGCTGCTGCATGCATGAAGTACATACCCAAGTATAAAAGTTCAAATTTATACAGATGGAACTTACACTATCCATTCTCTGGAGGTAGGTCAAACTGTCAGCGACGTTTAAATGCGTCAGCACGAAAATGCAAATTTGCATGGCACAGATTGGTCATCAACACCATCTTGTCTTTTCCCTTTAGTAAAAGCATAGATGGATCTACAGAAAAACAAACAGTTGGTAATAAGTTGACCATTCCTTTTAGCTGCTTATAGGGGCCATCTAGACCTATGAACAGGGCTTCGAATACCAGGGGTACCTCTACGCCCTGCGATTGTGTTCAGAAAAATCTGTGGAAGTTTCAGCAAATTTTAAATTCGTCCGTTGGGCCTGATACTTGGCCAATATATTCTTTAACCCAAACAGATACATTTTCCCAAGAGTACTCGTCGATCTGATGTCTACTTTCAGAGAAATTGTGTTACAAACATTTTGACACCGGAGCGCTAAATTCGGCCAAAGCTAAAGCCACCAGCCATTTTGAAAACGGCTACATCATTATCATGTTTGTCACTGTGATGTATTTGGCGCGGCCTATTGGGTGACCAGTCCCACGTGACTTCATGCTCGGTTATTCCATTTTTGTTTCGGGGAGTAAACTAGCAAATTTTGAGCTCCGATGTCAAATATTTTGTCACAAGATTTCTCTGAAAGTATAGACATCAGATCAATGAGTACTTTCTCGTCAACCATTTATCAAATTTTGGTGATTTTTTGTTTTCATTATTCATTATTCATTATTTAATCCAAGAAAAATATATTCCTTTACACATACACAGACTGCCAGTTAGAAACTGATTATTGAGGCTCTAAACTCGCCCAGAAATGGTTTGGTGACAGTATCAATTCCATTGAGTTATACTGCGTAGCTTGTGTTTGACGGAACAAGTTGAGATGACAAAATCATGGGAAATGACAAAAGGAGATGATGACAAACACAAAAGCTGCAAAACACAGATAACGATTGCACAACTGAAATGGAAACGTTTCGCTTGGGAGTAGTTTGCATCTAGTTTTCCCAATTTTTTTTGCAAAATAATGAAATTTTTGAATGAAATATTTTGGTATGCGGGCACTGACGAGAAACTAGTATAATATCTAATTTCATTGGCCGAACTTTATCACACTGGTTAAATTTGTATAAGGAAGGTATTTTTTCTGTATACATTGAACAAAGATTTGTAGGAAATTACCTCCTGGAATCAACAGATAATCTAATTTTAAGATATAGGCCTAGGGCCTACTTCACACTTGCACTTTTGTTGCAAATGTTGCTTTTCTGTAGAAAAATCACATTTTCTTCTTCAAAAATTGCATTCAGTTAGTGCACAAGATAACTATTCAAGCGCGCACAGCGCCCTCTGTTGTCGCGTTTATGCAGGGACCGCTTGCATCGTAATTTTATCATTTATTTAGGCCCATCTCAGAAATGCAACATCTCTTAAAATTGGATGATCTGTTGATACCGGGAGATAATTTCCCTTCAAATCTTTGTTCAATGTTTACGGAAAAAAATACCCTTAGCTATAATAATAGGCCCCTCTAGTCCTACAATCGTAGGGCGTAGTAGTAGAGGTAGGCCTACCCGAAGCCCTGTTCACAGGTCTACTAGTAGTAGGCCTACTAAAGTACTAGGGCCATCTAAAGTTGTCGGCATTTTCACAATGGGTCGAGGGCCGCGTACGGTAGGACTTTATGCACTTTAAAAAGTTGACATTTCATGGTAAAGAGAAAAAAAGGGGGAAAATCAGATGCAAACTACTCCAAAGCGAAAAGTTTCAATTTCAATTGTGCAATCGTGATCTGTGCTTTGCAGCTTTTGGAGCAAAATCTGAAAAGCCCTCTAGTTTAGGAGTTGGTTCAACACCCACTACATCTAAGGTTTGACCACACAGGCTGGTAGAACTAACCTTATAGAACACCGCTAGGTAGTATGTGGTCTCAAATTGTGGTATCAGTTTCGAGAAAAAATACATTTTTTATCAGTAAAAAATTCACGAAATAGGTGATTTTAGCACTGTTTACCATAACAGGCACTTTCAGTAAAGCATTTATTAATGTGTAAATTTGTATTTATTTTATTCATTTTCTTACAATACACATGCAACATATAATAATGTAATCAGATTATTATTATTTATACATTATTTATATATTAAATAATTGTTTTTAGTAATTTTAGCTTTACTATAAATAAAAATATGTTGAGCGAGACTGCATGCTCAAAATAGTCTGGTTCAGCAGCAAGCTGACAACCACATTCAACAGCATACAGTGTAAGGTTGGGTACCAGTGTAAGTGCCACATGTGATATTGCAAGTACAAACAAATCTGCTGTCTTTGTGGACAGTCTTGTCCTACTTTTCTACCCTTTTGTTGAATTGTAATCATTGAAAGAATTGGTTTTCCTGTCATCAGCAACTAAAACGTACCTTCAACACTCAAGAGAGGATACTTGGAAATTGAAGGTGAGAAAAACTCTTTTACCCACGTCAAATGATGTTGTCAAATGATGTTGGCATAAAATTGTGATAATGATATAGGCCTAGGCCATTAAACCAAGGTGATTTATGCATATTGTTTCTCAAAGTATTTGAAACACTGTACTTCTTATCAGCTTATTTAGCTTTAATTTTAATTATGAACTGATGAATGTGTTGATTTATTGGATTTTGATTCAAAATTTATCAAGCTGCACAGTACTTGAAATTGTGTTTATATATTTATGAAGCAACAATTTGTTTATGAATAAGATTTCAATATCATTATTCATGCAAATTGTAAATTGGGTTACCACCCATAGGGGAACCCCTGGGCAATTTTTTTAAATTTTTTACTCTCCCGAAAAGTATTGCATGCTAAAATATTGATTTTGCCTTGGTGCCCCCTTGAGTTGGTCTTGGTGCCCTTGAAATGTTGATGACTACAAGGCCGAATATTTATCCTCTTTCATAACATGAGATATTAAATTCATTGTTTTTTGTTCTTTTCTTTTCTACCTAGAGTTTCAATGCTCGCCTAACAAGCATGGACACAAAAGAAGATGAAGAGGCTGTTGTCCTTCTGCCTCCGAAAAGAAAGAAACGTACACAAATTGAAAAGTGCATTATCTGCCAGACAGATACTGATGAGACTCTGAGAAAACCACGAGAGTCCTCTATACCAACACTGATTTCTGCATTAGAAATCCGGAATGACGATACCTTTGAGCGTCTCAAACCAGAAATAAACAATTTGAAAGGGCTGCCAGTTCTATGGCATTCCAAATGCTATGAAACATGTACAAGCAAGGAAAACTTGCGCCATGTTCAAAGACGAAGATGTGCCACTTCACCAACACCGTCAGATGTTTCTACTGTCAGCAGTACTGGTTCAAACACAAGTGGATTATTGTCACGTGTACCACGATCTCAATCAACACCGACTGATTGGTCAAAGTGCTTGTTCTGTAAGAAATTAACCCACAAGAAAGTAAAAACAATGGTGGCAGCGAGTACGTTTCAGGTATGTGAGACTATCAAGCAAGCTGCAGATTGTCAAGGTGATGAAGACCTGCTACGTGTGCTTTGTGGCGTCAACAATGATCTTGTAGCTGCTGAGGCTAAGTACCATAAAGCCTGCTATTCGTCTTATGTCAGCAAGTCAAATATAAAGTTCAAAGCTTTCAAAGAGGGAAACAGCGAGACCACATATACGACGGCAATGATACAGTTAGTAACAGAAATTACACCAGAGATAGAGGCAGGCAAGGCCTTCAACATGGCTGCATTACTCATACAATATAAAGCTCTCTTGGAGGTACACGGTGTTTCAGCTGAATCCTATACCAATCAGAGGCTGAAGCTCAGACTGAGAAGACACTTTGGAGATAGAATCATATTCCATCAGACACTGGATCAAGCAAAATCTGAGCTTGTGTACTCTAGTACCATATCTCTTCATGATGTTATAAATGCTGCTCATCAGCAGTTCATATCATCCGCTAGACAAGCCACCAATCCACGCAGTGAACAATCTACTGCAGTTGAAAGTGACGACAGAGTTAAGCTTCTTTACCGAACTGCAAAACTAATCAAAGCAGATATCAATGGGTGCCATGGCATTTCAATACGGCCCCCTGACATCAATGATTTCAGTCTATCTTCCTCAAAGTCAGTTATTCCCGAGAGTCTGTACTGGTTGTTGCGTTGGATCATCGCAAACCCAGAGAAAGAAGATGGAGGAGAGTTCACAACACCACAATGTGGCAATGAGGCTGACGAAAGACGTGTATTGATGCTGGCTCAAGATATTGTCCATTGTGCTTCCCATGCTCGCGTAAAGATGCCTAAGCATGCAAGCCTAGGAATGGCAATCCGTCACCTCACAGGATCAAAACAACTTGTCACGATGCTAAGTCGAATGGGTCACTGTCTTTCATACGATGATGTTGAAGCCATTGACACAAGTCTAGCAAAGGAGATTGTAGCAAGATCTGAGCTGTATGGGGTAATTGTTCCATCTAACATCTCCCCAGGGGTCTTTGTACAGGTTGCAGGAGACAACAATGACATAAATGAGGAAACCCTTGATGGAAAGAGAACAACCCATGCCACCACATTGGTCGTTTACCAGAGGGGTGATTTTGGTCCAGCACCACATCGCATTGCTCATGCTGATCACTCTCAAAGAATGCGATCATTTTATCCGACAGAAGGATCCAAGACCACAAGGGAGTTCAGTGCTTATGGAAAGCGGCCGGTCATCAAGGATTTTGTTGGAAAGATGAAAGATAAATGGTTCAGTGTTGATAGTCACTTACATTCATCGGCTAGTCAAATGGACCTAGCATGGGCCATAGTCAGACTCTGTCCAACAAAGATGTTTAATGTTGAGTTCACACCAGAGGCCGCAAATCAACAGGTAGTTCCAGGCTGGGCTGGTTTCAATGCAGTCGTCAATTCAGCTGTACCAGTATGCACCAAAGTTGGGTACTGCCCTATGATTAATGGCTCCCCAACTGAATTCAACACTGTGTATACTGTCATGAACACCGTGTGTGCCATGATGGCTAGTTTAGGTCAGAAAGACAGTGTCATAACGTTTGACCTTGCTATCTACGTCAAAGCCAAAGAAATCCAGTGGCGGCTACCAGCCGAGTTTGGTAACATGGTTATACGCATGGGTGGGTTTCATATTGCCATGAACTACCTGGCCCTCCTTGGAAAGAAGTACGACTGTTCAGGCATAGAAGATTTGCTCATTGAATCTGGTATTTATGGCAGCAGTACAGCATCCATGCTTCTCAGGGGCAAGTCTTATAACCGTGGAGTGCGAGCACATAAGCTGATAATGGAAGCCTTGTTCCGTCTCCAGTGGCAATCCTTCTTGAAGCTGAACTCCAGTACTGAAATAAATACGATAGATGAAGTGGCTGTCACTGCAAGTATTGACGATGTTAGAACAGCAGTTGCGACGGGCAAAGATGTTCAAGAAAATCTGGAACAACTGATGAAGGACATTGTTTCAGTAGAAGAACAGTTTAGTTCATTCAAGAAAGAAGCTCGTACAAAGTCAGATATGTTTGCCTACTGGGATGACTACATTGCGATGGTCCAGCTGCTTCTCCAGTTTATTAGAGCAGAGAGAAGCAGTGACTGGCTTCTTCACCTTTCATCTACAGCTGCGATGACACCTCACTTCTTCGCAATGGACAGGCAGAATTATTCCAGATGGCTTCCCGTTTACCTTGCTGACATGAACCAGCTGAAGGAGACCCACAGTGCAGTGTTCAGTGAGTTCTTGAATGGAAACCATGCTGTCAGCCGATCAAACCAACCATTTGCTCAGGTGTGGACTGATATGGCCCTTGAGCAGTCGATCAACCTCGACTCCAAGAAAAAAGGTGGCATCATTGGAATAAGTCAGAAGCCTGGAGCTCTAGAACGTTGGTTCCTGACTAGCCATGAACGAGCATCAATGACTACAGCACTGAAAGAAATGTGTGGCTTACAAGACCCAGACAGGGTAGGGACACACAAAGAGACTGCTCCTAACAGACGGCAAAGAGATGAAAGTGATGTCATCAAACTGATGTCTACGGTCACATCTGGGCTCATGACTGATCCATTTTGCCTTGATGAAGTTGACAGTGATGGCAAAGAAACCTTACCATTGATCAACTTGGCTACCGGAACGGTTTTGCCAAAAGATGTCTCCAACCGACTTCTCAGCGCACACACCTTAGGCCATGAACGTATGACAACATTCATCCAACAAAGGCTCAACACCAATGAAGTTAGCTTCTGGAACCCCATCACCAGACTAAAGGTCCATACATTCGCCACACTGGTGAAACGCAAAAGTGTCAGAACAGCAAAGGACAGAGTTATTTCAGTCAGTGCCGACAGAGAATTATTCGGTCGTCTTGTCATCTCTGCAAAGTCAAGAGAAATCAATTTGAAGGAGGTTATGAAGTTCGAGTTATCAACAGTTCCATACTCCCTTGCTCATTCAGATGGCAGCCTGAGGAAGACAGTGAAGAGTGTGCTGCTCTCTGAGATGGAAAAGGACGTGGAGTCCGACGGAAAACAACCAGTGCCAGAGACAGGGATGTCAGTAGCTTATATGTTTGATGCAATGGCCTTAGTACAAATGGTGAAGGCAGGCGGTGCTTCGACTTTTGGTGAGATGGCCTCGAAGTATTTTAGCATCGTAACAGCACCTTTTAATAGCAAGGGGTATCAGCAGGTTGATTTGGTCTTCGATCAGTATCGAGACATTTCCATCAAGGCAGCAGAGCGGTTGAAGCGCGGAGCATCTTCGGCCTTAGAAGTCAAAATACAGGGGCCAGCAACACCAGTTCCTAAGCAGTGGGCGAAATATATTGCCAACCCTACAAACAAAGTGAATCTCTGTAACTACATGACTGAAGCATTGTGTCTGATTGGTCAAGAAAATCTAAGAGATGGACAGAAACTCATCCTTGGTGGCGGCTTTAAAGATGGGCAGAGAACTGTTCTAATTACAAGAGGACAGTCTAAAGACCTCCCAATTCTACATTCAGACCATGAGGAAGCTGACACCAGACTCCTGTTGCATGCCAAATATGCTGCTGAAGAACACAAAATAATTGTCATTCAGTCCCCCGACACAGATGTAGCTGTTCTGTGCGTGTCACTATTTCACAAGATTAACTGCGAGCAGTTGTTTTTTCGCACAGGAGTGAAAGACAAGAAGCGTTTCATTCCAATGCATACAGTTGCCGAGAAGCTAGGCCCACAGCTGTGTGAAGCCTTGCCAGGATTTCATGCTCTGACAGGATGTGACTCAACTAGTTCATTCTTTGGAGTGGGCAAGAAGAGGTCCTTCTGCAAGCTATGTTCATCAGATGCCCATCAAAAGATCATGTTGGAGTTGGGCAAGAACACAAATGAACATGCTGAAGCAGCTTGTGAGGCATTTGTCAGTAGTCTCTACACCACCAACAAGAAAGCTGGAAGTAAAGTAGATGACGTCAGGCATTGGCTTTTTTGCCAAAAGGGGCAGAAGAATGAAAGCCTTCCTCCAACTCAAGATAGTCTCATTCTACACGAAAAGCGAGCAAATTATCAAGCCTTGGTGTGGAGGAGGGCACTAGACAGCGTACAGAACCTGCCATCACCTACTGGGAATGGTTGGGAACTGATAGACGGCATCCTGCAGCCAATCTTGATGTTGAAAGACCCAGCACCTCGTGGGATGATAGAGCTTACAGTATGTCACTGCAAGAAGTCAAACTGTAAACGAGCAGACTGTAGCTGTCGTGCCAAAGGCCTTGCATGCACAGAAGCCTGTACGTGCATGGCTAGTGAAGACTGCAAAAACCCCAACAGTAACACCATTGTAGAAGACGATGATGAAGATGACAATGATGACGAGGCATAAGCATACACGTATGACCATTTCAGCGATGTCCCGGAAGGTCAATATCTCCTTCTTTCTTGCCACCATTGAATCAGTCCATTGAAGCCCACAAGAAATGTAAGGACTCCATACATTACAACCAGTTTCTCCGTCTTCGGCGAATCTGTAGCGATAAAGAGGATTTCCAGCATCGTAGCCTACAGATGAAATATAGTTCTTCATCAACCGTGGGTACCCATTCCTTTCACCGAAGCTGCACTCCTGGGGGGTCTGATTGATACTTGACATGTACTGTGTGCTAGAAATTAAAAACTGTGCAGCCTTACTTCGACTGAATACAGTGACTGAACTAGGATGGCTGAGTAGCTGAAGGCATTACACAGGAGGGTATTGATCTCAACGACAAGAATCTATATACATTGAATTCGATATTATCATGGTTTATTGCAAATTGTAAAAAGGGGTGGCCACGCCCCCTTTTTACCCCTTCTGCATCCGCCCAGGTACTTACAAATATACTTTGGCTCGTTAAAAGATTAAATCTTTTGAGAAAACCCATCATTTATTAAAAAAATTATGGAAATTCAACAGAATGCATACTGTAGTTGTAAAAGTTGAACATTTTGTTGATTTTTGGACCTTTAAAATATCATATTACGTTTTGCACGTTAACGCAAAACTGATACCACAATTTGACACCACATACTACCTAGAGGTGTTCCAGAGGGTCTATTCTACCACCCTGGGTAGTCAAACCTTAGATGTAGTGGGTGTTGAACGACCACATTTTTGCCAGGTCCGTGCTCCTGGACTACAAATATATGGTATTTTTTTCGTATACATTGAACAAAGATTTTAAGGAAATTACCTCCTAGAATCAACAGATAATGTAATTTTAAGATATACTTCCCACTTGCACTTTTGTCGCAAATGTTGCTTTTTTGTAGAAAAATTAAATTTTCTTCTTCAAAAATTGCCTTCAGTTAGTGCACAAAATAACCATTCACGCGCGCGCGCAGCGCCCTCTGTTGTCGCGCTTACGCACAGACCGTTTGCCACGTCATTTTGTGCATTACTTTATGCAGTAGTTTTATCATTTATTTATCTCAGAAATGCAACATTTGCGACAAAAGTGCAAGTGGGAAGAATATCTTAGAATTTGATGATCTGTCGAGTCCAGGAGATAATTTCCTTAAAATCTTTGTTCAATGTATACGAAAAAAATACCAAATATATTTCTCTTTCATTACCAGACATCTCCTTTGTCATTTCCCATGATTTTGTCATCTCAACTTGTTCCTTCAAACACAAGCTACCCGGTATAACTCAGTGGAATTGATACTGGCACCAAACTATTTCTGGGCGAGTTTAAAGCCTTAATAATCAGTTTCTAAATGGCAGTTCGTGTATGTGTAAAGGTTGTATCTTTCCTTGATTAAATAATGAATAATGAATAATAAAAAAAATCCCTCAAAAAAATTTGATAAATGGTTGACGAGAAACTAGTAATCTAATTTCATTGGCCTAATCAACAGATCATCAAATTTTAAGATATAGGCCTACTTCCCACTTGCACTTTTGTCGCAAATGTTGCATTTCCGAGATGATAAAATTACTGCATTAAGTATAGTAATGCACAAAATTACGGTGCGAGCAGTCCGTGCATAAGCGCGACAACAGGGGAGCACTGCGCATGCACGGGAATGGTTACCTCCATGATTCGAGGAGGTAATAATCCTTTATATCTTTGGGTATTTTTTTAGTTTATGCCATAACTCGAATTTAAGGAAAATAATTATTGGAATCGATAGCTTGGATGATTTTGAAATACTTTTTCCATTGACATTCCCGTCGCAAATGTTGCATTTCCATGAAAATTGTGTTTTTGTCACGCCCGCCTCCATACAAAAGTGTGTGAAATTTAACTGCTGCCGGCCGAAGCAGTGTGTAAGGCACGCAAACTCACGCAAATGAAATTTGTCCCATGGCTCTGATATTTGCTCAATAGGTGCACTCACCCCAGTTTATAAATATTCCGAAGAGTACGCATCGATCCGATGTCTAGTTTCGCTAAAATCGTGGGGAAAGTTTGAGACCTTTCGTGCGATGAAATACCTTCTCTTTGATCAAAAATCAAATATCCGCATATGCGCGAGAGCGGAGAGGTCAACACAATCTAGACTGGTTCGCTGTCCTCATATTTACTTCCCTTCATATCTTACGACGAAGGGAAGTAAATTGAGGATGTGGAACCAGTCTAGTGTTGACCTCTCCGCTCTCGCGCATGCGCATATTTGATTTTTCTTCCTCCATGGTCATAGGTTTATGCACATTTGGCCGGGCAATTTTGTCATCCAATCCCATAATGCATTGAGAACGTCGAGAAAATAAGGTTTATTCGAGTTCAGAGTTGTGGCATAAACCTAGCTAAGATAATCTCAGCTCTTTTTTTATCTTTTTTCATTGGGATGTGGTAAAAGACCACATCCCAATGAAAAAAGATAAAAAAAGAGCTGAGATTATCTTAGCTAGCATAAACCCATGCATAAACTAAAAAAATACCAATCTTTGTTCAAAGTATACGGAAAAAATACCTTTGGTTTTTCCATCAAATTTGCACATTCAAATAGTGATCAACTTCCCAACTCTTACCACCCACCGACCCTAGGGGAGCCAGCCTTCATGTCCCTTACGTACTGACTGCTGCATTCAATGTCCGGTACCCGGCCACATGTCAATCACACACAAAATGGCGCTTTGGCCGGTGCCATGGTGCCAGCGGTGCTACCGCTTGAGGGCGCCAGATCAAAAAGCCGGTGCTGTCATTTTCGGAGTGGAAGAACTGTCACGCACCGTGTGCGTGCACATAGCACGTGGCAAGCCAACAAAACCGGCTAGCATTCGCAATTTTGCACGATCTTAATTAATTTTGTCTTCAATCGAATTGGAACGTGTGTGTCGAAAATCTAGCCTGTGTAGGCCTACGTCCGGTGCACTACTGCAACGTTTGATGAGACAAACTGCTTCCTATATTGTCTGGTTATTAATCCCAAGCATAGCCAGCACTCATCAGCAGTCTAGCACAGGTAAAAAGTAAACAAACAATGGTAAAACTAAAAAACCTAAAAATACGCCTAGCTTAGGCTAGTCAAACCATAGACATAATGATTCTGTCTCTACGGTATTCCTTAGGTTGTCATTTTGCCTCGAAAAAAAAAACCTTGAATATCAACGTTCTATTTCCACTAGTACAGTGTGCATACAGCGGCACAGAAAGAACTGCGTACGTGTAAATGTACATGTACATGTAGTTTTGCCCGATTAACGATCAGGTTTGATATAGTCTGTCCGCATTTGGCCAATGCGCAGCTAGAGCTTAAGCTATTTTCCCGGCAGAGAGCGCCCTCCCACGTCAAATCTAATAATAATACAGAGATGCCATATCTTCATAAAATACGCGCTTTCTATTACCGACATTGAAAACAAAATTCACTCGGATCATCACCGCATACCCCTAGAACTATGGGGGATACAGTATCCCCCATAGGTTATGTTGTTTTTTTCCAATATGGCGGCGCCTGAACTTTAAGATCGGACCGATACGGTTTAAGCTAGCGCAATAATCCGCTCCCCAATCGCCACCAAACTCCGTCTGATAGTTCTTGAGACACTCACCTTGCGTGTGTCTACGGAATTTCGGTACCATTTGTCCACTAAATTCTCCGAAAATAATGTTGGGAAATGAACGGGAACATGTGCGATGCATCCACATGCATGATTGAGGCATTCGGTAAAATGCATGTGGATGCATCACACATGTTCCCGTTCATTTCCCAACATTATTTTCGGAGAATTTAGTGGACAAATGGTACAGAAATTCCGTAGACACACGCAAGGTGAGTGTCTCAAGAACTATCAGACGGAGTTTGGTGGCGATTGGGGAGCGGATTATTGCGCTAGCTTAAACCGTATCGGTCCGATCTTAAAGTTCAGGCGCCGCCATATTGGAAAAAAACAACATAACCTATGGGGGATACATTATCCCCCATAGTTCTAGGGGTAATCACCGCATACAAACTGTACGGCCGAGCATTGGTCAAGCACGTGTTTTGTTTGTTTGTGAGAAAATGCACTCTGACCTACATGTACGTGGGCGCTGTCTTGTCAACTTGTGAAGTAAAATGTTTGTCTGTCATGTAATCTGTCTTTGAAATGGTACTCTTCACTTACATTTCCTCAAGCTTGTTACCATGGCTACATTTGAAGAAACGAGGGAGATTTGGAGGAAAGCTGACGCCGTGTGCTTCGACGTGGACAGCACGTTATGCACCGATGAAGTAATAGATGAACTGGCTGTGCATTGTGGGGTGGGATCCGAGGTGGCACAGTGGTAAGGCTGTGGGTATATTTTATGAAATCATTCGTTTCTCGTAAACTAAACCAGCTTAGTTAATAATCTGGACCTGGGATCAATTTTATGGAAGACAGAAAATGCTGGACTCGGACTCGGTCCTCGGCGATTTGGTTCGAGTCCATCCGAGCCCTGTGGAACAAAAATACATCGACAATAATAAGATAGTTTACAAAAAGTTTATTATCAAAAGAGCCGTTACAGGGCTTGAATTTGAAACGCCCCATTTCTGAATGTTGTAATTATCTTCAGGACGAGGAAGGCCATGGACGGCAAAATAAGCTACAAGGAGACCCTGAAGGCCAGACTAGACATCATTGATCCTAGCAGGAAGAAGCTTGAAAGCTACCTTGAAAAGCATCCCCCTGCTGACTCCCTCACGCCTGGGGTTAGGTAAGGCCATTAACATGATAAAGAGTTAATCAAATATGCTGAAATTCTGTTTTTATCCTCTAAATTGCCCTCTAAATTGAAAGTATTAGTTATATTTTTACGAATTGTGGTTATAATTTGAAAATGATCACTAAAAAATCAGAATAGTTTCGTTCGCTTTGGACGTGTTACAACCACTTTTGTGAATAGGTCAAGTTTTGTGCAATTTCACAAAAGTGGGCAATATTTCACAAAACTTGTAAGCTTTAAATTCACAAAAAGATACGTTTTTCACAAAAGTGGTAAATTCACAAAAATGGTTTGCAACAGGCCGTCATCGACGAGTTTATCCAAGATCGGTGCATGCCACCAAGTGCGTGATGCACTTTAGGATAGTTCACAAAACACGGCATAGGCTTCGTATAATGCATGCATGATGCACAACGCAGTATTTATCCATAGCCAGCCAGCAAGGCTACACTTTCACACAGTCAGTTCTCTCAAATGATATCGCATTCATGGGTGGTTCCCACTCGATGCATTGCTTATGCGTTGCACAAGACAGACAACCAATACCCCATGCCCTCAACAGCAAAATGTCCATAAATTTCTTTAAAAAAATGTTTTTCAACGACAATAACTTTTTGCTAAAATGTCAGAGTGCCTGACAATGAAAATCACGAGAAACTTTAAAGAGGAAAGTTTTCTTTTTGTAATGAAAATAAAGTAAATTGCACCATGTTCCAGAAATCGTTTTACTTTAAATACTCCAAAATCTTGTTACAAACATTCTTGAACAAATGGTATTATTACTTATCTAAAAGGCAATTTCATGGTTCCATTGTCTGTTACAGTATATCGACACGAATATTTGTCAGTTCTGCATTATAGTACCATCAAGGCATCAGTCTCAAGCCAGAAAATGCAGCAAAAATTGGTTTGTAGATAAACTGAACCAGGCTCAAATGCATCAATGACACGGTTTCTGTCAACAGTAAATGTCATTCTCAGTAATTTGCATTAAATGTCAAAAGAAGACTTAAACTTTGTATTGATAGCTAAATATCGCAAGTTTATAAGATAGCAAGTCTTCAGAATTGTGTGCCAGTTTGAAACGAATCAAAGTTCGCTTATATAAAAATACACGAAATTGTATTCTCAAACTGTGCTGAAGAGGGTATTTTTGCGTAATAAAATGTACGTGTACACAAGACTTTTTGTGGAATTAAATTTAGTCCGACGACATCTGTTTAAAATCACACGAAAATGAACAAGTGATTTTAAAAACCGAGTGGTGATTTTGCAAAATTACCTGGGAAAACCTACATAGTTGGGACTTTTGAATGTATGTACGTACACTACGTACCTACTGTGGACTGGCGAACAAGTTCGCAGGAGAAGGTGACGGAGTGTGAACTGGCACATGTCCACGGTCGGGTTGTCGAAGCTTGAAAAATAGGGTTCTGTGCAAAGGGAGGTGGGGGTTGTATCTTTTTTCTTTAGGGTTACGTTTTTTGTTAGGTAACATTTCAGAAGAGAACTGTTTTGATTTTTGTGAAAAAAGTTGTTCACATTTTGAAACAGTTTTCTTAACACGAGAATAAAGGAATGTCCACAGTTGGTATGGAACGTACATGTAGCAATGTTTTTATGTTCACAATGTGCATAAAGTGTATTTCATGATAATTTTTTAATGCAATATTCCAGTTCTGCTCATGCATACATGACACACAGATATGCACTACATTAATTTGTATTTCCACCAATGCTTGTGTGATAATTTTTAAAGTCGAATCTTTAATATTTTAATCTCACAGTGAGTTAATTGAATTACTACACTCTCGAGGGACATCTGTCTACGTAGTCACTGGGGGATTCCACTGTGCAGTCATGGAGATTGCAAAAGCACTGAAAATACCGCCAGAAAATGTCTTCTCAAATAAACTGTTGTTTTTCTACAATGGTAAGATTCAAAACGAAATTTGATTTGAACTTGATACAATGTGTGATTCCCACAGATTTCTATACTATAGGATTCTGTGGGGTGTTATGGCCGAGCGGTCTAGTGCGTCGAACTTAAGTTCCTGTGCTAGTACTAGGATGTAGGTTCGATTCCGGGCCGCGACGGGTTGTGGCACCTGTGCCCTTGAGCAAGGCACTCAACCACACTTGCTCCCATTCCTGTAATTGGCGGTCTCTCCGCTGTTGGATGTGGTAAATAAATAAATAAAAAGATCGTTTTACAAATGCACAAAGATGCATTTTTAGGGTTTTTAAGGGTGGGGGCAGCACAAAGCGTGACATTGAACTTCATTTCCACAAAATTGTCAATAAAGGAGCAAACGAGACATTTGCATATAAATGATGCTGCAAGATGTAGTTGCTTACAACGGAGTGCCACCATTTTGACAAAGTGGCGGTTGTGGATGTAACCGAGACACAACATTAGTTGAATTTTGTTTCCCTCCGACTACAAATTTTGTTCATTTTGAATTTGGAAAAAACACAGTCCTGCTGTCAAATTTTTTAAGGGGCCGTCCAAAGTTGTCAACATTTTCACGCTGAGTGATATTTAGGGGGAATACCACAATGTAAGTGCTGATAGGGTTGTGCGCCTTGGCCGAGCAGCCACCTAGTTGAAGTGAAATGGTTCTGGTGATTTCCTGATGGCAGTTATAATAACGACAACAGCACCTAGAGTACCTCACAGGGTAGACGTGCACTTTTCAAAAATCCCCCACCATCAAACTGTTGTATACAGGCCTTATTCATAATCTACTCCAACTTTCCCCAGGTGACTACGCCGGTTTCTGCGAGGACCAGCCAACCTGTGCTGACGGGGGTAAATCAAAGGTTATAGGCCTGCTAAAGAAAGCACATGGGTACAAGAATATCATAATGGTTGGAGATGGTTCCACGGATCTGGAGGCCTGTCCCCCTGCAGTAAGTTCAGAAATGCTGAAATTAATTTCATATGATCCATTACAAAAGCGAGTCTGTTTACCTTTCCAGCAATGATGCTGGTATCCATTTATACACATGGGTTGAGAGAGGCAATTCATGGCGAAGTGCCTTGCCCAAGAGCACACGCACCATGGACAGGATTCGAACCCACCACCTGTGGATTTACTAAAGACCACAAAAGTTGGAACTTTTTCAAATTTTGCAATGGGGTATCTAAGCAGACAGTTTCAGACTCATACAATATTCAAAAACTATGAATGCTAGGATAGGGCGACAATTTGTGTGTAAAAAAGGTATATTAGGGCGTCATGCTCAATAGGGCGACATTTTGGTGTCGCCCTAATAATTTGTTTTTTTTAGATCAATTTTTTAGGTCAAAAACCATTTTCTTTAGGTCAAAAACCATTTTTATTAGGACTAGAGTTGTTTCTCTTTGGTCTGGAACCATTTTTGGAAGCTTTGGGTAAAAAAATAAGGTGTCATTTTGAGTGACTCTTGCCGAAATTTCGGTGGTCCCTGGGGAGAGTCTTCCCGAAATGTCGCCCTATTGCGGCATTCAGAGTTCTTACAAAAGTTGTGTTATTATTGTTTACGGAATCTGGCCATGTCTGAATATACAGATGCAAGAAATCTGGGGTTTAAAGTCACTGGGCCCAACATTAAGCTATGTACAATAAGCTACGTACAATCACCAAATTTCACAAAAATGATGATTAGACCTTATTGTAATGGGGAACTAAAGCGAAACGTCACCCTCTGTGTGTTGCCATGGTTATCGGGTCTACACTAAAACCAGTGAAACTTTCCCTGCGCTTTAGCAATGGGCGTTTCAGATTACCAGTAAATGTTTAGACCCAATTACCATGGCAATTGCTGTCACGCTGTAGTACTTTATTTAGAAGAATTTTGCCCTGTAGTGCAAAATAAATGTTGCCAACTTAACGGCCCGTTTGTAAATCGCCATGAGACACTCCGTGGATTTTAAACCGGTCGTATTCGTCTTTATACCGA
This sequence comes from Henricia sp. BOLD:AAB3569, assembly GCA_037783545.1. NCBI lineage: Eukaryota > Metazoa > Echinodermata > Asteroidea > Spinulosida > Echinasteridae > Henricia > Henricia sp. BOLD:AAB3569. Next base: position 18,751 of record JBBELK010000720.1, read on the forward strand.
AATACAAATATTTTTTACCCTTTTTATCGTTTAGGATGCCTTTATAGGATTTGGCGGCAACAAGATTCGACCCAAAGTCCAGGAACAGGCCAAGTGGTATGTTGCAAGCTTCCGAGAACTAATAGAGGCACTCGAAGAGTCATTTTGATGTCAATGCTTGGGGAGGTGTGTGGCAGAGGGGTAGGGAACAAGGCATTCCAAAATGTTTGAATTGAAAAATTATAAAGTTAAAGTTGCACTGTCCGTGTTTGGGTGAAAGGATTAAAAAAAGTTAATTCACACAAGTGAACAAATTTAGAAAGCTTAAGTGTCTCTGTAACGAAAAATATAAAACAAATTAAATTTCCGTCGTCGGGAACTGGAGATACATGTACAAGCCTTTTTTCCTGAAACGGGCTTCACATGTTGTACATGTGCGCGTACGCTTATATGTACATAGTATGTGTACAATGTACACACGTACGCGCACATGTACATTTATGTCATAACCCTGTCGAATAAAAGACCGGGCCTGTCTTTTATTATTTCTTGTTTTTAATCAACTGGCATTAATCCTTGACGGATTTTTATGTTCTTGGTACCAAATGAAAGCTCATAACTTTTTCTATTCTAAAAAAATAGCAATTTATGTAACTTTAAAAAAAAAAAAACGCTCAAATCGGACAGTCAACTTTAAAACACTGTTAAAGGAGAAACTACATGTAGACCCAAAAAAACGAAAGACATTATGCTAAACAAGTACAACTTGTACATTTGTATGCAAAGAGCAAGGAATATGATCCACTGGAAAGCAGATACAAACTTCACAAAGAGTGGCTTTATAGGTGCCATTTTTTTCATAAACTGGACTATATTGGCATGGGAATGCATGAAAAAGCTGAATGCATGAAGAAGTTGAATGTGGGCTTCCAATTACATGTAGGGTATTTATTTAGCAATATAAGGAAACCAGCAAAATTCTTGCAAAGTAAATATGCACTGGCGCTTTCTCGCTACAGTCGTGAAGCGGATGTGGTAAAGAGTAATTATTTATCTCATCGCAAAGTGATATCGAGCTTAGAGTTTAACTTTTCGGTGATGTAGTCCGACCTGGGACTGTTTACATTCAGTTTGTGATCCCGAGGTTTGTGTTCACATGTAAACGCAGTAATAGAGGCTCGAAAAGCTTATCTACGATTTCTGGGTGTAAATGGGTTTGTAAATTTTGGGTTTGTAAATTTTGGCAACACAGACCATCTTTTCCAGAAAATACCTTTGTCTGGTTTTAAAATAAAAGAAATAAGTTTCAGTTCTGATAGTCAGGGAATTTTGCTGAAACCTGGGAACTAAATCTTCGCCAATGTGTTAGTGAAGGTGTCTACTAACACCTCTTAAAAAGTTGAAATTCAATTCCCCTAGGAAACCATGTGACAGCTTCTAAAAGTTGTACCTTAAAAATACAGTACAGACAACAGCCGTTGACAAAGCGCCCATTTGTTTTGAATGGTGTGTGCCTAAGCAGACGACTGTTTTGTGTTTCATACTAGCGCAAATGCGGGCAGCGCTGTGATTGGAATGGATTCTGGTGCTGCTCCGGTGGTTTTCTGTGGTTCTGAATCGAATTCTGAGGTTTTTAAAATGATGAAAGGTCAGGGTCACGTGACTAAGCTGAGAATCGGGGCCATTTCCAAGATTGCCGCCATTGAAATTTACAGGTGCCAGGCGTAGGCCGTGTCAGGTGTAGGTATAGTCGGCCGATTTTAAAGATCCTGGTGTTGATACTATGGTTTTCCATGGTGCTGAATCCAATTCCGAGGTTTTTATAAATTACGATGAAAATTCAGAGTCACGTGATTAGGCTGAGGATCAGGGTCATTTCCAGGAACTTGCCTTTTTACCCAGCATGCACCACCTGAAAACAGCCCGATTTGCCAGGTAGGCCGATATACCATATCGAATAGCCGCCATTTCGTTTTCGTGGGGCACCTTTTGTTACTTAAACCGTTCAACAATGGAAGCACAATATGTGCAATCATGCATGTCCTCAAGGAACAAAGAAACTGCCCCACAGAATCGCAGCTATTCGATATGGTCTATCGCGCGAAGGCGGGACTGTAGTAGCATTTGTGTCTGTGTTCCCCCTGGAATACGCCTGGAATTTCTTTTGTGTTTATGTATTTTAATGAGCGTAGAAATGTCACAGATTTCTTTTTATGGTCGCAAAAAGAATACTAGCCAGCGCGACTTAAGACCCTTTTTTGCAGAGCGGGTCACATTTATGCAAATATAATAATTTAGTGCAAATCTATCACGCAACTGCATGGTCTATCATTGGCACCGAGTGGCACTAAACGTCCCCGAAATGTACCACACACACTTTCTTAACAATAGCGCGTCGAACTCAAGTTCCTGTGCCAGTACTAGAATGTGGGTTGGATTCCGGGCCGTGACGGGTTGTGACACTTGTGCTCTTGAGCAAGGCACTTAATCACAATTGTTCCGTCCTTCGGAAGGGATGTAAAGCCGTTGGTCCAGTGTGTTACATGTAACGCACTTTAAAGATCCCAGAGCATTCTTTTGTGAAGAGCAAGGGGAGGGATTCCCCGGTGTCTCTGGCCGTTTCTAATTCAACTTAGAAGTTGATAGTTATTCGAATATCTATATTAATTGATATCATGTTAATTGATATCATGTTAATTGATATCTATGTTAATTGATCCTATTCCTGTAATTGGCGGTTCTTCCGCTGTTGGATGTGGTGAATAAATAAATAATAGAGCCTTTCAACCGACAGCCATGCATGTGAGGGACCGGAGCTGCGTTCGACATCAGCAGCCTAAATACAGGGGGTCAGATTCCCAGAAAAAGGCAAGGAAAATAAAGTTTTGTTATAACGATAGGGCCTATACCTACCTGTAACTGACTGGATGTCAGTGCTGTATGCCCTGATTATACACACCGCCCCCCCCCCCCCCTCCCCCTCGCCCCTCCCCCCCCTCCCCCCTCCCCCTCGCCCCTCCCCCCCCCCCCTCGCTAAAAAAGTATTGCACCCATGTGCACCTTCCACCCCCCCTTCCCCCTTCCCCCAGTGAAAACAATCATGGCTACGCTGCTGTTCAACATACGCGAAAGTTTGGAAACGTTTGCCAAGAAGGGTGCCCGACTTTTCATAGACGAGTGCACAAAAATACTGTAACCAGTAGCGAACGTCGGCAGCACATTTCTCTCTAGGTCTCTGGTTAAATGGAACGCAGCCAGGGTTCTCCCATTCAAATTATGTGACACTATATTTTTGCAATCCCATGGCCGGAGAACTACACACAACGCTGTCGGCATTTGCGCCAGATGAAACACAAAACAGCCGTCTGACCCAGCGTATACGCTATTCAAAACAAATGGGCACTTTGCGTTTGCCAACGGCTGTTGTCTGATGTACTGCATTTTTAGGTTTTTACATTTTTAAGTCTGTACTGCATCTTTAAGAAGCTGTCCCGGGCTTTCCTAGGGGAATTGAATTTCAACTTTTTAAGGGGTGTTAGTAGACACCTTCAGTTACAAATTGGTGAAGAAATTATTTGGTAAGGATTTAGTTCCCAGATTTGGCAAATATCGGAAAATATTCCCTGACTATGAAGAGATAACTTGGGCCCAAAAAGGGTTACAAATAGTGTGACAACATGCCTTTCTAAAAACCCCGTGTACAAATGTCCAATATCAATCGTAATCGGGACGGACACTTGTGTTACATTTTAGGCCGTTCTGGTTACGAGCGTACATTGGAAATTTGTACACAGGGTTTTCAGAAAGGCATGTTGTCACACTATTTGTAACCCTTTTTGGGCCCAAGTTATCTCTTCAGAACAACTGAAACTTATTTCTTTTACTTTGAGACCAGAACAAAGGTATTTTCTGGAAAATATGGTCTGTGTTGTCGGAAAGACTCAAATAGAAATATACTGAAACGCAAAAGAAACTTACCACTTGTTTAAAATGTAATGAAATTGTAACAGTTCAAAATAAAACAAACCAACAATTGCTAATTGAAACATTGGCATTTTATTGATAACATGTCAAGTTTTTGACCAAGATACACCATCTCATCAGTTTGTTCTACAGTAAAGAAGAGGGTGCAATGTCAGTCCCCTTTCAATAGCATGTGTGGCCACCATTGATTTGGATACAGGCAGTGCATCGTCGGGCATACTGCCTACCAGTCTTTGATCCCCTGACAATCGTGGCATGTTGCTTGAAATGCCCATTTTGCACTGGCCTTTTTTAAGCCAACATCAAAGACATCACGTACAGCTCATTACAATCATCCCATACCCCTTGGCTAATCACTGACAGTCAAAACAGCTGTTCAACAGCTGTGCCATGAAGTGACCATTGAAGGTTTAAGTGACCTTCATGTCAGACACCATTTGGTCTGACAGTGAGGACACTATTGTCCACAAATTACTACATGCAGTGTTATTGTTGCTATTTAAAGGATTAAAAAGGTGGTAAGTTTCTTTTGCGTTTCAGTATATTTTCAAATTTTTATCAAAAACGAGAGAAATTTTTTTGCCTTCATGCGATAGCATTTCCTTCTACATTTTTGTGGAGTTCCACTAATTTATTAAATATGTGCAAAAATGAAGAGTTTCCAAAGAGTAGGAAAAGGTTTCACTCGATGTGAACTCTTTCTTCAAAGCAGAGAAAATGAGTGAAATATTTTCTCCCAAGAGATAAAAATTTTCATGTTTTGAAATGTTAAGTTGCACCACATGGCGTATTTTACTACATGTATATATACTGATAGATATGTAGTAATTTTTTTCAAATTTTAAAGCCTTTAAATTTCATTGCCGTTAAGTGACGGGGTCTTACTGCCAATATTTGTGTGACGACAGGCGGAAAGAAAACAATTATCATCCTATATTTGGTTTCTGTGGATGTTATGCAACACGCAATGCTGTTTTAGTATGTATTCATTTGTGTTATTTTGAGTAAAGCCAAAATTTGAAGATAAAAATTTTGTTTAATGTTAGGCTTGGGCGAATCCAGAATCCATTCCATTTTTCACGGGAAAATCTTAAATATGTTAAAGTGTGTGTACATGGACGGTTTTACACATTATGGAAACGATGACCCAATTATTGGCACTATAACTGCACGAAATGATGATGGCCTGTGCCCCACACAGGCCTAACAGGGATTCGTCCCAAGCCTATTGTACTCATGTCATCAGTACAAGCCAAACAAAATATGTTCTCAGATTTTGTTGACATTATGTAACCATGGAGGAAGCTTCCTCCATGATGCAACACACAACATAGTATTTGTTTTGTGCTCTTCAATATGTATTCAATTAAATTGAGTATTGAGACGTAAATGCGTAATGCCAAAATTTAAACAAGCAAATTTTCAAAATTTACTAATTTCTTTTATTGAATATATTGTATTTTTTATTTGCCTAATGTCAATGTTGTGTTGCCTGCGTCATGATTAAAAGGTTTGTCATTTGACATTTAAATGAGCTTTTCCAGAAAATCAATTTCATTCTAAACTAACATTCATAAAATACTATCCATATCTCCAGTTTGGATGTGGAAGCAAAAAGGTTGGTGTAATAATCACTGTACTGCTTTATAGGATAGATAAACTACATGTAGTATCAGGGTGTCCGCGGATCTTTAAAAAGCATTAAATTATTAGCTATATTTTGGGCCTGTGGTGGCAGGGTGTGGAATGTCACAATTTTATCTGTCCACCGTTACATATGTATAGCTTTTCAGAAATGTATGTTGTGGCAGCATTTTCTTACCTTTTTGGACAAAAGTTATCTCCTGAGAACAGTACAAGGGAATTTCTTTTAAGTTTGAGATAACCTGAAGACACCTAAAAGGAATTGACTTATTTTTCAAATAGACCCATGAGCGTGAAAAAAACCCAAATGTACATTATTATTATTATAATAATGGGAAAAAGCCTTATGGTGTTTTTGGGAGTTTAACATATCAGTGGATATTTACCCATTGTAAATTAATGATAATATACATCCACCATGTACACAGCCTGTGGACTGTTTATTACAGAAACATGCACTATTTATCGAATAATGATAAATGATAATACGTACAACAACTGTTGTAAACTGCTTTACCTGGAGTGGAATATAAACTCACTGCAGAATTAGTGGTCTCCCATTTTGATCAGATCCGAAATGGAGAAATTCTCCCAATCGGGAGAAGTTTTTTCCCTCGATGCAGAGATTTTCACCCGATCGGGAGAATGATATTCTAAGGAACCATTTGCGCACGTATCTGCTCATTTGCGCATGCATAGAATTAGCTAAAACAGAATTGTCGAAGCGAGGCAAGTTTTGCAAAAAAATCAATGAAAATCTATGTAAATTTGGCTTTTTGCCGACAATTTGGCACCAAAGACGATTGTTTCTGGTGTATTTTGTGGTCTGTGCCTAAAGATGGCAAGGTTTTCATGACGATTAATGTAGATTTTTTGCCTGGATTTCTCCTATGGTCACATGATTGTATATTGTAAAGTGTCTGCATCACTCATGGGGTGACTTGACAAGGCAAATTTTAAGGCCATATGTTCTGATACAATTGTCTCCCGATTGGGAGAATTCGCCAGAAGGGGAGAATTTCTCCCCTTCGGGAGTTTGAGTCCTGCTAAAGGTCATTCTAAAAGCATGGATGCTCAAAGTACAATGTAACAATCTTTCTGAAATAAAAAGACTCTAAAGGTTGAGACGTGAGGCAACTAAATCTGCATTTAAAGTCTGCTGTGCTGTGAACTTAAGGCGTATAGATAGACCCTGTCAGAATGCATAGTTTTGTGTTTAGAATGATACGTCCCCTGTACGGAAACCACAACATTAGCCTAATTTCAGTGAGGAGAATGAACATAGCCATGCATATTTTGATCTAGTGCATTTTTGTCAATTAAAAGTGCCTTAGCCAATTTTTTGGATGAATGCAGATGTGGACAAATGTCTATACTACTGGTAAATTAATGTTCTGGGGTTGTAGTTATTTATGTCTCTAAGTAGCCTATTAAGATTTTCAACATCTGTTCCGAGTCACAAATGAGCAATTTTTGCCATTTAAAGGTAAACTGTACCTTTGAAAACACAATTTAAATGTTTGCCAAAATTACAGTATCAACTTTTCAGTGATGTTTTGGTAAAAAATATTAGTTTATCAATGCAAAGTGAAGGAGCCGGCCTGGCGGCTCGGGCCATTATCAGCACCCAGGACCTTAGCTGGTTTTTAACGTATGTTCAAGACTGGCCAAACCTACTTTTAATCCCTAATTAACGATGAAGGCGACCAAGCAAGGTTCACAAAATTAAGTTATTGTATTGATGTAGTATTTAAACATTTAATTTAATATTTAATTATTCATTTGATTGTTTTGGTATTATAATTAATCAAATAATGTACGGTTGGTTTTTAAATGTTGGCGTTTCCATGAGTTGAAAGACAGAATATTTAATTCAATCAGGCTTTTAAAATCAAATTAAGCTTGCTAATGTGTGCATTCTTAATAAATTTGGTGTTTAAAACATTCACGTTAAAGTGTTAATTTACATTTTAATTTACTTGTATTATCACTCAAAAATCACAATGTAATATTTAAAGCTGGCTTGCAGAATTTCTTTAAATTAAAAACAAAACTACAAAATTTGCATTTTGTTGGCTCAGAATTACTGAAAAGCATTAATTGTACTTCTCCCCCAAACACTGCTTTCAAACACTAATTAGATGATCAGGCTGATCCCCGATCACCTATTACTTTTGTATTGGTTCTTTGTCTTTTTTTCTTCTTTCCACTCAAACAATTCCAGAGATTTTCTTAAAAAACGGTTCAAGATATAGTTTGAAACTTGGTACGAGTATCAGTATAAATACCATATACGTTCGCCACGTCCTAATATGACATGATCATGCCCCAGAAGATGTAAATTTGGTTAGGAAACATGATTTTAGCAATGAGAATATATCAAGTTTTCCTCGATGTTTGATTTGGACTGTAAGGTGAGATTTCAGACACATGCTTTTTGGCGAGAAAGGACATGCAGCAAAAGACAACATGGCTAGCGGGAGTAAATAGCAAATCAGCTAAAAGTGAATCCTTCCGTCCACATGTAAACGTCAACATTCACTTTTAGCCTTCTAAAAGTAGTGTGCATAGAAGTGTGATGTCATGATGACATCATCAGATGTCATATTACGAAAAGAAAAATTAAACTTTATTATTTCAAAAATATCTCAAGAACACCGATGGAAAGATTTACCATGCAGACACTCACTGGGACCCCATACTCTAACAATTTCACAAGGTTATATGTCATAAGGAAAATCCTAGGTGTCTGGCATGGTAATGTACCCCAAAAAGAGCCAATGTGGTTAGGTTCTACGGAACGATATTTATGTAATAAGATGTTAAATTACACAAAATGTTAGTCAAATTGTTTAAAAAGTCATATCTTGAGAACCGCAAAAGATATTTGATTCTTTTTCAACATATAAGAATTGGTTTTTCAGATTGTTGAATAATTTGTGCACAAAATTTTGATGTCATGGTGACGTCGTATCATCAGTTGAGAAATTGCAAAAAATTTAATACAGGTTAAAAAAAACCTCAAGAGCCGTAATAAATATTTCAACAATTCTTTCACATGCACCCTAAACAAATCATACAGACATGACCTCTGTGTGACCTCAACTTCCGGTCAAAACCGGACATTATTGAAAATGTGTTAATTGTACAAATTTGAATGCAGATAGAGACAATTTGGTTGTGAATTTAATTAGGTAGAGGACATGGCTGGCACATAAGCAAGGATCGACTTACATGTACTTGGTGTCCAGTGAAGAACAGCTAGCTCCATCCCACAAAGAACACATCCAAAAGATAAAGCAACCGCACGAAGGGTTACACACAACTCCTATATCCGTACGGTACCCGCCAGCACACAAATGCTTATGCCCCACACCTAACTCCACTTATGCCAGCCAATTAAACAAGTATGCTTAAACAACATAAGAAAGGACTTTTAGTAAGCTTGGAATCCCAATGCTTCAGCCTTCAATGACTTCACATAAGAAAACCCCAAGTATGGAATTCCAAGACTGCCCAAAACATATGCAGCACAATATGTGACAAAGGGTACCCCTTCCATGTTTGCCCATTGTGTCTGAAACGTCCAAGGAATTTTAAAGCATTCCTTTCAGGTTTTTTGGGCAGAGGGGGTTGCATTGGTGCATTAACAAAAGAGAAGGAATTCCTTGCCACAGCCTCTGGCAGGAAACCACTTTTTGAATTACAAAAGAAAGCAACTTTGTTACAATATACCCTCACATTTAATAATATAAAAGACATTACAAAGTACATTATAAAAATAACTATTAAAGTTTTAGATTTTAATAATTAATTCACAAAAAAAAAAATCACACTGCCGCACGCACTGCGCTTACTGCATTGCAAGAGGTCCCAATCACCAATCTTTCTAAAATGGAAAATTCAACAAAATGTAACACACGAGCGTATATTGGAAATTTGTACGCAAGGTTTTTAAAAAGGCATGTTGTCACAGTATTTGTAACCCTTTTTGGGCCAAAGTTATCTCTTCAGAACAACTGAAACTTATTTGTTATATTTTGAGACCAGACAAAGGTATCTCCCCGAAAAAATGGTCTGTGTTGCAAAAATGCCCCCTTTACTGTGGAAAGACCCACATGCAGCACGATATGTGCATGGCAGAGGGTACAGCATAAGTACATACATTATGCGCCTATCAATTGTTTCCCCCACCCCTCCACCCCCGGGCTACCCCACCTAAGAGGTGGGGATTGTCACTTTTTGCGTGACAAAATCCCCACCCCTGGGGCAACATTTAGGTGACAAAAATCCCCACCCTCGGGTGCAAAACATGCGCAAAAATGCACAGATAATGGGCCAAATGCCCCACCCTGGGGCATGAAAAATGTGACCAAACCCCCACCTAGGGGGTGGGGGAAACAATTGATAGGTGCATCTGTGTAACAAACTACAGACCCAGTAAAATGTCTGTACAGTGTTAAACATATGTGGTGTCCATGTAGCATGTAGTAATACAAGAAACTACAATGAAAACATAAATGAATATAGCAGGGGATTATATCATTTTAAGTAGTACATTTTCAGTATGTGATTAACACAACCTATACAGATGCTACATGGACAGTACTGTGCCGCAACACAACTTCGAGGTTAAAAAATAAATCATAACATACATAGTCTTGTGTTTTAAAATAAGCAGCATTACTATTAAAATATAAAGACAGAACACATGATTGGTAAACCGTTGCAAATGGTTTTATCTCCCTGTGTGATTGAAGATATGCATGATTAAAACCAACCTGAGCAAAAACTAGCTTTGTACTTTGTCTAACTTTTGAGAAAACAGTCAAAAAAGGCTTTACAGTCACTTCGCCCCAAAACCATTTCGCCCCGAACCACGGCCTGTGCACGAAGTATTTTGGGGCAAAGTGGCATTCAGACGAAGTGGTTTGAGGGCGAAGTGGTGTGAGGGCAAGGTAGTTTTTGGGGCAAAATGGTTCAGGGCACGAAAAATAATTGTTTAACTCATTTCTTAAAAACTACAGCACTTTAGACAAAACCATTTCAGGGGAAGTTTACTACCGTCATCATGTTTATATTGTGTAAGTTAGGTGTAAATCTGTGAACATTTCTGATTTTCGAGATTACCAATGATGTGTTCTAACTTTAAGTTTAGATGGTATCGGTACCTTATTAACCCTAACACTCCTTAATAATCAAAAATTAATATGCTTCTACATACACCTTAGGGAGTTAGGGTTAATGACATTTATATCATTAAGTTAAACAGCTAGAATCCCCCCTTCCACATTTTTTTAGTTTTTCTGTTTATCATGGAGGTGTGTCTACAACACCATCACAACTTGTTTTTCACAAAAAATCGACAGACTTTTGCTTAAACGCTCGAGGTCACTCGGCTTGTTTATCAACAGGGTGTTGACGTCATCCTGAGAAACATACAAAACGGTCTGTGCAGTATTGAATGGAAAATACACGAAGTGAATGTTTATCATGCCTATTTTGTCCTTGTAATTCAAAATACAAACGTGAAAAACACTTAATGTAATATGACAGCAATCTACTATTACCTGTTTTGGGAAAAAACGATGAAATTGTGGCTCACAGTGACTCTCTTTTGAAGTAAATACTGGTGCATTGCGACGGGTGGTTTTGTCAGGGAACGAACGGCATTCACAGCGGTCTGTGTACGGTCGACTGCGGCGTAGTTTCCACGTGTTTGGACATCGGCCGTACAAGTTATAGAATGAGCGACTAATTTTTCTCTCTCTTGGTAATAGAAAAGAAAATCTTTCTGCTCTTTTTTTTTCATAGTGTCTGGTAAAACATGCAACCACGCAGCTACTGGGCATATCTCTGGCTTTTTGGAACAACAAAATTCTTCAAAAAACACCATCTAAAAGAGACGTTTTTCTAAGTTTTGTGCGTGTAAACGTATGGAGCTAACTATCGTGTTGACTTCTCTTTCTCAGGATTGCGTCACGGGGTCACGCGCATATCATGAATACCTAATGAGCGTTTCAGAAATCGCGAAAATCTCATTTTCGAAAAACGCACTTTTGCTTGCAATTTATCCACTTAAAACCGACAATTAAAAAATAATAAAAATCCACGTCAAGGATTTTCGTCAAGGGGGATTCTTCCTCTTTAACATTTATTGCTGTATTATTGTTTGCACAATGTTGCTGCCCATGTAAAAATTCATCAATCTCACGTTCATCAATTTCTGGAGCGTGACCAGATTTGTCCAAGAAATTTATTTCCTTCTAACCTACCGGTAACAAAGTCAATCATACACTCGACCAAAAAAGTTCTGTCACTAGTAAGACATTTGTAGATATTTATTATGAAATTGGATTTAATGTAGTAAAAAATATATCAAATTTTAGCTGAACATATTACTCAAAGGAATAGAGCTCAACAGAGTCCATGATGGCAAGCTTCATGGAACAGGAATGCAACAAAGGAGTGTGGGGTCAGAATGAAAAACACCAAAAAACAACGATGTCAACTTTATTGCACTCAAGCAAGGGGAGTTACAGTTCAGTATTTTGCTTCCACCATACCTAATGCAATGGCACGATTCAGATTGGACAATTTAAGCATTTTGATTTGGATGTTTTTGACAAGACATTGATAAATCCAAACTCACTTAAACATTTCCTAATTGTCTACACACAAATTGCCCAAATCACAAAATGCATTGTTCTTTGGTGTTTTTCATTCTGACCCCACACTCCTTTGTTGCATTCCTGTTCAGTGAAGCTTGCCATCATGATCTCTCTTGAGCTCTATTCCTTTGAGAGATATGTTCAGCTAAAATTTGATATATTATTTTCCTACATTAAATCCAATTTAATAATAAATATATATAAATGTCTTACTGGTAACATAACTTTTTTGGTCGAGTGTATAAAATACCTCCCCAAAATACTATCCATGGAAAGAAAACAGGAAATTTGCAATCTGCAATTTGGATTTGGAGGCAAAAAGGTTGGTGTAATCACTGCATTGTTTTATGTAACCAGATAAATTAGTTTTATGAATGGGAATAGAAGTGTGTTTTGCCAGTCTTGTTTAATACCGGCTGGGGACCTGGGGCCAATTTCATGGCGCTGCTAAGCACAAACATTTGCTTAGCACAGAATTTGTTTTCTTTATTTTGCAAAAATGGATTGCCAGCCAAAATGTGTATTGAAAGGTATTATCCTGCTCTTGCGAAGAACACAAGTTGGCGTATAATTTTGGCTTGTAATCCATTTTATAAAGCAAACAAATTCTGTGCTAAGCAAGTTTTTATGCTTAGCAGCGCCATGAAATTGGCCCCTGGAGGCTGATAATGGCCGAGCCAAAGGCAAGGGCAATTATCAGCCTCCAGGTCTCCGTAATGTCTTTTGTTGGTCGTATACTTCTTTAAGGTGTCGCCCAGATAACATTGACAGGGTCAAACTTGAAGAGATCAGGCTGGCCCAGGTGAAGTTGCTTCTTGTTGCATGGCGACTTGCTCCATTGGAACGCGGGCTGCTGGTCGTGGGTGGGCCCACTGATGGCTATCATGGACAGGGACTTGGCCATGCTGCTGCTGGTTACCTAATAATGGCCCAACCAGAAAGGGTTCAAAATAGATTTGCTCATTGAATTGTAGCAATTCAGTTCCATTCTATTAGGCAAAAAACAAAAGAAGTTCTGTCTCTGGTCGGCGCGCGCGTTCATTTTAAGCATGCACGTTAATCTTTTTTCTTCTTCCTGCGGCAGCTAAAACAGCGCCCTCTATTACCGCACCGCCTCACATTTTCTAGAATGATCGCCAATTCTGTAGACTACGTAGGGAATGGGAACAAGTCTATGTATTTTCCCGGGCAGCTCGACCTCGTACTCAGGGCAAAAGATTCGGACGATGCTGATATCGAATGACAGCGAGTACGAGGTTGTTTAATCAGCTGCAAGGAATTGCGATTGTGAATTAGAGCGTGTCTGAGCTGAGCTGAATACTGAAATATGCCACTTATTTCCGTGTCCATTGTTCGAATCCTGATAAGGTTCATATAATTTCCCGATAAGGCCCATATAATTTTTCTCTTCAACAGTGATATTGCATTCATTACATTGCCCAGTTCACTCCCATGCAACACCAAGGGGGAAAATTAGGTTCGTAGGGAAAATCCGAGTATACCACTCTACCTCATAGCTCAGCTGGTAGAGCATCTACACGATGAGTCAGAGGTCTCAGCTTCAAACCCTGATAAGGCACATATCATTTTTTCTCGTCCCAATTTTGCCAATTAAGTGATAGAATTGCCTGAAGTCACTAATATTTCAACACAGTACGTTAATAATAAGAGCACTGTTGAGAATTCTTTTTTTTTTTTTAAGAGAGTCGAGTCATTTATGTGCAGAGACTCAACTTGAACTGAGCACTTACTTTTACTCGCAAAAACTTGAGTCGAGTCGCCAAAAATTTCATTTCATCTTTGTAGATTGAATGGGTTATACTAACCTTCATGTCAGTGCCTCCGTGACACCTGAAGCTAAGTTCTTTGATGGGATAGGTGCCGTTTTCCAGATTCAGGTCCGAGCGAGCTGAGATGGCATTCTCACCGCTGTATGGTGGGGTACAATTACAGCGGGAAAGAGGGTCGTGTTTGAAGTCATTGTACCTATTGACAAGGGAAATTTTCAAAAAATAGTTTCTTTACTTCCTCAGGCTTACACTGAAAAAATTACTAAATTCTGCCCCTTGAAGGTATACCCAGCACGATATGTGGCAGAGGGACTACCCCCCTAACGCCCCTATACCTCAACACACTCTTCCCTTTTGTTAATGCACCAATCCCACCTAAAAACTGAAAGGAATTCCTTGGAAATTCCTTGGGTGTTTGAGACACAATAGGGGAACAATGGTAGGGGGGGAGTCCGTTTGCCACATATCTTACTGCATATGCTTGAAGGACCACTGTATAGACCTTTTGTGTGTTTTCTGCACAATGGAATCGGTACACCCGACCTTTGACATGCATAGATTGGTTCCCGATTCTATTGACCCTTCGAACACGTGCAAATACGCCATTTGGGGAGTCAAATAATGCCGAGTCATTGTGGAAGCGATGTGCGTGCGCGCTGTGTGTTTCTCTGGTGGGCGTAACGCGGTTTAATTCAGCAATGGGAGCCTTAGCATTGCGCGTTACGCACGCTATGGACACACACACAACGCGTATGCACATAGCTTCCACAACAACGCGGCATTATTTGACTCCCAAAATGACGTCATTGGCACGAGCTCAATACTTTCACTTGACATGCTATAAATGGCGTTTTGCAATAAGCGATGGGGTCGGGAACCAATCTATTTGTACACTTGACCTTTGTGCGTGGAAAAACCCGAAAAGGTCTCATTGCAGTGACCAACAATTTTATTTCATGAGTTGACAAGAAAACATTTGAAGTGTTGATAGCAATAGTAAAAAACACCACATGAATTTATTTCTGTCCAAGATGGTATTTTCCGTCTTAAAGACGCAGGCTCGTCAATAAGCCACGAAGTTCACCGTGCTCCATACCTTGCCCGAGTAGGGCAGCTGCTCTTACAATCCCAGAGGGTGGAGGCTCATTAGTTATGCAAGCTTGCCACAGTGTGTTTATGCGTTGCTAGGCTAATTGAATCTCGCGCGCGCGCTTAGTTGTGTGTTGTTTTATGTCGTTTGTACTAAAGAGTTCCCATATACGGTCAATTCAACCATCTATATGACACAGTCTTGAAGCAAATGTGACCATATCTGTAATATAATGTGAATATGGCTGAAACTAAATGTCATGAATTTACAAAGGGTGTGTTTTCTCTGATAAATATTTGATTTCGAAAAGATACACACCCTATTTGGGTCTTTCCACAGTAAAGTGGGCATTTTGGCAGGAAATACTTTTGTCTGGTCTAAAAATAAAAGAAATAAGTTTAAGTTGTTCTGAAGAGATAACTTAGGCCTAAGCAGGGTTACGAAATAGTGTGACAACATGCCTTTCTAAAAACCCCGTGTCAAAATTTCCAATATACGCTTGTAACAGGGACAGACACTCCCGTTACATTTTAGGTCGTGTCGTGTGTAATATTTGCATTTACAAATGTATGTGTTGATCCGATTTGATCGAGTTAATGGCTGCCGTGCTCTGTTGTTAAGTTGGATGGGGGCTTTTGGCAAAATCTTGAACGGTCCATTGTTTTAATTAATAGATGTCAAAGTGACAGTAAAGTTGGTGTTGATGGGACACTTCAGTTGAAACAAAAAGAATTACGTGTGTGACACACTTGTACATATATTTCTAAAACAATCATTCCAGAATAACATTTGTTGGGTGCACATAAGCTTGGTAATGCCCAAACACACAAGGCATTTCATGAAACATGTGAAATAATTAATTTACTGCAGAGCAACCTGTTACAGGGCATACATGTAAATTTGACAATTTTTGTTTCCTTTTTTTAAACACCTCATTTATCAATCAACAAAAATGACCCGTATACCTCATGAGTTTGATCATGGCATCCATATTTGTCACTTTATGGTGGTCCCGCTTGAAGATCCTGCTCCTCGGTGTTTCAGTGTAGCTGAAGAATGATCCGTATTTAGCGAATGCCGCATCAAATCCACCATTCTTGAATATGCTTGGAAAGTACCTGAGGTGAAAACCAAACAAGCGATTAAAGTTTGATGAAAGTTTGGTCTTTCACATGCTGTACCGATATGGGGGACACCACTTTGTCTTGTTAGTTGTTACAAGGTATTAGGGTAGGCATGGGTACACATGTGTATTAGACAGTGTTGTAGAGTCCGAGTTCTGGACTCGAGTCATAATTTTAGTGACTCGGACTTGACTCGAGTCACATTGGAAAATGAAGTCCGACTCGGATTCCAACATGTTGACTTGTGACTCGGGAGTCACATATTTAACAAAAATATATATATATTCGCGCGCTCAATGCAGAATTCTTGGGGGGGGAGGGAAACAGTATGACACGTGGATACATGTATGTACACTACCCTACCAGGCCGGCAAGAGCACATGAGCACGTCATCATTTCACATATTGTGTGAACGAAACTATAGCAGATTCAGTTTCATTATTTGGCGAACGAGTGACTCGTGACATGGACTCGAGGCAATGCATAGTTCCAATCACAACAGAGCTAGCAGATGTCACCCACATAGGTCAAAGTGCACTGTGCGCTCACAACACATGATCACGCGATATGTTCTGCCGGCCCCATACAATTTGTACAGTGTTGTATGCGATGATCCGGGTGAATTTTTGGTTTCAAGGCCTGTCGTTTCGTTGTTCAAAGGTACGCAAGCTATATTTCGTGATGATATGACATCCCTGTATTACTGGCCCTTTACTCAGTGTGTTCTAAGATAACTGTTAACCCTGAAACATGAATACCTTTGAGTTTTCTTCAATGAATCTGTGCTTTCCGTTGAAAGTCCCATTGCTTTGTGCGTTGTGTGTCGCCATTTTGACGATAGCGTGTGAGCCATAGCAACAATGTCCAAGGGGGCGGGGTTAACTGGGCAAAATCAGAACTATGCATTGACTCGTGACTCGGACTCGAGGCAGATGACTCGAGACTCTGACTCGAGGCCAATGACTTGAGACACGGACTCGAGGCAAGTGACTCAAGACTCGGACTTGATGCCAATGACTCGAGACTCGGACTCAATATTAGTGACTCGACTACAATACTGGTATTAGACACAGTGCTGCTGTTGCCAAGGCCCGTAGTCTGGTTGTCCAATGGGGTAGAGGAGTCGAGTGGGTGGAAGTTCTATTGGCAAAAATGTGGACCAGTTTCTCCTTTGCAAAGACCAATGACACCGTAGAAAGCAACAATACCATGGAAAGAAGCAATGATGTAATGAAGTTCACCCCAAAACAATGAGCAGGCTCCAGAATTAAGGACAGTGTAGCAAATCTCACTCTGTGGCAGATGCCTCAGAGTATTGCAAAGTGTGATCTTTTGGTGAGAAGATTCATACAATGAATGTGGAAATGACTCAAGAGTCAGTATTTGTGGTCCTTGAACTGGTCTTAACTTTTGGCCAATCACATTTGCCTTTTTAAAAAAAATTATGTATTTTTTGCCAAAAATGTACATGTACTATGTAGGTTGGCAAGTCATTTTATATTTCTTATATTTAATTAATTAATTATACCTTAGACAGTTTACGTATCCTTATTGGCCGAGAGCACATCACGTGGCCAGTTTTAAATGGACGATAAAGACCAGCCAGTCTTAAACACTTTTTAGCCTGGCCCGTGCCCACGTATTATTCCGCGCGTATGGAACACACACACAAAAACTGCACGTTCGTGCGCGTACAACAATGCTTGCATTACGCATATCGAACAAAAACAACAAACGCAGTCGTCATGCATGTAACTGAAAGTACATAGCAAAACGACAAGATTACCGAAGGATTTTTGTTAGTTTTACTGATTTAAACCAAAAAGGTATTTATGAATGGGAATTAAAGTGGGTTTAGCCTGTCTGAAACAAACCGTTTAAAACGGGCTAGGGGCCTGGACACTGATAATGGCTCTCGCCTTCGTCATTATCAGCGTCCATGCCCCTATTTGGTTTTCAACAGATGTTTAAGACTGTCCTAACCTACTGTTATTCCCAAATTAAAATAATTTACTTACGGCAAATTGTAACTTGGCCAGTAGCTTTGTTTGTGCAGAAGCCATGTCATATCCTTGCTCACGATTTGGCCACTAAATTGAATAAAAACAAAGTATACTATCAAGACCAAAATTAAAAGGTAAACATTACAAAAAAACATGCATCCAGAAAAGAGGGTTCTTCTTCAGAAGAAAACGTGAAGAAAATTTGTTAAGACAAATTTGTAAATTTTGGTATAACCCCAAAAAATGCAAAATCAAAACAAAACATTTTAATAACGTAATGAAAACAAATTTTCACAACAGAACAAGATAATAATTTATCTTTCTTATATCTTCATTCTTACATATTCTAATTTCTACATGCAATCTGGAAAAGGATGTTACGAAGTAATGCAACTGAACAACACTTACGGAAGCTGCTCGAGCACAGCAAGGACGCCCTCTTTTGGCAGAGGCTGTCCAGGAGTGAAGTGTTTGTAGTCTACGACCATCCATTCATTGTTGTATCTGTGTGTGCATAAATTAAACTGTTTGGAAAAGATCGGAGAATGTAATCATATACAGAAAATGAGACCTATGTACAGAGACTAGAGGCAGAATTCCAAACAAAGTGATTTTTGGGGTCGAGCCTGCATGAAAGGCTATTTTACACTTAAAGGCAGTATACATGATTGGTATCTCGAAAATCAGAAATGTTCACAGATTTACGCCTAACTTACACAATATAAACATGATGACCGTAGAAAACTTTCCCTGAAATGGTTTTGTATAAAGTGCTATAGTCTTTGAGAAATGATTAAAACAATTAGTTTTCGTCTCATGAGACGAAAATTCCATTCGCCCCAAACCACTTCGCCCGAGTGTCATTTCGCACATAATCACTTCGTCCAAACACTACATCGCCCAAATGCTACTTCGCCCCAAAACCACTCCGTGCACAGGCCGTGGTTCAGGGCGAAGTGGTTTTGGGACGAAACGACTGCAAACCCTTTTTTGACTGTTTTCTCAAAAGTTAGACAAAGTACGGAGCTGTTTTTTGCTCAGGTTGGTTTTAATCATGCATATCTTCAATCACACAGGGGGATAAAACTATTTGTAACAGATTACCAATCATGTATACTATCTTTAAGCCCCTTTTTTACACTTACACGATTTTGGATATGAACCTTTATGATTTTGAACCGTGAGCATTCGTAAACATTCGTAAAGACAATCGTAAACATTCTTAAACGATTGTAAACATTCTTAAACGTTCGTAATGATTTGTTTTGGTCGCAAACTCATTAAAGCGTTTACTCAAACAAATCAAAAAAATTAAAAGAAAACCGGTATCACTCACGTGCCACTGTTGTACTTGCTGAATATATCGGTCCATTCCTTGCCACTGTTTGCAAGCCGATTGGCCAGAATGTTGCGCATCCACTCCAAAACTGTTCCATTTGGTTTGACATACTTCCACAAGTCATTGTTGAGGTTGCCTATCGTTGTTTCCATGCTAACCTATGTTCATAAAATAAAGTGACTGTCCAAATGTAGTGCATAATAAGTAGCTCAAAGATTATTAATCAGAATAGACCGATCCAGTAAGCTCCGCCCATTTTGTTATTGACCAATCACAGCCTCAGGTTCAGGTAACCAAAAAGCGGATCTCCATTTTGGTTACCCGAGTCCTCAAAATTTTGTGCACAGAGCTACGGCAAATGCAGCACGAGTGACGCAAAAACACCATAAACATCACAGAGGAGGCTAGCGGGTTTAAAATGGATTGTATAAGACTATCCTAACCTACTTTTAATCCCTTCATGAATGTGTTTTTGTGTAAATGTGAAAAACGTTTGCTAAGTTTTGCATTCACTTCGTTCTAGATGTGTGTCGAGATGTTTTTGTTTGATGGCGCGCGTTACGCGTATTGCAGGCGTGTTGTACGTGCACGCATACCACCGGATACATAAGTGCACATTTTGCTTTCGAGCGTGCAGTTTCTGTGTGCGTGTGCATGTTTCAATACGCGCTGACCAGGGCGTGGACGCTGACGCACGGCAAGGTCACGCGACTCTACTGCACACGTGCATGGCACGTGTGGCATGTTGCTAGGCAATTTCTAAATGGGCGGAGCTTACTGGATCGGTTTATTGTTAAGGGGGTCATGTACCTGAAATGGAATAAAAACCACATGATTGTGAACGGTGTCGGTCACTTCGCCCAAAAACTACTTCGCCCTGGACCACTTTGCCCAAAATCCACTTTGCCCAAACGCAACTTCACCCAAATGCAAATTTGCTCAACAGCATCATGCGTATGTTGCTACTTGATTTTGCGAATAATTTTCAAAGAATAATTTGGCCGAATTGGAAAAGCAACACCAACTAGGTCCAGTTAACCCCCAAAAATTGAATGCTACCACACTTGCCATTCACTCACGTACGCGCAATGCTGCTTGCCGCTAGGGCGACATGGTATTTGGCCGAAGAGTTATGTATTTGGGCGAAGTGGGTTTTGGGCGAAGTGACCGACTGTAAAGCAGTGTGAATTGTCACATTTTTCTTTCATCCCATTAAAGGCACAGGCTCGTCAGCAATGCGCGCCCGCCAAATTCGTGCTCGAAACACGCAGCTCCATGCCTTTGCTATGGAGCTGCGTATTGCGTGGCACACATTTGGCGGGCGCGCATTGCTGACGAGCCTGTGCCTTTAATTCATTTCAAATTTATGGCGACTACATGTACATGCAGATTACAATTCTTTCATGCATACTAAATAATGTACACATAAAAGATTTATAAGTTATGTCTACAGATCAAAATTTACTTTGAGGAGTGGACATTTTGTGGAGTATTATTTTTAGGAGGTGGTTTGCCGAGTGTCACATAATGAGGTACATGGGAATGAGCTTAAAATGGCGTCATACGCTAATCGACAATAGTATAAGGCGAAAGGCGGGAATGATGTGTTCACAATGTTAAGCGCTAATTGGTCTGCAGCAGAAAGCATGTTAAAGTGCATGCGCAGTTAGATTACATGAAGCGTGTGTATAAATTCCTTCTGACGACACAGAACTGGTTTAGTGAAGTGGATATACACTTAATTATAGTTAATTACGTGACATTATGATTTGTTTTCTTCACAATGACCATCGAAAAATTGTCAAGGATGCTAGATCGCTACATTATGTAAACAGTAAGCCGGTGTGTCCCTTTAAGATAAACCTTACCAAACCAGATCCCATAATGTAAAAATCATCGCCTGAAAGCAAAGGTCCGGGGTATGATGAGAATGAGACCCGACGACCAGGAAGAAATTCAGTGGCTGGAACAAATGGAAAGAACGATAAAAAAATCACAAATTATGGTAAATGTACAAAAAAGAAGAAGTTAAAAGCCAATTAAATCATTTGTAGATTAAACTTTCACAAATTCCAGGAATAAACCAACTTAAGTAAAATTCAGCTCCGTATTTCGTTTAACGTTTGAGAAAACAGTAAAAAGAGCTTTACAGTCACTTCGCCTCAAAAACCACTTCACCCTAAACCACAGTGTTTTTGGGGCGAAGTGGCATTTGGGCGAGGTGGCATTTGGGCGAAGTGGTTTTGGGGCAAAGTGACTTTTCGGTGAAGTAGTTCAGGGCGAAGTGGTTTTGGGGCGAAGTAAATTTTCGACTCATGAGACAGGCTTGTCGGCATTGCGCGCACGCCAATTCGTGCCCAGAAATACGCAGCTCCATAGCAAAGGCATAGAGCTGCACATTTCGTGGCACGAATTTGGCGCGCGTGCATTGCTGAAGAGCCTGTGCCTTTAATTGTCTTACTCATTTCTCAAAGACTACAGCACTTCAGACAAAACCAATCTAGGTAAGGTTTACTGCTGTCATCATGTTTATATTGTGTAAGTTATGTGTACCGGTAAATCTGTGAACATTTCTGATTTTCAAGATTCCCAATAGTGAGCAGGGGGCTTTAACTATGAAGTCCAATCGTAGCGTCACCAGCCCACAAAACCGGGAATGTGCGACTTCAGCTTTATATTCACGACAGATGCAGTGCTCACATTTTGCCGACTTTCGGAGGGCCAAGTTGTACTTCTTAATGATCCTCAGCATTGCACTGTATTCGTTCCACGTGTCTTGGGAGACAAAGAGGTCTTTGTTGCCTGGTAACAGCTTGATAAGGGCGGAGCAATGGCCAGCGAGTGTAGTAGTCTGACCGCTGTCTGCTTTGAGGGCTTGTTGAATGGCTGATAAATCTCCACCGACTTGGAAAAGACTATTGGGAGAAATAAAGACAAATTCTCCGGATAAAAAACAGAATTTCATCTAAAGGTGATCATGACTTTCAAACTTTTGAAATATACCTTTTTTAAGTAACATACATACAGTCGAGCCTCAATAATAATACAAATGCTAATACCAAGATACTGAATTTATTTTGTAAAAACCAACTTGTACAAAACAAAATGGAAAATTATGTTATCATTTTCATTTCGTTAAAATACTGCTCTGAAAAGAAAGAAAAGAAAATGTTTTTCGTGAAAAACAAATAAGAAAATAGCTCATTCCGCGTCAAATACTGAATTCCGGAAAATAATTGGCACTAAACAATGCTATTAGTACAGTAAACCTCGGATAAGTCGGATCCAACGGGACCGAGCGATTTTATCCAACTAAAGCGGGCCTCCCACTGCGATTTTTGCCACGAAATTCCTACGATTGGGTACGATTGTGTGTAGAGTCTATAGGCAGTCTGCGATAATCGTACCAATTCGTAGGACATTCGTGGCAAAAATTGCACAGTGGGAGGCCCGCTTCAAGCGAAAATCCGACTAAGCCGAAAATGGAAAAATGCATCTAGGGATTCATTGATCTCCAACCACCCTACGGTCAACAGTCAAAAAAGCATGCATTCTAACACCAAAATATTTCATTTTTACACTACATTTTCAAGGTAGAAAATCATAAGCATCATTTGCCGAGCGCAATCATACTTTTTATGCCTCGAGTATCGCCATCATCTGATTGTGGTCATGCAGTATATGTGTACTGCTCAGCCCACCCACCTTATTAGCCAATAAAAAATGCAGACTGTGATCACGTGTGCACATAGAAACTGTTGCTGATAAGTGAATTGCCCATGTATGCAAGTGTACAATGTACACATGTCCGGTCCATGCACACGCACACACACGTACATCCTACGAATCAAGTTCAGGAAGCCGCATGATTTTTATTAGGAATAACATAGGAAATCAAACATTCCAAGCGATTTTGTCCGAGATAAGTGAAAATCCGACAATCATGTAAACGTATCCGACTTATGCGAGGTTTACTGTAGGAGCTGATGGCAAAACTTACAGAAAGCCGAAGGGATCAATGTTCATGGTGGGTTTGCCAGGGTGGTTGTCGTAACCGTCCGTAAGACCATCCACTTGAACTAAAAGTAGGCCCATCTGGAAATGATGTTCAAACAAAGTGAATTTGATTTAGAGAGGTCAGACTGTTTCCGAAATACGGATTTAAAGATAGTATACATGATTGGTAAACTGTTACAAATAGTTTTATCCCCCTGTGTGATTGAAGATATGCATGATTAAAACCAACCTGAGCAAAAACCAGCTCCGTACTTTATCTAACTTTTGAGAAAACAGTCAAAAAAGGGTTTGCAGTCATTTCGCCCCAAAACCACTTCGCCCTGAACCATTTCGCTCTGAACCACGGCCTGTGCACGAAGTGGTTTTGGGGCGAAGTGGCATTTGGGCGATGTAGTGTTGGGACGAAGTAATTTGGGGCGAAATGGCACTCGGGCAAAGTGGTTTGGGGCGAAATGGCACTTGGGCGAAATGGTTTTGGGGCGAATTGAATTTTCGTCTCATGAGACGAAAACTAATTGTTTTACTCATTTCTCAAAGACTATAGCACTTCAGACAAAACCATTCCAGGGGAAGTTTTCTACGGTCAACATGTTTATATTGTGTAAGTTAGGCGTAAATCTGTGAACATTTCTGATTTTCGAGATTACCAATGATGTACAGTATATACTGCCTGTAAAAATAGACAATATTTTAGAGATGCAATTTTACAATTTAGGCGTACTTTATGATTTTTTGCCAGCAAATTGTGATCATTAACTTACAGTCCATGGTGATTTGTCAGTCAGTCAAGACTATATAGCTTGGATGTATCGTACAGGCTAATGTTAATTGCAGCAGTGAATTTCACAATACACAGTGCCATAAGCATGTCTGTCGGAGAGGGCATTTTCTGACAAAGCGGTAGACATCGGTGTATTCGTTTAGTGCACAAAGAATTCAGACTTGATTTGAAAACAAATACCCGATTTAGA
Organism: Henricia sp. BOLD:AAB3569; assembly: GCA_037783545.1. Classification (NCBI taxonomy): domain Eukaryota; kingdom Metazoa; phylum Echinodermata; class Asteroidea; order Spinulosida; family Echinasteridae; genus Henricia; species Henricia sp. BOLD:AAB3569. The sequence continues at coordinate 43,363 of JBBELK010000720.1, forward strand.
GGTTAAAGTTTATTTAGAAAGCCTAAAATATTTAAACACGGTTAAAGGAGCATGTCCAGATCACATTGTTGACCCACCCATTTTTCCCATGGATGTTGAGATTTTGATACTACCGTATATGCAATAACCATTATTGTCATATTTTTCTCATTTCCATTCCGAAATCTCGCATGCTCAAACCCTGTATTTTCAAGGATATCGTTGAAAAACCACCGATGTTTTGCAAACTAATTTATCTGGTTCCATAAAGCACGCCAGTAATTACACTAACTGTTCGCTTCTAGTATCCAAATTGGAGATTGCAAATTTCCTGTTTTCTTCTGATGGATAATATTTTGGGGAGGTATTTTATATGATTGTAAGGCAATGTTTGTGAAGAAAAAAGTTCAGTTAGTGTTCTTTTCTTTTTAAATAGACAACATAATATGCTTTATTACACATCTAGCAACACTTCCCGTGATGCATAGCGAATGTAACGTTTCTGCATCAAAATCTCTCTGATTTCAAGAGTGCACTCAAAACACACGTTTAACCTTCTTTTGTTAGCCTAAGTATTCTGTTTCATTGTTTTGCGCCATGAGCGTCATTTATGACGGATACCGGCGCAGTATAAATATTCGTTATTATGATTAAGGTATTTTTTTCGTATACATTGAACAAAGATTTTAAGGAAATTACCTCCCGGAATCAACAGATAATGTAATTTTAAGATATACTTCCCACTGGCACTTTTGTCGCAAACGTTGCCTTTCTGTAGAAAAATCACTTTTTCTCCTTCAAAAATTGCATTCACTAGTTAGTGCACAAGATAACCATTCCCGCGCACGCGCAGCGCCCCTTGTTGTCGCGCTTACACACAGACCGCTCGCCGCGTAATTTTGTGCATTACTTTGTGCAGTAACTTTATCATTTATTTATCTCAGAAATGCAACATTTGCGACAGAAGTGCAAGTGGGAAGTATATATCTTAGAATTTGATGATCTTTTCATTCCAGGAGGTAATTTCCTTAAAATCTTTGTTCAATGTATACAAAAAAATACCATTATTATTATTAAAATCTTGGTGGCGTATGTATTGTGAAATGCCCGAATTACAAGTTACCTGATAGAAATACGGGTCATCAGAATTGGACTCAACCTGTTGCCTCATCCAATGCAGATTTTGTGTCATGAAATCCTGGATTTTCTGGCAATCCGAGGTCATTACTTGACAGAAACTGGACATTGTATTTATCCACTGCATTTGGATGTAGTTTTCAGTTAGATAACCCTCCACGAGGCCTGCTGCATAGGACTGCAATGTGTCGTTGTATTTTGGACTGGTGGAAACGGTCAGGTAGCTCCATCTGTAAAGAATAGAAATATACGGTTAAACAAAAACAAAAACAAAAACACAAATTATACTCTGTAAGTGTAAGAGCTGAGAAGTTGCTCAGAATTTGTTTTTTTTTAGAATGACTCATCAAGCATCGGTAAGTGCAGATTTGATGGAAAAACCCAAATTTAGGTGAAATAAACAGTTGCTACATGTAGGCAATTGTTTTTCTTTTTTGTTACCCTGCAGTGCATGTACATATATATATTGTATTCTTGTAAAAAGTCTACTGTACAAAACTGGGGCTGGTTAAATTGCAGCTTGGCGTGACTTAATTGTGCCTACCCAAGTGAGGATTCAAATGCCCGAAATGGGGAAATTCTCCCCTTCTGGCGAATTCTCCTTATCGGGAGAAGTTTGGCACTATTAAAGACGATCGTTTCTGGTGTAATTTGTGGTCTGTGCCCAAGGACAGCACAGTTTTCATGACGATTACTGTAGAGTTTATGCCTGGATTTCTCCTATGGTCGCATGCTTACATTGTAAAGCGTCTGCATCACTGGCATCACGTGAGAAGGCAAATTTTAAGGCCAGATATGTTCTCTCCAGGTCAGGTCAGGTGTGGGAGCATAAGCCACAGCGGCACTTCGCCGCACCCACCCTCTTTCCCCACCCCTCCGGTCTCCTGACAGCGATCGATCAGGCCTGCGCCGGCCCATCCCCAACCCCTTCAGGTGGTCCCCTAGCATGCCTAGCTGCGCCAACCATGACGCTCGGGGTCAACCAACAGGTCGCCTCCACCCCGGCCCCTTACTTAGGGTCCTTATTGGCACTAAGGATCCAATTCGCAGGATCTGACAGGGAGAAGCGAACCACGTAGCTGGCGTTCTCGGCCGGATCAAGCAGGTGACCATCTGCGCCCTGTCGAGCACCTCCTGGTTCGAAACATGGTCTATCCACAGCGGTAGCCAAGGATGCGGCGAAGGGAAGTAGTCAGGAAGGCGTCCAGTCGTTGCCTCAGGCCCACTGGTCAAGGTCCACACTTCACTTGCATAAACTTAAAGCAAGACCTTCGTCGTATACGATGAAGGGAAAGTAAATATAAGGACAGGAAACCAGTCTAGCTCGTATTGACCTCTCTGCTCGTATTGACCTCTTTGATTTTCGAGCGAACAGTCTGTATTTTATCTCACGAAGAGGTCTAAATTTTGCCCCACGATTTCACATCGGATCGATGCATACTCTTCGAAATATTTGAACATTGGGGCGATTGAGCAGTTGAGTGCACCTACAAACAACCCTAGCTACCTATTTCTATTGAGCAAATATCATACTGAGCCAAGGGCAAGGGACAATTTTATATTTATATTTATATTTATATTTATTTCATTTTCCGGGATATAAAAATTACTGAATTACAGACAAAACAGATTACACATACAAAAAACTGGAAACAGAACAGAAAACAGTACCCAAATAGCTCCCGTAGGATTGCCCAAAAGAAACAAGTTTCTATCGAGGGGCTCTCCAAACTAATTGGATAATACATTTAAGGATAAATACATTTAAGGATAAATACATTTAAGGATAAATACATTTAAGGATAAATACATTTAATAAAAATATTTACAAAATATTTACAAAATTAATAAATTACTCAAAATAAAAAACAAAATCACAACACATGTAAATAAAAATAAATCCTGGTAGGCCTATATCCAAATAACAATTCTTTGAAAACTGTAACAAAGTGATAAAATGAAAGTTGGCACATGCTGTTCAAGAGAAATGTTAAAGGAACACACCTTCTTTGTTGGGCTATTTTGGGCTCGAAATAGACCCATACATTATTCTGAAGCGCATTCGAGAGTAAATTAGATATATCCTGAAAAGACGCCGTCAAATTTGGCCGTTTTTGAGCACTTTTGAAAAATCGAAGGTCACGTGACTTTTCGGAACCAAATTCTGGTTCCGAAAAGTCACGTGGTCTTGTGAGTTAGTTGTATTTCCAGCCGTATAAAAGTTTGTTACTGCAGAACTGCACCAAATTCAACTCTGATTTCCCCCCAATATTTATAAGTAATTGACAAAAGAGAGACTATTTATACAGGTATGAAACAAAGTTAAACATAAGTATGAAAATTTGAACATAATTGTTTGTTTCGAGAGTCCGGAGAACGGGAGCGAGCGCGTGCTACGGCAGGCTACCGTGGAGTGTAGAAATTTGCCCCGCGCAGCATGCACGGCAAAGTGCACACACACACACGTACGTACGTACGTACGTACGTACGTACGTACGTACGTACGTACGTACGTACGTAGGCGTGTTGCTTCGGTGCACGTACGTTCGTGAAGAAAAAAACATGATGCCAACTCCTCAACAAGAAAACGGAAATTCCTATTCGGTCGTCCGGGCTGTCCAGTGAAATCGTGAGCAGAAAATTGGAGATATCCTGAGCAGGAGAAGAGCGAATCGTTTGTGACAAAGTCGTGAGGCTCTCGTGTAGTTGCAACGGCTGGTAAAGCGTATAACCCGTCTTTTGACCGTTTTTGTTATTTTTGCACTTCTTTAGTAAATTACGGGATATTTTGATGAAATTTGTTTTGCAACGACCATCAAAAAAGTATTGTCAATGCTGCTACATCACTAAATCATGTAAACAGTAGGCAGGTGTGTACCTTTAAGCTGAATTGTCAATACAGTCTTGAGATCATTGATGCCATCACTCACATTTAATAATCAGTGGGTGATGGCATCACCGACCTCTTGACTGTACAGACAAAAGAGTATAGTCATACATGTATGTTCTATATAATACAGTCAAGTAAACAGAAAAACAGAGAAAAACCAAACAAAAAACAAAACAACCAAACAAAACAAAACAAAACAAGCATAATTAACTAGAGTCATAATTATAATACGGAAAAATGTTTGTAATGAAAGAAAAGAGTTTGTTGAAAAGACCAGAGAAACTAAGTTTTGAAAACAGGGGGACAGAAGGTGGATACTCAGAAGGCATGTGAGATGGGATCTAGACTGAAAAGATGATCACGTAAAGAATTGATGAAAGGTTTTGGTGAATCTTCAAGGCAAAGATCTCGAACTTCACCGGAAAGGGAATTAAACAACCTTGGGAATAGGGTGAACAAGGAAAATTTGACACAGTTAGTACGGCTGTACTGATGCTTGAGGAGGAGGGTGTAAGTTTTCCTAGTGTTGGCCTGTGGGAGAAAATGTGAAGAAATAGAAATGTGATTGTGGAGGCATTTAATGACAAAGGAAGCACTGAGGTATACAAGTCTGTTATAGAGAGGAGGCAAGTGAAGTTTGGACAGGCGTTGTTCATAGGAAAGAGAAATAGCAACATTGTAAGGAAAGCAAGATTTAGTGAAGCGGCGTTGAATTGCCTCAAGGCATTGAATGTGGTTCTTTTGGTGAGGTAGCCAAACCGGTGCGGCGTATTCTAAGATGGGTCTGCAAAGAGAACAATATAATTTGATTAATACTTCAGTATTTCTGGATTTGACAGTGCGTCGTATGAAGTCATTTGCATCATGAGTTTGCCACAGATTTTGGATTGGAAACGGCGCCATGGCGGAGGATACGACGCCCAGTTTACGAGTCTACCTCCCAGTGTAAAAAATACCAACCCCGTTGCTTGTTGTTGGTCAGTAAAGTTAGCCCATGCGATACTCGAACCGGGATGGTAAAAATCGACCAGGTTCACTTGTTGTGTCGCCTCATCCAGCACGGCAGAAGCATATCGTGAGATTGAACTTGAAGGCTGCGTGGACACCACACAATACGAGAACCACGACAAAACGATATTCTTTATAATTTGGAAGACCCCCATGATTCAATAATCAGAGATTTCTCCAGGTCTCTGAAATTTAATGCAGTTTCACCAATCACCACGATCACGTGCACCTCGCGAGGCCCTCAGCCATCGATATATAATCACTGGATGAAGTATGTAATGGGCCGCCCGCGATTGTACCCCGGCCCACGGATATTGCTCCCCGGTCCATGCGATCGCTTGCATTGAAGACAGTATGACCAGTCTAGGCAAGGCATTGTATTTGCTGGTATGGGAGACGGAATTGATTGCTTTCGATGACGTAGAACATCCGGGAATGTGTGGTGGGCAACAGTCACGCGCGTACACATGCGCAGGCCAGGGGCCAATTTTATGAAAAACCTTGCTTGATAAAATGAGGTTACCCAGTTTAAGTCCTGGAGCATGTCAGTCACACTGGATGTAGGCCTACGTCTGTAATCATTTTTGACAAATCTGGCCGCCCTCCTTTGAACTTTTTCTAAGTTCTCTTGATGAATCTTTTGGTGAGGATCCCAAATTGGGCTGCAGTATTCAAGCCTTGGTCCGGTAGTACTATTTACCGGAAAACACCGGAAAACACCAGAAAACACCGGAAAACATACTAAATACCGGAAAACATACTAAATACCGGAAAACACCGGAAAACAGTATTTTATGGTGTTTTCTGCAGGTAGTGGGGGTGGTGTTATTAAGTGCTTTCGGGTGTTTTCCGGTATTTAGTGTGTTTTCCGGTATTTAGTATGTTTTCCGGTGTTTTCCGGTATTTAGTGTGTTTTCCGGTGTTTTCCGGTATTTAGTGTGTTTTCCGGTATTTAGTATGTTTTCCGGTGTTTTTCGGTGTTTTCCGGTATTTAGTGTTTTCCGGTATTTAGTATGTTTTCCGGTGTTTTCCGGTGTTTTCCGGTGAGTTTTCCGGTGTTTTCCGGTATATAGTATCACCCCCTTGGTCTTACCATGGAGAAAGAAACAGGTCTTACTAATGTTTTATATATGCGATTTCTTTAGTACGAGTACAGTGGATGGCCCCCAGCTATGGCGGACTTGCAGGGAAGGAGTCCTTAGCAACCGGATTCGTGTATAGGCCTAATAATCCCTGTATTTTGGAAACCCCAAAGTTGCAACCAAATCTGAATGTCGGCAAAAAGCATCCATCATGTCCATCAGGAAACATCACACCAACTTGTTGGTTAGTTTGGGCGTGGAGCCGGACATGCTTTCAAGAGTTTATTTAGAACCACTAAACAATTTAAGGTTCATGAATGGAATCAGGCATTTGATTTGTTCCGGTTTTTCCCAGAAAAGTATTTGTCACATCGCTGCAAATAAACCACTCTGACCTAGCGTGACACGCGCGCGCACGGCCTGACGTGTCGGAAATACAAGACTTTCAATATACTAAGGCACTATTTGCGGAACCGGCAAACTTTTGCGAAACCGGGCAATCTTCCTACCTCTGAAAATTGCTCGGAAGCATTTTTCTGCCAACTGACTGTAATCAAATGTTTAGTGTGTTAGATAGCTGAACAAATTCCGGATATTTCTGGCTGAGAACCTTTCCATAAAAGTAAGTTTTTGTGCGGCCGGGCGCCTCGGACAATTTTCGTTTGCGGAACCGGGCAATCAACTGTAGTGCAGTTCCACAAATTCCTTTTCAATAATCCTAGGATACTGTTTGCTTTGTTCAGTCTGATTAATATGTTGAGCCCACGATAGAGTGCTTGACAACTTAACCCCCAAGTAGGGATGATGTTCCACCCTTTGGAGGACAGAGTTTCTCATATGATATTGATGAGGTGTAAAGTTCTTCTTGTGAGTAACATGCATGATGAAACACTTTGAAATATTAAATTTCATTTGCCAGACTCCTTCCCAGTTACAGAGTGAATCAATATCATTTTGTAGTATGTCACAGTCCGCAGGGGAATCAATAGATCTATATAGGATCAGGTCGTCTGCAAAGAGTCGCACATCTGATTTAACCCAGTCAGGAAGGTCGTTAATATACACCAAGAACATCAATGGTCCCAGGACTGTCCCCTGTGGAACTCCTGAGAGCACCGGTGAGCTAGAGGATGACCGACCATCAATGATAACCTTTTGATGACGTGTGGTGAGAAAGCCCTCAATCCAAGATTTGGTGTTTCCCCTGATGCCAAGATGGTCTATCTTTGCAAGGAGGCGTTGATGTGGAACCATATCAAATGCCTTGCTGAAATCCATTATACAAAGGTCAGCACGGCCTCGGTTGTCCAAGATCTTTGCAGGATCATTTACCAAGCCAGCGAGTTGAGTTTCACAGGATCGACCACTTCTAAATCCATGTTGTCTGTCACAAAGAAGGGAGTAACTTTCCAGATGATCCATTATATTACTATGGATTATATGTTCCAGTTGCTTACAAACGATACATGTCAGAGAGATCGGACGATAATTACTTGGGAGTGATCTGTCACCCTTTTTAAAAATTGGAGAGATATTTGCATTCAGCCAGTCCCGAGGCAATTTCCCTGATGAAATGGATTTTTGATAAATCTTCTGCAGGATTGGTGCAATACTCGAGGCACATTCCTTCACTAGTATTCTGGCTGGGATGTCATCGGGTCCAGTAGCTTTATTGACTTTTAGGTTTTTAAGCAACTTTTCAACCCCAGTTGTGGATATTTCTAGTTCTGGCATATCAGGAACCGTTTACGGCACTATTCCCCAAATCTGGAATAGTGGACATGTCTTCTCTCGTAAAGACTGAGCAGAAGTATTTATTCAATAATTCAGCCTTTTCTGTAGCACTTGATACTGTTCGGCCCATTGAAGATAAAGGGGAAACACCAAATACATCTCGCCGCAGTGCTTTGACGTAATTCCAAAAGGGCTTGGTGTTATCAGTTTGTAGACTATCGCCAATACTGCGAACGTGTTCTCGATGTAGTTTCCTCATTTGTCTATCATTTCTGCGTCGGATTTCTTTGAATTTATCCCAAAGTTCAAAGTCTCCAGTTTTTCGAGCCTTGTCATAGAGTTTGCGTTTCTTCCTAATGTTTCTTTTCATGGTTGCATTTATCCATGGAACACTGGGTTTCGAGGAGGTAATTTTTGATGGAATGTTAGCATTCATCGATTTTTTAATAATGTCGGAGAAACGGTTCCAAAGCCCATCAATGTCCAACTGCTCAACAACCATGACAAGCTTTTGTTGTACATGTTTAAGTAAACGTCTGTCGCTCTAGATCTACCTGGCCTGATATTCCGTCTCCCCGTTTTATTTGGTCTTCCCAAGTACTGCTTGTAATACTGACTTTTACAGACTGCCACAGCAGTCTGTTGGGAATACATAGGATTTTTTCACACATTCTATAAAAAGCCCAGAAGAACACTACAAAATATATTTTTCTTTACACAAAGTTCAGTTTGCATGATTCACATTCATTTAATGAACAAATTGGACAATTTACTAACAAAAATTAATTCCAAACTGCAGGACGGATGTGCATATTCTAATAATGCGAATTACATGCACTCAGTAATTTTTTAATCAAAGTGTAGCAGTACTTTTATCGTCTTTTACTTTTGTAGCCCTGGTTCGAATCCGTTCAGTTTGTGGATTGTTTTCAGTCATAATTGTTTTCCTGTTCATTTCTTGACCGTGCTGAAAAACCTCTATGGGTAACTACAGGGCATTAATACCCTGTTTACACCGAAATCCCGAGGGACTTCAGAGTGATTTACGAACAAAAATTGGTCAAAATGGCATTTCCTCAGGAGTTGGTCGGCAAGATCTTAAGTTCCTCCTATGTTACTTGTCAGAAGGTCGTAAGTTAGTCCTGAACACTCGCAATAACTCGGGGGGAATCGCCATCGCTCGGCACAAGTTCCCCGACCGTATGGAACGGTTCAAAACGGTCGGAAAACTTTCTCGGTCGCCCCCTTGACAAAAGTTTCATGACCACTCACGAGTCCAAGAAATACAGAATTGGTCGTGCTTCGGTGTAAACATAGCATCACTTAAAGACACTCTTGTTTAACTAACTACCAGTGTGTGCACGCCAAGTTCAACTTTCCACACATCATACTCGTAGTTTTAAAGGTAGTATACTAACTTGTTTTGTAAACTGTTAAATACGGCATAATTTCCACTAGTAATTGAAAGCATAGGTCGAGAAAACTACCTTGTAGAAATTTCAGCCACATAGATGCAGTAATATTTCAGAAAACCTGAAAAATCCAAGTACGGTTTTTGTGCATGAATGAATGGCCTGTATAGGCGATCTTTGAAGATTCAAATAATTTCGTAATTTTTGTCATGAATGGGGGAAATTTAGACGAAATAATTTCACAGGATGAATACTATCAATACCATTAATACTATTAATAACAAGTAAGCTTAAAGATAACTAGAGGTATGACGTTTGTTGTTACAAACGCCAGGTGATCGGGGTAAATGAACATTTTGTGATGAATTTCAGACGTTGTTATCACCTGTGGAATGGCAAAAATGGAAGTTCAGCAGCCGATTTCACGAAACTTTACGCAATTGCGCAAGTCCACTTACGCCATTACTTGCGCAATAACTTATGGCGTAGGTGGACTTGCGCAATTGCGTAAAGTTTCGTGAAATCGGCTGCTGTATACACTAATCCGGTAACTAATATCTCCTCCCTGCATATCCGCCATAGCTGGGGGGTTGATAGCTTGCACCGTTTTGAGATATGAATTGTTGAAATAATAATCTTTGAAATCTTGTAATGTGACACCTGTGACGACATCATGACGTCACAATTTTGTGCACAAATTGTTGAACAATATGTTGAACATCAAGTTCTTAAATGTGGCGAAGGAATCATACCAATATCTGTTGTAGTTTTCAAGATACAGCATTTTAAAACATCTCAGCTCCAAATTTGCGTAATTTGACACCACATTACGTAACCACCGTCCATGTCATGACGTCACCAATGGTATAGTCAAAAGGTCCACATGTGTGGAAACATTTCGTTCCGTAGAAATATGGTCAAATTCACTACCACTTTGAATCTATTTGCATTAAAAATGCTAAAAATTTGCACATTTTCGAAGAACTTCCGGTTTGGACCGGAAGTAGGCGTCACACAGGGGTCATGACATCGTATGATTTGTTCAGTTCATTTAGACTTATCATGTTGTGAAAGAATTGTTCAAGTATCTATAATTATAATTTAGGCAGTTTCAACCCTTTTATTTTAAAGCCCACATCGATTTAAAATCAGTGTCAATTGAAAGAGTGGTTATTGACTAGAAGAAATCTGTTTATTTTTTTCAAATCGGATTTTGCATTGCGAAGCTACAGTCGGTTTGGATAATTGAAAACAGGGTAAAAATTCATCGGCAGGTCAAAGGTTATCCTATGTTTTTCTTTATTTCTAATTTGGCACCGACAATGGTCACTGTGGCTTATACTTTTGGTTATATATCTTTGCTCAACTCTATCCTGGATGGCCCAAAGTTGGTACAAACAACAGTTATTAATATATGTACAAGGACAGATAATTAATTTATATTTTAAATACCTCATTTGCATAATAAATTAATAATTTATGCAAAAACGGTCAATTTTCAAGGGAAAACTAATTTTTCTCAAATTTATCTTAAGCAGGTTTGATTATTACAATGCATCTTGCATCATTTAATTAAAGTATTTACTTTAATTAAATGATGCAAGACATTGTAATAATCAAACCTGCTTAACTACAGATAATTAGTTTATATTGAAATCCCATAATTTGCATAATTTATGCAAAAATGTTGATTGTTAAGGGAACCTTATTTTTCCCCAATTAATGTTGAAAAATAGATTGATAAGAGATACTGATATAATCAAATCTGTCTATTGTCAAGATTGGGACTTGCATCAATAATTTAATTGACATAATCAATCACTGTATGTGTTAATTACCAAGCCAATACTATTTTGGAGAGGTGTGGATTGAGGGCAGCAAAAAAGAATGACAGGAAGCGCATCCACACACAAACTGTACAACTTTCCAAATTGCTTACAAAGTTACATTAAATACAAAACAGAGAAGAGAATGACGTATTATTCTTCAGAGATAAATAATTTATGTTTTGATCAAAACAAACGGATGTGGAGCCTAGAGGTTATATTTAAATCTTTACAAATAATAGTAATTACAGATGTTACTACGGGCAGGAGGCTCAACTATATGGATGACGATTCTGCATCATCAAGGGACTCGTACTACCCTTTTTCATCTTCAGGCTCACTGGTGGTATGTCACAGGACGAGGACCACAGAAAAGCTGCAAAAATAATTGACAAAGAATAATATTACTCAACAAATTATTTGCCTTCATTTGTTAAGTAACAACTAAATATCTTTAATTGGTGTATCTGATATCACGTATTGTCTTTGAATGTTAATAAATTCAATATCAGTTACAAAATTGGCACACAATTTTGCACAGATTGACGTAAAACGCAGGTTTTCTAACGCTGCATCATTGCTTGTTTCACGGGAATTACGAGATCATCGCGTATGCAGTGGGCACACCACCGCCGTACGTCCCGGCCCTACACACGGCGTGGAACTCGGTCGTACGTCGGTGTGGACATTGCACGCGAGCGAAGTCTCGGATTCCTGCTCAACATGCCCTCCTAAAAGTACATTTTTGCGACAAATGGTAGGCCTTACGGACTTTTTGTCAGTATGGTAGGATTGTTTAATGTCTACTTTTGTATACATACCTTGTCGCTTGGTGATTCACGTTGATTATGGATCGCTTTATGGACGAGAAAAAATGTTTTTGATCGCAAAAGTTGCAACCCGCGGTCGATTTTGTACGCGAATGGACCCCAGGCTAGCTGGAAGCATACTCTTTTCCGATGATGACGTTTCTAAGCCAACCGGCCAATCAGAACGCGCAAATCTTTACCCGAAGTGTTCCGATCTTATTTAGCCCGATTCGTTTTAGCGTTGAAGTGTGTACCACTGACACGAACTCGCCGGAAGTTGTGTGTGCCCATAGGAATGTGCAGTAACCACGGGCGCTGTGTGTGGAGTATATGGGGCTCTCTGTTTACGATAACAGAAGTAGTCCGTCTGTGGAACAGTATTACGGTTCTTGAGATATGAATTTTGAAAATAATAACCTTTGAATTTTTGTAATTTGACACCTGATGACGTCATGATACTATACATGCTGGTGAAAGTCTGCCGTAGGGCCTATGTCTGTATCTAATTTACTAACGATTCAGCTTGGTTTGATGGGCATTGTTACTGGTAAGTGTAAAAACTGAGATTTCCGTTTTCGTTGAACTTTGACCTCCAATTGACCCCAGAAGGAAGGGTCAGATGAAAATGCCCACACAAAGAAAGTTGTAGCACAGAATGTCATCTATAAACCTGCCAAATACGAAGATCCTGGGTCACGTGGTTTTCGAGACGGAAGCATTTTAAAATATGCATATTTTGGTTTTTTGGGAGGTGTAATTTGATACTTGATGACGTCACGATGACGTCACGCTTGATGCCATCATAATATTAAACACGCTGGTGAAAGTCTGCTATAGGACCTATGCCTGTACTTAGTTTCTTAAAGATTCAGCTTGGTTTGATGGGCATTGTTGCTCAATAAGTGCAAAAATTGAGATTTTCGTTTTCGTTGAACTTTGACCTCAGATTGACCCCAGAAGGAAGGGTCAGATGAAAATGCCCACACGAAGAAAATTGTAGGCCATGATCTGATATATAAGCCTGTCAAATACGAAGATCATGGGTCACGTGGTTTTCCAGACGGAAGCATTTTAAAACATGCATATTTTGGTCATTTTTGGTTTGTAATTTGATACCTAATGACGTCACAATTACGTCACACTTGTATGCACATCTTCACATTGGGGTTGATGTTCCTACCAAGTTTTAAGTTGATAGCTTGAACCGTTTTGAAGAAAACCTCTGGAAACGTTTGAGTGGAAAAAGAAAAAAAAAAAAAACTAGAGGTATGACGTTTGTTGTTACAAACGCCAGGTGATCGGGTTAAATGAACATTTTGTGATGAATTTCAGACGTTGTTATCACCTGTGGAATGGCAAAAATGGAAGTTCAGCAGCCGATTTCACGAAACTTTACGCAATTGCGCAAGTCCACTTACGCCATTACTTGCGCAATAACTTATGGCGTAAGTGGACTTGCGCAATTGCGTAAAGTTTCGTGAAATCGGCTGCTGTATACACTAATCCGGTAACTAATATCTCCTCCCTGCATATCCGCCATAGCTGGGGGTTGATAGCTTGCACCGTTTTGAGATATGAATTGTTGAAATAATAACCTTTGAAATCTTGTAATGTGACACCTGTGACGACATCATGACGTCACAATTTTGTGCACAAATTGTTCAACAATTTGATAAACATCAAGTTCTTAAATGTGGCGAAAGAATCATGCAAATATCTGCTGTAGTTCTCAAGATACAGCATTTTAAAACATCTCAGCTCCAAATTTGCGTGATTTGACACCACATTACGTAACCACCGTCCATGTAATGACGTCACCAATGGTATAGTCAAAAGGTCCACATGTGTGGAAACATTTCGTTCCGTAGAAATATGGTCAAATTCACTACCACTTTGAATCTATTTGCATTCAAAATGCTAAAAAATTGCACATTTTCGAACAACTTCCGGTTTGGACCGGAAGTAGGCGTCACACAGGGGTCATGACATCGTATGATTTGTTCAGTTCATTTAGACTTATCATGTTGTGAAAGAATTGTTCAAGTATCTATTACGGTTCTTGAGATATGAATTTTGGAAATAATAACCTTTGAATTTTTGTAATTTGACACCTGATGACGTCATGATTACGTCACACTTGATGCCATCGTGATACTATACATTCTGGTGAAAGTCTGCCGTAGGGCCTATGTCTGTATCTAATTTACTAACGATTCAGCTTGGTTTGATAGGCATTGTTGCTGGTAAGTGTAAAAACTGAGATTCTCAGTTTCGTTGAACTTTGACCTCCAATTGACCCCAGAAGGAAGGGTCAGATGAAAATGCCCACACAAAGAAAATTGTAGCACAGAATGTCATCTGTAAACCTGCCAAATACGAAGATCCTGGGTCACGTGGTTTTCAAGACGGAAGCATTTTAAAATATGCATATTTTGTTTTTTTGGGGGTGTAATTTGATACTTGATGACGTCACGATGACGTCACGCTTGATGCCATCATAATATTATACACGCTGGTGAAAGTCTGCCATAGGACCTATGCCTGTACTTAGTTACTTAAAGATTCAGCTTGGTTTGATGGGCATTGTTGCTCAATAAGTGCAAAAATTGCGATTTTCGTTTTCGTTGAACTTTGACCTCAGATTGACCCCAGAAGGAAGGGTCAGATGAAAATGCCCACACGAAGAAAATCGTAGGCCATGATCTTATCTATAAGCCTGCTAAATACGAAAATCATGGGTCACGTGGTTTTCCAGACGGAAGCATTTTAAAACATGCATATTTTAGTCATTTTTGGGTTGTAATTTGATACCCAATGACGTCACAATGACGTCACCCTTGTATGCACACCTTCACATTGGGGTTGATGTTCCTACAAAGTTTCAAGTTGATAGCTTGAACCGTTTTGAAGAAAAGCTCTGGAAACGTTTGAGTGGAAAAAGAAAAAGAAAAAGAAAAAAAAAAAAAAAAAAAAAAGACAAAGAAATCGTACGAGAGTAATAGGTGATCGGGCTGTTGGCCCGATCACCTAAAAATAAAGAAATCGTACGAGAGCAATAGGTGATCGGGCTGTTGGCCCGATCACCTAATAATTCAGAAATGATTTGTCATGTCTCCTCTGAGGCCGTGGGCTCTGTGTTCTTTGAGTCTGGTGGGTAAGTCCCTCCCCGTCTCGCCGAGGGTAATTACCAAACAAGTAGACTACCTTTAAAGGAGCGTGTCCAGATCACATTTTTGAGCGCACCCATTTTTTCCAATGGTTGCTGTGATTTTGATACCATATGTCATATTTTTCTCATTACTATTCTGAAATTTCGCTCTCTCAATCTGTATATTTTCAAGGATGTCATTTAAAAAAACCACCAATATAAACTAATTTATCGGTTCCATAAAGCAGTGCAGTGATACTGATTACCTTTTTGCTTTTACATCCAAATCGGCGATTACAAATTTCATGTTTTCTTCCATAGTAATTTATATGATTGTTGGGTTAAAACGTAATCCATTTTCTGGAAAAAACAAGTCAATAATTTTAGTTTTAAAGATATTGATCAATACAATGATTGCAAAATGTTCGGCAGTGTTCGAAAAAGTCATTCTGGTTGTAGCTGGAATCACATGGTCATTTTTGCAAACCAAACTTTCAGTCGAATGCAAAAATGTATTGAATGATAAATGACCTTATCGGAATTGATCACATTTGAATGCAAGCGGATTCTTGTACAAGTTTGTTCCTTTCTACCAAAACAAAAAAAAGCATTTTGGTTGGAATACATAATATACTGGCAAGTTAGCAATGGGCGCGCCAAATTCGTGCCACGAAATACGCAGCTCCATGCCTTTGCTATAGAGCTGCGTATTTGTGGCACAACTTTGGTGCGATCGCATTGCTGACGAGCCTGTGCCTTTAATCTATTAATAACATACATTTATACTATGAAATTATACATATTTGTGCAATACAAAATACATGCACCCGTTCTTGAGACTATTGTATGACCAAATACCAAATAATAGTTATTACATTCTCATTTTGATCAATTATACAGTTAGTTCTTAGTTGTATATCTACAATAATGAAATGTCCAATATAATGTTTGTTTTCGTTCGTTTTTGTTGTTTCGTTTTTGTTTCCAACAAAACTCGTCAAAACGATTATAAATTTGTGTCCAAGGTCTGGCAAATGTGTCTATTACTTAATACCTATTGAGTTGTTCAAGGCAATTTATCCCCATGATTAAATATCTTTTTTCATTTATGTATGAGCACCTAAAGTGAAATATTTGATGTTAAACTTAGTGAATACGTCACCTTAATGGCTCTACACTAAAAATCACTGAACCGTGTCCCTGTGCTATTGCAATGGTACTTTTTTTCCGACGGCCATGATGTTTAGAGCCAATTACCATGGTAACCATGTCACACTTCGGCTGTCTATTGTTGGCAACAATTGCACCATAATTGTTCATGATGGTTCAAACTGTCGTTCACTGACAGTAAACAAAAAAACAAAAAAAACAAAAAATAAATAAATCATAATATTTTTATTTTTTTGCAAACCTTTTAAACCTTCCAACCTTGCATCCTTCAATAACTGCTGGAAATAGTACTTTATAAAAATTAGTTTTTGCACTCAATATTTTTACTCAGTCAAACCAAAGCACCATTAAAAAATGCATAGGATTGGATTTATTTAAATGCCTGTTCTTTCATTCCTTTTATAAAGTAATGAATCATTCATATGGAACAAAGTGCACACAAACTTTGCTGGAATGGTCCATGTTCTTTGCCCAAGAGAGGTAGCTAATTATATTTACACCATATGCTGAAAGCCCGAGACTACATGGTGGTTTAAAAAAAGTTAACCCAAATTAAAAGTTTTTTTACTGTAATTCTAGAGAATTTGTTTTTACCCAGTTTTGATGAGTAGGTTGGTTCAGCACTATTCCTGAAAAAAATATTGATTTAGCTCAAGTGGATTTCAAGATATGGCTCATACATGACATGTACAAAACTGGCTTGTCCACAGGAGCTTCTTTAATACCACTTTGGAGGTCTTCATTGTGTTCAATCGTGCGTATGGGAAATGAGGCTCCTGTGGACACGCCAGTTTTGTACACGTCATGTATAATTAGCCATATCTTGAAATCCACTTGAGCTAAATAAATATTTTTTTTCAGGAATAGTGTGAAACAACCTACTGGGTAAACTGGGTAAAAACGAATTCTCTAGAATTACAGGAAGTGGGTGAAAAATCACTTTTAATTTGGGTTAACTTTTTTTTTTTTTTAACCACTCTGTAGTAGAGAGGTCCTAACACTGCCCAGTGTGTTGTGTTTAAACAAATGGAATCTTTCAGTATTAAGAATTGATTGACACTCAGCCTTTTCACAAGTAAATGCGACGTGCATCACTTTGAGAAAAAGCGGTATGAAGGGAATTTGGAGAAAAACGATGAAGTTTTTAATGGGATTTTTGTGGTTTTTGGTTCGTCGTTTCACTCCAAATCCCCTCCACACCACTTTTTCCTAAAGCAACGCATGTTGCATTTCTGCGCGAAAAGGCTCAGTGTGTTTCTAACCTGAGGAATGACACCAGTAAATTCAATGTGAAATGCATTTTTCTTTAGCTGCTTAGCAGTTATTGTTATAAAAGAAAACAAATTACAACCATCCAAGAAAACATTGGCTGAAATTAAATACATCTAGACGAATTAACCCATTAGAGAACATACATTTGTACATGTGGTCATTTGTGCATTTGGTCACGGATAGGGTACACTCCTTTCGTAGTGGTTTCCGCACCCCACTAGTTCGTCCACTCCAACCACTTTTTTCTCAAAAGCCGTTGCTTTGAGGAAAAGCAGTGTGGAGGGAATTTGAAGTAAAATGACGCTCTGGAAATCACAGCACAACAAAAATACTTTCTGCCCAAGTTCATTCTTTGGTTTTCAGTGCATCATTTCACTCAAAAATCTCTCCAGACCGCTTTTTCTCAAATCGACGCCCATCGATTATACGCAGGGTTGTAATGACTCGGACTCGAGACTCGAACTAGAGTCCCGATTTTCACTGACTTGACTTGACTTGAGACTCGAATGTCAAATGATTTGACTTGACTTGAGAGTCGAGGCTCAAATGACTTGACTTGACTTAACTCGGACTCGTACATTTTTTTATTTGGGTCTTCCAAAAATTAAATTGAACTCGTGTATTTTTTGTCATTTTGAGGACCGAACTGTATTTCAGCACTATAAGCTTTCTTTTAACATCGAGCATTCTTGGCCATAACAACAAAAATACCCTACACGAATGCAAGTTTCAGTGTTTCGACTAATTTTGAAATTAGCTTGAACAAATTTATTGTGACTACTTGGCTTGAACCGACTTGACCAAAAGGCCTCACTTGATGTGACTAGGGACTCGAAGGCAGTTTGACTTGGGACTCAAGCAGAGGGAGACTCGTTACAACCCTGATTATACGTGCGAAAAGCCCTAGTATGAATACACCCCATGGGGTTACCTAACCAAGCTTTTGCAGCTATAAATGAAATAGTGATATTAAATATATACATATCAATACTTACATGCCATATACACAAATATTTTTGAAGCTGTGTATAAAAATATATTTTCCAAGTGAGAATACACTAAATATCAATCATCAACATATAGTTTCTTTATACATAAATAAGTACATTTCTATCTTTCTTGTAGTTTTGGTCCCAAATGACCTGAAATTGTGCAGGAATTGTCTTTTTGTGGAATACAAAAGCATTATTGGCTGCAGTGCTAACAGAACTCCTCAGTGTTGGAAAGGTCACTGTAAAACAAGAAACAAGAAAATTATTCAACTTGGCAGAACATTAGCCTTTTGCATGTAACCATTGCACTGTGGCTGGTGCCCTGGATTGTTCACTTTCAAATGGAGGTGCTGTTGTTGCTATGTGGTGCATGGCAATGCCTAACAACCAACTGTTGATTTATGCCATTTTCTTTTATTACAGTGAACACAGCATATTGCTTTTGTACTTAAAAGCCCTATAGATGATCTGATTTTGAGCGATTCTGGGAATTAAACCATTATAAATCAAAAGAAGGACATCAACAAACTCATCTAAAAAAATTCAGCTCCATCAAATGTACCACGTTTTCCCAAAACATGAAAAAATCCAGATGGGTCATTCTATAAATTTGGGGTCCACTTTTTCTGTCCCCGTTACATCTGACATCTTGTAAAATGTTGCAGTTTGTAAATTCAGGACATATTCTTTAGATGCCTTCTATTTCAAAGAGTGATTACATAAAATACAATTCATAAAAATAAGGTTTGAAGGCATTTTTAATGATACTTGTATGGCAAATAGCAGTATGTCAGGTGTAACGGGGACAGAAAAATGTCACACGTTGGACCCCAAATTTATAGAATGACCCAGATGCGTTTTGCCGGTCTTAGGGGGTGTTTCAAATATCCGTTCTCAGTCGGTCGCGTACTCTGTAAAATGTTGTAGTTTGTAAATTCAGGACATATTCTTTAAATGCCTTCTATTTCTAACGAGTGATTACATAAAGTACAAGGCATTGAAGTTTTGAAGGCATTTTTAATGATACTTGTGTGGCAAATAGCAGTATGTCAGGTGTAACGGGGACAGAGAATTGTCACAAATTTATAGAATGACACATGTAGTCTTGTGTCGATTCAACCAGCGCGCTTAGCATGGGGGAACTGTCAAGGCACTTATTGGGTTCAGCAGATACACACTCAGAAATTCTCCACAAACATCATGCAAAAAAAAATGCACATTCCAGCCATTCTGTTTGTGATGGGGGGCGCTATACAGTCCACCTACCTTGCTTGGAAGTCCTCCTCTAGGTCTGCTAGGAGGCTTGGAGCCTTCTCCAGCATCAGTGAATACAGCTGGTCTAGGTACTCCTTCTGCCGTCCTGCCTCTTCTAACTCCTCACGGAGAACCTCAAGAATGTCGGGCTTTATAGAAAAAGGACAAATAAGTCAAACCGAACAGTGAATTTTTTGTTTTTTTTCTTCAATTCGGGCATTTTAAAATGAAAATTGGAATCGATTCCGAATGGAATCGTGATTCTTTTTTGGAATCGGAGTCGACTCCAAAAATGTTGGAGTCGCCGAAGCCTACTTATGACATTGTCCTTACCATACTCATACATATTCATAAATGAATTCCCATTCTCATTGGCCCATTCAACGTCATGTGCTAGTGGTTATCTTTTCTGTTTATCGGCATCACTCGCACTGCAAACGCGCAAATAAGTAAACCATCTTCCTGCTACCTGGGAAATGATAGATAGACAGTCATAGACTGTCAGATGCGATACCTTTGAAGCTGATTTGAGAGCTTCCCATAATGGAAGACCCTCCTCAAGAGCTTCGCTGACCAGCTTGCTTGACCCCATGGTGTTCTGTTCCTGTGTTTTGTTCATCAGTTCCTCCATGATTGTGTCTCGCTCTCGACTCACTACTGCTAACTCATTCGTCTGAAAAAAAATAAAAATACAAAAATAAAATAAAAATGAAATAAAATAAAGACCTATCTGGGAAATTTCAATTCATTTATTTTTCACGTAAAGATATTGTCATTTGATGTGACTGAGGAAGAGAACTCAACTGGGGCCAATTTCATGGCACTGCTAAGCACAACAATTTGCTAAGCACAGGATTTGTTTGTTTTATTTTGCAAAAAAATGGATTGCCAGCCAAAATCGCAAGTGATGTATATTGGAAGATATTCTCCTACTTTTGCGAAGAACACAAGTTGGCGTATAATTTTGGCTTGTAATCCATTTTATAGTGCAAATAAATCCTGTGCTAAGCAAATTTTTGTGCTTAGCAGCGCCATGAAATTGGCCCCTGGACTGTTGCTCCACCTCACAATAGTGGCATTCAAGATGCTTACACCGTTTAACACCAACTTACACCAGAGCGTTCTTTTGTCCATCAAGTGATACACGTCTCTGCCCCGGTGGCTGAGCTACCCGAGCTCGCGGTCGGGTCTCTGGTGTAAGGCTGGGTGTAATGACTTCACTTAGTAACCGTGTGGAAGTTGCAGTAGTAAATCATGGCGGACAGTTTAGAATCACGATGCGAGTACGAAAATAATGCACAGATTTATCACAAAAATAGGAGGGAATGGGGTGTACATGCATTTCCATTAATCAGCAGATCTCTGTGGGCAGTGACAAAATGTAACGTTATACTTTAGGACAACTAATTTTGAGTGAGTCAAACAATAACAGTATTTATAAAAGGCCCGCCTGGCAACAACTTTTGACCCGTGTTCCCAGAGTTCAAAGCGAAACACTGTGGCATTCGTTTTGCTTCTTCTTGGGGTTCCCCCGGTAATTCGGTGTGAGCTATTAGAACTATTGAAAGAGATGCAGTTGTACACACATGTAGAAGTGAGAGGAAAAGTATTAACCACTTCGCGATAGGGAACTGCATATGCAGTTCTAAGAGTGAGTTTCTTGGGGGCGGTTATACAGATTTAGACTATGGGTCAGTACCGGGGCAGAGCTGGTCTCTCATCTTGTTGGCTTGGGGTCGTCAGTTTTTGGTTTTTGACCTGAGATTGATTTACAACTTGAAAGAAAAACTAGTCATCAAGTCTCCATCAGCCCCAGAGACATACATGTATACTGCATAACCAAAACTGCAAGTGCAGTCTCCCACTCCAGGGGAAAAAAACTGAAAAATGCCTAGCCACCGCAAAGTGGTTGAGGATATCTCCTAGGGTTAAATTCACACGGTCTAGTGAAACTTAAAACCCAAAACACATACACACCCCAGAATCAAACCCAGGATGCTAGAGGTGAAGGGTGCTGAAAGTACTACTACTCCAACCTGGAAAATTTCAAATAATAAACTACAATTGACTACAATTAAACACAAAACACCCTTTGAATATTTTCACCTTTTCATCTAGACTGTCCTCCAGTTTGCACATCTTTTCTTTCAACCGTATCACCTCCATCTGAAACAAAGAAGCAGTGAAAATACTTGGATGTTCAGAAAGAAATTTAGTAAATTAACTTAGACTCCAATCTCTCACTAGAGAAATCGTTTCGTTTGACAATGATTCGACTAAGAGATTTGGACACGCTCCAGGGACCTCAGAAAATCAGAGAACAGTCAGAACACATGCAAAAGAACCTATTACACATAATCTGTTACAGAATACAATATTGTATTCATTGTATACTTCTTAAAACTTGTGTGACCTTCAGAGAATACTTTTTTTAAACATGAAGCCAGAGGTGGCTATTTTGAGGAATGAAAGATAAAGAGACATTTCTGAAGTTTCAAGGACATTTCTATGACATGCATTGAATATATTGGTTGCATAATGCGTTTTTTGTACTGGGCATAAAATGCTGTAAAATGTTAGTAAACATAGTTTTCAACAGGTGTACTCAAACTTTTGGCCGGTACTGTATTTTGTTTTGGCATACAGGTAATGTGAATGACACTCAAATGCTTGTCAAAACATTGATATGTTCAAAGATTTATGTTTAAAAAAAAAAAAAAATTGTTTCCCAACTCTACTCATGTGCTAGTGGTTATCTTTTCTGTTTATCGGATGAAATTAGAAATCCGTGAACAATTGAGTTTGTCAAATCATGGAATACAAGTAAACACCAGCTGGCTTGAACATGTTTATGGAATTGGAAAAAGTATATGGCCATTTGGGAAAAACAAACAAACAACCCAACAGCCCGTGTTGCCAGCATTGGTCAGCCAATCATCGCTAAAATTCAGACATTTCTTGATATGATTTTTTTTTA
Source organism: Henricia sp. BOLD:AAB3569 (assembly GCA_037783545.1). Lineage (NCBI taxonomy): Eukaryota > Metazoa > Echinodermata > Asteroidea > Spinulosida > Echinasteridae > Henricia > Henricia sp. BOLD:AAB3569. The sequence goes on from JBBELK010000720.1 coordinate 66,053, forward strand.
CTATTCATTCAATACAAAAACTATGCATTGATTTTTTCAGAGTTTCTGAAGTATTAAGTCTGCATCTGCAAGTTTATCAACATTATTCTTTAGTTATGTAATGCTGCTGTTGTTCTGTTTTTAAGGGTTTTCCAATCGTGTAATCTGTAAAGCGTCACCTGTAGCTTGTGTTTTTCATCCTGTATCTGTCTTACGACGTGCTCGTTGTCCTTGTCTGCTAGTTGTTTCTCCAGCATTTTGGTTCGCCTCTCAGAATCTGAAAGCTTGAAGGCAAAAAAGAAAGGTGCAGTATTAATTCTTGTAAATGTTTTATGAACATCTTTTCTTCTTAAATCTCAATGAAAGTACCACTTTTCCATTAAATTCAGGTGAAGATTCATCTCTTTATAGTGGAGTGAAAACCCACAATAAAGAAGATCCCATTGTGTCGAACCCCTTCCTAACAGCATGCGTCAAATTCATTCCATCAGTAATTTCAAGTCCCAGCTTAAGACATCTTTTTGTTCAGTATTACCAGACTTGATGCTCTTGATGATGCTCTTTGGTTTTAACGTTTAATCTTTTTTATCCATGTACATGTATATTATCGCTTTGGTTTTTTATTTTTATACTGTAAAGCGCCTAGAGGCCCTGGCATTTGGCGCTATATAAGATTGCTATTATTATATTATTATTATATTATTATTATAAATATAGCATCAATTCCCTGGATGGGATGCAAGTCCATCGCAGGTTTATCCCCCAGCAGTTAGTTGGGTTTCTCCAACAGGAGGTTAGTTTCCATGGCATGGCGCGACTAGGAGCATTGCTACTCTCCCTGAATTGGATGCCAGTCCATCGCAAGTTTATTCCCTACCAGTTAGTTGGGATTCCCCAACAGGTTGTTAGTTTCCATGGCATGGCATGACTAGGAGCATTGCTACTCCCCCTGGATTGGATGCCAGTCCATCGCAAGTTTATTCCTAGCAGTTAGTTGGGATTCCCGAACAGTATGTTAGTTTCCATGGCATGGCGTGACTAGGAGCATTGCTACTCCTATGGGATGCCAGTTCATTGCAGGTTTGCTCCCAGCGGTTAGTTGGGTTCCCCCCACAGTATTTGCTAGTATACAAATAATGAATGTTTATGAGTGCAATAGGAGGAATGTTCCATTTTCTATTTGTAACCCTTTTTGGGCCTAAGTTATCTCTTCAGAACAACTGAAACTTATTTATTTTATTTTGAGACCAGACAACAGGGATGTGATTTGTTCCGGTTTTCCCCGGAATAATCTTTGTCACAAACCAACGAGACAAAAGAAAGTTCCGGGAAAAACCGGAACGATCCATCTCTGAGACAAAGGTATTTCCTCGAAAATATGGTCTGTGATGCCAAAATGCCCCCTTTTACCGTGGAAAGACCCATGTAAAAATATATTTTCCAAGGGTCTCTTTTGTCCCATATTTGACATGCGTCTTTTTTTACATTCCTACTATGTTGGTTCATTCTACCTGCGTCTGAAGCTGCTGTACCACAATTTGTAACTGACTTGCTTGTTTAGCTTCATGCTCCAATCCTTTTAGCCTGCAAAAATCAAAACAAAACTGCACTGTAACCAGGTGACACATTCAGATGTGTACTCTTCTCCTCATGGTTTTAGACATGAAAGGGCAATGTTATTAAAGCTGGGTAGAAATCTCCCTTCACTTTCACGGTTTTCAATAGTATTCCTTTCTTTATATAAAAATAATAATGTCTCGGGAAAGCACCGAGTATACAGTGTTAATAATTACGTCGGGTAGGGGCAAAAACAACCTTACTTAACATTTCTTTATATAGTCCTTTATGTACCAAGAACATTTTATTCAGAATTTCATCCTGGAAAGGTCAGAAAATTTCAGTCTTATTCCAAAGTCAGAAAATTTCTGTTTTTAAATTTCAGTCAATCAATTTGAGCTGTGTGTGTGACGTCATAGCGAGGAGACACACAAAGCTGCTACACTGACTGTGGTGTACCTAGTTCCTCGCAGCAAACACGTACACGTTGTATGCACGAACGGAACCGCGGATTTTCCACAGAGTTGCAAGTGTTCCCACCAACAAGGCACGAAGCTGGCATTTTATTGATATCAAAAATGAATTCAGTGTAACAACCACCCAATGAGAAAATACACTGAAAACTTTGAAAATCTTTACAGAAAATTAACGACTGGGGGTTTATGCTATGCGGAAAGCATGCAACTTGCTTTGCAAAATAGTGACCGTCTCCTCGCTATGAGGTAGCTGGGTCAATGCATATCATTATGATGTCATTACCCCGTTTTTTATTTTGGCCTGTTGCCGGTTGACGAACACGATCTAGTTTTTCTAATATAAAGTCAGCAATAAAGATAAGAAAAACGCAACTTTATCAAGTAACATCCGTTATATAAAACAACATTCTTCCTCACCAAATAGCTTCAAGCTTTCAGCCCAGCCTTAAACAACTGCATGAATGCATCAAAATACATTGTACTCCTTTAAAATAGATGTGACCTTTGAGTACAATTATGTACAGATCCCCAGACCTACCTCTTAACTTCTTCCTCGAGTCTGTCATTATCTTTTTGCACTGACTCGAAACGCCCCTGTAGTCTTGTCATATCTTCTTTACTAACGTGTGTGTCTTCATTTGACTCCCTGAGCAGTACCAGTTGAAGCTGGGAGGACTCCCTAATTATCTGATTTATCTCAGATATTGGCCTGTTTTGGACACCTTCACCATTCAGTTCCAGTACTCTGTCATAAAAAAATACGAGATCAATTAGTCTTTTGTGTAAAACATTTGCATAATGGCTAGTGCCCTGAATGGAGGTGGAGTTTAGATTTTAGTCCACTTTCTGTTGATGCTACATGATGCACGCCATTGCCAAGCAACCAATAGTTTGGTTACTTTATGCGATTTTCTTTTACGGTGAACACAGTAAAGTTGTGTCCGCATTGGACTTGTTTATTTTTTTTGAGGTTTTACCAAGACAATGGTAAAATGAAAAATTGCTAAATTTTACTGCTGTCCGCATTTGGACTTTTTGACATGGGAAAATTTTACCGAGACCGTGGGAGAGCATGCGCAGTGGTCCCATTGCAGTTTGACCTTCACGGCCCGGATGTACGTTTCCGGAGCGCTTTTACTGACTTGCTGTGTCCGCATTGGACTTTTTGTCTCAAAAAAAGTTCCCTGGTCAATTTTTCTTCAGAGCTGAAGTTGGCCAGGAAAAGTAACCGCTGGACTCAGGAGAAGTTACTGAGAGGAAAACGTCATAGGGTCTCTGCATTTGACTGAAAATGGGAAAAGTACCCATCGTCTCAGTATGTTTTTCAATGCAGGCAGGCCTTAAGGCTGTAACGAAGTCTGGAAGTTTGGGTTCGGTTCGGGTTCAGCAAATATAACTGGCAGCGTGGGTTGAAAGTGATCATGCCATGTGCAGCTAGCTTTTTTTATGAAGTACTTTTTAAAAATCTTATATGTCATAATGAACAAGATAACAGCTTTGATGGGATGAAATTGACTTGGGAACTGACAGATGTATACAACATGCAATCGCATTTGCTGCGTTTGCATACCGTTGCGCATTCGCATTACATTACTTGCTGGTCATTGCTGTTGTATGCGTGGTAGTGGCAGAAAAACGTTGAGAAAACATTCGTAATTAATATCGGCCCAGCTTGAACCGTAATTAACTTTCAGTGAAAACTTAAAAACTAACATTTTATTTCAGTCACAAGGCTTCTTTTCTCGAATTGAGCAGGAAATATACAACTGTTTTCTAAGGACATAACCTACGAAACATATAGGTCATTCAGACGAGGGGCTATCTCTGGAACTAGCTACATGTAGCTCCACCCCAAACTCTCGTCGTTACAACACAATTTAGCTCCGGAGCTAGCCCTCCCAAATTTAGCCCCCAAAATTTGTGGGGCTAGCCCCACTTTCAGCACAGCGGGTTTCTTTTATGACTTAGCTCCACCGTTATTTACTGACTGAATGCAACTGACCTCGCTCTGTGGCATCTGGCCAATGTTAATATGCTATCAAATTTGACCACATTTTAGCTCCTCTAAACTGTAGCTCCGGAGTTATCATCACCGTTTGAACAGGAGGGAATTTTGGACTAACTCACTTTAGCTCCAGCGAACCCCCGCGGAGTCCGTTAATTGGATTGGGGCTAAAAGAAGTTGTTGTTGTTGTTGTTGTTATTGTATATTTTATGGCATCTTCGGCAACTAAGGCCCTTTATGCCATCAACTATACGGTTTTAGCTTTAACTATACTATATTATCAACTTGAGATGACGAAGAAGGAGTTGCAGTTTTAGAAGTGGGAGGAAAACCCCCAGAGAAATGCCCCAGGGGAAAACCCACGCGGTCAAGTAGGGACTGCAAACCCAATCCACATACACGCCCCGGATTCGAACCCGGGACCCCAGAGGTGAAAGGCGAGGAAAGAACCCGTACGCCAACCCGACCGCCCAGCTAAAAGAAGTAGCCCTCCGTCTGAATATAACCATATTAGGTTTCTTAAATTTTATGTGTCCTCCAGGACACGAGTTAGGACACAAATTTTTCTTACAAGGCAAAATAATTTGTGATGTCTTAGTGAAGTCAGAGTCCTAACTTTCTTTATTGCAATCCACCCCCGGTTATTATCAGATAGGCACCCTACCTGTCTCCTTCAATCATCCCCGTGTCCTTAGTGCATCTCTGTACAACAGCTCCCTTGCCATTGTGAAAGGCTGCTAGTGTAAAATTCAAGCCTTGTTTTCTGGCCTGTAGGATCTTATGGAGTGAGTAGTGATGGTGTGCTCGCAGAGTTGGAAAGACCGGTTGGAATTGTTCGCTTCTCTTTTTCTTAAAAAGAAAAAAAACAAAAACTGATAATAAACAAAATGAACAGCAGGGCTGTGTTCTAAACACGTGAACATTGCAAAAGTTTGCAACGTTCACCAACAACAGGTACCTGGCTTTCCATAGACGTGTGCACAAAAGCACGGTAACGCAGCCCTGTCAGACTGAAGTTAAGTCATTATTATCTAAAAGTAAAAATTGGCAATCTGTTAACAATGGCGACTGAAAAGTGGAACACCGGCAACGAAAGAGAAAATTGACCAAAGTGAACATGACCTTAAAGGGGCTGTGTCACGGTTTGAGCACACGCCAAATCCTTTCAATTTTTGACATACGTGTGCGCTCAGATGAATGTAGTGCAATTTCGTTACACAACGCAATTGGTTCGTGTGCGTAAATGTACATCATGTACTTAGCACGTACTGCATGGGCAGTATGTGTTCGTTTATGAGTGTTTACAATCAATCTCTGTAAAAAATTGGTATAGTGGCGGTGGCCACGCTGTCTTTCCATCGACAGAAGATATGCTGTAAAATTGCTGTCAGGATAAAATTTTGCTGTATCCAAGCATGTCATCATTTGACGTCGTTTCCGTCATGTTTTGTCGAGTTTTTTGATGGGATGAAAAAACTCTCTTTTGAACGACGGCCGCACACCCGGTGATGCTGAAGTTTGACGGCTTAAAAACACTGCAAATAGTGCCATTTCAAGTAAAAAGTAATGCATCAGGACAACCTGGGTGTTGACAAGTACACCACTGCCAAAATTACTGAAGAATTATAAGGGATGGCAAAGATTGAATAGGATATGCAAAAAACCCAGCGACAAAATTTGAAAAAGTTAGCCCAACTTTTGCTGCGCATGCGCAAACCGTGACAAAGCCATTTTAAGTGCAGTGTTGTCATAAGTCCATGACAAGGCTGGGAAAAATAAATTACCAGTCTACATGTACCACAAGCCAAACCACAACTAACAAGAGATGATCTATGATGAACACATGCAAAAGAATGCCAAATAGACTATATATGGTCTTACTAAAAAAGGCCCATAGACGTGTAAGGACATGCAGGCCCTGTGGAGACCTAGGGTCGATTTCACAAAGACTCGAGTCTTTCCACAGTACAGAGGGCATTTTGGCAACACAGACCATATTTTCCAGAAAATACCTTTGTCTGGTCTCATAATAAAAGAAATAAGTTTCAGTTGTTCTGAAGAGATAACTTGGGCCCAAAAAGGGTTACAAACAGTGACAACATGCCTTTTCTAAAAACCCTGTGTAAAGATTTCCAATATACGCTCATAACTGGGATAGCCTAAAATGTAACACAAGTGTCCGTCCCGGTTACGAGCGTATATTGTGAACAGGGTTTTTAGAAAGGCATGTTGTCACACTAGTTGTAACCCTTTTTGGGCCTAAGTTATCTCTTCAGAACAACTTATTATTTTGAGACTAGACAAAGGTATTTTCTGAAAAATATTTTCTGTGTTGCCAAAATGCCCCCTTTAACGTAAAAAGACTCACTTGCGGTGCGTCGCAAGTACCAAATCCATCGCAACTCGCCGAACCCTATGTAATTTTGCCACGGGTTCCGCGAGTTGAGATAGGTTTGGTACTTGCGACGCGTCGCAAATCTTTGTGAAAATTGACCCCTTATGATGCTCTTCACTACAATGCTATACAGGTAACGTGTGAAATGCAATACATGTATTAAAAACCTGATATGGATCAACTGAGGTTCATTTCCATGCAGAAGAAATATAGTGAGATGTGCTCGTTCTTACCCCTATTTCTTCAGTCTTGAATGTGAGACAATAATTAAAATAAGGTGCAAAGAAATGTCTAGGAATTAAAGTGAGATATTATACAAATATTGACTGCAATGAGGGGCATGGTTAAGATTATAGGCCCAAGGTGATCTCGAAGCCATGACTATGCCCCGAGGCGGAAGCCGAGGGGCATAGTCATGGCTTCGAGATCACCGAGGGCCTATAATCTTAACCATGACCCGAATAAACAGCAGTCAATATTTGTTTTATATACCGAATGTGTAGATTTTTGTCATCTGGTTGGTTAAAAGTAACGAGACATCATACAGTCATGACAGTGGTCCTTCGCGTTTCGATTTCGGAAGCTGGTCTACGGCGGAAAAGTTGTATATTTACAGCAAACATTGTAGCATAATCACCTGGCACTTTAGTAGCACATTTCACCTGACACAGTTTTAACTGTAGGCCACTTCTCTTACTTTCTTAAGGACTTCATCATCTACGACAGACGACAAAATGACGTCGAGATTCCGCCATTACCGTCCTGATGAATGTTTACGTGAAGCGCACAGCTGCATAGTTGGTGCACAGCTATAGCTATGCTAACACATGTAATGCGCGCGTCCGGAACCCGCTAAATGACTATGCCCAGCTGCATAGTTGGTGCACAACTAGCTATATGCTAACACATGTAATGCGCGCGTCCGGAACCCGCTAAATGACTATGCCCGGGGCATGGCAAAGACTATTGACCAGTTGGCATACGCGCCGGGTCTAGCCGATTCAATGCCCCCACTTTTAACCAATCAGATGACTGGAATCTACGCATGAGGTATATAATTTGTATTATATACCTCATGCGTAGATTCCTGTTTGGTTAAAAGTGGGGGCATTGAATTAGCTAGACCCCGCGCGTGTAGAATTCTGACTATGCCAACCACACACCACACCACACCACACCACACCACACCACACCACACCACACCCCACCCCACCCCATATACCCCACAGCACACATACCTTGTCTATGGCTATCTGATGATCTGTCAGGGCCAGTTCTAGCTGTGCCAGGAGTTGTGCCTGTTGCTGTTGTAGGGTGAGCATGGAGGATTCCTCTAAGGCTATTCGGTAGTCTAGCTCAGCCTGTTGGATGTTGAGGTCCATACTGCAAGGTGTATCCATTTGAAAATGTTGTAAATAACAAAATATGCTACTGTTACCAGTCACATTACAGGTACAGCATTTTTGAAGTATGGACCACTTTGATTTGAAGTCAGCACCAAAGGGTGGGTTCACACTGCCCTATTTTCATCTGTCAGACGTACGTAAAATGGATGTACGTCGTCTCCGGTCTGTTGGTTTTAATTTGGTCCATTGATGCGTTTTCAATGCGAACCGTCTCAAAGATCAGCTTCATTTATGCACGTCGTGTAGATAAATCAACGTATCTGAACGTTTCGTACGTCAAATGGACAGATGACGGAAGAGTTGATCTAAGGTCTACTTGTCTGTCGAATTTTCCTCCGTCACGTCCGTTGTACGTACAACAGCACATGAGCGCAATTAAAATACATCCACCACAGGATGATTTTCTGAAGTGGTTTGTTGGAAAAATCCTGTGGTGGATCCAAATACTTTGTTTTTGACTGTGTGGCTAAATGGTGCTGAGTCATCAAGCTAGCTTTGCTTAGGTGGCTGAATCAATGGATAAAACAACGCTAGGGGTGAATTTCCCGCACATTTTGTTCAGTTCCCCATATGCGGTCGGATGCGTCTAGTGTGAACCGCTGGTTAAAACGTACAGAACGGACAGTCTCTGGAACAAATTCAACTCCTCCGTTTTGACGTGTAGCTACGTGCAACGGACGGACAGACGCGCAATGGATGTAATGTACGTCTGACGGACGAAAAAAGTGCAGTGTGAACAGTGGGGAAAATGTATTTAATATTGATGGTTTGACAAGGTTTATAAGTCTGTTTATAATTCTGTTTCTATACAAGGTGTGCACAAATTTGCTTAATCAAACATTTGTTTGCTTTTTAGAAATGGGTTAAAAATCAAAATTGTATGTCAACTTGTGTTCTTAGCAAGAATAGCAGATATTCTTGTGAAAAACACAAGTTGACATGCAATTTCGACCATTAACCCATTTTTATAGAGGAAATAAATTTTTGATTAAACAAATTTTTCTGCTAAACAGCTTTATGAAATTAGCCTCAGAATCTAGGTTTGCCCGGATCCTGGCAGGGAAACTGTTTATATGAAAAACAGTCTTTATTGCATCAAAATCATTCAAGTAAATAAAACAATATGCCTTTTTGGTGCAGCAAGGTCAGCCCTCATCAACAAAAGTGACTGCCTAATCTTAAAGTGGGCGTATACATGTAGTTCTCAAATAATCAGATCTGGGTTGCACAAAAAATCAGCAAATGTTGGTAAAAATTGCAATTCATGTTCATGTAAAAAACTATTTCGCACAGTGACACATCTCAGGATCTGGATTTGAATCTACGACAAAGCACTTGAAACAGGCCCCTAGACTTGCTACCTGTCCATGTTTCGTCCTTGTATCTGCTTCTGCAGCTGTTGTATCTTGAGTATATTCAGCTTCTTCTTGTTGATTTCCTCTCCAATGTCATGTAGTCGACTCTGGACATCAGATATAGCTTTGGGTAGAGAATCTATTCAGAAGAAAGGACAGTGAACGATTTCATTCTGAATCAGAAGAATGATCGAAGTATTTTTTATCAGTTCTCTCCGTGGTTTCTTTTTTTACGAAAGATGTCAACTCTTTACTTAGCAGCACCATGTGCGATAATTTTGTTAATTGGGAGCTGAATTTTGTGTGTGTCGGCGGACCGGAACTTTAGCATATCAGGCCTATACGCACACTTGTGCGTGGGGAGAACCCTGCCGTAAGCCGTCGCAGTACGTTAGTCTGGTAATTTTTCAATTTTCGTTTTTTCATTATTGTTTTTTCATTTTCCCCTAACATTAACAAAACTAATCTGGAAGTGCAAGAATAAGGACAAGATGTTGAAAAAAATGTCGCAAATTGCATCGCTAAATCAAGTGCATCGCAGATTGTCAAAAACGCCTGGCATTTTGCGATGCGATACAGGGGAAATCGTTCACTGAAGGAGCGGGAACATTTAATGTTAGAGTATCGTCACATCATTGAGCAGGGGGAAATGTCACAATCCAAGTGCTGATAGGATGTGTGCCACGGGGGTGTCGAAAAAGTTGGCATTTATGGATGGCCCTTTTTTTGCCATGGCAAAATAATGTACGCTGTGGAAAGAATGGGATAGGAAAAAGTGAGTGTGCCAAAGTTCCTTGCTCAAGGACACACGTCTGATTACCTGACTCTGCTGTAATGGATTGCCTCTTCTCCTGCACTCGCTGCTTGGAATCTGTCTCATTCTGTTTGTATGTCTGCTCCAGTTGACTTAAAGCCTTCTGTACAACTGCAAGCTGGGCGTTGGGATGGAAACAAACAAATGTTTACACAGGGTGAATCAGAGGGGCAAAAACGACCGATTCCTAATTTTCTGTCTTTAAAACTGAAATAGAACATTTCTATTTGACTACACAAGTCATATTCATATGGATACTGAGCCTGTCTGGTGAATGAATTGACTTATGGCATTGCATAACGAAGATAGACACGCAGGCCTTGAAATAACCCACGGCACCACGGCAAATTGCCATCGGTGCCCTATGCTTTTGCCGTGTTGCCCTTAAATAGTTCTAACACAAATTTTCCATTTCCTCATTCAGGTGCCCTTTACTAAGAGAAAAATGCTGTGCCCTTTTGAAAATGAATTTCGAGGCCTAGACACGGGTCGTCTTCTTTTGGTTCTAAAATAACTACTACATGTATGTGCCCAAAAAAGTCTTAAGCAGCTCTCACAAATATGTGCCGAGTCAGCGCTCGGGGAAGAATGGGGTTACCACCGGTGGACACAGGGAGTGCTCCAGGACACTTCCGGGGGGCACTCTATCTAGCAGCTCTTGGCAACTCCTGGCACGGCCCCAAATGTTTTGCACTTGCACAAAACACTCAGAGCCTCAAGGTGCGCTCGGAGCTCGCTCGAGGCGCACTCGTAATACACACCACATAAGATTTTGACCGCTAAGCCATTTTTATAAAGCAAACAAATTTTGAAGCTTTATGAAATTGGCCCCAGGGGCCAATTTCATAGAGCTGCTTAAGCATGAAAAATTGCTTAAGCATGAAAAATGTTGCTTGATAAAGTGAGGTTACCAGCAAAATTTTCATGTGATTGTGAACATTTTGCTGGTAACCTCACTTTATCAAGCAATGTTTTTCATGCTTAAGCAATTTTCCATGCTTAAGCAGCTCTATGAAATTGGCCCCAGGTCACAGGTCCGGTGCGACTAGGGCTTTACTGGAGGAACCATGCTTACTGGCAGTGTACAAGAACCCGCATTTTAAGACCTGTCCTACCTGTTTAGCCTTTTCCTGCAACGTTTTGTTCTCTCGGCGAAGTGCATCAATTGCGGCGTCTTTTTCTCTCACAACTTTGGCAACAGCCTCAAGATCTTTTGCCTGTTGATTATGAAGAAAACGCAAACGTGGGAAGCTCCAGACAAGAATGTCATGATGAGGGCATATTTCTACTTGACAAATTTGGACACAATGTGGACAATTTTCTTGCCAAACGTTTTTAAAACTTTAACATAAAATATGTTTGCATAAGTTATTATTTTTGTTCAGGGATTATGACCCAGGGACTGCCGGAGTGAATGAATTCGATACAAATGTGGACAAATGTCGATGAGTTTGGGAAATCTGGATGCAGTGAAAAGCAACTTGGCTCCTCCGGGATTCGAACCACGGACCTTCTGCTTTGAGCTATGAAGCCAACTGGTGGTCTCGAATCACGGTAGTGCAGTTGTTCCTCACTGATTGGAATTAGCTATCACGTGAGCTTAGCAAGCCCTACGAGGAAATAACCACCCCTCCCAGAGATCACTAAAGATACGCCCCAAACCCCTGCCGGGAGGTTTTGCCCAAAATGCAGACACGCCCCAAGTTTAGCGCAATTGATCATATGCAATAACCCAAAATTTTAGTTCATGAGTTGACAAGAGAAATTTTACTCAAAATGTTCGTAGCACTTATAATAAACACAAAATTAATATTTTTTGTCCACAATGCCTGCCTTTCTGTAAGAAATTAAAAACTAAAAGTGGTTTATAAAAAATTTAACAAAAAAGCGTGTACATGTATGGTTTTGAAAAATTCATTTTAATATTGATGTTTTCCGAAACATTGTTGCATCTATTGAAATTTCTGCAAGCTAGTTTACACTTTAAATATATTATGCATTTGAAGTTCAAAACTTTTGTCTGCTAATGATAAAATGCTATATGCAGTGCAAAAGCTTTAAATTTGGAAAGTACGTTTTACTTGGTGACATTTTTTGTTATTTTCAAAACTTACATTTGACGACAAAACCTTGTCACTTCTAGCACTTGAATTGCTTGCAGTCTTGTTACTTTTACTAGCCAGCCCTAGGGAATCTTCTATCGTTGCCATCTGAAGAAACATAAATTAGACAATGCTAGGACATGTACAGATCAAAACAATTGTGAACACTGACATGGGTGATTCTATGAAAACGAGAAACTGTCCCCCTTAGATTGTGACTCTTCTGGAGATGATTTTGTTATATATACCATAGAAATCAATTCAGTAACAGTCGTTTTTGGTCTGTCCGACACCTTTTTACCGCACACAATCGATCATTTTTATGTTTAGTACATATTTTGGTTTTGACACGTATACCGACTTGAGAAACATGTTTGTGCGCCAATATTAATGAATTCAATAAACACGCTGTTGCTATAGTAAGGACCAATCCACGGCCGTCGTAGTGTGGTAGCATCCATTTATACCAGAGGGGATATAATGTTTAAATGGTTCAGTCAGGGCATTTATTATAATTTCTCATTTTCAACCTGAACCACGAATGTGATCGTTTTAAATCTGACATTACCACACAGTCCGCGATCTGAACAATCATTTGTAATCTACATTTATGGGGTTTCTAACTTGAAATTGTACAAATATGTGGTTCAAAGAAATATGTTGAAAAACACCAAATGTCACACCTGCGTTTGTACAAAATTCATTTAAGTTGAATGTTGCTCCTATATTTTGTAACAAATAATAGGTTTTTAAAATGATCTCATTCAACTGCTCGTATTTCTTAGTACTATTTACTAATAGAATTCTTAAACGCACAGGCTCGTCAGCAATGCGCGTGTGCCAAATTCGTGCCACGAAATACGCAGCTCTATAGCAAAGGCACGGAGCTGCGTATTTCGTGCAACGGATTTGGCGCGCGCGCATTGCTGATGAGCCTGTGCCTTTAAGTCCGAAAATGTAGGGTAAAAAGGTATCCGCTGTAACAGGAAACACCGTATCCCAACTTCATGGAATGACCGAGTTGTCAATCGATGTTGCCTACGGGCTTTTGATTTAAAAGACTGCCTTAATATTACCTCTTCCTCCAGTCTATTGAACTTCTTATCGTCAACGTGAAAAGACGCCGACTGGTCAGAGTCCATGGATGATCCTAAACTACCCTGCATAATGGACAAGTGAACAGCATCGTCAATACGCAATTACTGAAGTGGATTTTCCTGTGCGCCTCAGATAAACTGCCCTTTTAGGAACAAATAAAACAAGATGCTCGAACCAACACAGTGAAACGCCAGAGCATGTACCTATCATACATCTGCGCATGCTCGAGGCTACCATGTAGAAATGACGCTTAAGAGTCAGTATTTGTGGTGCTTGACCTGGGGCCAATTTCATAAAGCTGTTTAGCAGAAAAATTTGCTTAATCCAAAATTTGTTTGCTTTATAAAATGGGTTTTCAGTCAAAATCTTATGTGATGTGTATTACAATTGACTGGTGTTCTGCTATTCTTGCTAAAAACACAAGTTGGCATACAATTTTGACTATTAACCAATTTTTATAAAGCAGACAAATTTTGGATTAAGCTAAAAGCTTAATGAAATTGGCCCCTGGACTTAACTTTTGGACAATCACATATGGGTCATTCTATAAATTTGGGGTCCAACGTGTGACATTTTCCTGTCCCTGTTACACCTGACATACTGCCATTTGCCAAACAAGTATTATTAAACATGCCTTCAAAACATATTTTTATGAATTGTACTTTATGTAATCACTCTTTGAAATAGAAAGCATTTAAAGAATATGTCCTGAATTTACAAAATACAACATTTTACAAGATGTCAGACGTAACAGGGGACAGAAAATTGGACCCCAAATTTATAGAATGACCCTTTGCCTTTTTAAAAGATAGATATATATTTTTGCTAAAAATAATCCCAGCGTCACCTGGTTAAAATGACAATTTTATAAACAGGCCAAAAAAAAATATAAGAACTCACATCTGACAAAGAGTCATTGGATGAGGTTTTTGATTTCCTCGAGTCAATCCGCTGTACTGCAACACCTCTTTCCGATACGTCTTTTTCGTCTTCGTCATACGGAGCCAGATGACTGTGTCTACTAGCCGTTCTGCAGAGAACGAATGCGTGTGAATCGGACTGCAATGGAAGGGCGCTGTCTTTAACATCATGGAGGTCTGATGTCAAACAAATAAAATAAAACCCAGTCAGTGTACCTTTGTTGGTCATACTTAAAAGCCCATACTGGTGGGTGTCACATCCTGTGCAGGGCTTTCAATACAGAAATGCGTACAGATTGATTTTCATCATACCAGTACGCTTTACGCATATATATGCACAGCGCAATACGCATGACGGATACATGGATTTTCGGCTTAATGGATCTAGGTGGTTTAGGGTTAAACTGCCCCCACACATCCAATCTTACCTCCTGCTCTATCGACTTCCAACAGACAGAACTCATTAGGGTCTTCCTCCTTCAAGCCAAACCCTAACAGCCCTAGGGTGACTACCTCCTTGGCTGGTGTGGATAGGGAGATGGCTAGCAGTTTCCCTTTGGGTTTATTGTCATCAAGATGAAGCACAATCTGTTGAAATGCAGTATACAATGTACAATCAAACCCTTTGGAATGTTCAACCAACTCACGTGGATTATGACTGTATACTAATTATTATGTATGCTAAAACTCAAACATGTACACACCAAGCCATGCATTTCCCTGCATTTGGAGTTGCTTGGCCTCGCATGTAAGAGATTCTCTGTTGACTGATTCTTTTGCTTATTTTAAATCTAGTGGAATTTTAAATCTAGAGTTCCAAGTTGCAATTTTTCCAGAAAGCGATTGATTGAAAAGTCTTCATCTCTCTTATTTGAATTTGCCTACAGAATTATATTTTGTAAAGTTTTGTTATTCGTGAGTGCATTTTAATGTCGTATTTTTCTAACTTTTCATTACATTTACTGGTGGTCAGAAATGTCTTGCCTTTGACAACATTTTTGCAGTTAATATCGCCTTTAGATTTTTTTTTTTTTATTTCAATATTTTTCTTAATATTTGTATTTTTTTCCCAAAATTATTTAAATTTCTTTATGTCCTAATGTTTTTGTTTATTTGAAATCTCTCCAAGTTTGGATTGGCAACCTTTCGAGCCACAGTATTTTAGTATACTTTTGCCTATTTTGGCCTGTTCAGATTGGGTAATTTATAACACATGTATACAATGTATTTGTTTTGGTTAAATCGTATTTGTATTGTATTGTGTTGACAAAGGCCATACAAAAAATAATAATAAAACACAGTTTAAAACAAGCTTGTAAGTTAATGAGGACACTGGTAAATTAGCAATCAAAAAGACTAGAAGCCAAGTGTAAGCATACAAGACAGTCTCAAGATTAGTTCATTATTATTTTGTTTTTTCATGCTTTCAGAGTGTTTTGGGGCATTTTTAGAAGTGCTCAGCAGAAAATGATGTGGCACACAATGTATAAAAGCAATTTGCCATAGACGCAGAGTAAAGAATAACATCGATTCATGAGCCAAGTGGCTCATACAGGAGCTGGTACTCATCCCCTGGTTCCTTGGTATTGACCGTATCGAATAGCTGCCATTTCGTTGGGCACCTTTTGTTACTTAAACCGTTTAACAATGGAAGCACAATTTGTGCAAACATGCATGTCCTCAAGGAACAAAGAAACTGTCCCACGAAATGGCGGCTATTCGATACGGTCTATTGAGTAATTAGAAGCACTGTAACTTCTCCTTGATGGGATACCAATCCATTGCAGGTTTCCCCAATAGTTGTACGTGTACTTGGCTAGAAGAAAACAACATGGAGTAAAGATATAGCTACGGACATATTTGTTGCCCTGATCACCGATGACAAGGCCATGAACCACCAACTTTATGATTGAAAGTCCAATGGGCTATCTACCAGACCAACTCTACCCATCCACATTTCCACTCCAAATCCCTCCCTACATTGATTATAATACAGGAAAAAGCAAGATGACTGTAGTATGATAAAGTGCATGAGTCTCACATACATGTACCTTGATGGATCCACCTTGAGCGGGTTTCTGTCTGAGCTCAAAGTGTCGTGGACTCCGCTCTGACCAGCCTTCCTGTACAACCACTGGGTACTCACTATCCTCCATTACTCTCTCAAAACCTGCACGATAAAACATTGACAATACAGACGAACAAGTTCAGAGTTTTTATTTCGCTTTTTGCACAATGCTTTGTGCGCACTTCAACTCAGAAATAACGGGTCACTTCTTGCATACAAAATTAATTGAGTTTACCAATCAATTTGTAGAGACTTTCTGGTGTTTTAATTTTAACTTTATTGTTTTGTTTAGTCCGAGTAACTTGGACCCTCTACAAAATCACGTTTTTTGTGGCAAGCATGCATTACATCAATGTCATCAGATGGCTGCATTCGAGCGTGTACTTCGGACTGCAGACTTGCTGTTCGTGTAATGTGACCCAAGTGCGTATATTGGAAATTTGAACACTGGGTTTTTAGAAAGGCATGTTGCCCCACTATCTGTAACTCTTTTTTGGGCCCAAGTTATCTCTTCAGAACAACTTAAACCTATTTCTTTTATTTTGAGACCAGACAAAGGTATTTACTCGAAAATATGGTCTGTGTTGCCAAAATGCCCCCTTTACTGTGGAAAGACCCATGTACGTATTTACGCTTTCTGAAAAAATTTCAGTTAATATTTTACCCAGGTTCTCAGAGAATGCATTTTTTCACACAATTAATTGGTGACTTTTCTTTCCATTCTTTTGTGTTACGTTTCAATCAGGCGACTACTCATGTCCACATGAATTTACTCCATAGTGACCCTTACCCCAGTCCTTTCTATCAGTCAAGGATCCCGTAGCATCCAAGATGCAATACAACCGCCAGTCTTCAATCAAGTCCAGCTGGTTCAGACAGAGCTTGATCAAATCGGGAACCATTTCCGTTTCAGTCAGTCGCAGTGACACTGAGGTGACACCTTCAAAGAATAATCAGTGAATTTAGAGGTTTTGTTTTTGTTTCCTCTTATTTTTTCCTTAATATTATTCTTTTTATTATTCTTATTCTTTCTGTTATTGATAATCTTCTTATAATTTTTATATATACTGAAACGCAAAAGAAACTTACCACCTTTTAAACCTTTAAATAGCAACAATAACACTGCGTGTAGTAATGTGTCAACTTATTTGTAGACAATAGTGTCCTCACTGTCAGACCAAACGGTGTCTGAAGGTCACTTCATGGCACAGCTGTTGAACAGCTGTTTTGACCGTCAGTGATTAGCCAAGGGGTATGGGATGATTGTAATGAGCTGCACGTGATGTCTTGAAGTTGGCTTTAAAAAGGCCAGTGCAAAATGGGACAGAATCCAGCAGCAATCCATCCAAAGACTGGTAGGCAGTATGCGCCAACGATGCACTGCCTGTATCCAAATCAATGGTGGCCACACACGCTATTAAAAAGGGACTGACATTGCACCCTCTTCTGTTCTTTACTGTAGAACAAACTGATGAGATGGTGTATCTTGGTCAAAAACTTGACATGTCATCAATAAAATGCCAATGTTTCAATTAGCAATTGTTGGTTTGTTTTATTTTGAACTGTTACAATTTCATTACATTTTAAACAAGTGGTAAGTTTCTTTTGCGTTTCAGTATATAAATATTTTAGACTCAGGATTTACAATCCACCTGTGTTGCAGGTTAAGGCTTTTAAAAGAGCAACTAAAGTTTTCACAATTCCTTGAGTCCTAAATTGCGTTCCCATTGGACTTTTTCCCCCACTACCTCACCGAAAGTTACCAACATTTGTACTATAATTCCTCTGCGTAATATTTCTGTGTTTTCACAACAGAATGTTTCATTCGAGTTCATACAGAAAGTTAAATCAACTCTGCTATAAAATTCCCTGTGCAAACCTTAAATACTTTTGAGCCCCAGTCACACCGGAACTACGACCAGGTTACGACCTAATTGTGACTGAAAAATGATGGAATCTCAAGCAAATCACACCAGTCGAGCATGGTGGTCGAGCATGGTGGCACCACCAGTCGTGCATGATCGCTGGTCAAGCAGCGAATGGTCCTACAACTGGTCGTGCCACCTGACGATTGGTGGTGCTACCTGTCGTGTGAGCGGTCGCAATGCATAGTTCCGACATGTCAATCAAGCCGAACCCGTGACCAATCACAACAGAGCTAGCAGACGGCGCCCACAAAGGTCAAAGTGATGCAATCATCACAAACATCACGCGATTTTCTGCCCATACAGTTTGTATGTTGTATGCGCCAGTGACCGGGTGAATTTTGGATTCAATGTTGGGCGATTCGCTGTTCAAAGGTAGGAAAGCGCATTTTTATGAAAGATACATGTATGTCATCCCTGCATTACTAGCCCTTCGCTCAGTGTGTGCTACGTTAACTGTTGACCTCAAAACATAAATACCTTTGGGTTTTCTCCAATGAATCTGTGCTTTCCATGCCGAGTCCCGTTGCTTTGTACGTAGTCTCGCCATTTGTTTGCGATGGCTTGTGAGCGCATAGCAACAATATCTAAGGGGCGGGGTTAACTGGGCAATCTCGGAACTATGCATTGATTGCCACCACTAGTTGCACAATTACATGTACCTATGATTGATCTTGCGATCGATCTTCTCCAATTGTTGATCACACGACCACGTGAACGACCTACAACCAGTATGACCTACAACTAGTCTTAAGAGCAATCATGGAGATCATTGAAATCATTACTCATACGTCGACCAAAATCACCAGCAATCGTACGATCGATAAATCATAAATCAGTGTGACTGAGGCTTCACAGGATAAAACTGTTCCCATTGGACTAAATGCAGTACTGTCAATCTACATGTATCACGGGCTGTACCATACATGTATGTACATGTAGGCACACCACAACACAATAAACAGATCTGGGACAAATTTAAAACCATTAGTTTTTCTCACCTGATCTCAAGATGTCAGTCCACACCTGTATGAAGTTATAATCACGAGACGATTGTCTCTTCGGTGATATGACACCTCTCAAAATGGACAAACTGAAAATGAAGGAAATTTTGTAAATTTTGTTTTAAAAAATTGCAAAAATGCCAAGGGAAAAATAATTGAAAACCTTGCATTTTGGGCAGCAAATATGAAACTTTAAAGGTCACATAAATAGGTTTTCCTTGTAGTTTCATCCAAGCTACCAGAGGACTTTTTTTTGCACGTTCCTTTGAATTTCAGTAAATTTTACAACAATCCTGTGCTTTACTTGGATAATTCCAGAGATTCAGAATTTTTCTCCAGATATTACCAAAGTGACAAATCAGCAAAATTGGTGTAATGCATGGGATATTCTGTGGCTGGCAGAAAAGCATTACGCATGGGGCATATATGTACATATTTCCAAGACATTTCCAAAATGAAATCTGTTGGTGCACCTAAGCCAGGTGATATATACCAGGTGAGGTACTTTAATACCTTTACTGTGTTTGGGTCTTTCTATAAATTAGGGGTCCAAAGTGTGACATTTGGTGAGCGTGTATTATTTTTCGAAAAGAAATCAATAAAATGGCTTTTAAACCATTTTGTATGAATTGTACTTTATGTACTCACTCTTTGAGATGGAAAGTATTTAAAGAATGCGTCCTGAATTTACAAAAACAAGATGTAAAATGTAACGGGGGACACCAACATTGGACCCCTAATTTATAGAAAGACCCAAATGGTAGTTACTGCTGAACAGCCTGTTAAAAGCCATGAAATGTTATGTTATTTTTCCATTTTTGTACAAATTTACATATTTATAAGCAAATTTACATATTTATAAGCAAATTTACATATTTATAAGCAAGGTAGTGATGTCATTTCACCAATATCAACGGACTTCTCAAAGGACTCGTGCATAAAAGTTGGTTGAATTTTTATTTCCCAAAATTACGAAAACATGCAAGTCTCACCAACTCACCCCCCTTTTTTCCTTTTCTCCTCCCCCTTCCCCATGTCGCTGGCCGAGCTGGCTGTACGGCTGCAGCTACTGAACGAATCCCGCACCACTTTGGTTTCAGGTGGGAGAATCTGAACTTCCTCATTGTCTGACGACTGTAGCACCCTCATGGCAGCCATGTACTTCTTATGCTCATAGTCGCTGGCATTGTTTAATGCACCTTAGGGTCAAGCAGACGTCAAAGGTTACAAGTTGTGGGTTTGCAGGTGAAGGACCATTGGCGGCAGGCCATGGGCAACAGACCCAAGTATAGACCGTATCAAATAGCTGCCATCTTGTAGGGCTGTTTCTTTGTTGCTTGAGGACATGCATGGTTGCATATTTTGTGCTTAAATTTACATTTGTTGACCAATTTCAATTGATTGCTTTCCATGACGTAAAACACCAGGGAATGTTTGGTGGTCAACGGTCACGCGCGTACACGCGTGCGCAAATAGACGCACATGAACACGCATAAAAAATACTCACCGGCGTACTTTCAATCGAAGATGCCGCACATGCGCATTGCGATACGTTGAAATGATTGAGCATGCACTCAGTTTGTAAAAACAAAAGTAAGAAATTTTTATCTTTATCGATACAACAGCCATGATGCAACAACATAAAGCAAGGTTAAGTAACACAGGTAAGTGCAAACCAATGCACTTTTCTTGCTTTTTTTGGCCAGTAATAACTCGATCCACGTGCGTCATGAAAAATGGAAACTAAAATGGTGGATGGAAGGTGTTACGTCACCGGAAAGCAATCAATATCAAAAGGTGTCCTACAAGATGGCAGCTATTCGATATGGTCTATTGACCACTCTCACAGAAGGAAAAAAACTGTATTAAATACGTGCGTGTTGCTCAATTTTTTTTCAAAAAAACGGTCAAGATCTTGATGTACGTGGCAATCTGTAGGAATCAGGCTAAGTGACGTAATTTGAGAGAGATAAACATGCCACAGCCAAAAGGTAACATTATGGATCAAATTCGATTCACGACTAGAGTTAACCACAGGTCAAACGTCATTCTGGCAGCAAACTAATTATAATCCTTAAGTGCCAACGCCTGGAGTACTATGGCGGAGCGGTCTAGTGGATCGTATTCAAAACCTAGTTCCAAAGGTAGTGGGCTCTTCCATGGTGCGTGTACCCGTGAGCAAGGTACTTTGTCATGCAATGCTTCTCTCCACCCAGGGGTAAAATGGGTACCTGGTGCTTGCACTGGGGAAGGAAACTGCAGACCTGAGCAGTAGTCGGCTCTATCACCGGGTAGCATATAAACAAAAATGCAGGCTCAAAAGCCAAGGAGTCGGGAGATGAGCGCTGGTTCCATGCAAAAAGCTACACAACTCAATGCCTGACGGGTACCCAGTGATCTCCACTGGTCCAAATTTTGTCCGGGCGCGCCGATGTCGCTCAGTGGGGGGGTCGGGGGGGGGGTGATGGCGACAGCGGCAGCACGTACTCACCCAAACACACAACCACGAATGCACCCGGACGTACGTCGCGACACAGTGGTTGGCATGCAGCGCCCTCAAGAGTAAAAAAAAACGGCTCTTGAGGGCGCTGTTCAACAAATGCATACTGTCATGGCCGTTATCGATGCGAATTTGGGTCGCCGATCCGATAGATTTGCGTGGTAAATGACCGATAATGACACCAGTGACTACCGAATCACGTTAGGTGAATATACACCGCATTTTGGAATGACTCGGCTGTACTTTCATAGTGTTTTGGAGGAGAAATTAAATTTTTTTTTGTCCGGGCGGCACAATGTTTTGTCAGGGCGGCACAATGTTTTGTCCGGGCGGCAAATTTTTGTCCGGGCGCTAACGGTACCTCTGATGATTTTGTCCGGGCGGCGCGCCCGGACAAAACCGGTAGTGGAGAACACTGGTACCATTGACCACTGCGACCGAGCGCTGTGGGCTGGTTCCAAATGGTAAACCAGACACGACTAACACTATGAACATCTAACAATAGAAATTGGGCACACACCATTGTTACTAACAATGGGGTTACAATGAACATGTACATGTTTTTGCTCATAGTGTAACCACCAATAACTAGATCGTGTTTGGTTAGAAATAGTCAAACTATAGTAAAATATAGTTAACTATAGTCGTGAATCGAACTTGCCCATAAATGCAGGTCTTACATGTACATCAATATACAGGCAAACAATCTACACAACTTACATGTAGTAATGGTATGTGAGCAGGTGTGAAGTACAGGTTCAATACCATGTTCACCAACTGTTGGTTGCTAGGCATTGGTGTGCACCACATAGCAACAACAGCTACATGTATGTGACTTTCCAAACTGCACCTCCATTTGAAAGTGACTAATTTGGGGAGTGGGCCATTATGCATATGTTACATGCAAAAGGCTAACTGACGAATAGTTGATTTAAATTGGGAAAAAATTGGCTTGGGTCAAGATTTAGAGAATTGACTGGGGGTGAGAGAGAGACTTGGTTACAAATCTTAAGTTCAAATTTCTGTGCACATTTACCGGGGGAACCCGGTACAGCAAGACCATAACTTTCAGTGACTTACTGAGGAGGTCTTTCTCAGGCACGTTGGCGGTTGGGTTGTTTAGCTCATAGAGCTTCGCTAGTAGCAGTTCTCGATCATCGTCTGACGTAATGTCCATGGCATCTTGAAAGAATAAATTAAAGAACCACTGAAAAGGAATGCTCTGTAGATATGAATGTAAACATCAATAAAAGTAAACTTATTAAATTACCAACTGAATGAATGTTTTAGAAATATTAACAATACCCATTATTTGTTTCCGTCCCCAATTTCCAAGCTAATTATGACATGGTAAAGAGGCAAGTAAAAATTTGTTGTTATTACGTCTTTGTTGTATTTTAGACATTCACTTACGACAGGAAAATGTCTTCATTTGACAAAGCTTCAAAAATCGTCATTCAGCTAATGACGATTTATGCTAATGTGCATACACATCTCATTTCATGAAGATCAAAGGAAGATTGGTACCATTCACACCAAGGAACCAGTAACAAGGTTGTAACGAGTCTCCCTCTGCTCGAGTCCCAAGTCAAGTCAAACTGCCTTCAAGTCCCAAGTCAAACTGCCTTCGAGTCCCAAGTCAAGTCAAGTCAAACTGCCTTTGAGTCCCAAGTCAAGTCAAACTGCCTTTGAGTCCCAAGTCAAGTCAAGTCAAACTGCCTTCAAGTCCCAAGTCAAGTCAAACTGCCTTTGAGTCCCAAGTCAAGTCAAGTCGCCTTCGAGTCCCAAGTCAAGTCAAGTCATTTGACACCAATGCCAAGTCAAGTCAAGTCGGGTCAAGTCAAGAAGTCGCAACAGTAAATTTGTTCAAGCTACTCTCAAAATGAGTCTAAACGCTGGAACTTGCAGCCATGTAGGGTATTTTTGTTGTTCTGGCCAGACATGTTTATGTTTAAAGTAAATAAACAAAGCTTACAAGCCTTAGATTTCTGGACTTGCTGAAAAAAAATTTGGTCTTAAAAATAGGAAAAAAAAGTATTGCCATATTATTTAAAACAAAAATTTATTTAATTTTTGGCAGACTCGAGTAAATAAATGTTCAAGTCTGAGTCAAGTCAAGTCAATTGTGTCATCAGTGACTCAATCCAAGTCAAGTCATTAGAGGTTTGAGTTTAAAGTCAAGCCAAGCCAGTGAAAATGGGGACTCGAGTCAACTTGAGTCAGAGTCCCAGGTCCGAGTGGTTTCAACACTGCTGTACAGTCCCCCATATTGTTATGTGCCAAATCACTTCATCCAAATGTGCGTACACATCACAAATTTGCTTGACGACTTACCCAGGAGCTGCATGTCGATGTTAATCAGCTGTTTTCCAGTTACTTTGTGTTCTAAAAAAAAAAAATGCAAACATCACAAAACGTTGTTGTACATCAGAAGTCGAATAACCTGAATTTCGTGCTGGTCAGAAGGACCAGTAGATTAGAGAACTTGACTGGTCCTGCTGAAAATTTGGTGGTCCACTGATGCTTTCAAAATGGCACCAAGATACTGCAACACTTTGTGGTTTAAGGTCATTGAGTGCAGGATGAATGAGATTGCTTTTTGATCCAACACTGGGGCATGTCTGGAGAGATCAGAGAAAGAAATGTAGTTATCTGAGAATGTCTAAAGCGATCAGGAATTGTTTGTGGTAACCAAGAATGCATAGTTCCGACCTGTCAATCAAGCCGAACCCGCTGACCAATCACAACAGAGCTAGCAGACATCGCCCACATAGGTCAAAGTGCATTGCCTCACAACAACACAACAACACACAGTTTGTACAGTGTTGTATGCGGTGATCCGGGTAAATTTTTGTTTTCAAGGCCGGACGATTGACCCTGAAACATGAATACCTTTGAGTTTTCTCCAATGAATCTGTGTTTTCCGTTGAAAGTCCCATTGGTTTGTGCAGTGTGTGTGGACATTTTGAGGGATAACGTGTGAGGCATAGCAACAATATCCAAGGGGGCGGAGTTAACTGGGTAAACTCGGAACTAT
This sequence comes from Henricia sp. BOLD:AAB3569, assembly GCA_037783545.1. Taxonomy (NCBI): domain Eukaryota; kingdom Metazoa; phylum Echinodermata; class Asteroidea; order Spinulosida; family Echinasteridae; genus Henricia; species Henricia sp. BOLD:AAB3569. The sequence continues at coordinate 90,694 of JBBELK010000720.1, forward strand.
GCATTCTTCGCATTGAGTAAAAAATGTTTACTGTGGATTAGGCATCAGAGAATGTTTCCATGAGTCAGTAAATATTTTCACTGGTCCATCGGACCAGCGTCTTTGACAGATCTACATGTAGTGGTCCTCCTGATTTTTTACTGGTCTCGGACCACAGGACCAGTGTTAATTTCGACCCCTGCACATGCAATCAGCTCTTCAACATAAAATCCAATACCAGTAATTTTAAGTGGAGACAGCCCGATGGAGTCCAGGGGCAATATTCAATTCAATTACTTGAGCCAAATAAATAAGAATTTACTTAGTTTTTGGCTGAAGCAAAATTCCTAGACAAAATCGGTATTTATATAATATTGGATGGCTTTGAGGGTGATATGAGAATATACCGCACGAGTCATGAAAATACTGAACGAGCCGTAGGCGAGTTCGGTATTTTCATGACGAGTGCGGTATATTCTCATATCACCCGAAAAGACATCCAATATTATTATTGTTATATAAAATGAAGCTTTGTTTTGCAAGATTTCTGCGAGATTTGTCTGTTTAGTGTTGAAAACGTCAGTTTACAAATGCATGCGCTTTTGTTGTACAGTATTTTTTTGTTACTGTACTCTGGCGCGCGTTGCACACGCACGCAATCCATTCCCTCGATCCATGACGCGCGCGTACGCGTGTGTTCGTGGTGCGCCCAACGTGCACGCACATCGAATCTGGGCTCTGTGCTGCACAGTAACAGAAATGCACGGTGTCCGCAAAAGCTTCATTTTATATAATAATCAAGATTCCTGTTTTCTTCCCATGGATAGTATTTTTGGGAGGCATTTTATATGATTTTTAGGTTAAAACGAAATCCATTTTCTGGAAAAATCTGGACAAGCTCCTTTATTTAAAAGGTGTCGAAAATATTGTTTACACTTTACCAAGGAAGTGCTTCTTAAGATGTGTCAGTTGAGATTCCTGTAACCAGGCGACTACATCAGACTCGGACCATTTCGTCACCACACTCTCGGAACGACTTCTGGATAGCCCAACCCTTGGACTAGTGATGATCTTAGGACTTTGAGCAGTGTTCTTTGTGTGATCTGGAGATTCAGTCCTAGAAGAACTTTTCGAAAGTTCTTGAGCTACGTTTCTTGATTTTGATGGACTCTGAGGAATGTGTTTTCCTGAAGAATAATCGACATCATCCACAGATTTTTCTGTTATCGAAGTCTTGCTGGCAGATTTTCGATCAGTCTTGTCAACAGGGCTTCTTGGAGTTTTAATTTCCTTGACGCTGTTTCTGAGAGGCGCGTCTTTCCTGACAGGAATTCTTGGGGGAGAATCCTCCTCGTCATTTTTCCAGTTACTGTTGTCTGGCAAATCGTCCAGAGGGTCGCCGAGATCATCCGAATCAAAGTCAAAATCGGAGTCGGAATCAATCGCTGAATACCACAGAAACAAATAAAACGAATGTTAAAATCAAATCCATTGTACCTGTAGTTAGCGTGACAATCTTGAGTAAAATTGGGAAGCGGAAAAATTACTTTTTTCTTAGCTTGATTCAGCTTCATTCTGTTCATTCCAAATTTTCAATTTTCATAGCAATAATAATAAATAGCAATAACAATAAATTAAAAACAAAAACAAATTATGTAAATTGAATTGAATCATGGGCTAACCTTGGGAATGTTTTCTAGGCACCAGTTTTGGCGGTGGGCTAAGGTTTCTTGCCGACTCTTTGCCATCAGATGCTGGAATGGTCGATGCTTCGGACACATTGTTGGTCTTGCTGCCTGCACCCTTTGCCGGAGTTCCAGTACTCTGGCCCAAGAAAGACAGCTGTTGGTCTAGGGTCGGCTGGAAGCTGTGCCACTAGGAAAGTAAATAATATACTCCTCAAGTTTGACTGATGATTTCTCTCTTGTTAATTGATAATTTTCCTTGAATTTGGGATCACTGGAAAGCCCTGTTATTCTACTTTGCAATGAGGTGTCATTTGTTTTGATTTTAGCAATTGGGGGATGTGTGCAGCACAGCTGAATATGGGCATGATGGGGGTGAGTGTAAAGTGAAATGTAACAAAATATGCAAATGATGCTGTTGTCATACAGTGCATTCCCCTTTTGCTTCGAGGATGGGAATGTGTCAATACACTTTTTTTGGATTACTAAAAATTATATTAAACAATTATGCAACAAAATTATCTCCTTGTTTGCTGGCATATTAACAAAATGTAAAAAAAAATACCAAAAAAATTACATTTTCATTTTCATTGAAAAAGGCAAATGTCAATTAAACAAATAATTCAATTTTGGTGTCAGTACCGGTACAAAAAGATTATTTCTGACTGAAAAAAAGTGGTAGAACACTTTTTTAAAACCACGATGCCACCACTACATGTACACCCCCCATTTTTCCCATGGGTGTTGAGATTTTGATACCATATCATTTGCCATATTTTTCTCATTACCATTCTGGATTTTTTTCGATCCCTATACTTTCAGGAATATCGTCAAACGTTTGTGTATTTTACTGCAAAGCACTGTATTCCCTGTACAACTTATTAGCAGAATGACAGCTGTAAAAGGCTGATGAGATACATGTACATGAAACTTACTCCCAGTTTGATTTGTACAAATTAATTGTATGAATTGAATTTTTTAACTGAATAATCTTAGCATTATAAATAAATTTAGTATTATAAGCTGCAATAATTTAAAATGATTTTTAGGATTTGTGGATTTTTTTGGGGGAAAAAATGTGTTTTTACAACAAAAAAATTTCATTTCAGACTCACATTTTGCTTTAGGCACGAGGCTATAAATTAGTTTCACGTATTGAAATTGGTCATTCCTTTTACTCCAAATGCCAAAAATTGATTTATAAAAAGATTTTTGTGATATTTTCAAACACAAAGTGTCAGATGTAAAATGGGACATGAAAACAAAAAAATCAGGGGCGGATTGCAATATGTGGTCTAAAGGCTTAGCCGGCTAATGTGGCGTCCACTAAGACCGGTCTAGAATTATAGCGGCAGCCCGCTTATTTATCATTGTCTTAAAATTAGACCAGTCTTAAAATTTTAAGCCCACAGCAAGCAGGCTATAATTTTTGGACACCGCGCTACGTCTCATAATTTTTTTATGAAAAAAAGACCAACAAAACCATTGGAGCCTTTTTAGTGCTATTTGATAACTTTCGCGGTCAGTTTCCTCTGCAAAAACTGCGTCATCAAGAGGCTTTGTGAGGACGTTTGTTTGGCTTATCACGCATGGATAGCCGGCTGCGTCACTTTCCGTTAAGATGTGCGTGTTTTGGGGCTGGTGCAGCCGTACTTTAGTTCGACTAGCTGGTTTATTGCAATGGGCTAAACCAGCGACTAAGCCGAGACTGGCTAAGTTGGATAGCCGGCTATAAGAGACCGATTTTAGACCGGTGGTTAAGTTGATTTTATTGCAATCCGCCCCAGGACTTTCAGTTTACAACAACCCAGGTATCAGTACTTGTGTGGCATTGTACGTACATGTTCATGTAGTATCATACACTAGGGTCTACTCCGAGTGTACTATTCCACAATGTTCCATGTAAACAGCCAGCAACTATGGTTACCATTTTCAATGTTCAACCATGCAAGAAATGTGTTTCTGTAGTTTTTTCTTCTCTTTTGGAAAATGAAAATAATGACAATGTCATCTATCAACAGATATGTGTCCTTTTTATTTCTATGGAATGTACCATGAACTGGTATCAATAAAGTATGGCCTTGGTGTATAGGGACATGACAATGCAAGAGTGTTAACCTACATAACCTTCACAACTCTGTCAAATTCAAGTATAGTACATGTACAGTAGTACGGTATACTGTAGGCATGATGTTACACGGACATGTTACAACTATTTTTGTGAATTTACCACTTTTGTGAATAGGTCACAGGTTTTGAGAATTTTCGACCACTTTTGTGAAATTTCACAAATGTGGGCGATATTTCACAAAAACCTGTGAGCATGAAATTCACAAAAAGAGGTTTTGTTTTACAAAACTTGTGACCTATTCAAAAAAGTGGTAAATTCACAAAAAGTGTTGTACACATGTACATGTAACATGTCATTATGGAATGTTCATAGTTTATGAATTAGTGTCAGACTAATTTTAAAAGGGAAATTACAATTGAAACACTAATTTGTGAAAATATGACAACGTATTTCCCGTTGCAAACTGACAAACTGACGCAGCACACCCTCCAGACCAGTGGCCTATCCAATCTGTTTTCTTCTGTTTCCTCCGTCTCAGAAAAACGATTTGACAGGCCCTCCAGTCCAGAGGGTGTGCTGCACGCACCGCACCACAGACCAAACACAGGAAGTCAGACCTGGTCTAGGCAAAGCGCAAAAAAAGCCATAAAAACGGAATTTTTCACAGGGTTGCCGATGTCTAAAATACAAAGTATAATGTTTTGTCGTTAAAATAAAGTAAATGCTTTAAAACTTCATTTAGAGAAAAAAAAAATCAAAATTGGCTGAGAACCACGGACTGTATGGTATATCTTTAACTTTGTTACTTCACTTACGGTACATTTTGCTTGAAGAATTAAACTAAAATCATGCAAATAAAAATCATTAAATTGAAATGAATTTCTAACCTTTCCATCTCTAGCATCTTGAATAGCTCCCAGAAAGCTCTTCCTCAGGGCAGCATCGTCAACTTCAAGATCAACTAAAAACATTGATAATAAGAGCACTTTTAATACATTCTTCTGCTTATAACAAGGACCATTTTAGGTCTCAATTCTTTGTTATTCATTACTTTTCTTCCTGACAATAAAATGAATGCCATATCTGGTATGGTACCTATCACCAATGAAATTAAACAACTAAACTTGGGCTGAGAGACAAATCGTAAGGGCCTTATCAGGATTCGAACCCGAGACCCAAATCATGGAGCAGACCTTCCACGAGCGCAGCTACAATGCACAGTGGTATATACCGGTACTTCCTTAGGTTTTTCCTATGAACCCAATTTTCTCTTTTGTTGCTGCACGGGAGCACAACTGGACAAAGTAACAAACGCAATATCCGGTAAAGACCGTATCAAATAGCCGCCATCTTGTGGGGCAGTTTGTTTGTTCCTTGAGAACACGCACGGTTGCACGTATTGTGCTTATATTGTTAAACAGCTTAAGTAACAAAAGGTGCCCTACAAGATGGCAGCTATTCGATAAGGTCTATAGTGCCTAACCACCATTTCAATGGTGTGCATAAAGTTTACAAGAATTACAATAAGTAATTTCCTATGTTTTCAATCGAATGATTTTCAACCAAGAGGAAAAACATTGGTTATACACGAGGCATTTTAGCACCATAATTTATAGTCAACAATAATAATTAGGGTTTGCCCTTACCCGACGTACATGTATATTAGCACTGTATACTCAGTGCTTTCCCGAGACACTATGAAAAACTTCATAGCGTGCTCGGGTGGGATTCGAACCCACGACCTCCTGCAAACAAGGCAGACGTCTTAACCACTTTATAGTCAACAAAATAAAGCATTACTCACCTAAATCCTCATCAGTAATATTCAGCAAGTATTCACCATCAATTCCACAACCTGAAAACATGACAAAATGATATGCTCACATTATTGCAACAAAATAAGAAAATGTGTAATTCCCAAAATTAGGGGTCCAAAATGTTTGGTGTCCCAGTTACGTACGACACTCTGCTTCAAAAATCACCACTCATGATCACAAATTATCAATAATGGACTGTGGTCTATGATTAAAGGGGGCAGCATAATTTTCTTTAATATTTTGTTCTCCGATTCTTGAAAAATATTTAAAACAAAAGACCACAAAGGCTCATAATTTGTTCCATGGTATTGAATAGGAGTTTGGAGTCCTGGGTTACCTACGCCAATGAAAATTGGCTGTAGAATGAGTTTGCATTAACCTTAGTGCCATATCTACACACAAACATTAAATTTAAGTAGCATTTGTTGAAATAAAATAAACAAATTTACTGGGAAACCACTTTCAGTCACTAAAAACACTTTTGGACCCCTAATTTTGGGAATTACCCAAATATATATTTATCATTCAAGGTACATTCTGCTCTGGCATCCCTGGAAGTTTTGTAGTACAAGTCAAATTTACTTGTCTATAGTGGCCACCCATGATACTGTACGAACTATAAACAGGCGGCCACTTTACAAAGGTTGCTTAGTATTACACATGTTATTTAGGACCAAAGACAGGTGGCCACTATAAGTGGGTGGCCACTATAAGCAGGTGGCCTATTTACAGATCGTTCACTATTTTGTCGCTCGGACTTCCTGGCACATTTGTGACCCGGTGTCATTGTGCATGGACATAGCGATGCGACTGGAGTGAAAACAAATTTGTTTACGCTTTTAAAGGCACAGGCTCGTCAGCAATGCGCGCCCGTCAAATGTGTGCCACGCAATACGCAGCTCCATAGCAAAGGCATGGAGCTGCGTGTTTCGAGCACGAATTTGGCGGGCGCGCATTGCCGACGAGCCTGTGCCTTTAAGTGGTGTTCCCAAATTTGGATTAACTCTGGTTAAACTACCGTGTTCGTGTGGTACAATAACAAAATTAAGTCCAATGGGGACACTTGGAGAACTACATGTAGCGTCCCTGTCAATTTTACAGGGCTGTATTTTAGTCCAGTGGAAACTGACTTGCCCTGTAAAAACAACATGAGCCTGCAGTAAATAATGGGCCTGGACAGGGAAGGTTTACAGTAGGGTGGCGGTAACTTTCCACATGAGCCCTAAAAACAAGTGGAAAATGGGAAGGCACGGAAAGATTATATGGAGGAAATGTTCCCGTATGGTCACATTCCCGCATGGTCACATTCCCGCAAGGTCACATTCCCGCAAGGTACAATGTAACGGAAAAGAAAGTCCAATGTGAACACGCTTTTAGATACATGCACATACATGTACATGTTTCATGGACAACAGCTTTGTTTCTTTGTATTTTCACTCCAGTCCTACCGGATGTGACGTTGGCACTGACCGACAGAATAGACAAGTTTGACATGTACCACCACCACTAAATTTATTACACACTGTATAATTGTTTGTGACTCAAGTCTCGACTTGACCATGGTGACGCTTCATCCCTAATAAAGACAGATTACTTGACCTTTGCACCATCGGCCATGACAGCACCAGCGCCTCTTGGCCAGATTAATGAAGACTTCTGGATAAGGGAATGTGTTTTGGAAAAGGTATGAGTTCCTCTATCTATAGGTACCCTAACTTTGGGTGAGAGTCCGGGGTGAAAGGAAAATCTCACTCAATGTAGCAAATTCGCTACAGAAAGTATGGCGGCTGGGGGGAGTTTACCGCTCTGGTTGAAGACGGCCAGAGGCATTCAGGCTAATTGTCACTGTTCGTCATGCATGAGAAGGCACATTGTGGATCTATTGTCACATCATTTACATATGAAAACCTGACCCCTGTCATGGCCGCCGGTGCAAAGGGTCTAGATGGGCGTCAACCTACCTTCAAAGAAATCTGCAAAATAATCAAAGCCCCGATTTCCGAGCCACTTTAAGACGTCTTCCTCATCCCAGTATTCAATGTCCCCGTCTTCATAGCTGTTACTGAGATGACTCTGTTTCTCCTGATAGGAGTCCGACGCACTGCCCACTGTCGCGCTGTCTGACGGACTTGCGACGTTGCCGTTTACAGGACTTTGGTTCGAACTTGAGGAATACGACATGGCACTGCTCCGACGAGTGTTGTTCAGCTCTGTATTATCCCCAGACCGATAGAGGGAGCTCCCATCTCCCACAGAATCATTAGCCACGCTTGATGTGTCAAGTGAGCTGGTGGTACCGGGTGTTTTGTTTTTCCTGCCGAATCGGAAGCCTCGCTTTTTTGGAGTGACGATCGGGCTGTCGGTCATTTGAGGGGAATCCTTTTTCTTCTTCTTCTCTTTCTTGGGATTTTTCTTGGCCTTTTTCTGCAGGGGGGCATTGTTGAGGGGTGGGGTGCCGAGAGGCGGTGGGACATCATCATCGGTGGGCTGAGCTTGAGCTTTTTTCTTTTTCCTGCCGAACATGGTTCAAGTTGGAACTGTTGTAGATGACAACTGTTCCTTTTTTGTGATGACTACATGTAAACTTATCCACAGACGTTGCTCAGTACGTGTATTACTGCAACCAAATTATTTCCTCTGTTTCGTAAAGCTTTTCTTTTTTCTGAAGGCATTCTGTTGGGAACAATAAAACATTAGTATGTTTTACTGTGTTTACAAGACCAAAAAGTAAGATTTGACTTTAATACCTGAACAGAACTTATATCTATTGAATCCTTCATTCACCGACCACACAGTGGCACACTAAAACAAATCCCCCCTCGTCCAAAAATGGTACGGGCTGGAACTGGTCTGGTGCTTTAAATTGTTAGAGGTGAACGCCATTGCTCTGAAAATAACGATGCCACGAGTCAGCACGAGTTGAAGTTTATGAAGTTGAATCCGATCGTCAAATTGTTAAAAACGGAGAAAATTAGGTATGTAGAACGTGTAGAGATTTTGATTTTACCAAAAATAGCAATTTCCTGTAAAATGACTTGTCAAAAGATTCCATTTTGAGCAACGATTTTGATGGGGAAAAAAAAGTGCTGTTCTTGAAAGCCACCCAGTTTGGTCTGGGTGGCTTTCAGTATTTGGAAGTAGATCCACCCCCCCTAACCCCCCCCCCAAATTCACAACCGTCTCCGCGTCGCCGCTCCTCGAATAATCACGGCATGAGAGGGATGTTTCAAAAAAGGTAAGTCTGCAAACAGAGGGCGTTCTACTTTTCATAATTAACGCTTTTATAATTAACGAATTCACGGCAAAGTTGTGCTTTCGACCACAAGAGGGCGCTCCCCTTCCATCTCCCGTCCCGCGTCTTCGAAGTTCTCTCCTCGACCTCGGTCACTTTAATAAACCTTATCGACGTTCTCAATGCATTATGGGATTGGATGACAAAATTGCCCGGCCAAATGTACATAAACCTATGAGGCGGACACCAACTAGGCAACGTTTTTACTCATTTTCACGAAAACCAAAAAGAGTTCAAGAATCAACCTCCCACCACTTTATCTTTGACACATATCAAACATACTGACAAACATGTCCCGAAACAGAAATGTTGCAAATGCGAGAAATAATCGGGGATTCCCTTCGTATCGGTAGTTCGAGTACCGGCCACGCTCGGGACTGCGAGTCAGTCCTCACGGACTCGAGCGCAGTGCCGATACGGCGTGTGTTGCCTACTAGTCTGCTAGTAGCGCATACCGAGCTGCGAGCGTGGTACCCGGACTACCGATACGAAGGGAATCCCCGATGATTTCTTGCAACATTTCTGTTTCAGGACATGTTTGTCAGTATGTTTGATAGGGCCTATGTGTCAAAGATAAAGTGGTGGGAGGTTGATTCTTTAACTCTTTTTGGTTTTCGTGAAAATGAGTAAAAAAGTTGCCTAGTTGGTGTCCGCCTCATAGGTTTATGCACATTATTTGGCCGGGCAATTTTGTCATCCAATCCCATAATGCATTGAGAACGTCGATAAGGTTTTATTTGTAGGCCTACTTTGGAGATTTTTTTATTACGAAGTCACGGCAAAGTGATACTTTCGCAAACAAAGGGCGCGGCGCCATCTCTTCGATCACATCGTCTCCGTTCGTCTTTGAAAAGGTGCTGTCGCGTTGGCCCTGTATTCTATAGTTACTCTAAAACTTGCGATTTCAGTCCAGTCAACTTACCACCAATTAGACCGGCAGCCCAGAGGGTTTTGGTTAAACGAACGAGGTACCAACAACCGAGGGCAGGAACATTTAGGAAGTGACCTAGTATTTGCAGATCTGGGCGTCTGCCGGGGTCCCTCTGCTGCGTTTGACCCCTGGGGACCCCCAAAGGGGGCAAAAAATTGCGCTGGATCAAACATTCGAGGTACCACATGAAACTAAGTTTAGATGAAAGAGCACATCACACAGAGTACAGAATGGCCCTTGCCAGACGAATTTTCTGCTGCAAAAGTCCCGCCAGACGCCCGCCAAAATATCATTCCATATAATAAATGCAAGATACAACGGCCGTCGACAAACGAGTCCATTTGTTTTGAACGGGTAGCTTTGACATACGGCTGTTCTGTGTTTCATCCGGCGTAAATCTGGGAGTGCTGTGATTGACTATGTTGAGTAGAGTTCTCGGGTACTGGGTTGGCAAAAAAAAAATTGACACAGTATCCATACCAAAATAAGAACTTTCTTAATTCAGCTTTTGTCCATTTGTTTGCGAATTCACTGAAGAAGAGGCAAGAACCGGGTGGGATTATGTGCAGCGCAAAATCTTCTTGATTGGTCACCATGGGTTACAATGTATGTACGTTAGTACCTACCTATAAATACTCAATGTAGGCTACGTGTAATGATTAAGTGTAAATTAAAGTGACTAAACTGTATCATTTTCCACCGTCAAAAGTTGCATCGGCGAAACTGACCACTGCTATAGGGCCTATCCAAATAAGCAAACACAACAAACGTTTCATCGATGATGAGCGCGGATTCTTGAACATTGATCCTTTTCGCGCGAAAAAAAATGAACAGAATATTGTAATACACAAAATCAAGTTGTTTATGTGGTTATCAGAGCATCCTTTCACTCCAAATTCCCTCCAAACCGCTTTCTGTGAAAGCGACGCGCGTCGAATTTACACACAAAAAGGCTGTGTGTGAATATCCACCCTCATTATTGATGATAATTGGCCGTCTGAACATGCCCCGGGAACATGCCTATAAAATTAGATGAATTGGAGATGCACACTGATTATTTTCGCGTGATCTGTATGCAAATTTGACGCGCGTTGCTTGACGAAAATGCGGGATGGAAGGAATTTGGAGTGCGGCATGGAATGAATTACAAAAGTCATGTAGATGAATTGGATATGCACACTAAACTTTTTTTCATGCACACTGAACTTTATTTACGCGTTCTGCATGCAAATTTGACGCGCGCTGCTTGTAGAAAATACGGCCAGGAATTTGTAGTAAGTCAGCTCATACAAATTCTCTGCGTGTAGCATTTTGTCGAGGTGCAATGACGCGCGTCAAATTTACCCGCTTTTAAAGCCTGGCGCACACTTTTGCGATTTATCGGCCTATCGGCCCACATGACCGGAAAGGTTTGGGCTGGAACTTCGGGCTAGTCTGACCGTACATGAACCGGGACAAATCAAACATTTAGTTAGATTTTTCTGTATCATCCGATGGTTTGGTAATAATCCGGTTTTTGGCCGGTAAATCACAAAGGTAAAGCCCGCCGCACACCTTTGCGATTTACCGGCCCATCGGATCCGGAAAAATCAAACAAGTTTGATTTGCTCCAGTCTATAGCGTACGGTCAGACCGGCCCGAATGGTTTCAGCGCACACCTTTCCGGTATGTGGTCCGATGATCCGACTATCCGGTAAATCGCAAAGGTGTGCGGCGGGCTTAAATCGTAAATCGGCTGGGTTTATATTGGGTGGATTCACACTGAGCCTAAAGCGCGTCTATTTGAAAAATAAAGCCATAGGCCTATGGAGGGAAATGAGTCATTGAAAATCACAGATCTACACATTAATGTACCAAGCACAGAATTTATTTACTTTTGTAAAATGAGTTACCAGCCAATTATTAGCCTATATGGCAAATTGGGTTTTTAGAAACATTAGCAAAATAGTAAAAAACAAAATCACATACGATTTTGGCTGGCGGGACATTTTAGCAAAATAAAGCAAATACAATATTTTGTGCTAAACAGCGCCATGAAATTGGCTCCTGGTCACCAAAAAGTTCAACACTGGCGCATACATTACGCGTCAAATGTCAGGCGTAGCACACCAATTTTGACGTGCAAAGATTAATTTAAAGACCTGTGTGTATTCGGGGTGCGTCGTGTTAGCCCGCGCCGCAATAGACGCACATGTATCCTCGGGTTACCATATTTCGCGCACATAAGCCTTGTCACTGTTTTGATCACAATAAAGCAACCAAAAAGAACCTTTTGGCTCCTTTGTCAGATTCCTTATGTCCAACTCTACCTGGGAGTAAAATTTCGAGAAAGAGCAACGTCGCCGTACGACGCTAGCTTTGTTTTTGCAAACACATGCAAAAGTAGACTCGCTAAAGTTACGTGACGTAAATTCGCGCACTGGTCACATGTCACACTACGGTGTTCCCGTTGTGCCCAGTATCTGAAAATTATGCTTCTAGAATAAGTGCTTTCTGAAACTATGATCCAGTACATTATATAAGAACATCAATGAAAGATTATATTTGAGTTTTGGAGATTATTGCAATTGTGAATACATATCCTGTCTTGCCCTTTTTTAAGTGATCATGACTTTTGGTCACCACACTCCACCAATGAATTATGCAAATGACCCCCTGGGCCCTGCAATCAAAGCTTTACTTGTTTTATTTAAAATGTTTTAATACAAAATGTGAGAGGTATTTAATTTTCTTTTGGTGAAGAAACTTTTTTGTAAAATTACTAATGAAAGTAGCATTACATTGTGTAACCCACATTGACTCAAATTTCTTAAGCAGTAAATTTCGAATTGAAAAGCTATAAGACGCATGTCTTTCCTTAAGCCCCGTACCCTTCAAAGCGCCCTCTTTTGGAAAGTGAAACCTAATCAATATTGTTTTTTAGTGCCTGGAGACTGAGTAGACGATCGGTGGTGAAAGTTTTCGTGAATTTTAAAGTTTTCTCAGAACCATTTTGATTGTAGTATTTTGTACCTTGTCTATATAGGTAGAATTTTGTACCCTAATTTAACAGTTATTCAATTACTTAATGAGAAAGCCTTAATTTTTCACATTTGCATGCAAATTAAAGATGATGTGACAAACAACTTTCAAGAAAAATTTGACGTCAGTGCGTGATTTTGTTGAGAAGATACGCCGAGTAAAGCGTCAGCGCGCGAAATTATGTGCGCGCGAATTTAGGTGCCTTCAGGATATCTCTGTTTACAGCGCTCCCAGAACACAGAACAGCCGTATGTCAATACTACCCGTTCAAAACAAATGGACTCGTTTGTCGACGGCCGTTGTATCTTGCATTTATTATATGGAATGAGATTTTGGCGGGCGTCTGGCGGGACTTTTGCAGCAGAAAATTCGTCTGGCAAGGGCCATTCCGTACTGTGTGTGATGTGCTCTTTCATCTAGGCCTAAACTTAGTTTCATGTGGTAGGGCCTACCTCGAATGTTTGATCCAGCGCAATCTTTGGCCCCCTTTGGGGGTCCCCAGGGGTCAAACGCAGCAGAGGGACCCCGGCAGACGCCCAGATCTGCAAATACTAGGTCACTTCCTAAATGTTCATGCCCTCGGTTGTTGGTACCTCGTTCGTTTAACCAAAACCCTCTGGGCTGCCGGTCTAAATGTATGTGTTCTTGAATTTTACCTGGAGCTCCGCGAACATTCGCATTCCGCGGCCATCTTGGAAATAGCGCCACCGCTCGGCTTACAGTAGCCAGGCGAAGGGTAAACTGGTTCCCGCTCCACATATTCCTATCGATATCATCGATATTAGTGCTGCGACCTAAACGTTTAAACGACCGAAATGTAACTATCCGTTTAGAAAAATGCTAAACGGATATCCGAAACTAACTTGTGAAAAAACGATCCTCCCTTTTTGAAAGATCTAATGGCCGCTTTGTGCCGCCGGAAATTTCTAAAGAGGCAGCTAGTTTTGTTCTGAAAGAATCAGGCAGCTAGTACATGTACATCATGTACCGCTGTGATGAGCCCAACGGTCGGTATTAACCTTTGTGGTTTTAAGCCGAAGATGTACAGTTGCGTTCGCGTGCGGAAGCGATTTTACTGATGGTTTTTGGTTTCATCTTGCAAGTTGAATTCAAAGCAGGGCGGTAAACACTGTGAGCCGACGATCGTAGTTGGAACTGTTATTGATTCCATTCTCTCATTGGTTGCTGACTTTGGGTTTGAGTGACTTCTCGAAAGTATCCAATTACAGCAAAGCCTAGCTGAACTTTCGTAGCCTGCATCATATGCTCCAATTCAATAAAGTGTCAGTGGTGCCGCGCGAACGCACATGATACCAGGTCACAGAACTTTATATTGCGAGCGCGGTAATAAGTTTTACTTTTTGTTATGTTTACTATTCGTTTAAACGTTTAAACGTTTAAACGAACGTTAAATTGACGTTTAAACGTTCGTATAAACTACTGCTAGCTAGCTGTGCGTCGAGATGTTTTTGTTCGATCGCGCGCGTTACGCCTAATACAAGCGTGTTGTACACGCCCGCACACGAACGGGTATTTGTCAAAGTGCACATTTGCTTGAGCGTGCAGTTTCTGTGTGCAAGTGCGTGTTCCACTTCCTAACTCCTGCGTACAGTGGCCCTGTAACCTGCGTAAACCGGCACCATTTCGCGGTGGAACAAACGACATAAATCTTGTCGCCTCTGCTGGACCAATCAGGACGCTTGGCAGTGCATTGCAGCATGATTGCAGGCATTCAAATGTAACGCGCGCAGATTGTAAACACCGTGCATGCATGTGATACATATGTACTCGGTAATGCTGGCCGTTGTCCGCGTCGGCGATTGGCTGCTATTTAAAGCATATAGGCCTACTGGGGAATCCGTGCCATTACATTCGTCAGCATGCATCCCTGTCATGTGTAATCGTGGCCACCTGGGGCCAATTTCACTAAGCTGCTTATAACAAGCTATTTTCTCTTAACCGACCGTCTGGCTATTTCATATAGACATATAGCCTTGTCCAAGAGCTATGATACTGTGTGAATCCGTGAAGAATTTGCATGCATGCTATGCAGCGAAAGTGCGCCATCGCGCGGTGAATTGTAACCAACTGCAAAATAGTCTGTTTACCGAAATATCTTGGTCTGAATCCTGACTTCTCGGGCGAGGCTGTATCATAGCCTTGTTCTTTCTGTATTCGATTTGTTATGTGTTTCTTTGGGCGTGTTTGTTTCGGACGAATCCTCCGACCCCGATCTGCGCAGCTGGTTCAGCGCTATGCATAGTTATTATTATTATTATTATTTCTTTCTGGTATTCATACCAAGGATTCCTCAATAGTGCTCATGGCACTGTCACTCGCAAGCGTGAGGAAACCCATGAAGAATTAGAATTAGAATTGGAAATGGCCAGAGACACCGGGGATGATCCCCCTTGCTCTTCACGAAAGAATGCTCTGGGATCTTTAGAGTGCGTTTTCATTACCTAACACACTGGACCAACGGCTTTACATCCCTTCCGAAGGATGGAGCAAGTGTGGTTGAGTGCCTTGCCCAAGGGCACAGGTACCGTAGCCGTAGGGAGGTTCGAACCCGCAACCCCAAGTTTTCACCTGTAATAGCGAGTCAATGACCTAAACCGCTCGGCCACGGATCTAGCTGAACCATCTGCGCATGCAGATCTCGGGATCGGCGGATTCGTCCGAAACAAACACGCCCTAAATATCATTATCTGCGTTCGAAATCCGACGCAATTACTTATGCGAAACCCGAGTGCTTATAAATATTCATATCTTACATAACATCCAATCAGAGCTCACTACTCGGCTCAAATGGTACGTACGTACATGCATAGTGTACAGTATTAGGTGCGTTCGAATAGCTTCTCTGGGTCAACCCGACTTGGTCCTCGTTCCCATGGTCTCCTTGACTAATTGCACATGGCACGATCATCCCCAGGTCTGGGCTACCCCAGGGAAGCTACTCGAACGCCCCTATTGTAACGCCGTTCCCAATTCGGCTAGCAGAGGGCGCCAGCACCATTCCACGGTTAAGCCGGCTGACGAGCTGAGGGCGCTAACACGGTTCCACGGAACCGGTTGGCGCGAGCCCCTGCTAGAAGGTTGGGACACCCGTCTCGGCGGGAGACGTTTCCTGAGCGCCATCTTTTGTTTTGATAGTTGATGAGGAAGGATCGACCCAAATAAACGTGCAGTATTTTCTTGCTGAATTGTCTTTTCCTGTGTGTTCTTGTTTGTGCCGAGTTTCTTAACAAGTAGGATAAATTCTTGTTACAGTATGTAGTTGTTGTATATTTTATGGCATCTTCGGCAACTAAGGCCCTTTATGCCATCAATTATACGGTTTTAGCTTTAACTATCCATTATCAACTTAATTGAGATGACGAAGGAGTTGCAGTTTTAGAAGTGGGAGGGAAAACCCCCAGAGAAATGCCCCAGGGGAAAACCCACGCAGTCAAGTAGGGACTGCAAACCCAATCCACATGCACGCCCCGGATTCGCACCCGGGACGCCAGAGATGAAAGGCGAGGAAAGAACCCGACCGCCCCCTACAGTATGTAGCCTGTCTGATGCAATTATGGCGACATCACACGTAGTGTTACAACTGAGGAAATCAACGGTAGTTTGAATTATGCAGCCTACAAATTGCAAATTGATGACTTTCACGAAGACCAGAAGATATCCCTCACATATTTTCTGTAAAGGTATGACGTGTTTGTGAACTTACCAACTGGGTATATAGGCTACGTACGGAAAATCTGCTATTTTTCAAACGGCACCGTATTGTTCTGTCAAAACAACCGCGTTAACCAATGAGCTTTTACGCTCGGTGCTCTCTTTGAAAAATTAGCATAAAGAGTCCCCGCCCATAAAACACATCGAATACAGAAAGAACAAGGCTATGATACAGCCTCGCCCGAGAAGTCAGGATTCAGACCAAGATATTTCGGTAAACAGACTATTTTGCAGTTGGCTACAATTCACCTAGTCTTTGTGAAAGACTGTCTTACATTGCTTGGTTCGTGTACGTGCGCGCGGTCAACATTGCACCGTGTGGACAGGGTATTAGTTTATGTGCCATTGGGTTCAGTCTGTAAGACAAACAGCACCCATAAACTAGTTCCCTGTCCACACAGTGCAATATCGACCGCACGTACGGCGCAAAAACTAGTTCCCTGTCCACACGAACCAAGCAACGTTAGACCGTCTTTCACAAAGACTACTACTGGGCATATCTCTGGCTTTTTAGACCAACAAAATTCTTCAAACATCTAACAGAGACGATTTTCCAAGTTTTTTGCGTGTAAACGTATGGAGCCAACAATCGTGTTGACTTCTCTTTCTCAGGATTGTCACGGGGTCACGCGCATATCATGAATACCTAATGAGCGTTTCAGAAATCGCGAAAATCTCATTTTCGAAAAGCGCACTTTTGCTTGCAATATCCACTTAAAACCGACAATTAAAAAATACATGTAAAAAAAATCCACGTCGGCAAGAGGGATGTTTGGACTATCGAAAAAAGCCTAAATGCTGGATTTTCGTCAAGGGGGATTCTTCCTCTTTAATCTTAATTCAATCCGTACACAGCACCGATTTCAGACCACCCAGATGCCGTGCGTAAATCGTTGGCAAACGATCCAAATTACTTCATCTTCATGGATTATTTTCTGGTAAAAATAAATTATATAATCTCGGGCGGAAACATTTTATTGGATAGTTGCTACCAATTAAATCCTTACTCTGAGGAAGGTTTTCCTAAGTCACCTCGTTTATTAACATTTAGGTTCATTCCAATTAAATGATACAGAGGGCCTTTAACGGCTGTTTAATGTACGTACCACTCATCGTTCAATAATGTCGTAAGTGAGATTATGATTAACTAATCTTCGTCGAATTAAGTGATTTCTCTATTGAGAATGAGGTCCAAGTCGTACTCCATGTGTCTCCAAATTTCTCGTCATAGTGGCTCACCAGCATAGATTGCTATTATGTGCATCTTCAAGTAATATCACGCCATGTGAATGTCATATCCCTGCAGTGTTTGCATGCATATGGCTGCTCACCAGGCTGCAGTATGAGTTCTCATGTATGACTTTAACATACTACTCGATTTGAGTGTCTCATCAACTGTTTGCACGCAAACGGCCGCTCACCAGTATGGTTCTCATGTGTAACTGCAACATAGTACTCAATTTGAATGTCTCATCACACTGTTTGCATGCAAACGGCCGGTGTGGGTTCTCATGTGTGACCTCAACATCAATTTATATGTCTTATCACAGTGTGGGTTCTCATGTATGACATCAATTGAACACTCTGTCTGAATGTCTTATCACATTGGCTGCAAGCATAATTATGGCCCCTCACCAGTATGGGTTCTCATGTGTGACTTTAACATACTACTCGATTTGAATGTCTCATCACACTGTTTGCACGCATATGGCTGCTCACCAGTGTGGTTTCTCATGTGTATTTTCAATGCCGTACTCTCTATGTCGGCCTACGTTTTACCACAGTGGCTTCATTCGTGTGGCCGCTCAACTGTGTGGGTTCTCATGTGTGACATCAATTTAACATTCTGTCTGAATGTCTTATCACATTGGCTGCAAGCATATGGTCGCTCACCAGTATGGGTTCTCATGTGTACCTTCAAGCCAAAATTCGCTGTGAATGTCTTATCACAGTGGCTGCATGTAAACGGCCGCTCAACAGTATGGATTCTCATGTGCTTCCTGAAGGCACTACCCCATATGAATGTCTTATCACAGTGCTTGCATGCAAACGGTCTCTCACCAGTATGGCTTTTTATGTGATTCATTAATGAATCACCCAATGTGTATGTCTTATCACAGTGGCTGCATGCAAAGGGCCGCTCACCAGTATGGGTTCTCATGTGCGTCTTCAAGGCACTACCCTGTGTGAATGTCTTATCACAGTGGATGCATGCATATGGCTGATTTCTAGTATGGCTTTCCATGTGCTTCTTCAAGGAACCACCCAATGTGTATGTCTTATCACAGTGGATGCATGCATAGGGCCGCTCACCAGTATGTAGTCTCATGTGTGCCTTCATATTACGTCTCCGTTTGAATGTCTTGTCACAGTGGATACATGCATATGGCCTCTCACCAGTATGGGTTTTTATGTGTATCTTCAAGTGACTACTCTGTATGAATGTCTTATCACAGTGGCTGCATGCATAGGGCCGCTCACCAGTATGGATTCTCATGTGCTTCTTCAAGGCACTACCCAATGTGAATGTCTCATCACAGTGGCTGCATGCATAGGGCCGCTCACCAGTATGGGTTCTCATATGCCTTTTCAAGGCACTACCCAATGTGAATGTCTTATCACAGGAGCTGCATGCATATGGTCGCTCACTGATACAGATTTCCATTTCTTTCTTTACAACTGAAGTTTCATCTTTTCCGTTTACTTTTCCCTCATTAAGTGAGGTCTTCGTTTTGTAGTCTTTGGGTTCAAACGGCACCTTCTTGAGCAAACTCCAATGGCAGGGTTTAGGCTTCTTAAGGAGTGTTAGGGCCTCACTTGGCAGCATGAACCAACGCAGGATAGATGTCTTGGAGTCGGACTGAATGCTTCGCTCTGGTAACAGGGTCTGCATCTTTACAAAAAGAGAAATGGTAAAAATTAAAATACATGTACAGCTCAACTTTACAAGGACAATTCCTAATCCTTTGTTAATTTCTTTTCATAATTGATGGTTCCTGTTATAAGGTTAATCTGCCAAGTCGACCTTTTAAATAATTAACCAGGTTTGGCTGTATGTGTTTATTACACAACATTTATTTTACGTGTTATGCCACTCAAAAATATTTCATCCAAAACTCTTATTTGCAGGGTTTCCCCCAAAGCGTTATAGAGTAACTATATATAGTGGTGCCACTACCCTTTCACTACTCTTTAGCAATCAGCCACTACCTTTTCACAGAGATTTCAACAATATTCTTAGGGAATATTGTTTTCTGAACTCTCTGAACATTAAAATTGATACAAAAAGGCAATACAACTAGAAACTGTCCAGAAATCCAGTTTGCCATGATCCAGTTTGTATCATGGCAGTATCACAGTATTGGATTGAGAAAGTAAACAGACAATGCTGTATGTCATCTCTAAGGGTAATTCCCAAGATTAGGGGTCCAAAATTGTTGGTGTCCCAGTTACGTACGACACTCTCTGCTTCCAAAATCACCACTCATGATCACAAATTCTCAGTAATGGACTGTGGCCTGTGATTATAGGGGGCGGCATAATTTTCTTGAATATTTTGTTCTGATTCTTGAAAAATATTCAAAACAAAAGGACCACAAAGGCTCATAATTTGTTCCATGGTATTGAATAGGAGTTTGGTGTCCCGGGTTACCTACGCCAATTACTACATGTAGTTCAATCATACAGCAGGCAATTGATTGAGTCAATGTTATGCATCAAACATGCTTCTGGTCGTGCTTGCGAAAACGATCGGTCCGACATGACAAAATTAAACCATTTGATTAAACTAATTAAATCCTTACTTTGAGGAAGTTATCCTAGTCAACTCATTTATTAACATTTAGGTTCATTCCAAATGATACAGACGCCTTTAACGGCTGTTTAATGTATGTGAGTGGTACCACTCATCGTTCAATTGTCGTAAGTGAGATCATGATTAACTAATCTTCGTCGAATTAAGTGATTTCTCTATTGAGAATGAGGTCCAAGTCGTACTCCATGTGTCTCCAAATTTCTCGTCATAGTGGCTCACCAGCATAGATTGCTATTATGTGCATCTTCAAGTTATCACGCCATGTGAATGTTGCATCACAGTGTTTGCATGCATGGCCACTCATATGGGTTCTCATGTGCGACTTCAACATACATAGTGTGGGTTGTTATGTGTGAAATCAATCGAAAACTCTGTTTGAATGTCTTATCACATTGGCTGCAAGCATATGGTTGCTCTCCAGTATGGGTTCTCATGTGTTCCGTCAAGCTAAAACTTGCTGTGAATGTCTTATTACATTGGCTGCATGCAAACGGCCGCTCACCAGTATGGGTTCTTATGTGCTTCTTTAAGTGACTAATTTTGTACGGTTACAGCTGCATGCATATTACCCTATTTCAGTAGGAGTTCTCATGTGTGTTGTTAAGGCACTACCCGATGTGTATGTCTTATCACATTAGCGGCATACATAGGGGGCCGCTCACCAGTATGGATTATTGTGTGCTTCTTCAAATCACTACCAGATGTGAATGTCTTATCACATTGGCAGCATGCACAGGGCCACTGCAGTATGTAGTCTCGTGTGTGCCTTCAAGCTATTACTTCGAATGAATGTCATATCACATTGGCTGCATACGTACGGCTGCTCTCTAGTATGGGTTTTCATGTGTCTCGTCAAGTGGCTACTCTTGATGAATGCCTTATCACAGTGGCTGCATACATAGGGCCGCTCACCAGTATGTAGTATCATGTGTTCCTTCAAGCTATCACGCCGTGTGAATGTCTTGTCACATTGGCTGCATGCGTACGGCCGCTCTCTGGTATGGGTTCTCATGTGTATCGTCAAGTGGCTACTCTGGATGAATGTGTTATCACAGTGGCTGCATGCATATGGCCGCTCACCAGTATGGATTCTTATGTGCTTCTTCAAGTTACTACCCCACATGAATGTCTTATCACAGTGGCTGCATGCATATGGCCGTTTTCCAGTACGAAGTCTCATGTGTGTTGTTAAGGCACTACCCGATGTGTATGTCTTATCACAGTGGCTGCATGCATACGGCCGCTCACCAGTATAAGTCTCATGTGTCTCTTCAAGTCAGAACGGAACATGAATGTCTTATCACAGTGGCTGCATGCATATCTCCCTTTTCCAATATGAGTTCTCATGTGTGTTATTAAGTAATTACCCGATGTGTACGTCTTATCACATTGGCTGCATGCATAGGGCCGCTCACCAGTATGTAGTCTCATGTGTTCCTTCAAGCCAGCACTCAGTGTGAATGTCTTGTCACAGTGGCTGCATGCGTACGGCCGCTAACCAGTATGGGTTTTCATGTGTGTTTTCAAGTTACCACTCTCTGTGAATGTCTTATTACAGTAGCTGCATGCATATGGCCGTTTTCCAGTATGGGTGCTCATGTGCTTCTTCAAGGCACAACCCAATGTGAATGTCTTATCACAGTGGCTGCATACATGGGGCCGCTCACCAGTATGTAGTGTCAAGTGTTCCTTCAAGCTATCATTCCGTGTGAATGTCCTGTCACATTGGCTGCATGCGTACGGCCGCTCTCTAGTATGGGTTCTCATGTGTGTCGTCAAGTTGCTACTTAGTCTTGATGCAAGACCGAGTTCGCGATCCCCACATTGTTCATTTTAGCCGCCAGAGGGCGTACCTACACTTACAACGTGAACTCGAAAACTCGGTCTTGATTACTCCGTAAGAAAAAAGTTCGATAACCTTAATGGAAGCACATGAATAATTAAACAGCAAGGTCAAAAATTATGGGCGCCTGCGTAGAAGAGAAAGCGATGCCTCCATAATTAGGTCATGTGGGATGGTAACTTGCCGTGTACATTTTGTACGTGTGCAGTGCTAGTGATTCACCGTGCCGCGCGAAAATGATATCGGGCCGTTTTCGTGCAGTGACCGTTGTGCATTGCCTGCCGAGAAGCGGCATTTCTCGGTACGAGTGCGCGCCCAGCCCAGCCCGGTGACTTCTTGTCCCCGGCCGGGGGTGCCTGTCCGTGTAGATTAAGACCCAATGCCATGGCCACAACATTGAACAATGTTGGACAACAGTGGGAAAAAATCTAAAAATCATGAAAATTTCTCTCTCTTAGTTTTTACACCATGGTTTTTACAACTAAACTAAAATTTTACATGTTTTTATAACAATGGAAATCCAGGCTGGGGGCCTAAAATCAGACATGTCATAATTTTATTACTCATTTTTATCATCAAACTTGTTCTAACATACATTGTTTATTTTTCATTTAATACAAAATAAAGACGTTTATAGTGGTCGGATATGGAATTAAACCTACAAATTCAAATTATTTCTGCACTTGAAGTCAAATATTGAACTAATGAATCAGACAATGTTGACGAACATTTCCTTGGACAATGTTGGACAGCAGTGGGAAAAAATCTAAAAATTTCTCTCTCTTAGTTTTTACACCATGGTTTTTACAACTAAACTAAAATTTTACATGTTTTTATAACAATGGAAATCCAGGCTGGGGGCCTAAAATCAGACATGTCATAATTTTATTTCTCATTTTTATCATCAAACTTGTTCTAACATGCATTGTTTATTTTTCATTTAATACAAAATAAAGACGTTTATAGTGGTCGGATATGGAATTAAACCTACAAATTCAAATTATTTCTGCACTTGAAGTCAAATATTGAACTAATGAATCAGACAATGTTGACGAACATTTCCTTGGACAATGTTGGACAGCAGTGGGAAAAAATCTAAAAATCATGAAAATTTCTCTCTCTTAGTTTTTACACCATGGTTTTTACAACTAAACTAAAATTGTACATGTTTTTATAACAATGGAAATCCAGGCTGGGGGCCTAAAATCAGACATGTCATAATTTTATTTCTCATTTTTATCATCAAACTTGTTCTAACATGCATTGTTTATTTTTCATTTAATACAAAATAAAGACGTTTATAGTGGTCGGATATGGAATTCAACCTAAAAATTCAAATTATTTCTGCACTTGAAGTGAAATATTGAACTAATGAATCAGACAATGTTGACGAACATTTCCTTGGACAATGTTGGACAGCAGTGGGAAAAAATAAAAAAATCATGAAAATTCCTCTCTTAGTTTTTACACCATGGTTTTTACAACTAAACTAAAATTTTACATGGTTTTATAACAATGGAAATCCAGGTTGGGGGCCTAAAATCAGACATGTCATAATTTTATTTCTCATTTTTATCATCAAACTTGTTCTAACATGCATTGTTTATTTTTCATTTACAGAATAAAGACGTTTATAAGTGGTCGGATATGGAATTCAACCTACAAATTCAAATTATTTCTGCACTTGAAGTCAAATATTGAACTAATGAATCAGACAATGTTGACGAACATTTCCTTGGACAATGTTGGACAGCAGTGGGAAAAAATCTAAAAATCATGAAAATTTCTCTCTCTTAGTTTTTACACCATGGTTTTTACAACTAAACTAAAATTTTACATGTTTTTATAACAATGGAAATCCAGGCTGGGGGCCTAAAATCAGACATGTCATAATTTTATTACTCATTTTTATCATCAAACTTGTTCTAACATGCATTGTTTATTTTTCATTTAATACAAAATAAAGACGTTTATAGTGGTCGGATATGGAATTCAACCTACAAATTCAAATTATTTCTGCACTTGAAGTCAAATATTGAACTAATGAATCAGACAATGTTGACGAACATTTCCTTGGACAATGTTGGACAGCAGTGGGAAAAAATAAAAAAATCATGAAAATTCCTCTCTTAGTTTTTACACCATGGTTTTTACAACTAAACTAAAATTTTACATGGTTTTATAACAATGGAAATCCAGGTTGGGGGCCTAAAATCAGACATGTCATAATTTTATTTCTCATTTTTATCATCAAACTTGTTCTAACATGCATTGTTTATTTTTCATTTACAGAATAAAGACGTTTATAAGTGGTCGGATATGGAATTCAACCTAAAAATTCAAATTATTTCTGCAAATATTAAACTAATGAATCAGACAATGTTGACGAACATTTCCATTTTGTTTTTAGTTAACCAAACTGTGCAAATTTCCTTCAAGGGCTTCTGTCCTATCTACAAAGTAGTTTGCTGTTGTTCCCTGGAATTCGTAAAAACAGCTTCATATCCACAAAATTAATGGGCCTTCTCAAAGCATTCTCCTCAAAGCACTGAAAATGGTGAAATTTTAAACATTTAGTAAACTAATAAACATCAAATTTAAATTTGTTCCATTAAACGTTATTCCAGTATATTTTCGGAGGCTTATGCAAGCAAGTTGCTCTAATTAATTTTCTGCAATTCTGCTTGCTGTAAAAACAAAAACATGCACGAAGAATCAGAAAAAAAGTATTGTTTTAAATAGGCCGTAAAAGGTCGATCCTTGGGTCACAACAATTTGCCTTATTTTTTGTTGGCCTAAATGAAAATCAAATGGGTCATATTTGACTTTAGAAAATGTACAATTACTTTTGTAATGTACAATTACTTCAAACATTGTGTACAAAGCATGTGATAGTGAGTGAAATTAGTAGTTTTTAAGAAAGTGGGTGGTTCTTCACTCAGATTAATTCACTCCTAAATTTTGGTTTTTTTCTATCATATCTAAACTACCTGATGCTTGCAAGTCATTTTAGTGAAAAATAGTAGTGGATAACTTCTCTGAAATCGTTTAGCACTTTTTTTTTTTACCGAAGCCAATAATATGACAAGCATGCCATAGTATAAAGGAGAAGAAAACAATCCCAGTCGTTTCCTTCCTCCATGCGTAAGCGATGAAATAAAATCGTGACCAAGCAGAAAATGCCCCAAGAAAATCTCTAAATGCCAGTCTTTGATAGCCTTTGAACTTTTCGATTCCCAACTTGGAACGAAAATGCTTCGTCTTCACTGGCCGCCCAATCATCACACCCGACCGTAGACCCGTTCACGGGTCTAACCCCACCGTACGAGCAACGCAGGCCGGCAAGCGGCAAGGCCCGGACGTACGGTACAGGCGAGCCACTGAGTGCAACGCGCAAGATAGCTTTGTCCGTGGACAACGTCTCATATCATGTTTGCCCGCTGACTGCTGATCGATCGATCGATCAGCGACTGGAAAAGCAGCGACATTTGTATGCACTGTCCTGTCCAGTGTGTACTCTGGGTACCAGACAGACCAGAGCTGTTGTGAATTATGGAAATTAGATGACGTCACGCATTTCAACGTGTCACACAAAGGCTAGGTATGCCAGGAATTCGCTCGGTATTTTGCGAGCGATTTATACGGAATATGAAAGACTGTCTTTTCGACTGTATTTCAGGTGCGCCCTCTGGCGGCCAATGGTGAATAGTCTATGTACATCGTGTACTGCGCGCAAAAAGGCAGTCTTTCCGAAAGACTAGTTGCTACTCTGTGTGAATGTCTTATCACAGTGCCTGCATGCATAGGGCCACTCACCCGTATGGATTCTTATGTGCTTCTTCAAGTTATTACCCCACATGAATGTCTTATCACAGTGGCTGCATGCAAATGGCAGTTCACCGGTATGGCTTTTCATGTGTTTGTTCAAGGAATTACCCGATGTGTATGTCCTATCACAGTGGCTGCATGCAAACGGCCTCTCAGCAGTATGGAGTCTCATGTGTGTCTTCAAGTTACCACTCGCTGTGAATGTCTTATCACATTGGCTGCATGCAAATGGCCGCTCACCAGTATGGGTTCTCATGTGTATCTTCAAATGACTATTCTCTGTGAATGTCTTATCACATTGGCTGCATGCAAACGGCCGCTCACCAGTATGGGTTCTCATGTGTATCTTCAAATGACCCTTCTCTGTGAATGTCTTATCACAGTGGCTGCATGCATACGGCCGCTCACCAGTATGAAGTCTCGTGTGTCTCTTCAAGTCAAAACGGAACATGAATGTCTTATCACAGTGGCTGCATGCATAGGGCCGCTCACCAGCATGTAGTCTCATGTGTTTCTTCAAGCCAGCACTCAGTGTGAATGTCTTGTAACATTGGCTGCATGCGTACGGCCGCTCATCAGTATGGGTTTTCATGTGTGTCGTCAATTTGCTTCTCTGTGTGAATGTCTTATCACAGTGGCTGCATGCATAGGGCCGCTCACCAGTATGTAGTCTCATGTGTTTCTTCAAGCCAGCACTCAGTGTGAATGTCTTGTAACAGTGGCTGCATGCGTACGGCCGCTCATCAGTATGGGTTTTCATGTGTGTCGTCAATTTGCTTCTCTGTGTGAATGTCTTATCAGAGTGGCTGCATGCATAGGGCCGCTCACCAGTATGGAGTCTCATGTGTGCATTTAAGTTACTACTCTTTGTGAATGTCTTATCACAGTAGCTGCATGCATATGGCCGTTTTCCAGTATGGGTTCTCATGTGCTTCTTCAAGGCACTACCCAATGTGAATGTCTTATCACATTGGCTGCATGCATAGGGTCGTTTTCTAGTATGAGTTCTCATGTGTGTTGTTACGGCACTACCCAATGTGAATGTCTTATCACAGGAGCTGCATGCATATGGCCGCTCACTGATACAGATTTCCATTTCTTTCTTTACAACTGAAGTTTCATCTTTTCTGTTTACTTTTCCCTCATTAAGTGAAGTCTTCGTTTTGTAGTCTTTGGGTTCAAACCGCACCTTCTTGAGCAAACTCCAATGGCAGGGTTTAGACTTCTTAAGGAGAGTTAGTGCCTCACTTGGCAGCATGAACCAACGCAGGGCAGATGTCTTGGAGTCAGACTGAATGATTTGCTCTGGTAGCAGGGTCTGCATCTTTACAAAAAAAAAGGTAAAATTCAACTTCAATAAAGTACTATTAATACAAGGACAATTCCTAATCCTTTGTTAATTTCTTTTTTCATAATTGAATGTGCTAAGTCCCATAGACCTCTTAAATAAATAAATGTTTATTACCCAACATTTATCACCTTTTTAAAAAATGTACTTTTTACGAGTTATGCCCTTAAAAAATATTTTATCAAAACTCTTATTAGACATGGTCTTTTCTGGTCCAAAATATGTTCAAGGTGAGGATTGGGTGCCACAACAGAATAGATACCGCTCAATTGTCACTACAGTGCCATATTGAGAATCGGGTTGGCATAGCTGTACTTTCCTCGCCTTTCACCTCTGTGGCCCTGGTTTAAATCCTGTCTGGGTCAGTATGTAGATTGGGTTCCGAGTCCCTGCTTGGTTCTGTGGGTTTCGCCTAAAGACCATATCGAATAGCCGCCATTTCGTGGGCCAGTTTCTTTGTTCCTTGAGGACATGCATGGTTGCACATATTGTGCTTCCAAATTATTGCCAAAAATACCGCAAAATCCTGTTTGGAAGCACTCAGCGATAGTTTGGGAATACCGGCATGATATGAGAATAGATATATCATCCATTCGCTGGCCTGTGTTCATGGGCAACTTGCTGATGGCTTGTTTTAAGATCATTTTTTTATTAGCCATGCACACTCATTAAGGGAACAGATAAGGTACTCATTTGAAACGAAATTGGTTCTTATGCACTATCTGGCTATCTCCGTTATCTCCATAAATAAGGCGCACCCCCAACTTTTAATTTTTACCGTGGTGAAAAAAATGTACGCCTTTATACTCAAGTTTTTACAGTACCCCGATCTACCACAACTAAAAATTACTGATGGCATTATAAGAAATTAGCCCAGATTCAATGTTTGTATGAATAACTTTTTAAAAATGAAACCGGAATGATAAAGAAGTACAACTGGAAGCCCAATGAGACAGACTCAAACCGAATAGTTGTGATTTAGTGCAAATTTTAGACCAAATGTTAGCCTTGACCAAGGCGTTGGGCTTGTTATTTGGACAGCCCGCTAAAGATAAAACAAAGCACTTACCAGCTATGGCATCTGTTGCACGTATTGGCTCACAGCGCGCCGCGCTACGACTATGCACCCATGCACGTACATGTATCGATACGGTCCCTAAACCCAACGCCTTGATGGTTCTGCATTCAGCCAGCGAAATTCATTACAGTAACAGGGAAACCACCCCAGCGTGAGCTGAAATTTCATTGGTTGACGCACGACAGGTTATGTTTGAAAAACGCTATGATCTGCGATCCTCAGTTTGTTCATCCGAGGCAGTATTAAGAGCTCCCACAAATCATTCAGGAAATTGAAGCCGTCATTTTTACGACCGTTGTCCCCCAGAAGTGTAATGAAATACGTAAACAGACGAGCACAAAATGCTATAATATTTGTTGTTTTCGTCCATCGATCATGCCACGGTTCTCGTAACGCGAGGACGCCATGACATGCATAATGCATGTTTGCGTCATTACGTCTAC
Organism: Henricia sp. BOLD:AAB3569; assembly: GCA_037783545.1. Lineage (NCBI taxonomy): Eukaryota > Metazoa > Echinodermata > Asteroidea > Spinulosida > Echinasteridae > Henricia > Henricia sp. BOLD:AAB3569. The sequence goes on from JBBELK010000720.1 coordinate 119,576, forward strand.
TCATGAAGCTCTTGATTGGCTCAGGACAAATTTTAAATATTCATACCTTGCATACCCACATATCCAAAGCCCGCACATTTTCAGCCAAAACTGGCCGAAAAAATAAAGACATTAAACCCGGAAGTTCAGACGCGACAAGTCTTTCAAAATAGGGCAGGTCGTAGGCAGGCAGTGTGTTGCCGTACGGGTTGGTACTACGGAAGTCGTCGTGATCGCACGGTGGCTCATTTTAATGCCGTGTGCGCAGTTTGCATGCGCTAGACCCAATTCTCTCGTACAGCAAAAAATACATGGAGACTGCCTTGGACCAGGCTAACCAAATGCTAACGATTCTGTCAAGAACAATATACAAATAACTCTAGAATTATCCAAAAATGACCCCAAATCTACACCAATTTCATTACCAACCTTTTCTGCAGATTTGAAGATATTTTGTGCACCTTTCAGGCAATCCTGGAAGAAGAAATCAAAACTTTTAAATGTAGATTTTTTTTACAACAAACCTGCAATAAAGAATTTAAATGTTCCACAAACGCAGACGACACCAAAAGGCTACATTCGACGTGTGTGCGCGAACAGGTGCCATGCATGGGGAAAGGTCGACACGAGCATTGCTAAATGTGGAATAAAGTATATTATCTTGCTGTCTATTCTCGAGAAAAGAGCACTTATTGCACTTTTTTCTTTGCAAACATTGTTAATTATGTTTTAATAATCTAGGCTTCCTAAAAAAAACGTGAACATTCGTTTTCAAATCAAATCTGACTTGTTCGCAATAAACTAATATACCTATGTCGACCGGTGTCAGGAAATCCCTCTCTAACAAAAATGATTGGTGGCGCTGTCATTGTTAAACACCCCAATTAACAAAGGGCATAATTATATGTAAATTTAATTGAATATCTAAAGTGACAACATGCACAAGTACCTCATGTGTGTGTTTGTTTGCTTGGTTTCTAGCCGGACTGCTATAGGTCATCTTGCCGTCTGAGTAGCTGATAGAAATCAAGCTTCGTTGGTCTGGGAATAGTTTACAATTCTTCTGTGTCCATTCGCCCGTCTCTGCATTCAACACATACTGAAAGAATAAAAAACACAATGCCGCCTCCATATTCTGTTCTACATTGCATGATTTTTTTTATGACAAGCAGCCCACTTTAACGTTAAAGCAACCAAACAAATGTATATGGAGAGCTGAAGTTCATACATCTCTTGTAAGTTTCTGTATTAAACATTTCGTTATACTTTTCCAATGGTTACTTGTGCTACTGCACAAGGAGTGGGGAAAGCATATGGGAGCCAGCACCCCAACATCACCCCAACCCCCCCGAAGCAGGATCTCTCCCTGCCATGCCCAAACCCCTGCCTAATTCCCCCCACTTTTAGCAATTTAAACATAAAGGGATGTTCACATTATCGCAGGAAAACCATGATTGAACGCTTACTGCATTGCATGAGCTCTGAATCACCAATCTTTCCAAAATAGAAAATTCCACTCCAGTAACTTGTAGCTTCTGTGATACCTCATTGGCTGCACGTTGGAAAGGTCAGCGAACCACGGTCAAAGTTCAACAAATTTGAACTTTGACCCAGCTCAAAACATTTTGGGCGTCGCGACGAGCAGAATACCAGCTCCTGTAGAAACCAGTGGCACCTGCGTGCGCAAGACAATGTCAACGCGGTTTAAGACCATAATTTCAAGTAAAAATAAGTTACACTGTGTTAACCCTACGACCAGCACAAATTTATTTAACTTTGACTGCTGTGCGTTGACCTTTCCAACGCACAGCCAATGAGGTATCAGAGAAGCCCCAAGTTACTGGAGTTGAAGTTTTCATTTTAAAAAGATCAGTGATTCGGATCTCGTGCAATACGGTGAGCGCAGCGCGACAGCGTGATTTTCCCCTTAAGACTGCCCCATTAATAGTGACCCTTCTTAATATAAACCATATAGCGTTCCATTAAATCAGCCACCAGAGTTTAGGCTGGGTAAATTAACTTTGTCTTTATTGGTTCCTACCTGTGGAAGCAATTTCCATGCATGCTTTGCCATCATACAAACGGCCTGAATTACAAAATCCACAGATGCACTGTCCATGAAGTAGGGCAGGCTGATACAGGTAAAGCCAGGCCTGTTGTAAAAAAAACACAAACAAATCTCTTTGATTAAGTTTGCAATTATTGCGTCGGTCCAAACGATGTCAAGTGGAAGTATTTTCAGGACGCGGTATGCACTATACAGTAAACTCCGGCTAAGTCGACATCGTACAAGTCGGCAAATCGCCTAAGTCGGCCGTCCGACGAAAGTCCCGATCGTCTACAATGCATTTCCATTGAAATATATGTTTCTAAGTCGGCATTTGTAAGTCGCCATTTCGCCCAAGTCGGCATGTTATTCTCGGTCCATTTCAACAAAATGCAATACAAAATCCTTTGTGTAAGTCGGCATTTAAAAAAAAACACACAATATGGCATCGATTTCCTTCCCTGCGGTTTTCAAGAAGTGTGGAGTGAAAAGACAAACACTGCTTATTGGCACGCACGGACCGCGTGGTCGCCAGTGTATCGGTGTCGTCATGTTACAGCCAGGGCTGCGTTCGAAACACGCGAACATTGCAAACGTTTGCATAGTATGCCAACAACTGGTATCCGGCTTTCCATAGACCAGTGCACAAAAGCACTGTACCAGTGGCAAACGTTGGCAACGTTCGCGTATGTGGAACGCAGCTGGACGTGGCCATGTGTGAGATTGCGTGCACTCAAAAAGGGGTTTCCCCTGTACGCATGCGCACTTTCCATTTTGGGAGTCGTCGCATGATGCATATGTACATGTACATCCATTACTTATAGAACTTCACACGTGCTCGCTCGCTCGCTCACGCGCTCGCGTATTTAGCGTGTCCATAAAAACACGATGTTGACATAAATCAATTAAGGATTCGTTGCTGGAATCGACCCCCAAAACAAGGAGGTTAAAACAAGGAGGTTAAACCAAGGTAAATCGAAGCCTCCATGCTGCAATTAACCATATGCATAGGCCGTTCGTGTAACGTTGTGTAAGTCGGCAAAATGACGACTTACGGCATATGTCGGCATTCGCGTAAGTCGGCACAAATTTTCGGGTCCCAAGAGTGCCGACTTAGCCGGAGTTTACTGTATATTAAGTGCGTTTCTCGAGGACACGCTAAAACTCATAGTGTGCTCGTGCAGGACTGAAACCCACAACCTCCTGCACTGCATGGGCAGACGTCTTAAACCATACGACCACCGAGTATCCCGAGTGAACTCTTTCAACATGAATTTCAGTAGTACTCAACGCTGTACGGAGAAAAATAAAATAAGGAGCCACTGGCTCCTCAACTTATTTGTACACAAGACAATTAGGGCCGAGTCAGTCTGGGTCCGAGTTTGTACACATGGCAACGGGGCCGAGTCTGTCTGGGTCCGAGTTTGTACACAAGGCAATGGGGCCTGAGTCGGTCTGGGGCCGAGGCAATGGGGACCGAGTCTGTCTGGGGCCGAGTTTATACACACTCAGTCTGGGGCCGCAGTCGGATACCAGACGCGTGTATGGCTATGCACGGATATTGCACACAAGCTGCGTTGGACACAATGCAGACTCAAGCATTTTTAGGCTCCAATGCGACCATTTTAGTTGCACCGTCATGACCGTATAGCGTTGGTAGTACTAATTTGAATTTGGCAAGAGTTTCAGTTTTTCTTAGGTTTGGTGGTAGGTTGTTCCACTCTCTCGCCTCGAGTCCTGGAAAATTATGACAAATTTCGTTATTTGATAAGGAAATTCTTAAGATGGAATTGCGACTGCCTTGTAGAACAAACACATTTTTGTCCGGGCACTAACGGTACCTCTGATAATTTGTCAATCTTTACCTGTCTTCAAGCAGTGATGACGCCTCAAATTTCTTGGCCAGTTCTTCATCAAAACCAAGCAGATCCTGAACAATTTCAAGAAAGGATTCTTGAGCATAAATTAAGAGTGTTTGTGCCCTAAATTAATGTTGTGCTCTACGAAATGGTCCCAAGAGTGATACAAAAAAAAGTAGCTCAAAAATCATCAATGAAAACCTGATGATATACCAGGATTGTAGTCAAGTCTATCACAAGTTCAGAGCTGATAAAATCACAAGTCCGTGATAAGTCCCGCACAAGTCAGTCAAAACTCCAGTAACAAGAAGCAAAGGATGAATACGCACAAAAAGACGCTTTTGTTGGAGTTCATTTTAATAGCTTGTGATGACGTAAATTAAGACCCAGGGACTTATGGTGGACTCTACTACAACCATGTGATGTACATGTACCGGTATGCAGATCCCTTCAAAATAACACAAAAAAAACATAAATTGAAATTAAACTTTTTCACCAGTACAGAAAGTTAAGGCGCAACAAAGGCAAAATCAAGCCCAAACCATTCCCGTCTTCCATGACTTACCTGTACATAACGGCCAGCACATGCACACCCTTCACTTGCCTGTATGCCAAAAACATCATTAAGCACGGCACAGACAAAATTGTGATGCAGAAATTGTTTGGTTGATGGGTGTCTGATCAGAAAGGAGAAAATTGGAAGACGGGGCACGGCGGTGTTTCCGAGAAGCACTAGATTAGGACAGTCTGACCAACTTGAAAGCACTTTCCTGTAGAAAAAGAACACAATATCAATGCATTAATGATATTTTTGATACTCCTAATCTTCTTGTTAAGCTGTCACTTTGTGCCATCCATGTTTTAAAGGCCAGTCACTAGGAATATTTTGTATCATTAGACAAGACACTTTACTCTAGGGATGGGAATTTATGGTCAATTCAGAAACCGGTTTGCAATTTTTTCAAGAATCAGTTAACCGTTCCGCCGACACTAAAAGTTGTTGCTGGCATTTATAGATGCATGTGCAATGTACACAATACCGGCCCTAGGCCCCTAAAATAATCCAAAATATGACCCCACATAAATTTATTTCAAATGCATGAAGTCGTTACAAATAACCCTCTGAAAACTATTATAAATTCTTTAAAATTGGGTTTCGTTTAAAGGAGCATGACCAGAGTTTCTGGAAAATAGTTTTTGATGTAACTTACCAATATTATCAAGTAACTCCAATACACACCTCCCATGTCCCCAAAACCCGAAAACATTCGCGATTTCCAGTAAAAAATTGAACAAAACTATCGAGTCGGCTTCCAGTGGAAAATTAGTTTACAAATAATCGGTGGATTTTCGACGATATCCTCGGAAATATGCGGCCTAGAAGCGCGGGAGTTTCAGTTTCGTAATCAGAAAAATATAACGGATGTTATGATATAAAAATCTCATGACCCATAAGGTAAGTCCCGGGGAGTTATGAGTAAAAAAAAGTGATCTGGTCACACTCCTTTAAATGTTCAGAAAAACAATTTTTTCATTTATTTTTAAGTTAACAGTTAACCGATTAAACGTCCCATCCCTACTTTACTCCACATTGTCTCTTCACAGCATGGCCCATAGCTCATTTTTTTCTTAAATTAAAGACAAGAAATTTATGTTAAATGTGGTCTTGGATTTCTAGAAAATGACCCGAACCAGTCTAAGCAGTATTATTAGATTACTGTATGATTTACTTAGAGACTTCCTGTTCCCTGGCCACAATGTACTCTGTTCCGACAGCTTCCTTTAGTTGGAATGCAAGACCCGCTCTGACGGCTCCAACAACAGACTGCATACCACCTTCCTCTCTCATCTCAATGTCATTCATGTAACAATGGTCCCAGTGGTTTATCTGCAAACAAACACAAGGAAACAAACCAAACAAATGTGATATTATGATGAGCGAGTAGCTGTATCTACCCCTGCTAGAGCAGTGATATCAGCCTTCACACTGAGCAGATGACTGCTAGAGCAACAGCTTGAAATCTGTCTGTGTGACAGTTGATGTCGTCTGTTCTAAGCCACGAAGAGGAAAAGTTTAACGGTGAATGGGAAATTCCTAAAAAGTAGCCTGATAAGGAATTTGCTGGATTACTTGTTTATTACAAGAGTCACAAAATGTTTCTAATATAATCGGGCTTCGAATCTGAGACCTCCGACACAACAGGCAGATGCTCTACAATGAGCTACGAGGTACAGTGGTATACTCCCTCTCACCCCCCCCCCCCCCCCCCAAGACCTCTGACACATTGGGCAGATGCTCTACCAACTAAGCTATGAGGTACAGTGGTATAGTCCCTTAGGTTTCACCCCAAGACCTCTGACACATTGGGCAGATGCTCTACCAACTAAGCTCCGAGGCACAGTGGTACGGCCCTCAGGTTCCCCCCCCCCCCCAAGTCCTCCGACACATTGGGCAGATGCTCTACCAACTAAGCTATGAGGCATATTCCTCATGTTTTCTCCTAAGACCTCCGACACACCAGGCAGGTGCTTTACCAGCTGAGCTATGAAGCACAGTGGTATACTCCCTCAGGTTTTTCCAAAGAACATTTAGCAATGGCTTGCAGAGGCAATATAAGACTTGTATGCACACCATACGCATAGACAAACTACACCGTTGTAACATTTCAAGCAACACATTTCCATTCATCATTTTAATCACATGTTACATTTTTCCACAGGGGAGGGTTGTCAATTCACACTTACGTAGTGAGGCCTGTCATCACCATCATTTTGAACCACATTTTGGAAGAGAGATCTCTTGGCAATAAGAACTCCTGGAGACTCCACTCCACCAATCAACATTGCGGGTGACAAGAAAATTGCATCCTTATAAGCCGATACTTGCCGATTACCCCTGGTAACAAAAAGGAAAACAAAAAATGTGTGGCATTTTTAATATGCATTTCTAATCATTCTTATACCCGACAGTGTTAATATCTGTTTTTCCATTTTCTATGTGCTGGATTTCTCTTTAAGAACCAAGGATCTAAAGGTTCACAACTGCATATTTCAACAAGTTAATCCTTTGACATGCACCTTACATATAATTCAATGGGGAATCAAAGGGGGACCCTCCACAAGTGTTCTACACAGGACCTGAACTCCTCAAAAAAGTTTGGAAAGTCAAGTTTGACTGACGATTTCTCTCTTGTTACAAAATCATTTCCCTTGAATTTGGTATCATTGGAAAGCCCTGTTATTCCTCTTTACTTTGATGTGTCCTTTGTTATGATTAATCAATTGGGGGATGTGCAGTATAGCGGAATACAGGGGTGGGTGGAAAGTGAAATGTCACAAAATTCACTGCTATTGTCATGCAGTGCATTCCCCTTTTGCTTGGAGGATGGGAATGTGTCAATACACTTTTTGACAATAGCAATGCATTTTGTGACATTTCACTTTACACCCGCCCCCGTATTCAGCTGTGCTGCACATCCCCCAATTGCTTAATCATAACAAATGACACATCACCGTAAAGAGGAATAACAGGGCTTTCCAATGATACCAAATTCAAGGGAAATGATTTAGTAACAAGAGAGAAATCGTCAGTCAAACTTGACTTTCCGAACTTTTTTTTAGGAGTTTATTTCTATGTAAGGCTATTGGTTGCAAAAAGTTGTTTACATTGTGTCACTGGGCCAGAAATATGATGATTGATAGCTTGCATAATGCAGGGTATACAAATGAATGGGGCTTGGCTAGAAGCCCATATTTCCCAGGGTTGGCCTGACTTGTAAGTTCTCTCAAGACTAAAAATGACTAAACAAGCTCCAACATGGGATTTGATCATGGAGCAATCGATTGAAGATTTCATGGAGTTTGAACATAATTTGTTATGCCCCAAAATATGAGTTACATGTACGCCCCTTGTTTCCGGATGAGGCCAAGAAATTTTTGAAGCCCCCTCGTATTTACATGTAGGTACAAAAATACTGGTCTTACTCTGTATCAGCAGGATTCATATTGATGTTAATATGAGGACCAGCAGAAGTGAAATCCCAGAAGGCTCTGGCACCATAACGATGCAGCATCACTGTGATTGCAACGTCATCTGACAGGATACCAGTGATATTAGAGGCTGCTGAGAAATAGCCAATTAGCCGACGATCCGTCACTTGCCACTTCTGAAATCAACCAAACAATGATATTTCGATAAACACACCAACCCACGATGCTAATGTGTACTACTAACAAAAGGGGGAATGCTCTTTGGCATGCTGGTCCAAAAGGCAGGTTTCTTTGACAGTGACAAACAAAATTAATTTACCACACTTAAAATAAGTGAATAAGTTTCTTCACTTTGAGAATTTATTTTAAAGAAATAATTACTGTACTGACCTGCAGGTTGGTTTCAAGGCATTCCATGTCAACAAACCCTTGTGCATTCTCTTGGATTCGAACAATCTGCAATCAATTGGGAAACACCTGTAGTTGAGACTGTTTATCAGACATATCTTTGTATCTCAGTGAGTATACACTTTTAGTAGAACCAAACATGGAATAATTCATAGAGCAGGTTATCAGAAGCACCAACAACTTCCTACAGTACCTCTGAGCCAATTTCTGTCCATGGTGTCAGGTTGGAGTCAGGCTGAAACGGACCCACAAATACAACCTTGAGAAAAGAAAGTGCAAACACATCAGTCAAGTAAGGTTTGAAACCGTTTGGAAAAAGTCCCACGTCAAGTGCCCCATGAAGTCAGCCACTTTCATAATACAGTGAAACCTGTATAGTGGCTACCCTCGAGACCATAACAAACTGGCCTCTTTATAAGTATTATATACATGGCATTTGGGGCTAAAGACAGGTGGCCACTATAAGCAGGTCGTCTATTTATCAAAGTGACCTTAATAGCGGATTTAGCATTGCATAATAGAGTATTAAGCATTGCATACTCACTGGAGGAGTCTCTACATGTAGCTTCAATGACTGAATGAGTTTCTGAACAGGTGCAGTGCTTTCAGATCCAACAAAGATAACAGCATCCCGCTGACATGCATTGACAGCATTGCGAATAATGTCTCTAGGTGTCAGACAAATAGAAAAGTGTTGACAACTTGGCTGTTGAAGACACAAGGGCCTTTTTCCAAATCTCGACTTGGGCTCAGGCTCCGGCTCCATGTGGGCCACATGAGCCTGAGCCCAAGTCGAGATTTGGAAAAAAGCCAAGATAAATACACTACGGTATTCTAGGCCTATGCAGGGGTCGAAATTAACCTGGATTTCATGCTGGTCAGAAGGACCAGTAGATTAGAGAACTCTACGGGTCCTGCTGAAAATTTGGTGGTCCACTGGTCCTTTTCAAAAAGGCACCGAGACACTGCAATACTTTCTGGTTTGAGGTCATTCAGGGATGTGATTTGTTCCGGTTTTTCCCGGAATAATCTTTGTCACAAACCAATGTGACAAAAGAAAGTTCCGGGAAAAAACGGAACAATCACATCCCTGTTCATTACGTGCAGGATGGATGGGATTGCTTTTTGATCCAATACTATAGTGTCCGGTCATGTCTGGAGAGGTCGGAGAAAGAAGTGTAGTAATCTGAAAATGTCTAAAGCAATCAGGAATTGTTTGTGGTAACTATGAATTCTGCACAGAAATTTTTACTTTGGATTAAAAATAAGGTAATGTTTCTATGAGTCGTGAAATGTTTTCACTGGTCCATCGGACCAGTGCTTTTGACAGATCTAGTGGTCCTTTTTTTTTACTGGTCTCGGACCACGGGACTAGTGTTAATTTCGACCCCTGCCTCTGGTACTAGAAAACTTCAAATCTGTCCAGATGGTACCATCAGACAGTACCAAAAGCGGTTTAACTTTGGTTCAAGTCAAAATGGTACAACTCAATTGTGTCTGAATGGTCTTCATTTCTAGTACCAAAAACAGTCTGATCCCAGTCTACATACGTGTAGACTGTTTTCAGGTTAACTCAAGTTAGACTCTCCAGTACGGTGTTTGGACAGTTTCACATCTGGTCCAAGTTGCTAATTTGACCCAACTATGCTTGAGGACCAATAGAACAGCGCAAACAAGCACAGCACGCGAGTTGTTTGTCATTCTTGTAGGCATACATTTATGCAAATTTAGAGGAAATCAAAATATGGCACTGTGAACTCAGACTGTCTTCAGTTAAGCCCGGTCATGTCTGAAAGACTACCCGTGTGCAATTTTTTCAGATTAAAACATCACTAAATCATACAGCTCTGTTAATGTTATAAAACCACCAGAATGTTTTACAGCAAACTGTAAACTGTAGTCTTACCGTGCCTCTTGTCTATACAGCAGGGTTTGTTTGGAGTTCACTGTAGTGTTTGTACGGATGTTGCTATACAGAGGTAACACCTGCTCCATGATGTACTGTTCAATTAGATTCAATGATCTACATGCATAGAGATGGCAAATAGCTTGCATTGTAAATTCATTTTGTAACATGTACATGTATGTAACATTTGAGCATACAGTATACCGGTAATTACAGACTCATCCAGAAACTGGCCATAGTGCAGCAGAACTGTGGTGTATCTGAATTAATGTTAGGAAATGTTTCACCACTCTCATAGACGCCATCTTTGCAGGAAAAATACAACTGCGTAATGAATGCAAATACACGATCAAGTACGCATTTATAAGCACATCCTGGAAAATGTTCCAAACACACGTGCATGTTGCTCAAAATTTGTTCGAAATACACCGCAGCCGATGCACGTCACCAAAATTTACGTTCAAGATCCTAATGCATGCGGGAATCTGTAGAAACTAGGAAGTGACATCATTGGTGGATGGAGTGAAGTTGGATTTTAAAAAGGGGGGAGCATGAAATTGTTATGACGACAATAAAATAGCGAGCGCGTAGCGCGAAGCCTTGACGGCTTCTAGATGGATTCTAGATGCTCTGTGGTGCGATCTGAGGCAATATTTAACCACTTTAAGCAGAAAAAGTGTGCACAAAAAGTGGGTTTTTTTTTTTTTGGTTAAAGGGGTAGGGCGTGCGCCCCCCACGCCCCCTGGATCCGCCCCTGGCAGCAGTTTGGTTGCTTGTGTCTCTTTTAAAGGGCCTATGACATGCTAAACAACTTTTTGCCTAATCTTTGCTTCATATGATGGATTACTTGTTCAGCAAGACATACTATTGTTCGTTTGGATGTAAAATCAATAAAAGGTGGCCTTTTTCAACTTTGAAGATTTCACTGCAATAAATCACAGACAGAGGGCGCCGTTTTGAGTGCATCACATAAGGAAGACAGAAGGGAAAAGTTAAGAAAAAACATAAGACTTCAAGTTGGGCAAATTGCTGCAGTTTATACCCCCAGTTTTGTCATGGCTTACAGCAGGCAACATGTAAAACAAACTCAAACAGCCATGGATTACAAAAGTTTCAGGAAAATTGAGAACAAAAGTGGAATCTTTTGTGCACAGTTGAATGTGATTTTCCTGTGTTTGCCTCTTGTGACATAGTGACCTTGGTGATGAATATGCATATTCGCCTTAGCATAAAAACTAAAAACCCAGAAAAAACTAACCCCCAAAGCAAGCTCCAAATAGGATTTTTATGACTTTAACTGAGTAGAGTGGTTTTAAAGCATAGATTTCATTGATAAAAATCATAAATAAGGGGCCCTTTAAAGTGAGTCTATTACACCCCAACCACATCGTGCATCATGACTATGCAATAGTCCCAATGTATGTATACCGTAGTATCAACAATAACTCAAGACTGGGCCACTAACTCATGTATTTGTTGGGACATACATAACATGTATTAAGTGCATTATTTACCTGCCAGATGCTGCATAGTCACAATACACCACTAAGAAAGGAAAAAACAAAAAGACATGGTTTATGATGAGTTAGCAATGTTGGCTTGAATGCCTACTGCATCATTTTCAATCATTTAAATTGAACACTAGGATCGAAGATGTACATGAGAGGGAGATTTGATCATGCATGCAGGTTAGGGCTGTCTTCGGTCTTGGTCTAAGACTTAGGCGCGAGGTCAAAATAGAAACGGTCTGTATACCGGGAAACGGTACATAAACGACACACCATTCAACGGTTTTCAGTGAACAAGCAAACGATTCAACTTGTCTGGCCAGACGATGGCTACTTGGCAATGTTCAACCCGGCCCACGTTCGCTGAACAATATAGAGAGCTTATCGGATTACGGGCCATTGTGTGACTACTCCTGACTAACTCGCTGCCACTGTTTATCACGTGACCACCCGAACAAGAGCGTTTAACCACAATCCATTCATGTCCCGGGGTGCGCCCGGCTGGAGGGTCGGCGGCTCTCTTTGAAGTCGTCCGCCAGTAGCAGCATTTTGTTCCCTTCTTGCAAGAGGCTAGTTGTAAACCTGTCAATCATCGACCAACCCAGCAAGTTGGGAATGGTTCTCTTCAAACCGGCACACAGTTTTCTGTCAATAGAGAAACGATTTGAAGAGGGATTAACTCCAATCGTTTACCGGTATACAGACCGTTTTCTATTTTGACCTCGCGCCTTACTCGATATGCACTTGAAAAAACATGGAGTATCACACACAAACAGTGAAAATTAGGTATAATTCCCACGGTAATTTTCTCGGAAAGTAGGCATTGTACGATGCCCTACAGGTATGTAATGCATTTTTTGGTGAGGTACACGTAAGACAAACAGCTTTTGTTAACAGCACTCGTCACAACGTTTAGAGAGAGGTTAATCCATACAACCCTATGGCCAAACATACACGTACCGTATGGAGCCTGCGGAGTATTTGGCAACAGAATTAGGAATTAATTCTGTTCATTGGTCACCACTGGGATGCCGTGTTAAAGCCCTTTTCACACGACATCAACAAAACTTGCAAGTTTGAGACCGAATTTACGAGAGAGGATTGTTTTACACGGTAGGGTATGACTTAGCGTACTTTTATATGACACAGCGAAACCATCACTGGCATTCCTCGAAACGAAAATCGCTTTTTCCCACTGGTTACCAGCAGACTATTGAATTTGCATATTTAGTACTGCTGGTATATATCGTACAAGCAGCCAAAAACATAGAAAGTGTACAGCAATATGCACAGCCTAGAAGACAAATTCTTTGTTCAAAAGGTATTTTTTTCATATACATTGAACACGGATTTGGGTAAATTTATATGTTGGAATCGATAGCTTATTCAATTCTAAGATATACTTCCCACTGACACTTCCGTCGCAAATGTTGCATTTCTGAGATAAATAAATTATAAAATTACTGCATAAAGTAATGCACAAAATGACGTGGCGAGCGGTCTGTGCGTAAGCGCGACAACAGAGGGCGCCTCACGCGCGCGTGAATGGTTATCTTGTGCACTAACTGAAGGCAATTTTTGAGGAAGAAAACGTGATTTTTCTACAGAAAAGCAACATTTGCGATAAAAGTGCAAGTGGGAAGTATATCTTAAAATTACATTATGTGTTGATTCCAGGAGGTAATTTCCTTAAAATCTTTGTTCAATGAATGTATACGAAAAAAATACCGTTCAAAAAATAAGTCATCATGGTCTTGGGGATACGATGGAGACGTCTCCAAAGTGAAAATTTTATATGAATTTTTTATCAGACAATATGAATTTGACAATCAGACAATAGGCTATAGCTATCGCTAAATACGGCAAACCGTAGGGACAGAATCATTCTGTCTATGAACTAGTGCGAGGGTTTACAGTCAACTCGACCGTTTGCCAAATTGACTCCTACCAACTCGACTGTTGACCAACTCGACTGTTGACCAACTCGACTGTTGACCAACTCGACTTCACAGTTGAGCCAACCCCACCATTTACCAACTCGACTACTGCACTGTATGTAGCGAAGCTATTGACCACTCTCACAGATGCCATTTTCATAGGAAAAATGCTACTGCGTATCAAGTATGCACACGCATACCCTAATAAAATGTACCAAACGCGCGCGCGTGTTGCACAAAATTTGTTCAAAATACGGCGCAGCCGATGTGCGTCAAACATTTAGGCTCAAGATCCCGATGCACGTAACAATTAGTACTAGTAGGAAGCGACGTTATTTGAGAGTGATCAAGAGGCCTAGTAAGTAGTAGGAAACCTAGCTAGTTGGGAAGTTGATAATAATGTTTTCTTTAATTTATTTTCTTTAAAATGACTCAATTATAATAGCATTGGAATGTGCATTGGAATTAGTGTTAGACAATGGACGAGTCGACCAACGGTCGAGTTGGACAACGGTGGCGTTGGTCAACAGTAGAGTTGGACAACGGTCGAGTTGGCTCCTTTGGTCGAGCGCACGACGGTCGAGTTGGTACGACGGTCGAGTTGGCAAACGGTCGAGTTGACCTGCACCCAGCATCATGAGCTGCCATGCCCAGATGCCTACCTTGACGTTCACCAAATGGTCCCAAGAATTTAGTTTTACGACCAATCACAGTCAAGTCGATCATGCTGATTAACTTATCAGCAGGAGACATTGGTTCCATCTGTGTTAATCTTTTATTTTCCACCGGTCGTGGTGGGAGCAGTACATGAAGTACGCTCATCACACGTTCGTCGTCGTCGTCGCTGTACGCCGCCATGTTGATTTTACCTTGACTGGTTTCCGGTCCACACGAACACTCGTAGACTGGTTTCCGAAGCTTGAATGGGGATATGTACGAGAGCGAGCCATATATTTCTATTTCAATTTGAATGGAGTTCTGTGAAGCGAGCTTAATTACATAAGGAGAGTTCGAGATGCTTAGACCGTGAACACGGGTTTACCCCGCCATGTTTTACAACTCGCAACGTCCACACAATGACGTCTTTAAACCGAGCCGGTCTAAAGCGGGCCTCCCACTGTGCGATTTTTGCCACGAACAAGGTACGATTATAGCTACGATTTGGTTACGATTGTGTATAGAGTCTACACAAAATCATACCAAATCGTAGCTAATCGTACCTAATTCGTGGCCAAAATCGCACAGTGGGAGGCCCGCTTAAAGCGGGCCTCCCACTGTGCGATTTTAGCCACGAATTTCCTACGAATTGGTACGATTACCAGAGACTGTCTATAGACTCTACACACAATCGTACCAAATCGTACCTAATCGTACCTAATTCGTGGCAAAAATCGCACAGTGGGAGGCCCCAGAGACCCTGTCGCGAGCTAGCTTGGGGCAGACCACAGAGTATCTATAGATATCTGTGGGGCAGACTCGTGTAACATGTGATGGCTGAAAGAACGCTCCGGTGATAGAGCCTTGGGCTTTGCTTAGGGCCTATATATGAAGACAAATCTTTTATTAAAGAAACCAATATAGAAGAGATTCCTGTATAGTAGATCTGTCCAAGACGGCTGAACTATTAATCATGCAGTAGGCCTACACTTAATGAAAGGCACAGGCTCATCAATATAATGCGCGCGTGAGGCCAAATTCGTGCCACGAAATACGCAGCTCCATAGCAAAGGCATGGATCGAGCTGCGTATTTCGTAGCACGAATTTGGCCTCACGCGCGCATTGACGATCCTCTGCCTTTAATTAAATATTTGAAGGATATGAAACATCTTTCAATCAATTAATAGACTAACTTCACAACGTATAGGCCTATATAGCACCAAAACATAGCCTACATCCGTTACCCCCAAACCTCAGGCTCACAAATGCAAACAGATGGGTTAAACTTAAAGTTAAAGGAGCGTGACCAGAGTTTCTGGAAAATAGTTTTCGATGTAACTTACCAATATTATCAATTAAGTAACTCCCATACACACCTCCCATGTCCCAAAAACCCGAAAACATTCGCAATTTCCAGTAAAAAATTGAACAAAACTATCGAGTCGGCTTTCAGCGGATATAACGTTGATACTAAAAAATTAGTTTACAAATAATCGGTGGATTTTCGACGATATCCTCGGAAATATGCGGCCTAGAAGCGCGGGAGTTTCAGTTTCGTAATCAGAAAAATATAACGGATGTTATGATATAAAAATCTCATGACCCATAAGGTAAGTCCCGGGGAGTTATGGGTAAAAAAAAGTGATCTGGTCACACTAGATTTAAAAAATAAGTAATGCGTGATTTGTATATAGAAAGATATGCTATAGGTTAGAGGTGCAGGTAGCATCTAGAAATTATAAAGCATTAAGAAGCCAACTAGAGGTTGCGCAGGAGGTATCATGGGCCGAGTTTAAATTTCCATCGTAACCCAAATTCATATAATCGGAGGCAATTTAGATATCGTTGTTATATCCCTCGTAAATTCCCACCCTTAGTCTCATGTCAGAAGGAATCAGGTACATGTACAGGTCTGGACCGACCACTAAATTCAAAGAAGACCGGGCGTAATATAGAGAGTCTTGGTCACGATCTATTTCTTGTATATTCAAGGGAACGTTGATTGAATCTTCTATATATACGACAACTGAAAACTGACGCTGAGCGTCCAATTCAGTGCCTGGTGTCGTTATATTAGTCTTTGCTTGGGCTATTTTAACAATTCCCTGCTCATGACTTGAATTATGAAGGGTATAAAATGACTGCCATTAAGCGTAAAGTAGGCCTACTGCGTTTGATTGCCTGATGTAATCGACTGGATAATTATTGACGTACGTTAATTACCTCCTTGAAATTTCTGTTTTTTTACAAAGCTGAATTCTTCGCCAGAATTTACCGTATGCGTCTAAAAGGTTCGCCGTGTATGCCCAACTCTTGCCTCTGTGCAGAGACCCATAAGTCTCTGCTCTGTGATAAGGAGTGTCCACGCCGCTAGAAAGTGTTTCGATCTTCTGTATCCACTTGTGTTGGTTGTCTAGACCAAACTCTGATGTATAAGCTCCTCGGTCCATGTTGTTTATCGGGTTAAAGATGTTGTCGTTGGTACTATATGGGGCACCTCAAATCATATTCTACGCACCGAGAAATACACGTGAAAATTGAATATGCTCGTTACGGTTTGGTTCTTTCCATACTCCACATAATAATAGTCAAAGTTTCAGTTATATGCACATTCAAGGGGATATATGAGAAAGTAAAAGAACATGGAGGCTTTTAATGTGATGCAAAAGTTCACGTCTGATTTATTTTTGACTCTCAAATTTGCTCTTTACAATGAGAGAAATTACCTTGGTATAAACTAAACAAGTAGGACAGCACTCGTAAAGCGCCGTGGTATTCTTTATAAATTCAGGAATGTATTTTCAGAAAGTGAGTATGAAAGCTGGTACATGTACAGTTGAAGTCAGAAGCTTACATACATCTACACTGTGCACTACCATCAATTCATCACCCAAAATGGTAAACAAGGTGTGCAAGCTATTTTTGAGTACTGCAAGCATGTGAGGAATTCTACAAAATCACGACTTAATTAGTAAAGACAGGCAGGTAACTGTGTAATTACAAAAAAAGAGGAAAATACAACAAATCTACAGCTTTGTACAGTGTCTTTTAATGTTTAATGGGACAGATGAGGAAACAAAAAAGAGGAAATCAGCTGATCAGCTGAAAAGTTGCATGTCTGTAACATGTGTAAAGGCCGTTACAAAAATGGTGACAACACAAGTTTAAGCACACCATGCAGTTTTAACACAGTTGTATGGAAACTTCCGACTACAACTGTACATATGTAATATCACATTTTTAGAATTGTCATGTAAGAAAATATGTACATGTATAAATACACTACAATTTACATGTATATAGCCTACATGTACACTATTAACCCTGTATGAGGCCATCAGGACTCATAACAAAGAGGTTAAAACTTAGACCCTGCAATTTTCTTTGTAGAAAAGTAGAATTTTGCATTAAAGGTACATCATTTGCAGTGACCCCAATTTTTTTTCATGAGTTGAAAAGAAAAACCTTACTAAATGAGTTAACAAAATGGTACCAAACACCACATTCATTCATTTATTTTGTATGAGAAATATGACAACTGAAGGTGGTTTTCTGAAAAAAGTCTTTTGCAAAAGACTTTTACCATTCAACTTAAGTTTATTACTGCATGTGACTGAAATTTCTACAGGGCAGTTTTATCAACATTGGCTTTTAATCACGAGTAGGAATAACGCCCTTAATTTAACACTTTACCAATCATGTACTCTACCTTTAATGGTCTCATTGTGGTCTTATCCACTTGGCACTTATACTACTTATACTACTACATGTACTGTGTTTCATAAAGCATATTTTGTTTAAAGTACTGATTACACTTGTATACCACATTTGTACTTTTTTTCATTTCTGTTTTTTCATTTCTTTTTGTTGGTGTGGATTTTACTATCAAATTACACATTTGCTTTTAATACTGCAGCAGCACTATTGTGTGCTCAATAGATAGGATTTAAGAAATTGGAGAAACTAATATTTGGTTTTCAAGAAATGAATATTTTGATTCATCTCCGGTTTCTCCCAACACTAAAATCTGTTCTTATAAGGCCGGCTTTCCTGACAATCTTGTATATATACCGGTATACATGTATGTAGATGCTGATCAAGTAATTGACAAAATTGTCAGCGCACAAAACAAACCAGGTGGCTTTGACAATGTTGTCAAGTAAATGATTGAACATTCATGTATGCAAAAAGAATGTAAATCAAATGCAGTACATGTACTTACAAAAATTAAATAAGTTGTACGATAGGTAAAAAAAAATATCGGTTGACCAATGTTAGAAATTGCTAAAATTTGGCTTGTTCAAAAAATTGATAGATGCCAAAGAAGCCATTGAATTGCCGTCTTCACATGTACCGTAGACCCAGAATAATTTTTGCATGTAATTGGAAAATTTGACATTTTCTGTTTTTCTCCCATGGATAGTATTTTGGGAAGGTATTTTATATAATTGTTAGGTTAGAATGAAATACAATTTTGAAAACAAGTCTGGTTACGCTCCTTAAAGGCACAGGCTCGTCAGCAATGCGCGCGCCAAATTCGTGCCACGAAATACGCAGCACCGTGTAGCAAAGGCATGGAGCTGCGTATTTCGTTGCACGAATTTGGCGCGCGCGCATTGCTGACGAGCCTGTGCCTTTAAAGATGACTTTTTGTTTGTACATATACATGCCAGAATATAAACACAGGGTGGATACAAAAAAAAAGCTAACCCAAATTAAAAGTGATTTTTCACCCACTGTAATTTCAGAGAATTTGTTTTTATCAAGTTTTTATGAGTTGGTTGTTTAGCACTATTAAAAAAACTGGCTTGTCCACAAGAGCCTCATTCCTCAGAAGACCTCCAAAGTGGTAAGAAGCTTTCGTGGACAAGCCAGTTTTGTACACGTCATGTATAATGAGCCATATCTTGAAATCCACTTGAGCTAAATCAATTTGTTTTTCAGGAATAGTGCTAAACAATGTACACGTCAAAACTGGGTAAAAGCTGGAATTACAGGAAGTGGATGAAATGTCACTTTTAATTTGGGTTAACTTTTTTTTAACCACCCTGTATTGTTGAAAACAACTGGCCTTGATTATCACGCACGTTAAGTATTCTGGACCAGTACAAATACAAAAACTGTCTTATTTATGAATGTGGTATTAATTATATTAGGGTTATTTATTGTATATTTTGTGTAAGAGTGCATGTACATGTAAAATGGGATAATATGCAATGTATTTTCATATACATGTACAAGATGTATACATACCGGTAGGCCCTACATGATATAAAAAATAAATTTTATACAATTTTATTTATGACCCAAAAAACTTCTTTTTGTCCATGTGGTATTATTGATTTACAGATTTTGTTTGCATATATATAGACCATCCCACAACCTGAACAGCTCCTTAAAAAAAATACCTGTGGATCGAGTGAACACTTTTCAGTCAAAGGGCACGACTGATTCACACATGTTAGTGAGACAGCAGCAAACTGTTACAATTTTGTCAATTGCTGGAACATCACTGGAAGCACTGAGCAGGTAGTCAATTGGCATGATTCCAGATAGAATTGTGTACTCGTTACGAACAAGTCCTATTACACGTTCTACATGTATCCTTACATGGGCAATATTTCTGGACTCCTCAACCTCCAAGACAGGCAACTGTTCTCTACCCTTCACAAAGCTAGGAATTTTGACTTGGGCACAAACAAGTCCAACGCAATCCTGTATATTAAAACCTCTGTCGGCTAATACCAAGTCTCCCGGAAGTAGTTTGCTTAATAAATCGCTATGCTCTGTGATGTATTTGTCACTGGTACAACCACCCCAAGCTTTAGAAAGAAAAGAAATTGAACCCTGTGGAGTAATCCCAATGAGAAATTTAACCGTATTATGATGTTTGTATGCAGACCATGTTTTAGCCCTTGCAAGTAAATTTGAGGGTCTCTCGATAAAAACTTCAAAACAATCGATTATGACCACAACTTTCAATCCAAAATGCTTTCTGAATGCAATTGGCATTGTCAATTGGAGATCTTCCCTGGAGGGCCAATAAATGCAGTGCTTCAGACGAACATACAAAACATCAATGACACTGAGGAAGGTTCTTGACACAGT
The DNA here is from genome assembly GCA_037783545.1 of Henricia sp. BOLD:AAB3569. NCBI lineage: Eukaryota > Metazoa > Echinodermata > Asteroidea > Spinulosida > Echinasteridae > Henricia > Henricia sp. BOLD:AAB3569. The sequence continues at coordinate 139,976 of JBBELK010000720.1, forward strand.
GGCTGCTGATATTCTAAATTCGTAAGCCAAAAATTGGTTAGGTAAATTCAGTCGAAGTTTCAAAAGCACCAAAATCAATTTCTGGAACTTGGTAAGTGAAACCTGACTGCTGCAAGGAATGAAATCCTTCACAAACTCAAATACAGTCATCAGTGTCAAGAAATTTGGGAGCCCTGTGAGATAATGAACTTTGTCGTCATTATCCCTAAATGAATCTTCTGTTAGTTTGGTGGCCTCCAATTTCTCTTTCAGTTGGATGTTTTCAGTTCTCAGCAACTGGCACTCTCTTTGCATCTGATTAAACAGCTCATCTTTGTCTGATGAAGAGGGAGCAGGGTCTGACTCAAGTGCCGGTAGTGACCGTTCTTCTGCAGTTGACTCCTCTACCTGTCTTTTCTGCTCGTTCCGATAAGCTGGATTGGGTGGAGACGAAGATAAATCAGGGAAGGCATCTGCTGCAATTCTCTGCACTTGCTTCTGACGTATTTCTTGGAGCCAATTGAACCGCTGAAGCCGTGATTTCTGCAGAGATTTAGTTGGGCCATCTTCAGCTTCTGATGAAAGTTTTAGTGATGGTGCCCAGTCAGGATTATTCCTCTGATAAAGTTGAGATGGTTTACCTGAGAATAACACATAAAACAGTAATTGGTATATGGGTGCACATTTGTATTTATTACCAGTGTTTATTCCAGTGTCATGTTTATTACCACAAATAAACATGACACTGACATTTTCCATGAAAATGAATCACAATTTAATGACAAATTCAAAAACTTCAACTTACTTCGCACAAAAGAGTAAAGGTGATTTAAGTTAAAGATCACAATGTTTTTGAATACATGTATCAGTTTAAATCAGGTGTCCGTGTAGTACAGGCAAATAATTATAAAATCATAATTGAAAGAGCACAACAAACAATTTTATAATTAAGCCACAAGAGAAGTTATATTCTGTTTTAGTCGACAATGTTGACAAATTTGATTTGCTATACATAGGCAACACTCTTAGTCTAAGTACATGTACCTTTTTTGAAGTAGGCTCATTCCATGTCAATAGACAATATTTAAGTCTCGCGGCAAAGGTCAAATCTGAGCTTCCGGGCACAACACGACTAAAACGCTTATTCCTATAACACGGGCGAGATTTTGTTTTTGTATATAAATTTTTCTGTCCAATCTTAAGTATACAACCGACCCGAAAGTGATTCGGGTAATAAATGTTTTTTTACAATATATAATACATGCATAATTATCTCTAAAAACGATAAAAATGTATTAAAATTTCGTGACCTGAATAAATTTCTTTGCCAGCATATTCTTCATCCAATTTGGAATGGATGACCCAAGTGTGGATTATGTGTAAAAGAATGCTTCGAACTTGGGCACTCTAAAAAAAAAATAAAGTCTGCAAGCTCTACTTTTGGTAGATGGCGTTTCGCTTATCGCTAGCGAGGTCTGTATATATGTACACTGTAGGCCTACGTACGTCGGCTGCTGTGCGTGTTGCATATCTTTTGCTGCATGTAGTTTACGATCTTCAAAGATTGACTTGTCGGCTCAGAAAAGATCGGGAATTTTTACATTTCGATTGCTTATTGATTATATACCCCACAAGATTTTATTTAGAGATACGCATTTTGGGCCGCCTGAGTTTACAAAAACCTGCGTAAACAAAATAATCCAATAATTTCGCTCGCGACGTGCGTTGAAGAGATAGGGTCTTGTGCCCGGAAATAACAGTGGTCTCGCGCGGTCTCGTACGTTCGCGAGGTCAACTTACATAGTCTATTCAGCTTTTGGACCTGACCCTCACAGATTGAAATGAAATTGTGTGCTGATTGGACTCCTTGAGAACAAAAATGTTATGTCTTTTGGTCAATTAATTTTTGAGATACGGGTCAACGAACTTTGACTAATATGCATGACCTGCTATGTTTGGAGAGTTATATCTCTAAAAGTAAGGCCAAACAAAATAAATGGTGCGTTTACGGTAACGGCCTAATCATTTTTTTGTCATTTTTTAAACATAAATTTCAGTCCATGTGCGTGTTGTTTTGCATCGTTTGAAACTCACTATTAACACTATTAACCATGTTCATGTACAAGTGCAGAAAATGTTATGTTTGTGAGGTCGGCAATTTGGCCGAAAAAAATCCATGTAGGTCGGGTTACCGTAAACACACCATTTATTTTGTTTGGCCTTATGGACCTAGAGAGATAAACTTTACATCATTTTATAAAATAACATCAACATTTTATCTCAAAAATTGTACCACAAAAAAGTTATGTAAATTTATAACCTTTGCAAAAATGCGTATTTGTCAAAATGCGTAGTTATTATTTATTTGTTAGCTTAAGATGTAAGGAACATTTTCAGAAAGATTTGGGATGGGCACTCTTACAGTTTTTGAGTTATGATAATTTTAACATTGACTATCATGTAAATAACATGTAAATACCATACTATGTAAGTAACATGTACACGTATACACAGTTACATTACAAGGTTCATTAGAATATAAAAGTTGCGTCCGAGGAGGAGCCAGGCAAAACTTTTCAACAATCACATGCTGAGGTAATTGCGTTTTATTCTGCATCAAGCCCCAAACTGGAGGACCGATGGATGAGGTGCATCTTGGCCACCAAGGAGTCAGGTCAACTCGACCGCGTACCAACTCGACCGCGTACCAACTCGACCGCGTACCAACTCGACCGCGTACCAACTCGACCGCGTACCAACTCGACCGCGTACCAACTCGACCGCGTACCAACTCGACCGCGTACCAACTCGACCGCGTACCAACTCGACCGCGTACCAACTCGACCGCGTACCAACTCGACCGCAAACCAACTCGACCGCAAACCAACTCGACCGCAAACCAACTCGACCGCAAACCAACTCGACAGTCGCCGCCGACAGCAACCCGGGCGCCGGCAAAGACATGCCGACATGTTTAGTGTGCGAGCGAGCCGACATTCACCGGCTTCTCCTGTTTTGTATTTGTATGGTCGAGTTGGTACGCGGTCGAGTTGGTTGACGATATATTTTTTTTCCCGGTCGAGTTGGTCCGAGTCGAGTTGGTATTCGGTCGACTTGACTGAGCCACCAAGATGAGGTCTTAATGATGTGGAAATCGACCACAGTGTTGCATTATTCGTCCAGTGCAGTTTTATTGCAGGAAATTGTAAATTGTGGAGCCGAGTGACAAAATATATTGTTTATGTTTATTTAACAACATGCACATTCACATCGTAAAAACTTTATTAGATATGTATAAGTTTACTGGGACGAAAAACAGTTACAACACATTCGATAATAAAAAAAACACATGTTTCAGCAAAGCATTAAAGTGATCGAATATGAAGCACTGAATTGAAAAAGTAATGTGTTTTTCGACTACCCATTGTTTAAACACAAGACCTGTAGGTTTTTTGACCGGCAATTTCTTACTTTTTAAATAACCAAGAGTTCATTAAAAAATCACCATTCCATCCAAAGGACGTCCAAACTGACGCCACAGAATAGCGTGTACTTCTTACTGGATCCCATAAGGCGATCACATTAAATCACGATGCTTCTTCATTTCGTGTTTCAAACTCATTTTATTTTTATTGTTTGAACTATATTGGGTCAGTACCTAAATCGCCATTGAGGGTGTGACGTAACTTGAACAAGACAGTCTGTAGCTAGTAGGTTAATTATGATTTTAGCATAGTTCTTTGATATTTAGTAGGCCTACATTTTTAATAGACCGATCCAGTAAGCTCCGCCCATTGAGAAATTGCCTAGCAACATGTTACGCGTGGCGGCGCCGTGTGTCATGTGTGTCAGCGCCCTAGTCAGCGCGTATTGAAACAAGCACACGCACACGCACACAGAAACTGCATGCTCGGAAGCCAAATATCCGGTTGTGTGCGTGCACGTACAACAACACGCCTGCAATACGCGTAACGCGAGCGATCGAACAAAAAACACCTCGACATACATCTAGAATGCAGTGAATGCACAACATACACAATTTACATGTAGCAAAACTACAAGCTAATTTTGGTGAGTTTTTCCCGTTTACACAAAAACACATTTATGAAGGAATTAAAAGTAGGTTAGGCCAATGAAATTAGATGACTAGTTTCTCGTCAACCACTTTTCAAATTTTGATGAGGTTTTTTTTTCATTATTCATCTGTTCATTATTCATTATTTCTTTAAATTCTTATCAATGAAAAATGCCACCCGTTATACATACACTAACTGCTATTTTGAAACTGATTTAGGCTCTAAAGGTCGCCCAGAAAGTTAGTGCCAGTATCAGTTCCTCAGTTCCATGGAGTTGTAGGCCTGCTTGTAGCTTGTGTTTGAAGGAAGAACTTGAGATGGCAAAAATCATGGGAAATTACAAAGGAGTTTTGAAAGAGCAATACATTTTAATATGGCAGGCCTTTACGGCCCCCATGGCCGGCCCAAAGAGGGTGTGCATTCCATAAGATCGGTACAGCTCCTACCCACGAAACCTACTCTAGATGCACGTGTTCCAAAATACGTGGACGCTGCTGTCCCTGTTGCTGTATAGTGTAAACCAATGCACAGTTTTGATTGCGAAACCACTCCGTTGCTTCGCCAATGCATATCGACCAAACCGGCCTTCAGTTCGTCGAAAAGTTGAATAAAAGAATATGAATCGCTCACATCCCCGATGTCCACAATCTTCCATTTAACCACACACCTGTCTTCTTGATAAACCGCCAGGGAAAACATATCCATAGCGGGAAAAATCCACACAAAACTGCAAAAGACACACAAATCTGCATGTGAATGCGCGCCAGAAAACAATCGATCTACCAACCTCGTGACCACGGCAAACATATACAACCCGAGTTCCGTGTACAAAGGCCGTGCATATAACGCGATCTGGAAACGAGGTCACAAATTATCGTATGTCGAATTCGGGCGGTCTGTTCTAGATCTTGGCACGCATGGCGCGAACGCGACCCGAGAACACTGCACTAGGAAAAGGATCACACACCACGTATCCGTCGAGAACGAGTTCAGAACAGACCGCCCGAACTCGACCTGCAAGAACGGTTTTCGCTGGTACGGCCACCGCCCATATGCTGGGGTAGCGGTGATATGCTGTATACTGCATTCTGTGATACATTTTACGAAGCTAGCTGCACAACACTGACTGCGCAACCGAAACAGAAACTTCGCTTGGGATTTCTCCCATTTTGTTGGCAAAATAATGAAATTTTTGGAATAATGAAATTTTTTGATGCGGGGGCAATATCACATGCGGGCGCTGACGAGAAACTAGTCATCTAATTTCATTGGCCTTAGGAATAGGATAGTCATAAAAAATGTTGAAGACTCGGGTTAAACCAAAATGGAGATCCACTTTGATTCATGTGATTAGTCAATTCCAAAATGGGCGGATCTTACTGGATCGGTCTATTTTTTAGGCTGGTCGAATTGAATAAAAAACCTCACCAAAATTTGATAAATGGTTGAAGAGAAACTAGTAATCTAATTTCATTGGCCTTAGTTACCTTCAATGAAATGGTCGGAGCACACTTTGGAATACTCGCTTGGGAGGAAGTCTTTCCGGTTGACTCGAGCGATCCAACTTTGGCGTCGACAGCGAGTAAGTTCCTCGGTCTGTTGGCCCTCATGAACACGGATTTTTGGGAAACTATAGAAACCGCGTTTTACTGCTGAATTTGATCTATTGGTGCAACCCTGAACGACACAAGTATGCGGCATTTTTTAGGGGTAAACTGGCACAGAAACTGATTAGATTTTGAGAAAGCGCGTAGCCTATGTATTATCGACTGATGTGTGTGCGTACTTTGTATGTTGTACGTACACTACGTTTGTTGTCTACACAGTCGAGTTTGACCCACAAAATGGCGCCGGTTATGGAGCGTCAAAAGTACACAACCCAAATTTCTCGTTTTCTGCTAGTAGATTTTCAGGATTTTTGGTTTCGCAGAAATTTAGATTTTACTTTAACAACTTTCGCGGCGCGTCAAAAGTGGACAACTAAAAACTTATCTCGCGGCGCCCCTATATTAAAAATGGAATGGTCCTTTGTAAAGCCGCCCTACATGCCGCGCCACCAGGGCTACTTTCGAGCGCGGCACCAGGGATCCCTGGTGCACCATGGTGCTCGCCCGAAAGCGTGTTGGTGCACCAGATGGTGGCACCAACTGCTCCCGACCTCCGAGTCGTCGGGACAACTGGGAGACATGCGCAGATGCGCGTACTCATGCATAAATCGGCAAAAATGACTGGCGCGTCGTAGAATGATTCTGGAAATTTGGGTTGATATTTTGAATGTTCAAGCATGGCTTCCACATCGAATGCAAATGTTGTAAATATTTTCATGATTTATTTTCATCAGATACCTGTGATTAATTTTGTGGAAAACTAAGCTTTTATTAGCGGGAATGTAATCTTTAATGACCGTGGTGCACCAGGGATCCCAAAAACGCTTTCGGGCGCGATTGTGTGTACGCATGTGTGTGACGTAACGTTCCCAACGCCAAGGTGCACCAGGGACGAGCGCTCGAAAGCAGCCCGGGTTGGCTGCGCGAGAGAGTCGGAAGTGAGCCGCACATCATGTCGGACCGATCGTTTTCGCAAGCACGACCAGAAGCCAATGGCCATCGATTATCATGATCATTGAACCACTACCTCCATGATTGAACCATGGAGGTAGGATTGAACTACATGTGAAACCCCTTTCGAATGAGAGGTCTCTCAGTAGTAAACTAAACTTTTGGGGATTTTCTTCAGTCGAATCTGATCCGTTTTGTTTTAGTCCAAATACGCCGGCACGGTCCAAGGGGTTTTAGTAGATATTGTTTACAGATCTGTTAAACAAATCTGTTAACACGGCATTAATCTCAACCTCTAACTGAACATCCAGTTGGTACCGTGTTAACAGATATGTTAACACGATGTTAACACGGTGTTAATTCTCTGCACTGTACATTGGGCGAAGTTACAACTCTGGGTTGCGTGTTAGTGTAACAGATCCGTTAACTTAATCAGAATTTTGACCTCAGAACAAACACATGATGTTTAAGACTTGTACGGTGTTTAATAGTGTTACATCTCATGTTACTTAGTTCAAACCCTAGTGTACGTTACACATCGTGTTAACCTGAATGAAGTGGGTGGTATTAATTTTGATTAATTTGGGACTTTCGTGATTAATCTCAATATAAATGTCTGATAAATTTAATTTTATATTTCAGCACAACTTATGAATATGAATGTGTTGGATCTTGCATTCTACAGACCTTTTTTGGGACTCCGTGAAGATTTCGAAAATTTTAATCTCTTAGTGGTTAAGCTCATGTAACACGGACCGGAGGTCAAAATTATGTGTTAGTGTTGAAAGTCAATGCAGAACCCTATACCGACTTGACTTTCCCAAGATGCTGAGTTAACAAATCTGTTATACACTAACACCAACACGGTTTTCCGAGACGTCATATGTTAATAGATCTGTTAACCTAACACTGACATGAACGTAACACACAAAGAATTGTGACATCACCCATTGCAACCACGCGTGTACCTCAGCTTAGGCCTAAGTCTCGATTTAATGGAAGTAAATGTACAATATCTACTAAAACCGCTTGCCCTTGGACCGTGCCGGCGTATGCGCGGACTAAAACAAAACGGGTCAGATTCGACTGAAGAAATAATTCCCAATAAATTTAGTTTTAATAACTATATTGAGACACTATATACTGCATGTAGTTCAATCATACATTGGTTGTCAATGTTATACATCAAACATGCTTCTGGTCGTGCTTGCGAAAACGATCGGTCCGACATGACACTCGATTGGGTGGTCCTTTGATGTGCGGCTCGATCACTTCCGTTGTTTAGTCTTTGGGGCGCCGCGGGATAAGTTTTTAGTTGTCCACGTTTGGGGCGCCGCGAGAGTCGTCAAAGTAGATTCCAAATTTCTGCTAGCAGAAAATTTGGCTTTTTGAAAATAGTCTTTGCTAAACAAAAAAACCCTTAAAATCTACTACCAGAAAACGGGAAAATTGGGTTGTCTACTTTTCGAGCATCATGTTATTTTTGCTATGTAGAGGGAATTGTTTATTTTTAGTTGTCCACTTTTGACGCGCCGCGTAAGTCGTCAAAGTAAAATCCAAATTTCTGCTAGCGAAACAAAAAAACCCAGGTGAAAATTCCAGTTGAAACCAGTTGAACTGGTTCCAACTGGTCCAGTTGAACTGGGAATTGGTGACTGGTTTTAACTGGTTTCAACTGGTGTAACTGGTTTCAACTGGTTTCAACTGGTGTAACTGGTTTCAACTGGTTTCAACTGGTGTAACTGGTTTCAACTGGTTTCAACTGGTTTCAACTGGTTTTTAAAAATTCCAGTTGAAACCAGTTGAACTGGTTCCAACTGGTCCAGTTGAACTGGGAATTGGTGACTGGTTTCAACTGGTTTCAACTGGTGTAACTGGTTTCAACTGTTGTAACTGGTTTCAACTGGTTTCAACTGACTGTAACACATTTCTTTTACTGCTGTAAATGGTTTGTACCTGGTGTGCCTGGTTTCACTTGTTTTTTGTTTTTGGCTGGCGTAACAGTACACATTTTACTTGTATCGGTAATGCATTTTGACGTGGGGACGAAGGCAGGAAGGGAATAAAAAGAAAACCTACAAGATGAATTAAGGTAACATGTACATTGCAAATGAAGCTTATTGCATTAATTTAATTATGCGCACGTACACACTTAAAATCAGGAAAAATTCTACACTATAACTGGCTTCTCCAAGAAACTTGAAAATAAATAAACTTCAATTCCCTGTTTGTATAGGAACCCTGCGAGAGCTACAGGTTGGCAAGAACACGAATTCTCAGCTGTCTGGAAGTGACTTTTCACAAAGAAAAAAAGGACAAATATAATTACAAAACGTAAACATATACATGATAAGTGTGTACTAATAAACCGTGAACCTCTCTCGGTTGGCAATTAAGAACATTCCTAATTGGCAAGATTCTACCTTTTTATGCTGTCATAGACCCCGTTCTCACTAGAGAAATCGCTTTGTTCGAGGAAGATTAGTTAATCATCGTTAGTTAATGAAGCGTGTGTTCATATATCACTTAACGAAGATCGAATGAAGAGCGACCGCTAATGAAGCCGTGGGAGGTCGTACATGTGCGTCGCGCATCAAGCGCTGTGCTTCAAGCGTCTAGACGCGCTGTGTGGTTTTCCAGCGGCGCGTCAAAAAAAACTCTTGCTAGGCGCTCGACGCACAACGCGCTTCGTCGAACGAAGGGAACCGTTCACATTACAAATTTGCTTCGTCGAATGAAGCGATCTCTCGTCGAATGAAGCTATTTCCTTCATCGTTGAATAAAGAGGCGTGCTTTCACATCAGGAAATCTCATCGTCGAACGAAACGATTTCTCTAGTGAGAACAGGGTCGATCATAGAGTTGGCTGTAAGTAACAAAGAACAAAGCCATACAAATTGAAATTCTTCTATCATCATACATCATGTATCTCAACCTCATGGTAACATTTAAAAAAAGCTAAAATGGACGGAAAAACAAGCAAGTAATTCAGAATAATTTTATAAAACCGGGGCACAAATGTAGTCATTTTAAAGGCCCATTGTATCATTTGCAATGACCCAATTTGTTTTTCATGAGTTGACAAGAAAACCTTACTTAAAGTGTTGATAGCAATGGTAACAAACACCACATGAATTTATTTCCGTCCAAAATAGTTTTTCATGCTGGAAATTGACAATCGAAGGTACTTTTTTACCATTCACTTGTACACAAAACCCATATATAGATTTTCAAGGTTTTCCGAAGCTTTGATGCATCTATGTAGCTAAAATTTCTTCAGGCTAGTTTACCAACATTTATCATTCGATATGTTACACTCTTATTCCACGAATCTGTAAAAAGTTTCATCTTGCAAATGATACATAGGGCCTTTAAGGACCTTTTTTCCCCTACTTTTTGGACTTTAAACAACTATATTAATAATACCTGCCTTAACGGTTACCCCACAGTTCACTGCGAGTAGTACACGGAGTAGTGCATGATGGGACACAAATAGTACAAGTACAAGCGCTCACTTTCTTTGTCACATGCACAAATGTGTGGAGTTCCCGGTCGCTTCTAACTCGTAAAACGTTGCGAATGTTTTTGACACAAATGTTAACTGGTAATATAGAGCTCAGATACAGATGGAACCTACTGTATATCTCTTTTAGGATTATATCGGCATCTGAGGTGAAATAATTGAGATGACTGACGAAAACCCGTGGTCACGGTAATTTGTGTTGAAAGAAAAAACCCTGGTCGCTTCCTTTTTGATTTACCCTGCATTCAGTTCCAGATTTAGCACTGGAGTTAATAACAGACCGCTGCTGGGATCTAACAACGTCCTGCAATTTCTTGGCCTCCTCCTCTTTTCTTTTAACTGGGTCATCCGGAAACTGGGTCATCAGGCGGTTTACAAATTGATCTGGAGAATGAATGTAAAGATCAACAACTCATTAAATGTTTTAATATATTGGAACTTTAGGTCTTAATACCTCTTCACCTTTTTTAAACCTTACCTGCATCTTTATAATTCATTCACATGTAGTTTTTATTTTGGTTAATTCACACTTGTGCCACCAGGTAGAAATACCGGGTACATGCAGGAATTTTCAGGATAAAATTAAATTAAACCCTAAATGTATCAAGGTACTTTGCATCTGCTTAACATATGTTCAGCAAGCATTGATAAAAATTTCCAATGCTAGCTGTGGAGTGAAGAATGAAACTGTACATGGGTACCGGTACTGTTTTTAAGCATGACAGTGTTTCACGGGCAGTTGCATTAAGACTTTTTTTAATACAATATATGTTTTTAACAATTTATTTGATATTTTGACACAGATTACTTCACCATTTAGGAAAAAACTGAGAAGTTTACCATTGCTTCGTTTTCAGTCCTCGTGTTATGGCTGAAAAAGTGTTTTATTACTTGTTCACTCCTATATGAGTTTTTTCTATCAAATCTGATGTTAATACTTATGCTTCATAACACCAGACAATCTTGTTCATTAGTTAACACCGTCATCCAGCTTTACCTTTTCAATCAAAAGAGACTAGCAAGTTCCCCATCAGGTTCGTCATCTGTTGTTTCCTCAACGCTCGTGTCATAGATCTTTCGAATCCTTACTCATCTACCAGAAGCAAGCTGCTCATTCAGATGTTGTTTTGTAACTAATAAAACAGTAAAACAATAGGGTCATACAGTGTCTGCAACCATCAGGAAGCAAACAAAAACTTGTGGCTTTGAGAGTGTTTTCTATTCATCATCTCTCTGAAAAGGATGTTTTTTTTTACCATAGAACCAATAATTTTTTTTTAATGATTTTTACTCACCGATAACGCTTTCTACCCCAATGCACGGTGTATGTTTGAATGAATCTGGCGACGAGCAAAGCACGCATGCAAATGACGTAATGACGCTAAGTGACCGTACCATTTTAGGACAAGTGAGAAATTTGTTTCTTTTTTTAGCGTGCCATCGGCACCGTGTTGGTGGGAGTACATGTACACACTGAGTCTTTTCATGCTCATATGCGACGTGTACATGTACTCTATAATCACACGGTGGACGGTGGCGAAAAAAACAAACAAATTCCTCCACTAAGCGGCATTACATGTACATGTTCTGTACGTCATTTGCGCATATATGCATGCTTTGCACGTAGCCTAGATATTTTACGCAGTGGCTATAGTTACAGTAACCGTACGGTAACGGCATATTTTATTTCCTGCAAGCTGCTGCAACTGCGAGGAATCATTTTTTTCTTTTGAAAATTTTTGCCGATAAACATGATAAAAAAGTTGTAGGCCTAAGCCATTTTGAAATGGCGACGGGGCGAAGAGGTAATGGCCGGGGCGAAGTGGCGAGGGGCAAAGAGGCGAGGGGGCGAAGTGGCAATGCATTATGAGGAGAATTAAGTGGTATGGGGCGAACTGACATGACTGACACAATGCATGGGGCGAAGTGACTTAAGTTTAAGCTTCTGCAAAAGTTCTAGGACTAGGAGTATGCCTAGCCGGCCCTAGTTGTACTTTTCTACCTGCAAGTTTGAGGATTTGCGCTTTTCAAAACTGCTCTTCTTCATTGACTTGTTCTTCATCAGTTTTCACTGTCATCATGGTCATGATGACTGTCATCTGGTCCTTGCTATGCTCTATGCCAGTCGACATCGTGACCGTCGTTGCCGTTGGCACTGCACTGGGTGACCACTTCACCATAAACCTTTTCAGGTTGAAAGTCGTTGATGTCTTTTGGATTCGTTAATATCATCGATTTCAACAACAGATCTGACATTATCTTCTAAAAATCGAACGTAAGCCTACCAAGTCCTTGGGAGTACAGCCTACATACAGCCATTTTGCATGTTTTGAACAGTATAACGGCCGGCGCGCGCTGCATGCAGGTATGCAACTAGACTGGTTCCCTGTCCTCATATTTACTCCCCTTTGTCGGCATGAGAGCAGCGTAACGGACATGGACAGGGGACCAGTCTAGTATGCAACGTGGCATGCACCGTGGCATATGACGTCACGCACGTGCAGGTACACGAGGTGGGGCCACGTTTCTGCGAAATAAAACTACAAATAATCAGCTTGCTTATTAAAATTTAAGTAATAAACAAATATCAAATATAAATTCACGGGAATATTTTTTAATTGGCTGTTGTATTTTTCTAACTAATTTTGAGGGGTTTATTTTGCCAACTGTTTTCATGCATTCCTCCATTTTGACATAACTAGTACCATGCAGTTGGCAACAGCCCGTTTTAACTGGTTTCAAAATGAACTGGTATTTGTCACCATTACAAAAATTACCAGTTGGCAATTAACTGCTTATTCTAACAGGTTTCAACTGGTTGCTGTTGGCAAAACAAAATTCAGTTGGCTCAACTGGTTTCGGTCGATTCCAGTTGAGCTACCAGTTGATACCAATTGGATCCAACGGGTACCAGTTGGCCACCAGTTGGCAACTGGTTATTTTAACCGGTTTCAACTGGATCCAACGGGTACCAGTTGGCCACCAGTTGGCAACTGGTTATTCTAACAGGTTTCAACTGGTTTCTGTTGATAACACAAAACATACCAGTTAGCAGTTGGTTATTTCAACTGGTTTTTCTTATTCCAGTTAAAATACCAGTTGGACCCAACGGGTACCAGTTGGACACCAGTTGATTCCAGTTGAAACCAGTTAAAACCAGTTAAAACCAGTTGATCTTTCAACTGGTTTCAACTGGAATTTTCTCCTGGGAACCTGAAAATCTACTAGCAGAAATTTGGGTTGTATACTTTTGACGCTCCATAACTTACCCTCAACGTCAATTTGCGCGCGGACGCGCTCACGTAAATCGTGAGCGCGAACCAGTAACCATAGTTACAGTCAAGCGCCCGCAATGTGATGTCACGACTCTGCCAGCGAATAAGCGTTCTTTCTTGTTAGGCATTCACGGCAGTTCTTAGGGCGTTTGTTTCGGACGAATCCGCCGATCCCGATCTGCGCAGATGGTTCAGCGCTATGCTTATAGTTGAATCTAGCTGAACCATCTGCGCAGATCTCGGGATCGGCGGATTCGTCCGAAACAAACACGCCCTTAGTTCTCAGGCCGTTATTCTTAATTTTAAATTGATTCACCTCCTTTAATTGGTGGCACATTACGCAAAACTTTGTGGTTCGTTAATCATTTTATATATATATATTTTAAATTATTTGGTTAAAAAATATCGTTTTTATTTAGACAAACATTATTTAAGATTAGAAAAAAATTTGGGTTAAAAAAATAGACAAGACCTACCTTTTACCATCCTCCTGCAACAGTGCCTCTTCAAAGCACTCCCCTACTCATATGGGGCGCCGTTCGTCAACTAATTATTTAGGCGAATTATAGCATGTTTTTTCCATGGTTTATCTTAATTCTGTGTAAATAATGCATTTGTGTCAAAGGCCGTTTATGGTTTACAAACCATTAAAACTTCGTTTTGTACCGACACGATTCTTTACAAATCAGGAAATATACTTGTAGCTGTGCAAATTCATTACTTACAAATAATGAAAATGACCTCGGCGTTCCATACTTTATTAATGAAACCGACGAGTGTACATTTCAATGGTTTACAAACAAGAGAATTGTATCGTTCATAGACAATTCCATGGTTTATAAATAATGAATACTGCACATTGCTGCACGTTTTTCTGGTTTACAAATAATACAAAACTATCACTGATGCGCAATTACATGGTTTATAAACCAAGAAACTTGCACCAGGGTCTGATTTTCTATGGTTTATAAATAATGAAAATTGGCCGGGTTAGTGGACGTACAATTCCATGGTTTATAAACAATCAAAACTGCGCCGTTCTAATCAATTTTGTGGATTCTGTGGTTTGTAAACAATTAAAAATAGTCAATAGGCGTGCATTTCGATGGTTTGTAAATAATTGAAAGTGATCGTTGGCTCACAATTTCATGGTTTATAAATAATGAAAATGAACTAGTTAGCGTTGTCGCAAAATTTCATGGTTTACAAACGGAGAAAATTAAAGCTTTATACACTTGTCTGTCGTTTGTAAAGGTTGACTATCGATAAAAAAAGAAGTATTATGCACTCGGTACATCTCAAAATACGATCATTGACGAAAAATTGAAGGGTTTGTAAATAATGAAAATGAACTAGTTAGTGTGTCGCAAAATTTCATGGTTTACAAACAGAGAAAATTAAAGCTTTATACACTTGTCTGTCGTTTGTAAAGGTTGACTATCGATAAAAAAAGAAGTATTATGCACTCGGTACATCTCAAAATACGATCATTGACGAAAAATTGAAGGGTTTGTAAACCATGAAAAACACGCTTCATAAACGTTTATTATAATCCAGTTACGTTGCGAGAGCAATGGGTGCGTTCAATTAGCCATCATCGAGTCATAGGGGTGCTCGTTCAAAGTGTGAACAGTCCCGGCCGGCAGACCATGGCAACAAAGGTATTTATGTGTACAGTCATCGAACGCCACGGCACAGCCTTCAGCGCGCGCGGGGGAAATTCCAGGTTCATTACCTGACTAAACCTAGCCGCGTATTGGGCCCAAAATCCAGCCGCGGTTTCAGCCGCGGTCTTAAAATCCCAAACGAATGTAGTAAAAGGTGATAAAATCTTATTTTTTATTACACGAGTTCTGAGACTCTGGCAATAAAATTGTTAAAATTCTCATAGAAATGTATTTTATTTCACGGTGTTACCTAACTCAGTCATCTACTGGGCTGATTAAATTTTAAATGGTAATTTTAATAAATTAATTTTTAATTAATTTTAATTAATGAGGAGTCTCCATTTTCCACCCTAAAAGTGCCGAAAACTTAATACTGCCGACAGAATGGTCCCTTTAAAAGAAAATGTACACCACATAGTTTGAAAAATTTGCATTTTTATTACATAATCCATTTAATCCGTCCATGGGGCAGATCAAATTTTGGAGGAAGCCAAATCGGTTCACTAATTAGTGCTTAATTAAAGGGATAATAAGGAGTCTGATTTCCGCTATAAAAGTGCCGAAAACTTAATACTGCTAACAAAATGGTCCCTTTAAACTAAAATGTACACCACATAGTTTCAAAAATTAGCATTTTTATTAAATAATACATTTGATCCGTCCATGGGGGCAGATTCAATTTTGGAGGAAGCCAAATCGGTCCACTAATTAGTGCTTAATTAAAGGGATAATAAGGAGTCTCCATTTTCCACCCCAAAAGTGCCGAAAACTGAATACTGCTGACAAGTAAATAAACTTCAACGCATTCAAAATTCTGCCGCAAGACTCGTCACTCGTTCTTCACTCAGACACCACATCACTCCCATACTTTGCAATCTCCATTGGTTACCGGTCAGTAAACGTATCATCTTCAAGATACTGCTCCTTACGTATAAATGCATTCAGGGCTCTGCTCCATCTTACCTCCGGGAACTCATTCATGCATATCAGCCAACACGTACCCTCCGATCCAGTTCAGCATCTTTACTCCAAATGCCAGTCACTCGCACCACCACTTATGGCCATCGGTCTTTCACACATGCATCAGCTTGCGCCAAACCCGTGCCACGAAATACGCAGCTCCATGCCCCTGCTAGACGGAGCCGCTCACCCCGCGGCACGAACCCGGCGAGCGCACCGCTGACGAGCCCGCGTCCTTAACATAATCCATAGCCTGCTGCCCCAGTCACCGAGAGTATGTCAAAACAAAAAAGGAATCATTTACCTGCATCGTCTTGATTGAGTAATCGAATTAAATAGGGAAGTGCGCTATTTTGAAAGCGTGTAGTCCTGCATCGAATTTCAGGGATAGTCGGTTTATTTCTCAAAACCCTGTTGTTATGAGGCGGGAAAAACTCTCTAAATTGTGATGTAGTTTGAATGGATTTTTTTAAAAAGGATACGCACATTGATTTTCGTCTACTTTCTAAGGTGTTAACATTGCAGTGAGACAAAGCGTAACTATATGATATATATTCTGTACCCAATATTACTCTCAAAGCCCTTGTTTGCACTCTTTCAAGCTGTGACACATGGCACATTGTTAGTGCCCCATTCCAGACAGGAACTGCATAATCAGTCAATGACCTAATAAAACTTGTGTATATAGTCATAAGATCACAGTGAGGCAAACCATAACCCTTAAGAACCCGAAGCATATGAATTTTACTGTTGGCCCGTTTAACAACACTGTCTATATTTTTATCCCATTTCAAATTAACATTTTGTGTAAAGCGCATTGAGGCAACTGTGTGATGCGCTCTATAAGAACTGTTTTATTATTATTATTATTAAAATGGTCCCTTTAAAAGAAAATAAACACCACATAGTTTCAAACGGATTATGTAATAAAAATGCAAATTGTCAGCAGTATTAAGTTTTCGGCACTTTTATAGCGGAAATCAGACTCCTTATTATCCCTTTAATTAAGCACTAATTAGTGAACCGATTTGGCTTCCTCCAAAATTTGATCTGCCCCATGGACGGATTAAATGGATTATGTAATAAAAATGCAAATTTTTCAAACTATGTGGTGTACATTTTCTTTTAAAGGGACCATTCTGTCGGCAGTATTAAGTTTTCGGCACTTTTAGGGTGGAAAATGGAGACTCCTCATTAATTAAAATTAATTAAAAATTAATTTATTAAAATTACCATTTAAAATTTAATCAGCCCAGTAGATGACTGAGTTAGGTAACACCGTGAAATAAAATACATTTCTATGAGAATTTTAACAATTTCATTGCCAGAGTCTCAGAACTCGTGTAATAACAAATAAGATTTTATCACCTTTTACTACATTCGTTTGGGATTTTAAGACCGCGGCTGAAACCGCGGCTGGATTTTGGGCCCAATACGCGGCTAGGTTTAGTCAGGTAATGAACCTGGAATTTCCCGCGCGCGCGCTGAAGGCTGTGCCGTGGCGTTCGATGACTGTACACATAAATACCTTTGTTGCCATGGTCTGCCGGACTGTTCACACTTTGAACGAGCACCCCTATGACTCGATGATGGCTAATTGAACGCACCCATTGCTCTCGCAACGTAACTGGATTATAATAAACGTTTATGAAGCGTGTTTTTCATGGTTTACAAACCCTTCAATTTTTCGTCAATGATCGTATTTTGAGATGTACCGAGTGCATAATACTTCTTTTTTTTATCGATAGTCAACCTTTACAAACGACAGACAAGTGTATAAAGCTTTAATTTTCTCTGTTTGTAAACCATGAAATTTTGCGACACACTAACTAGTTCATTTTCATTATTTACAAACCCTTCAATTTTTCGTCAATGATCGTATTTTGAGATGTACCAAGTGCATAATACTTCTTTTTTTTATCGATAGTCAACCTTTACAAACGACAGACAAGTGTATAAAGCTTTAATTTTCTCCGTTTGTAAACCATGAAATTTTGCGACAACGCTAACTAGTTCATTTTCATTATTTATAAACCATGAAATTGTGAGCCAACGATCACTTTCAATTATTTACAAACCATCGAAATGCACGCCTATTGACTATTTTTAATTGTTTACAAACCACAGAATCCACAAAATTGATTAGAACGGCGCAGTTTTGATTGTTTATAAACCATGGAATTGTACGTCTACTAACCCGGCCAATTTTCATTATTTATAAACCATAGAAAATCAGACCCTGGTGCAAGTTTCTTGGTTTATAAACCATGTAATTGCGCACCAGTGATAGTTTTGTATTATTTGTAAACCAGAAAAACGTGCAGCAATGTGCAGTATTCATTATTTATAAACCATGGAATTGTCTATGAACGATACAATTCTCTTGTTTGTAAACCATTGAAATGTACACTCGTCGGTTTCATTAATAAAGTATGGAACGCCGAGGTCATTTTCATTATTTGTAAATAATGAATTTGCACAGCTACAAGTATATTTCCTGATTTGTAAAGAATCGTGTCGGTACAAAACGAAGTTTTAATGGTTTGTAAACCATAAACGGCCTTTGACACAAATGCATTATTTACACAGAATTAAGATAAACCATGGAAAAAACATGCTATAATTCGCCTAAATAATTAGTTGACGAACGGCGCCCCATATACTCATGCTTACCGAGGCCCTGTTGAAACCGGCCCAATTTCGTGTTTAAAGGCAACAGCCGCCTTCTTCACAGATTTGCGGGATTTCCTCAGGGCATTGTAACGTCGCTTAGCAGAGTGGAAATTCCCTAAGATCTCAGGATGACCTTTTACAGCACACTAATCGATTTTGTATGGTTTAAATGCGTGCTCGCTAAGGTTGCCACTATTAAGAACAACCCAACCATAAAAATGCCTGCTCGCTAATGTAGTTAAAATAACTGCTTTCGATGAAGCCACAATTTAAATTCACGTGCACGTTTTTAATTTATGGGCACGTTTTTAATCGTTAAAAATTGTTTTTGGCAATACAACCAGAAATGAGACTAAAAATATAGTTTCCCAACAAACAATTTATGATTTCGCAATATACGGTACAGTCATGCATCGCTTATTCACATCAATAGATTTTCACGGTTCATTAATTTCATTGTTAGGGCCACCTAAGTAAATTCGGCACAAGATCACCCATTCAATTCCATGTACATGTATCGTCAGACCCCCTAAATCCACGCGGTCCTATTTCTACGCACTCGCGTTAATGTTGCCGGCCAATGCGCGCGCGTGCATAAGCGTTAGGTGCGCAGAATATGGAGGGTCGAGGATATTGGAAAGTAATTAAGGTATGTAGGCCTACATGGTGTTCGTAGGACATTCCCAACAAGAATAACAAAAGCAACTCGCGCTTCGCGCTGGTTTCTACGGCTGGAACTAACTCACAAGACCACGTGACTTTTCGGAACCAGAATCTGGTTGTTCCGAAAAGTCACGTGACCCTTATTTTTTGAAAAATGCTCAAAAACGGCAAAATTTGACGGCGTCTTTTCAGGATATATCTAATTTACTCTAGAAAGCGCTTCAGAATAATGTATGGGTCTATTTCGAGCCCAAAAAGCCGGTGTGTCTCTTTAATTGAACATTTCTTTTGTAATGAAGTTGACATCGAAACATGTAGAAATAAAGATGAAATGTTCTTCAAACACTACGGTATGGTCTCTTTTACCATGGGCAAAGCAAGCCTTGCCAGATGATCAGTATGATGTGTGACCCCCACGGGCGTTGATGACAGCCTGGCAGCGGCGCCTCATGGCGTGGATGAGTCGGTTGATGGCGGCCCTCGGAATGATGTTGCCCCAGGCTTGCAAGATGGCCTGACGCAGTTCTGCAGCTGTTGTTGGTCCTGGGTGAATCTAGTTGAGCTGCCTTTGGGAGTTGGTCCCAGAAATGTTCAATGTGATTCAAATCTGGGCCGAGTACAGGCCAGGCCATGGTGTTGATGTTGTTGTGCTGCAGGAAGTCCTGGCTGTGTGTGGACGAGCGTTGTCTTGCTGTATTGACAAAGGTTCTGTGAACCTGAAAAAATGGCATAGCATGAGAGCGTAGAACCTGATCAATGTAGTGCAGTGCTGTGATGTTATTCCCCTACCGGGACCAAGATTGTCGAAAAATACAGGTCCCAGGGTTTGGTCGAG
This sequence comes from Henricia sp. BOLD:AAB3569, assembly GCA_037783545.1. Classification (NCBI taxonomy): domain Eukaryota; kingdom Metazoa; phylum Echinodermata; class Asteroidea; order Spinulosida; family Echinasteridae; genus Henricia; species Henricia sp. BOLD:AAB3569. The sequence goes on from JBBELK010000720.1 coordinate 160,184, forward strand.
GGCTGATTCCACCCTATACCATCTCGTTTAGTCCACTGTGGACATTGTGTTCCATGATACAGCCGTCAACATAGCACTCACCTCTGCTTCGTCATACTCTGACGCGCCCATCAACATGATTGATGCGGTAGCGGCTCTCATCAGTAAACAAAATGTTTCGCCATTGCTGCCAATTCCAGTTTATGTGATTCTGGGCCCACTTCAGGCGCGCTACGCGGTGCCTTTGGGTGAGGACTGGTCCTCTAGCTGGACGGCAGTTTTTGAGGTCCACTGATGGGTTTATGGTGGTTCCCAATGGTGTTCCTGGCAGTTTCATTGGATGTCCAGAACCGATCTCTCACATGTTGCAGAAAGATATGGCGATCTCGTCTTGATTGATTGATTAATGGTTTATTCTCAAAACAAAGAAACTCGCAGCCCGAAGGCTGCATTGCTTTCTTTTTACATAAAATTGTAAAACAAACAAAACAAAATGTGCTGTTAAAAATTTAACATTGAATTAAAAAACTATGAAAGTAAGAGGCCCTAGACCAAAAAATTGAATTACATATTAAAAAGATAAACATTTCTTAAGAATTACATACTATTCAAAACATCTCTGTACTGGATGACCGTCACACTATGAACATCTAACAATGGAAATTGGGCACACACCATTGTTACTAACAATGGGGTTACAATGAACATGTACATGTTTTTGCTCATAGTGTCATGACTGGGTCAATTATTGTTGATTGATCAAGTTGATTAGAAATGGAACTGCACCATTGCGAAATCTGTTAGTTTTACATCTAGGGTGAGGTAGTTTTTTCGTTTTACGAAGAGCTCTATTGTTAATTTTGGAAGGAATGAAGTGAGACATATTTATGTTTGTTTCTAAATCCTTTGCAATTTTAAACACAAAGCATTTCGTCTGTCACTAAGTGTAGATAGGTTAAATAACTCTAAAGCACATTATAATCCCCACTTAAAATCAATTTAACAACGCGCTTCTGGATTCTTTCTAAGTCAATGACATTTTGCTGTGTAATTGCACCGTTCCAAACTGGGACCACATATTCAAGAAGCGGTCGTAAGTAACCTTTGTATATGGTTATTAGGTCCTCTGCTGGTAAACCATGGCCTTTCAGTGTTCTAAGCATATGGAAACGACAGTTAGCTCGCTTAAGTATACTGTTTATATGAATGTTCCATTTCAAGTCATGCTGGATGTGAACTCCTAATAATTTCACAGTTTGTGATTGTTCTACTGGTTGGTCATGGATATGGAGAATAGCTGACTGAGGTGGATTGCGCATAAAGTTTACTTCCATAGAGGTGCACTTTGCAGGGTTGAGCAGCATGTCATTCAACTCTGACCAGTGCGCAAGGGAGTCTACCATATGTTGTAATTGACTCTGTTCATGAGCAAAACGAGTCTCCACTATGCTCAGGTCATCCACATATTTCCAATAATGCGTGGAACAATATGGGTCCAAGTCTAGTCCCCTGAGGTACTCCTGCATGCATTAGGGTCCAGTTGGACAAGGTGCCCCTATAGCGAACACACTGGTGGCGATCAGTAAGAAAATTTGCTATCCAGTAAACAAGTGATGGTTCCACTCCCATGTGTAACAATTTAGTAATAGCAATATTGTGGTTAATACGATCAAACGCTTTACTAAAATCAGCCAAAAGAAGAGTAGATGCCACTTTGTTATTCTTTGCATGCTGATACAAGGTATGTAGTAAATCGATGAGACAATGCGTGGTTGGGAGTCCCTTACGATTGCCAAACTGTTGTTTATCGACGTTGGGTTCAATATCTTGTGCTGTCCATCTGGCAACAAAACCCTCGAGAACTTTGGCGAAATGGTCTGTCAAAGCGATGGGTCTCAACTTATCCACTACTGCTGGGGAGCTTTTAGGAATCGGGATTATTATTGCTCGCTTCCAGACTTCCGGAACAATGCCGGTCTCAAGATAATTATTGAATATGTGTGTTAATGGCGAACTCAGCTCATATGCGATGGTGTGGTCACGCGAGGTCTTCCACTTCGTTGCCTGTCAAGAGTGCTTCCAGTGTTTGCAAAATGTTTCCGAAGGCGGTACAATGTTGACAGGTGTAAGTTGAAAGCAGCTGCCACTGCTGTTGGGTCATCCCCAGCTGTTATTAATGTTAATCTTGGCATCCTGGCTGTGTCACAATTGATAGTGGCAATAAGCGTGCAATGGTCTCTTTTTATTGCTCATGCATCAGTGAACACATCTCACACATTAGGTTTCTCCATCTCAACTTGCACTTGCTCTCAGCGTGCTCCAGATGTATCTGGTAAAATATGATTGTCACTTGGGTTTAGGCAGCAACGGTCGAAATATTCACATAACAGCTTCGATATGCATGATTGCGTAAAACTTGTGTGCGCTAAACATTTCTAAGTCTCGGATTGACTGCATTCTTTTCAATCAAAAAGTGCAAATGTTTTTCACGTTTCTTTTGTTGCTCAGTATAGTATTGTGGTTTGGTACGGCCAAGCTTTTCAAAAATGAAAACTGACTTTTGACCTTGTTCCTCATTAGTCAAACAGTTTTTGACATAAGTAGTGAAAGTTATCAAAATATGGTGGTCTCGAATCATGGTAGTGCAGTTGTTCCTCACTGATTTGAATAGGGCATCTGCACGTTAAGCAGAAGGTCCGCAGATCGAATCCTGGTGGGGATTTTACTGCATCCAGATTTCCCAAACTCGATCATGGACATTTGTCCACATTTGTATCGAATTAATTCACCTCGGCGGTCCCTGGGTTATAATCCCTAAAAATATAATCACTTATTCATACTTAATAATTGGGGCAAGCTGGGCAGGAGTTTGTTATATCATTGTAGGGCTTGCTAAGCTCATGTGCATGTGCATGTGATAGCCAATCCCAATCAGTGAGAAACAACTGCACTACCGTGATTCGAGACCACCAGTTGGCTTCCTATCTCAATTGGTAGGATGTCTGCATGTTAAGCAGATGGTCCGCGATTCGAATCCTCGTGGGGCCAAGTTGCTTTTCACTGCATCCGGATTTCCTAAACTCGTTTCTTCCTCCATGACTCGATCAAGGACATTTGTCCACATTTGTATCCAGTATTTTTTAATGCGGAAAAGCCCTGTGTTTATCTCAGGATTTACACAAGACCTCTGGTTTGTAGTTGTTGTGCTCCATCGCACTTGATGCAAGTTTACTACCCAAACATCTAGAGCCAATTTTCTGCTTTGTAATTGTTTCGTTTCAAAATGGCACTGTCTCAACATTAATTTTAAACCACAAATTTGATTATTTTTTTAATGGAAAATCTTTGGCTGTAAATATCGGATATTCCTGTATTTGCCTTTGTGTGTAAATTTAAAAACAGTAAAACTGGATACAGTAAATAAACTTCTGAAGGGAAGAAACATGATAGATGTGTATATGGTCACTCATTCACCAGCGTGGATTTTCTTGTCTTTTCAAGTGACCACTCCTTGTGAATGTCTTATCACAGTGGCTGCATACATCTGGCCACTCACCAGTATGGGTCCTCATATATTTCAAATTGCTACTTTCTGTGAATGGCTTACCACAGTGGCTGCATGCATGTGTCGCTGACCAGTATGGGTTCTCATGTGAGCTCTCAAGCCACTATACTGTTTGAATGTCTTATCACAGTGGCTGCATGCATACGGCTGCTCACCTGTATGGATTCTCATGTGTATCTTCAAATGACCACTCTCTGTGAATGTCTTATCACATTGGCTGCATGCATATGGCCGTTCACCCGTATGTATTCTCATGTGTATCTTCAGATGACCATTCTCTGTGAATGTCTTATCACAGTGGATGCATGCATATGGTCGCTGACCAGTATGGATTCTCATGTGTATCTTCAAATGACTACTCTCTGTGAATGTCTTATCACAGTGGCTGCATACATGCGGTCGCTCACCAGTATGGATTCTCATGTGTCTGACCAAGACGCTACCCCTTGTAAATGCTTTACCACAGTGACTGCATGTATATGGCTGTTCACCAGTATGGATTCTCATGTGTATCTTCAACTGACAACTCTCTGTGAATGTCTTATTACAATGGCTGCATGCATATGGCCGCTCACCAGTATGGGTTTTCATGTGGCTATTCAAGCGATAATACTGTTTGAATGTTTTATCACAGTGACTGCATGCATATGGACGCTCACCAGTGTGGATTCTTATGTGTATCTTCAAATGACCACTCTCTGTGAATGTCTTATCACAGTGGCTGCATACATGCGGCCGCTCACCAGTATGGGATTTCATGTGTCTCTTCAAGGCGCCATTCTCTTTGAATTTCTTACTACACTGGCTGCATGCATATGGCCGTTCGCCAGTGTGGGTTCTCCAGTGGCTTTTTAAGTGACAATTTCTTGTGAATGTCTTATGACAGTGTTTGCATGCATATGGCCGATTGGCCTCGTCACCATCAGTATGGAATTCCATGTCTCTCTTTACAGCAAAAGTTTCATTTCTTCCCTTTACGTCGATCATTAGGTGAAGTTGGTTTGCTTCGTGTATTCTTTATGTATTTTCTTGCATTGTCTCAAGGCGGTTCTCTGTTGGCATGTTATCACAGTGGCTGCATGCGTACGGCCGCTCACCAGTATGAGTTCTCATGTGTAAAACTAAACTACTACCTGCTGTACGTCTTACTACACCGACTGCATGCATATATGGCCACTCACCAGTGTGGGTTCCATGTCTCTTTAAAGGACCACACTGTGTGAATGTCTCATTACAATGGCAGCATACACATATGGCCGATCACCAGTAGGAGTTCTCATGTGTCTTCAAGGCATCTGCAAATGTCTTATAATGGCTGCATGTGTGATGTTGCTCACCAGTATGGACTCTCATGTGTTTGTTACAGACACTACTCCGTTTGATGTTTGTTTAATGCACCAGTATTTGTGAGTGTTTTATCACAGTGGCTGCATGCAAACAGTCACTCTGTTTTCATGTGTACCTCCAAGTCGTTATTCAATGATAATGTTAATGTCTTATCACAATGTTTGCATGCACATGACCTCTTGGCCTCATCATTATCATGGATTTCCATGCGCCTCTCCTTACAACAAAAGGTTACTAACTCTACTCGTCAGTTGAAGTTGATGTGTTTTCTCAAGGATACTTCTTCATTGAAATGTCTTATCACAGTAGCTGCATGCTTATGGCCACTCTCCAGCATCTCAATACTTCTTTCCAGAGGATTTCTCAAATGTAAGCACCCACGGGGCTGCAGTTCATAACCCTGAAGTAGCCTTTAAAGAGAGGACAAAGAAATGCTCAGTTTCAGACGTTGCAGGTAAACCTCCAGAAGGGATTGATGACCCACATACTGACTTGGGCAGGAATCGAACCAATAGAACTATACGTGCGTGACCATGTATATGGCTGTTATGTACTTCAGGAATTGCAAGGAAATTAATTACTCTTGCTAGTCTTCCTATTGAATTAATTAAAATGGTGGACAGCTGCAATGACAACGAGTTTACCCTAATTGTCATTTCACAGTCTAGATTTAGCACATGTACAAAGACGGCAAGTAAATAAAGACGGCAAGTAAATATTTCACATGTATAGCTAACATTAGATTTCTTTCCAGCCAACATGTGTACTAGAAATATAATCTTGTTAATTCAAGTCCGGTTAATAGTTCTCGCTTTCATCCAATACATGTAATTTGGGCCAGGCACTTAGGAACTCTCACAAATGCCATGACATGTTTACGTATGATCAACCAATGTTTCTGTGTGCATATCTAAAATTATATAATAAACCTTATCAACGTTCTCAATGCATCATGAGATTGGATGACAAAGTTTCCCGGCAAAGTGCGCATAAACCTATGAGGCGGATGCCAACTCGGCAACTTTTTTACTCATTTTCACGAAAACCAAAAAGAGTTTAAGAATCAACCTCTCACCACTTTTTCTTTTATACAAATCAAGCATATTGACAAACATGTCCCGAAACATAAATGTTGCAAATTTGAGAAATCATCGGGGATTCCCTTCGTAGCTCGGTATGCGAAATGCAACTTGTGCCGTATAGCCACGGTGCAGTTTGATCGAGTGTGCTGCACTGCGAGTCCGTGTTTAAATTCACGGACTCCTCCACCACAAAGGAAATCCCCGATGATTTCTCGCATTTGCAGCATTTCTGTTTCAGAACATGTTTGGGTATTTTTTTCGTATACATTGAACACGGATTTGGGTGAAGTTATATAGTGCAATCGATAGCTTATTTAATTCGAAGATATACTTCCCACTGACACTTCCGTCGCAAATGTTGCATTTCTGAGATAAATAAATGATAAAATTACTGCATAAAGTAAAGCACAAAATGACGCGGCGAGCGGTCTGTGCGTAAGCGCGACAACAGAGGGCGCTGCGCGCGCGCGTGAATGGTTATCTTGTGCACTAACTGAAGGCAATTTTTGAAGTAGAAAATGTGATTTTTCTACAGAAAAGCAACATTTGCGACAAAAGTGCAAGTGGGAAGTATATCTTAAAATTATGTGTTGATTCCAGGAGGTAATTTCCTAAAAATCTTTGTTCAATGTATACGAAAAAAATACCCATGTTTGTCAGTATGTTTGATATGTATCAAAGAAAAAGTGGTGAGAGTTGATTCTTGAACTCTTTTTGTTTTCGTGAAAATGAGCAGTAAAGTTGGCCGAGTTAATTGGCATCCGCCTCACAGGTTTACGCACATTTAGTGGGGCAATTTTGTCATCCAACCCATGATGCATTGAGAATGTCGACAAGGTTTATTCAGCAGAAGGGGCTTTGGTAATCCAAAACAGAACATGGGATCATTTAATAATAATTTTAGACGAAAATCGCTATTTGTTTTGGTATACATTGACTTGAGCAAACCTCCTGGAATCAACAGATCATCAAATTCTAAGATATACTTCCCACTTGCACTTCTGTCGCAGTTGCATTTCTGAGATAGATAAATGATAAAATTACTGCATAAAGTAATGCACAACAAGACGCGACGGTCAACGACAACGGCGCTATCGACCGAAAAATCACATTAGCCGTAATAACATTAGGCCTATTACTATAGTTCTAGTACACCCAAACGTGACCCACATGTGCTATATCATGTATATCTTTCCCCAAACCTGATAATACAAACCAGAACAAGACGATGATTCTAAATAAAGAGAATTTTACCTGGAAGTTTGATGAAAAACGCACAGACCATGGAGGTAGATAGACTAGACCAACGGATGTCAGACAAGTCGACCGTTGAGACAGCTCGACTTAATGGAAATGTATACACGTGGAGCGGAATAAGTTGCATAACTGTTGCAGGACCGGTCAAATAATAAATTAAATAAGTTAATACGCAAATGATGATAAATTAGTTTAAATAATAAATTACTAATCACCGACTAGAAGTCCACCCGAAAAATCCCCCGTCAAAATCCCCGGTACTACCTAGCCCAGGTTGGACTCCGTACCGCATACTACATGTATAGCGAGTTGTCTCAACGGTCGACTTGTCTTTCCATTTATCGCACATACGGTCGAGTTGTCTCAACGGTCGAGTTGTCTTTTCATTTATCGCACATACGGTCGAGTTGTCTCAACGGTCGACTTGTCTCGAGTCGAGTTGTCTCAACGGTCGACTTGTCTGACCCCCCGCGTGGATATCCGTAACATTACGTCGTCTACTCGCTTGTACTGTATTTAGTCCGTATTTTTGGGTGGCGAACGTACTCCAACCTGTACACATGATATTTTCGGGTAATCTACCAAGGCATTTCTGCCAAATTGTTGCTGTAAAGGCTGCTGAAAATGTACTTTGTGCACAAATAACCTAGTGCGTGTTGTCACGGAGTTATACCGTTGCTACAGGGTTGGCCTCGTTCTGGATTCAATATGGCCGATTCGTGCTTGGAAGACCAAGTAAAACAGTACAGATGACATGACATTTATTTTCACAAATATCAAATTTTAATTTCCACTCTTATATGCAAAAGCTGCAACTCCGACAACAACACTGCTCTTAGCCTAAGGGACAAAATACCAACAATGTTGTAAGCTTTACAATAATTCAATGGCTTCAAAAAATCAAAGTACATTGTACAACATAACTTGAATTCTAACTGGCTTTGACAAATTCATGATTTGATATAATAATAAAGGTTCAAAAGAATTTCTCTTGGAGTGTAAAAAAAAAAGTGTTTTACAATTTTTTTTTCATTTAGATATTTTTTTAACTCGACTAAATTTATTCATTACACATCTCCTTATAGGCCAAAGCATGTAGCTCTCACAATTTAAATAAACACTCATACACAATTTAAATGAACACTCGTACATTCCTGGTTTTGCGTACCGGTGGCCACTACGATTACATATGCAGCACGATATGAGGCAGAGGGTATCCCCCTACCATTGTTCCCCGTTGTGTCTTAAACATCCAAGGAATTTCCAAGGAATTCATTTCAGTTTTTAGGGGGGGGGGGGTGTTGGTGCGTTAAGAAATGGGAAGAGTGTGTTGAGGTATAGGGGCGGTAGGGGCGAGTCCCTTTGCCACATATCGTGCTGGGTATACACGATTAGACTTCTTAGTCAATCTTAGTTAGACCGTACTCGACTTACAGTGACCCATAGTCGATCCTTACCAACTGTCTTCAATCGCTAACATGTCCCGGTGGAGTTTTCAGTGAAATACTTTGTTGGGATCAACTGGGAAGAAATTGAAATTGTAGTAAAACCTAGCAGGAACGTGGACCCCTGGGGCCGCCGCAGTGGCCTGTAGGGGCCACTAGTGCTGCCTTGCACAATCCTGTTGGGGCCACTATAGCCCTAAAGTTAGGGCTGTAAATTGCTCGCTTTTCAAATCTGACTTACACAGTCGCAAATTTGCTGTCAGTAGTGCATGGTGACCTCAAAAATATACAGACAGTTCCACCCTATGACTGCCTTTTAAGTTATAAAATAATACAAGTATAAAACATGCTTTGTTAACTTCCATCAATTTTTTGTCAAATAGAGAAAACTCCTGTTTCCTCAGTGCTGGATAATTCAGACTACTCACAAAAAACTGAAATGCAGTAATTGTTTTCCTTCAAATTTGACTTTATACCGAACAGCAAGACAATTGCAAGAATGTTATCCACTTTCTGATTGAAAAACACAGTCAATCTGAGAGTGGGAATGTTTAGCACACAGAAGCTTTATGCAGTCATGCATTATGAAACGAATTTTTCGATGTCAACTTGCTTGCAAAAGAAATTGTTCAGTTTTGATTAAACTGAACATTTGCATTTCTTTTCTTGCTCGGTATACATTGAAGTAAATCAAAGGGCGTGTTTGTTTCGGACGGATCCAGATTCAGATCTGCGCAGATCCAATCCACGTGACTTGAATTCCTAGTCGAGAGCAGTTACTTTTGTTTCTGCGCGTAAAATAACTCGGGATCTGGATTCGGATCTGTCGTGAAACAAACACGCCCAAAGTTTACAAGTGGTCAACAAAAATACAACACAAACAAAACATGTTTGCTGTAGAGGTGCGCACACAACTGAAGCCATAGTTCCTTATAACAATGACACATGTCTGTGTTATTAATTATATGCTGTACATTATTCACACAAATATGGAGTTGATGTATGGTATGTACAGTTGAAGTTCGTTAATAAGAGATCCTTGGGATCTTTGCAGATTACCTCGTTAATAGAAACCTTGTATACAACAAATAGTAACACAACCGGTAGGAGGATAAGTGTCACTATTCCATATCATGGTGAATTGTCAGGCCTTACACTATGAGCAACTAACAATGAAAATTGGGCACACACCATTGTTATTAACAATGGTTTGTGCCGAATTTCCATTGTTAGTTGCACATAGTGTTAGTTCGTCCTAAGGGTGCACCCAAGTAAATAGGCAATGATCCGTGCGCCAAGCTCATGAATATTTTGTATGCCATCAAATTATTCTTTATTAGAGAGAGTTGCAAGCTGAACGAGTGAGGTGTTGTGTAGAATATGACCATCGCCGTGACGTGGGGTACTTTTTCTTCGAACTATAAACATTTTGGACAATGTAGCTCCTAAAAGTGGCCCTATTTTGCCCAGTTGCGTATGTGCCTTTGTTCCAAAATGGATGCTGGTCTGTTTAGCAATTTTCACTGTTGCAGGTTTAGTATTGTTTCAAGTTGAAATTAGGGAATAAAAGTGCTGGCTTATCCCCATAAAATTGAACAGAATTGAAAAGATGAGACTTCAATGGTTGTTCTGAGAAGCTGAGAGAGTTGCGAGTATTTTAAAATGATTTTTGAAAATTGGGCATTTAGCATTGGTTCCTATGGGAGCCATATTTACTTGTGTGCAACCCTAAGGACAGACACCCCAAAGGTAGCATACGTGGGGTGGTGTACAGGCTCAAATGCTTGGAGGAGAACTGTAGGGAGTATTACATAGGCGAGTTTTTATCAATCCCAGATGAATGAGAATTTACACAATTCTCAGGAATAATAATGATTCTTTATATTAGTGACCTTGCATCTGGCCCAACTCGGCCAAATGTCTTTGCTAATTTTTGTCTTCTTTTTTCCTTTTTGTATTTTATTTTGGTCACAATGAGCTATCGGTTTTCAATTGTGCAAAACCACGCGCAAATAAAACCCAATTTAATATAAGATGTTATATGAAAGTTTGCATTTTTAATGATATTCAAACTTAAAATTTAAATGGTAATATTTGCTAAATAGTTATTTTTCCTCACAAATATAAAAAAGAAAGTTGACATGTTCAGCCTTATAGTTTTATAAGAGGAGACAATTTTGACCACAAAATTATTTTAACAAATTTAGAAAGAAGTAACATCCAGTTTATGTTTTCCCACCCCTTCCCGGGCTACCCAACCTAGGAGGTGGAGATTGTCACTTTTCGTGGGGCAAAATGTAGGTGACAAAAATACCCACCTACAGGTACAAAACATGCGCATGTCGCTATCAGATGCAGACAGTTTTATTTCAATGGGTCAAAATCCCCACCCTGGGGCAGCACGTGGGGAGGGGGAGCATAAATCATTTCCACATTTCTTGGAAGCAGTTAGACCCAAGACATGGACACGGAAAAAAAAAGCGTCACACATGTACTTACATGCAAAGGAGCTACATTGTATTTTAGTTAAGTTATTATTTACCGACAATTACTTCACCACATCTCAAGTTTCATCAAACAGGGGCGTGGCATCCCCGCCCATGCTGTGTGCGGGTGTGGTTGATATAGACATGGGGCTGGGCTCGGGGTAAGGGCTTCGCTCCGAGTACCGCTGCTTGGGGCTACGGCCGGTTTGGCTTCGAGGACTCGGCTGGGGGTAGTTCCTTGGACTAGGCTGGTAGGTCCGCCGTGAGGAGCTGGGGTTGGCAGGGCTGGCTTGTGGGTCTTTGGTCTTCTCCTGTCTGCGTGAGGCCCATTGGGCGGCCTGGCTGGCCCAGTCTACTGATGCTGAGTTGGATCTGGAAGCACATAGGATAGATATTTAAAAGACACTGACCCTGTTCACAGATTGAAATTCCTTAACCGGTTGATGCCGGGATTATTTTTGGCAAATGTGATTGGCAAAAAGTTAGGACAAGGTCAAGCACCACAAATACCGACTCTTGAGAATCATTTCTACATTCATTGTATGAAAATTCCCACCAAAAGATTTCCACACTTTCCACACTCCGAGGCGGCCGCTACGGAACGAGATTTGCTACACTGACAGAGCGTGTAGAAATGAATGGTGGACAATAGATTGCATCGAATAGCCGCCATCTTGTGGGGCAGTTTCTTTGTTCCTTGAGGACATGCATGGTTGCACATATTGTGCTTACATTGTTGAACTGTTTAAGTAATAAAAGGAGCCCCACAATATGGCAGCTATTTGATACGGTCTATAGACTGTTTAAATTGGTCCAACACACATTATTCTATAAACAAGTTTAAGTGCAAGGCTGTGGCTATAGCGATCATCCGGTGATCGCTATAGGGTTTAACAAGATATAACTTGATTTTAACATTAAAATGGCAGTCATCATACCTTGAACCAGACCGCTGCAACTGTTGCTGTAGTGCACTCACAACCTGCTGCGCCGCGGCCGATGAAGAAGAACTCCAATTCTGCTTTGGAGTGGGTTGGTACTGAGGGGTCCTGATGGGGTTGATCTGGGGTGTTGAGCCGCTGGGGACGTGCTGAGGGGTGCGCATGGGGTTGATCTGGGGTGTTGAGCCGCCGGGGACGTGCTGAGGAGTGCGCATGGGGTTGATTTGAGGAGTACGCGAAGGGTTCATTTGAGGGGTGCGACCAGGGTTCATTTGGGGGGTGCGTCCGGGGTTGATTTGGGGCGTGCGCATGGGGTTGATTTGGGGGGTACGCATGGGGTTTTGGGACGGAGTCTGTGGATTAAAATAACAAATGAAATTTACATAATAAGCAGTAAACGATTTCCCCTGTATCGCATCGCAAAATGCGATGCGTTTTTGACAATCTGCAATGCCACTTTTCAAAGTGCATCGCAGTTTTTGACTTTATTTAGCGATACAATTTGCGACACATTTTTTTGAAAAATCTGGTCCTTATTCTTGCACTTCCAGATTAGTTTTGTTAATGTTAGTGACGGCTTACGGCTTACCACGCAAAAGAAGCCCTTATTTGCAGCGTTTAATCATCCATTTTGAATTTGCTATACAAAAATACTGGATTGCTAAAAAAAATTGTAAAATTGCTACGCAAAAAAAGGAATTTGCAAAGCAAATCTACTATCTAATATTTCAGAACGAAATCGTTCACTGATGAGGGTTTCTCTTGAAGCGTTAAAGAGTAGTGGAGCCACTAGCTTTTACTAATTGGACCCAAGGATTAAGTTCGATTCACAACTTTATAGTTATAAACTATGAGCAAGTTCGGGTGCTAACCATTAGTTTATTTGCAATTTATTTTGCACATGCATAGTTTGTTTTTCACCAGAACGCGTCGGCAGGCAAATATAGTCAAACTGGCCGCCGTCAACGGTTTACAAAAAAATACAAGCAATTGTTGCCAACCTTTTTCCCGATGTTTGCCCTCGTATGTTCTACTAAAGACATTTCAACTCGTTCACCAAAAGCTACCATAGAATTGGTTATTAATTCATCTTTAATTCTGATATAAATTAACACTTTTTTAGCGAAAGCTTTTTTAAAAATCGCGTTTGCAATTCCGCCATCTTGAAAAGTGACGTGATTACAACTGACTAGAGATGAACCTACCCACGGGGCTTGGTTCCTCTAGTCAGACTAGCTAGTCAAACCATGCAGCGTTCGGGTGACATCTAGATCGACTACGGTTAGTCTAGTTAACTACAGTCGCCCGCCCGAATTTGCTCTATAGTCTAACAACTTAATACAATCTAAATACAATCTAGTCAATAATGGTTAGTGGCGCTGGTAACTGGTGCCCATTAGGCATTGAATGAATACATTTCCCCATACCTGCATGGCTTGGTAAGATGGTGTCATCATGGGCGTTGTCATTGGGTTGTTCTGGGGTGTGGCATATGGTGGGATGTTAGAGTAGCCCCCTGAGTAGGCTCCATAGCGAGCAGCATTGATTTGGGGTGTGGCTCCAGGCGTCTGGCGGGGTGTGGCAATGCTCATGCTTGGGGTGGCATACATCTGGCTGAAGCCTGCCCCGGATTTCTGGATCATTGGGGTACCTGCCATGTGTGGTCCAGACATTGTTATGAATTACAAATACTTGATACAAACGTTGACAACTGTCCATGAGTTTGGGAAATCTGTATGCAGTGAAAAGCAAATTGGCTCCACCAGGATTCGAACCGAGACCTTCTGCTCAAAGTGCAGATGCCCTACCAATTGAGCTATAAAGCCAACTGGTGGTCTCTAATCACGGTAGTGCAACTGTTCCTCACTGATTGGGATTGGCTATCACGTAAGCTCAGCAAGCCCGACAGAGGGATAAACCCTTCAATGAGATAACACAACCCCTCCCAGAGATCATTTAAGATTCGCCCCGTTTAAGAAGGTCCACTTGGAAATCATAGTTTAATAAGAATTTGAAAATTTCTTTTGTAATTAAGTTGACATTGAAATATTCACTTAACAGCTTTGTTGATGACGGCATAAAGCTTCTGTGTGCAAAAAATGTCCACTCTCAGATTGACTGCTTTGTTAAATCAATAGAACAATCTTGAAAGCAATGTCAAACTTACCCATGTAACTGTATACTGCTGGTGTTCGTTCTGGTGCACCAACTGGAGTACGATGCACACTTTGTGGCGTTACACCTGCAGATAGTTATAGCAAATGGATTGGCCATAGTCAGGAATGTCCACATATTTGAAATTGTCATTAAAAACTCTCCAGGCATTTTTATGGGTTTTGTGCAAAAACGAGGCAAGTGCCTTACCCAGGGACACAGACACGTTGGTCATAGTGGGGGTCGAACTCGCAACCTCTGATTGGGAGTCCTGCTTCATACCCACTAGACCACACACGCTCCCCAACACATGGTTGACTATAGTTGACTATAGTTTGACTATTTCAAACGGAACGCAGTCTAGTAAACGATGGTTAGTCGTGTCTGGTCGAACATTTGGAACCAGCCCACAGGGCACTGTGGCACTGATCACTGGTACCCATTACGTAGAGTTGGTGCAGCATTTTGCACGAAACCAACTGACTAACCAAAGGCATGCGGACTTGCACGTTAATGCGCATGTGTGTTGCCAGGATGACGTTCGACCAGTGGTGAACTCTAGTCGTGAATCGAACTTGCTCATGTACATAGTCTTGTGCTGAGTTGTGCTATCAACGAGTCTGGGACAGGTCTTACAGTGTGACTGCTAGGCTGACTGGGCTACGTCCGGGCCACGCGCGAACCAAGTCACACGACTGACATGGTCACAGGTGATCGCATCTTGAAAATGACTGGGACATTAGTAAATAAAACTAGCAGTGAAGAATCTCTCATAAACAGTGAAAACAAAAATATTGCTCTATTAACCAACCTGGGATGGGATCCCTGAAGTGTTCCTTAAACCATCTTAGGAGGGCATTGACCGATGTGTGTATCTGACCCCTGTAGCGATACCCATCAGGTGTGACCGTTGCATACTCATGTCGGACCTTGTTACGTGGCTGGTAAGACAGCAAGAACTTGCCTGGATACTCCTACAGGAAGAGAAATAGAGTATGTGTTTGTTGCAATGAGTTGACAAAAATAACCTTGCTCGAAGGTAATGAACACCACATGAATTTGTGACACGTTCTGTCAAAATGAGTCAGATGTCGTCCAGACTGGGGCGAGTTTTTGCGACCAGTTTTAAAAATCAGCGGGAGCTCCAGGGGGGATTGCAATATAACCGTCCAAGTCTGAGATACATATGGGTCATTCTATAAATTTGGGGTCCACTTTTTCTGTCCCCGTTACATCCGACATCTTGTAAAATGTTGTATTTTGTAAATTCAGGACATATTCTTTAAATGCCATAAAAATATGGTTTAAAGGCATTTTTAATGATACTTGTATGGCAAATAGCAGTATTTCAGGTGTAACGGGGACAGAAAAATGTCACACGTTGGACCCCAAATTTATAGAATGACCCATATATCTTAACTGAGTTTATGACATCTTAGCTACGACATATTAAAAAATGTCTTGCAATATCCAAATGTTAGGACGTCTTAGCTAAGACATAAATGTTTGAATGTCTTTAGTTTGTAAATGGTGTTTCAATCGCAGCCGGTGTGTTTGCATACAGTCGCGCATGCACACTACACTTGCCGGTCGTTGCTGCCGTACCGTACGCGTGCTGGTGGCATGAAAAGCGTTGAGAAAACATTTGAAATTAACATGGGCCCAGCTTGAATCGTAATTTCCTTTAAGCAAAAACAGAGTTTAAGAAAGACAAACTATCAAAAAATTGACTTTTGAACACAAGATAGGACACATAAATTTTCATTGCAAGAAAAAATCATCTATGATGTCTTAGTGATGTCAGAGTTAGGACATCTTTAGTGTATACCCAGTAACCATGGTAACACACAAAATATGACGTTTTCCCCTCTAGTACTCTATGTAGACCCTACTTACTTTGGTGAAGCTCAAAAAATAAGGGATGCGGGAAGGTGTCTTGCGTTTCTCGGAACTGATGAGTTTCTCCATGACTTCCCGTTTGCCGCCCTCTGTATCTCGGTAATACTTGTGTTGCAAGGTGTCGCGCACGAACGCGGCCATGGGCTGGATGTGACGTGCGATGATTTCATCCAAGTCTTCAAACTCCTGTAAAGTGCGAACAAATCTTGAATGCAGCAGGTCTACAAACATTTCCAATTGGGTCTTTCTATAAAAACAGATGCCCAACTGTGACTTTTTAATGTACATATATTTGTAAAAATGGCTTTTTAAAGTTACCATTTAATATTTTTAAAAAAAATTCTTGTAAAATAAATTTATAAATAGTGTAGAATATGTATGTCTGTTTTCAATACTGGAGACCTTTTCCTCCGTGGATGTCAATCATCTTCTCTCAAAACAAAATAAATATCTTAAGATAGATCTAAGGAGATAACTTCAGCTAAAGAACTGCAACGAATAGTGCCACAACATACCTTCCCGAAAGCCCCGTGTGCAAATTTCCAATATACCGTATGTAACAAAGACACCAACAAATGTCACAAAGTATGTAACATTAAATAGGAAATTTGTACACAGGGTTTACAGAAAGGTATGTTGTTGCACTATCTGTTGCTTAAGTTATCTTCTTAGATCTGTCTTAAGATATTTCTTTTGTTTTGAGAGAAGGTAACTAGCATTGCACAGAGTTATGATCCTGGTGAAAAAGTCTCTCCAGTATTAAAAACAGACTTATATATATATGTGTTGGTATCATCGTTTTATAATATTCAGAAGAATTGTTTAACGACATAAGAGGGGACAGTCACACTAATATATTTTTCTGCAATTACGATAATTTTTTTATTTTTTTGGACCAGTTCATTTCTGGAAAAGGTAGTTGCTGTTTTATCTACGATCTGTACTTCAGTTCAAATACCATTATGAGCGAAATTTTAATAAATCTTTCAATAAAAGTTTCAAAATGTCACACTTGCATTTAGAGGATTATGGGTAATTTCCAAAATTAGGGGTCCAAAAGTGTGACATGCTTTTTAAGATTTCCAAGTGTTTTTAATGATTGAAAGTGGTTTCCCGGTAGAAAATAATTATTTTTATTTGAACAAATGCCACTCAAATTTAATGTTTGTGTGTAGATATGGCACCAAGGTTAATGCAAACTAATTCTACAGCCAATTTTCATTGGCGTAGGTAACCAAACTCCTATTTAATACCATGGAACAAATTATAAGCCTTTATGGTCTTTTGTTTTGAATATTTCTCAGGAATCAGAAAACAAAATATTGAAGAAAATGATACTGCCCCCTATAATCACAGGCCACAGTCCATTACTGAGAATTTGTTCTCATAAGTGGTGATTTTTGAAGCAGAGAGTGTCGTACGTAACTGGGACACCAACATTTTGGACCCCTAATTTTGGGAATTACATGTACCCTTATACAAGATTATTGAATAGTTCTCATCAAGTTTTGGGCAACATCAACAGATAAGGGTGTTGTTCCAATTAACGAGGCCATATAATGTTCATATGCTGAAGGCAAATGTTTTCTAAAGCCCAGTATTTATAAAAAAAATAATAAACAAATAAACAAAAAATATTAGTTCAAAAAGTGTCACAAAGTAAGAATGACACTGTGTCCCATTTTCATTGAATGACTAAGTTACATTTATAGCATTTTTATTTAAGATGAACATTTTCTATTAAAAAATGAAAATTAAAGGATTGAGTTTAAGCAGTTTTGAATTCACAACCTTGGTGTTGATTAGACTGGTTCCCGTCCACATATTCCACACAGGAGAATATAAGTACAGGTAACACGCACGGCCAAGTTACAAATAAAAAATAATAAAATAATAATAACCACGTGACGGGCAGAATTCTGCCCGTCATGGCTGCCCTTTACCGATCCCTATATTTTCGCAATAAGCGAACCAATCTATAGGGATCGGGAACCAATCTAGGTGTTGATATGAGACAGCAACTCAAATGCCAAGACTAGTTTGCTTTAAAAAATTTGTAATTTTATGCATCACCCACCTCACTTCCAATCCAGAGTGAAGTGCCAAGACTGAAGATATTCTCTTTGCCTTCTTCTCGTACGTCAATGTGAGCGTAGATCCCGTCGTCTACTTTCCATGTAACGGTCAGGTGATCGGATCCCTGTTCAAAATTAAAACAATTTCAAATTGAGCAAAGAAATTTTGACTAACCAAAAATGTATTTGGGTCTTTCTATAAATTACGGGTCCAATGTTGGTGTCCCCCGTTACATTTTACATCTTGTTTTTGTAAATTCAGGACACATTCTTTAAATACTTTCCATCTCAAAGAGTGAGTACATAAAGTACAATTCATACTGCAAAATGGTTTAAAAGCCATGTTAATGATTTTTGTACGAAAAATAACACATATCAGGTGTAACGGGGGACACCAAATGTCACACCTTTGGACCCCTAATTTATAGAAAGACCCATTTGCAAGGACTGTTTTAAAGGCCCTGTAGATGATCTGTTTTTGAGCGATTCTGCGAATAAAACCATTATAAATCAAAAGAAAGACATCAACAAACTCATCCGAAGAAATTTCAGCTTTGTCAAATGTACCACGTTTAAAAAAACATGAAAATCAATTTGCACTTTCCTGGTCTTGGCAGGTCGTTTCAAATATTCGTTCTCAGTTGATCGGGTACTGCTTGCGTCATGCACTCTGTGGCGCACATATACTGTGTGTGCGCGCAATTCATAAAAATGCATCGCGTTGGAACACGCACACGGAGTACACAGCGCCCATGCATTTTGGACCGCGTAGATGCAAACCAAAAATAACTAAATCGTTTGCAAACGATCTAAATAATCTCATCTTTACGGATTATTTCTGGTAAAATTATATTATTTTGAGCGAAAAACTTTCATTGGAAAGTTGCTATTAATTCAATCTTTACTTTCAGAACTTTTCCCCTGTAAACTCGTCGATTACGTTTTGGGGTCATTGCAAATAATACACTGGGCGTTTTACTGCATGGCATTCCGACATACCTTACTACTGGGTCTGACGACTACTTCCCCCAGGTCCATATTGACCAGTAGCTTCTCAGCATCCTTGAATGTGATATTGTGAAAGGATGGGTGGACGATGACGCGCTTCACATATGCTGTGCAGAACAAAAAGTTGGGTTAAAATGTCATCAACAATTCTGGTGATAACAAAAATCACTGATTCATCACAACCCTGTAACCGATCCCCTAAAGTCGGGCCACAGTCAGGCAAAATCTGCCCAAACGTCCGTCCAAAGTATATGGGTCTTTCCATAAAAACAGGAGCCAAAGTGTGACATTTTGATGCATTTGTAAAAATGGCCTTTTCAAGTTAACAAAATTGTTTAAAGAAATTTGTGCCATTTCTAAATAATGTAGAATATTTAAAATAATTTACAAATGGTTGGACATGTCTTGGTATCATAGTCTTGAAAATATTCAAGAAAATTGTTTCACGACGTAAGGGGGGACCCCAACTCTTGCGATTACATTTCAAGTCTTTTTGACCAGTTTCTTTCTAGAAAAGGTAGTTGCTGATTTTACCCAGCTGTAGAACCTGGACTTTATCCATTCAAATTACATTATGAGCGAACATTTTTGCATTTTGAGCGAAAGTTTCAAAAAGTTTCACACTTGCATTTAGAAGATCGCACTAGTTTATTGAATCGTTCTCGTTATGTCTTGGGTAGTATCGACAGATAAAGGCGGTGTTCGATTCATGAGGTCATATATTCTTTATATCCCGAGGGTAATCGTTCTCTGAAGTCCGGTAATTATAAAAAAATCAACTCCAGAAATGTCACGACGTAAGGGGACACTGTGTCCCGTTTTTATAGAATAACCCATATAGATATCTATTGGCACACATTCTACAGTGTGATTTTACTACACGTCCTGCTGGTTGGAAAGCAGTTTACAACAGTTTTGTGTTTTAATTTTCACACATTTAAATATGTGAGCCGCTCAACCGAAAGTAGGCCCTTGTCGCACAGGCCAGAACTGAGATAATGGCTCATTTATGCATGTATGTCAAGTAGGGAATTTTTTTATCGATACCAGGATTCTGCTTGAGACTACCTATTAAGTATCCATCTATCACCTAAAGAAGTTCAAGTGAATAAATACTACCAGAAAGCAGTTTTTTCAGTGTTTTTCTAAATCATACCTTCATGAAACTAGGCTAATACAATGGGAAAATCACGATATTCCATGCTTTTTTTCATTGCCTTCGGCAGGGGTTGGCACTATATCCCATCCTATAAAAAAATTGTGCTCTTGGTCATAACGGAAATCGTCGTAACTTGGTCAATTTGTGACGGATTGACACAATGTTTGTAGTTTTGTGAAGCTTATAATATACTCTATCAACCTGATTATTACAACCTGCCCTCTAGCATCGATGCAAAGGTTCTGTATAAGAATCAATGTGAAGTTTACCCTGTGCGGTTTTCTTCTTGCTATCCTCGTCCTTGCGTTGGTCTTTTTCATACTGGGTGTAATCAAAGAACGTATCTTTCTGTGGAGCAAACTCGCCGTTCTTATCCTGCAGGTCCGAGCTGCGACTTGTCAGATCCACACGGAAGTGTTCTATCTCGATTTTGGTGATGCGGCAATGCAATGTCATGCCAACCTGTTGGGAGACAAATTTTTGAAAACAATGAGATTCTGAAATTAGAAATAAAGAGGAAGGCATCTTGCTAAGGGCACAGAAAGACTAGAAATGTAAAAATCTGTTTATAAGGCAAACTTTCTTTCTCGTGGCAAAAGGTTGGGAGTGCATCTTATACACAGAAACAGCCGGCCATGGCCGGCACGATTTCATTTCTGTCCGGACAAAAGTAGAAGGCATAAGAACCAAATTAGTTTCAAATAAGGGAAAGCACACAAATCTAACTGCCGGCAATGACAGCAGTTAGATTTGTGTGTCTTTTCTAAGCATCCTAGATGTACATTTTATGAGTGTGAATAATAAAAATATTTTTAAACCAATTCATCGGCAACTTTTTGATGAACGGGTGCAGCCAGTGAATGCCATATTAAGCTGGTCAACCCTTGTTGCATGTACATGTATGCACACACGGTACATGACCATGTAAGAAGTGTTATGGCACCCTCTATTTACTGAATCAATCATTTGAATCAGTCAAAGGTTGCTCTATCCATTCTTTCTAGAGGCTTGCATAACTAGAGCGCATAAATGAAATTTACACATGCTCAATGTGCACAAGGAAAAAAAAATAATGTGTATTTGCTGTCAATATTTTGCTGTAAGCTTGCTGCATAAACATGGTAATTCTATTCCCCTGAAAGCTTAAATGTTGGGGTTGGGCCTTGTAATGGGTGCACCTTTTTTACACAATTATTTACAGTACCTTTGCCACTTTATGACATGAACAGGTTTTTAATGGTCAGACAGACTGCTCCAAGATGATCAATTGGGAAGCAGCAAGTCTGACAAAATGTTTTGCTCAATCTTTTCATAAATTTTGGGATTTTGTGAGGTTAGTGCTTTTTGCAAAACAACAGAACATCTTCAAGATTGGACAACTAGCAGTGTTTTTTGGTATCAAAATCTGGAATACCCTACCTTAACTCTCTCCTCAGGGCTAGACACTCGCTTATCACTGATCATCTTGGTCGGGATAAACCCGCCGATGCTGTTATCCAGCCGTACCCTGACACCAACTGCTTGACCCAGACAGGCTCCACCGTCAAAATGACTCCAGACCTGTGAAGGAAAAATTAAAACAAAATCAGAGTTTCAATGTGAGCCAACAAATTATTGTTTTGCTCATTTCTCAAAGACTATAGCACTTCAGACAAAACTATTTCAGGGGAAGTTTTCTGCCGTCATCATGTTTATATCGTGTAAGTTATGTGTAAATCTGTGAACATTTCTGATTCTTTGAGATACCAATCATGTCTAGCCTTTAACTCCATAATTTGTGAACTGATGAACAACAGGTTTCAGTTCTTGAAAAAAAAATGTAACAAGAAAACATGCAATACTTGGGTCAATTCGTGAAAACAAAATTACAGGTAATGTCATCTTCCTTGCGAGGCAGCTCCTAAGAACAACCGAGTGTCAGTTCATGATGTCACTGGTAATGTGTGCACTGTACGTGGGTCTTTCCATAAAAACATGAGCCAAAGTGTGACATTTTTATGCATTTGTAAGAATGGCCTTTTCAAGTTAACAAAATTGTTTAAAGACATTTCTGTGCAATTTCTAAATAATGTAGAATATTTAAAATAATTTACAAATGGTTAGACATGTCTTGGTAGTATAGTCTTGAAAATATTCAAGAAAATTGTTTCACGACGTAAGGGGGGACTCTGAGGCATTTTTTACCTCTTGCGATTACATTTCAAGTCTTTTTTATCAGTTTCATTCTGGAAAATGTAGTTGCTGATTTTACCCAGCAGTAGAACCTGTACTTTATCGATTCAAATTACATTATGAGCGAAATTTATCACATTTTGAGCAAAAGTTTCGAAATGTCACACTTGCACTAAGAAGATCGCACTAGTTTATTGAATCGTTCTTGTATGTTTTGGGTAGTATCAACAGATAAAGGTGGTGTTCGATTCATGAGGTCATAATATTCTCTTTATGCCGAGGGTAATCGTTCTCTGAAGTCCGGTAATTATAAAATCAATTCCAGAAGTGTCACGACGTGAGGGGGACACTGTGTCCCGTTTTCATGGAATGACCCACGTATGAATAATAGGAAAAATGTCATTTGTATTGACACTTGTTCAGCCTTGTTATTTTACCTCGCTGAGTTCAGGGAAGTTGTCTTGTTGGCAGAATGGACACTGCCACAGTCCGGTCTCATCATTCCTGACTGGGTTAGCTTGGTCTAGCTGATCCTTAGGAGGGCGACGCCGGGCGATACCGGTCACTGTACACAGCACCATCTTGCCTGAAATGAACAGAATTTCTTTTAGTCAAATTTTGAAAGCAAAAACTAATATTGAATTTCTGTGGTTGTACATGAAATATTGCATAAGGAAGACCTCTGTTTGAAAACAAATAATTGTCACAATGTCCATGTTGCGTATGTGATTTTTAAAGGCAGTATACATGATTGGTATCTCGAAGAATCAGAAATATTCACAAATTTACACATAACTTACACGATATAAACATGATGACGAAAGAAAACTTCCCCTGAAATAGTTTTGTCTGAAGTGCTTTGAAAAATGAGCAAAACAATTTTTTCGTCTCGCGAGACGTAAATTCAATTCGCCCCAAAACCTTTTCGCCCTGGACCACTTCGTCCTGAACCACTTCGCCCAAGTGGCATTTCGCCCCCAAACCACTTCGTTCAAACACTACTTCACCCCAAAACATCTTCGTGCACATGCCGTGGATTAGGGCGAAGTGGTTTTGAGGCGAAATGACTGTAAACCCTTTTTTGACCATTTTCTCAAAAGTTAGATGATGTACGGAGCTGATTTTTGCTCAGGTTGGTTTTTATCAGGAATGTCTTCAATCACACAGGGTAACAGTTTACCAATCATGTATAGGATCTTTAACATTGCGATGTCTAAAAACATTTTTAAAAACCTAAAAATAATTTTGAAGTTTGAGCAGTTTTTAGTGGTTAATACATGAGAAGTTGATATCATGGGTTGGGGCGGGATTACGTCAGCCGCGGAAAAACCTTTTGTTCTTCACTGTGCATACATACAACCGATGACTTTTCATCGGCGTGCAGAGTCTGTGCCCCGGACTTGTGACCTATTCACTTTTAAGTGAATAAAGTTGGGAACAAGATAAAAGTCCCCGGATGTCCACACCGGCCCATTTTGTAATAAAATCAAATCCAGTAGCGAGTGTCTGTTCCAGTTTATGAAAATGATATTTTTAAAAATACTCTAATTTCTGAAAATGCTGATAAAAAATTGCCCATTTTTATCAGTACAGAAAATACATGAATGGGAATATATCAGAACAAACTAGAGCAAAAATGCTTTCTGTACATTGCTCGCAGACTTAGCAGTTGGTCCCTTTAGTGTGGACAGGCCCAACAATAGAGCCTTTGCACGGCGGCCATGACAGGGGGCAGTCACATTATCACTGTGCGCCATGCATGGGTAGGTGCTTTGTAGTTCTATTGTTACATCGTTTACATAAGAAAACCTGCCCCGTCATGGCCGCCGGTGCAGAAGCTCTATATTTAACCTCCATTCAATGATGCAGATTTTGACATGTGTGCTTACCTCTGTTGAATGTCTCTGGTGTTTCCTTTGTTAACATACTGAATGTCTCCTCTGCCGATGGAGGGTGGTACGGGGAGCGTAGATCCTTGTAGCGATTGTTCAGCTCTGCACGGATGTCGTACAGAGTAATACTTTTGTTGCCATAACCCTGGGGAGAGAAGCAATTCTTAAGAGTAGACTTCGTAGTTTGTAATGGAGAGGTGTCTTTTAAATGGAGTATATACCAAGCAACAAAAGAAACTCACTACTTTCTGATTGAAAAAAAAAACGCAGTCAATCCGAGAATGGAAAATTTTCAGTACACAGAAGCTTTATGCAGTGATGCATAATAAAGCTGTTACTGTAAAAGCTGAAATATTTGCGGTGGTTTTATTTTCGCGCATTTCGCGCACCAGACAGAGCCCGCGAAAATAACAACCCGCGAAAATATTGTTTGCAACAATTGTGGCGATCCCTGTTAAGGTGACATAATTTCAATCCGCGAAAATAACAACTCGCGAAAATGTCAGTGATGTTGAAAAGCGCGAAAATATCTGTACGCGAAAATATTGGCTTTTACAGTATACAAATATTTAAATGTCAACTTAGTTTATTATTTTTTTTTAAGGTTTTTATTAAACTGAAAATTTGCCTTTCTTTTGTTGCTTGGTGGGAAATTTCCAAAATCTGGAGTTTAAAAGTGTTTTTAGTAATTGAAAGTGGTTTTTCAGCAGAAAATATTTATTTTTATTTCCACAAGCGCCACTTAAATTTAATGTTTGTGTGTGGATAAGGCACCAAGGTTAATGCCAACTCATTTTACAGCCATTTTTCATTGGAGTATACACGGGAAACCAAATTCCTATTCAACGTTATGGAACCAATTATGAGCCTTTATGGTCTTTTGTTTTGAATATTTGTCAGTAATCAGAGAACAAAATATTCAAGAAAATTATCCTGTCCCCTATAATCACAGGTCACAGTATATTACTGAGAATTTGTGATCATGAGTGGCGATTTTTGAAGCTCGGGGTGTCGTACATAACTGGGACACCAAACATTTTGGACCCCTAATTTTGGGAATTACCCTGGTATAGATTCCCTTAGACAATACCATTTGTACTGTGTTTACTCTAGGCATGCACTGGTGGCATTCGAACCCACGACCTCCTGCATACCAGGCAGACACCTTTGCATCTAAACTACTGAGATTGCCAATGCCAAATAGCTGGTTTAAACACCGGGCAACTACAAAATAAAATATAACAGTTTTTTTTCTGACCTGTCTTTCCAGTTCTTCAGCGAAAGCATCCAGATCCAGATCTTTGAGTTTGTCAGGATTGTCTAGGATCTCTTCCAATGCTTCAGCTGGATTGGCGTCGTCGGCCGATTCGTCGTATTCTAAGGCATCTACGGCCATCTTACGAGCCCACTCGTAGGTCTCGTTGTGGATGCGTGTGCTGTCTAGAACCTCGATGTAGGAGTCCGAACTGTTAGTGGGATTTGCAAAGGAAGGGCGTAAACAATTATGTTCCACAATAAATAGTATGGTGCAGAATAACCATAGAAATGAAAGAACATTATAATGGTCCTCAATGGGATTAGAACTTGAGACCTCAGACACTCTAGACAGATGCTCTACTAGTTGAGCTATGAAGTACAGTACTCCTGTTTTCCTAAAGCCTGCCGCACACGAGAGCTATCTGCTTCGCCAAGTTCACTCGTGGCCGATGGCGTAAGCAAATAGCTCTCATGTGCAGTCAATTTTCCTAGAGATTTTTGGATTTTGTGGCACTGCGCCAAATATCTAACGTGTTTTATAGTTTCTGCCACGCGTGGCGATTGGCGCATTGTGTGCGGTGGACGAAAGCCATCTGCTTTTGAACGAACGCGTAGAATGCATGCGTGATAACCATGCCATGGAGTGGGACATGCGGACTGAGCGCAGCTGTGGTGCAGCCATTTTGTTGTGACATTGCCAGGCCGTGCATCATACAAAATATTTGACGTCAGGTTTATGTCAGATTTACATAAATATGCGTTCGTATGAACCTGGCTTTACTCACCTATCACCAAGTGAGGCTGTGTCAATCTTGATGAATCCAGCACAGTTGATGAACACCTTAGGACCCAGCTTGCAGGTGGTTACCAGCTGGTTACGGTTCTCAAGGCGTTGGTTCTGTTGCTTTAATGTCTGTTCAAACAAAATATATCAAGAAAAAAAAAATTGACCCTAGGAATTTGCACAATTTTGGAGAATTGTGTAACTAGTGAGCGGAAACACTATGCACGTACATAAATTTGCCGACTGAAGACCACAATGCAGGTCACACCAGCAATATGCATAATGCATTATATTCAAATGAGAGAATTTACAACACATCAAATTTCACAAACAAGACTAAGGCCTGCTTCAAACGTCACGCTTATGCCGTGTCAAATTAAATTCAACTTGATTTTTAAAATTCGTGCACACAACTCACCCGCCATGTTGGATG
Source organism: Henricia sp. BOLD:AAB3569 (assembly GCA_037783545.1). Lineage (NCBI taxonomy): Eukaryota > Metazoa > Echinodermata > Asteroidea > Spinulosida > Echinasteridae > Henricia > Henricia sp. BOLD:AAB3569. The sequence goes on from JBBELK010000720.1 coordinate 187,119, forward strand.
TTTTTAAGTTCGACTGGGAGTTTGCAATTAAGTTATGTGCTAACATCGTACCAACGTCGTGCCAAGTTGAATTTAATTTGACACGGCATAAGCGCGACGTTTGAAGCAGGCCTTAAAATGACTAAAAGATTACATCCAGACTTCTCGTCCAACAAACCTCAATACTACTTTTACAGCGTGACACAGATTAACCATGGTTGTGGAACAATGGACCTACCCTAACGATGGAGTGTCCTTTGCGAGGTCCAAGCCCACAGATGAACTGAACCAGTGACTGTGTGTGTGGGTGAGCCATGGCCCTGTTGAGGTCCACTCCAACCTCATTGACCCTGTAGATGAACTCTTGATGTAAGGCTTCCTGTAAATCCTCTCGGCTGACGGAATCCTAAACAGACGGAGAAACAAACAAGGATCATAACACAGCTGTATTTAAAGCCATTCTTTAAGTCCTGACGAGTCCTGGGGCGGATTGCAATATGCGATCTAAGACCGGTCTATATGATTAGCCGGCTAACGCGGCGTCTACTAAGACCGGTCTATAATTATAGCCCGCTTGCAATATCGTTGTCTTAAATTTGGACCAGTTTTAAAATTTAAGCCCGCGGCGAGCAGGCTATAATTTTTGGACACCGCGCTACATCACGTAATCGTGCATTAAACATTACGAACGAAATGCACTTTGTGCCCATTAAAGCCTTTATAGTACTATTTGATAACTTTCGCAATCAGTTTCTCTGCAAAAACTGCACCACACACGCATCATCAAATGGCTTTGTGAGGACGTTTGTTTGGCTTGAAATCACGCAAGGATAGCCGGCTGCGTCACTTTCCGTTAAGATGTGCGTGTTTTGGGGCTGGTGCAGCTGTACTTCTGTTAGACTGGTTTATTGCAATGGGCTTAACCATTGACTAAGCCAAGACTGGCTAAGTTGGATAGCCGGCTATAAAAGACAGGTTTTAGACCAGTGGCTAAGTCGATTTTATTGCAACCGCCCCTGAAGAGTGTGCATCCTTGTCAACCCACAAACCGTTTTAACCCAATGAAACCTTTTACAGATTCCTTGAATAAGGACATAGCATATACACCAATCCAAGAGCTAAGGACTTGTTCTCTGTACGTCTGCCATAACTGGAGGCCATCCTGTGCCACAAACTGTACGTTGCATTATGTTGTCACTTCAAAAAATTTGCGCATTCTTTGTTAAAGCCTGTGCACACAAAGGGGGCGCATTGTGCACTTTTCAATTTTAACAACAACACAGAACACACACTTCATGGCACTGGATGGCCCCCAGTTATGGTGGACGGCAGGGAAGGAGTCCTTAGTTACCGGATTCGTGTATAGACGAATCTGGTTGCTAAGGACTTCTTCCCTGCATGTCCGCCATTACTGGGGGCCATCCACTGGGGCGTTCTGTGTTGTTGTTAAATCGAACAGTGCACAACGCGCCCCCTTCTCATACACAGGCTTCACAAGCTTGCAATGATCGCGCAAAATTGTTCGAAGTGACAACATAATGTAACAGCTTATCATCAACACAAAAGGTACAGTTCATGGCACTGGATGGCCCCCAGTTATGGCAGACATACAGAGATGAGGACTTCAGCTCTCAGATTGGTGTATACTCTCCCCCAAAAATATTAATTCTTGACCAGAAAAGAAGTTTGTTGCATAGAGTAAACTTGTAGATATAACAAGGCACTGATCAACTAATCACGTTGGAATTGCTTTCATAAATGTTTCACTTCAATGATTTCGTCCAGGTCCAAGAGGACTTGTTTGAACAAAGTGATTTCCATAGCAATGAAATGTGAATTTTCTCGTTTCTGGGAGAATTCTTAGATTTTCACCCTGATTACGCCTGCGAGAGATGAGCCGTCTTCTGGAGCCACGTGTCTCCTTAACCACCTTAGAAGTGCAGGAGCTCAAGAAGGCACTTCAGGCAGAGTGGCGCACCTTGCCTCAGTGGCTCTTATAGAGGCTGGTGCAGTCAGCCTTGCCACACGAGCTGGTCATACACATTACGTCTCTCAGCCCGGTCTTTGGGTCATATTATATATTTTCTTTCTTTTGTTTGAATCGTACATATTAAAATGGCTAAAATAAATTACCTCAGTGAAAATTTGCATACTCACAAGGTGATATGAAAGGTCATAAGTGTTGTCGTTTTTACAAACAGAACATGTGACCATTCTATACAAAGAAACAGTAGCATCACAAGACACGAAAAATATATCTGCTTCTAGAAATCAATGGTGTACCTGCATTGAATGGAACTTGAGACACATGAGGTCCTCGTCGGAGTTACAGAGTCTAGCTAGTTCAACCATGGGGTCCTGGAGGCGACGAGCGACTGATATGGCCTGCCTCAGGAGACTGGGGTACTTTCTGAACTCATTCTGTGACAAAAGAAAATACAGTTGAATCTCATTTTTGTTATAAGAAAAATTAAAGACAGGCTCGTCAATGCGCGCGAGGAACAAATTTGTGCCACGATCGTGCATTGATGAGCCTGCATCTTTAACTCTTAGATGCACAGGGGGTGGTCTATTGCAACTGCCCAAAACAAAAGACTTATAAAATAATATGTGCATCAATGGGTTATCGATGTTCGATGATACATCTATACTCGGGAATCAAATTAATTCTGAAGCTCGACAAAAGCTAATTAGCAGTGTTATGGCTGAGCAGTCTGGTGTGTAAATCCCACGAGCTTGATTTATTCTGCAGATTGTGACCGTGTTTACACTGGTCCCAAGCTCAGGATCAAGATTGATCCCCTGATAAGAATGCGTCAGTGTTAACCGCAATGATCCCGAGTGCCGCGTTTACACTTGGTAGTTGATCTCGAGCGCAGTGCCAGAAGTTGCAGTCAAAGGTCATGCTCTATGTGTGTATGTACTGATCAATGTGTGCATGGGTTGTGCATGTACAGTGTACAAGGCCACTTGAATTTCGCGGGCTTTTTCTCCCTTCCCCCCACTATGGCTATGGAGCGGATGCGGTAAAGATTAATTGCTTATCTAACCGCAAACTGATCCCGAGCTTCGGATCGAACCCTCCAACAACGCGAGACCAAAACTTTGGGCTCTGATCCGGGGCTAATTTGGTCCCGAGAGCATTTACACTCAGTTTGTGATCCGGGGCTGATCACGAGCTCGGTGTTCGAACCCGAGCTCGGGATCAAGTGTAAATAGGGTGTGTGAGTTGGAATCCAGGCCACATCCATGGTGTGTGCACACTTGGGTAATGCACTTTGCCATAAAAATCCCTCTCTCCACCCAAGAAAATGAGGATTGAGAAGATGGCGTGTCTCGTTTGATTACGGTAGTCCATGAGCACCTAACATGCACATGGAGCACCGCGGCAGCGGAGAATATTAAATGATCTCTTTCACTATGGATCTTTTTCAAGGTCTGTGATATAATTAATTGAAGGATACATTGGTTACGGACAAGCCATTAATAGCATCTTTTGTGCCAGAAGTAGACATTTCTTAATCCACTGTGAGCGGAAAGTTAAAGATACATGTATACAGTCCGTGGTTCTCAGAAAATTTGATTTTTTTCTTTCTCCAAACAAATTTTTAAAGCATTTACTTTATTTTAACGAAGAAACGTCATACTTTGTATTTTAGTCATCAGCAACCTTGTGAAAAACGCTGTTTTTATACGGCCGTTTTTTTTTGCCTTGCCTAGACTTTCCCAGGTCTTACGTCTGTGGTGCGGTGCATGCAGCGCGCCCTTCAAATCTCTTTTCTTCTGTCTCGGAAGACTTTCTGAGACAGAGGAAACAGACAAAAACAAATTGGACAGGCCACCGGTACAGATGTTGCACTGTGCGTTGCAGACCGAGCACGGGAGGTCAGACTTGGGCAAGTCTACGCCTTGAAATATTGGCGGACCGCCAATATTTCGAAATATTGACAGTAACTGTTCGATAACAAAACATTGGCCGATTTGTTTTCGTTGATGTCTCATTTGAAAGCGAATAACTTTTATGTTTCTAGAAAATGATCGATTCCAAAATTTTTTTTTCCCTTTCTAGGTGCCACACCCAAAACTCGCGGACTGTATATCTTTAAAGAATGCTGGGGTAGTAGCGTGAAACATGATGGGCATAATATGTGTGCCAATTTGTTTGACTGAATTTTACTGGCCGTCGATACTGTGCTTTGTGTTATACATACCTTTAAATGACATGAGATTAGAGTACAGATGAATGCAGAAAATTCCAAGCACAATTCTACATCATATTTTTGACATTTTGTTATAAATGAACCACTTTGAAGAAGGGATCGAATAGTCTGATACCTCGGCCATGTTTGTAGCAGAGTAGACCTCGGCCACATTAGAATCCACAAGCTGCACACTGATTGGTGCAATCTGCTGCTCAGCCTCCAGGTCTGATACACACTGCTGGATATCTTTGATTACACCGACTGTCACCCTGTGTGCAAAAACAAAATGTGAACAGGTATTAACTCTTCAATTAGTGTGCTGCCCCAATAGAATAAGTGGACACAAAAGATGCATCTAGTCTTTTTCTTGTTCTTCTTTCGTGGTTTTTGCTTTGTAAGCTTTCAGAAACCATCCTTTATAAACTTTTGTATACCCTCCTGGAATCGAAAAAAGGTGGTTAGATTTTTGTAAAAATAGGATACGGTTACCCGAACCCGCAAAAGGGAACCGGTTCTTAACATCGGCGGTCGGATATCCGTCGCAAGCTTATTCTACACGTGTCCTACGCGCGACTTAAAAACGCGAAAAACAAAAACCGCCCACGCGCTTGCTGACTGCACAAAATAGGGACCATTAGAAATGGTACGCGTACGGGAAACGTGTGCGGCTGGGAAAAACTGGATGGTTGTATCAACAGTTTGCGCGGTTATTTTGTCTGCACAGCAAAGGTAATGTGACTTTTTACATCAATATAACCACGTAAAATTAACAGCCACGCAAAATTGTGATATAACAACCCAGATTTTGCAAGCCGCATACGTTTCCCGTACGCGTACCATTTCTAAATTTAACGCCATTCTTGCACTAGGCAGAACAGACACGGATACTTGTTGAACTCGTGTAGCCGACGACCGTTTTATAAAAAACATAATTCAGCACAGCAAACAGCCTTAGAGTAAATATGCAAATATCCCTAATCGATAATCGAACGCATCACGCTTACGATGGGTTTGGCAAATTTTATCGCAGCACCCATAGTAGCCACGATCCATCGCAGCCCTACGATCCATTGCAAGCCTTATTATGGACCTTAAAGTACGAAGAGTTTGGTGAAATCGACTCCAGAGGTCACACTGTCTATAGGATCAGTCAAGCATGATTGTTACCATACCTTGATTCCGATGACACTGCCACAACATGCGGCTTCTTACTGGACAGGAACTCTTTGAGCGATTCCATATCAGCCTGTTTGAGGTCTCTATCCCGCTGGAAGTAGCTGTTATGTCTACGCAGGAAGTGGGGCAATCGCAGGAAGTCAGCCACTTCACCTTCACCGTCAATCATCACGCAGAAGGCTGCGTTGTCCCTGATGGAAACACAAATTGGTTTATAAATGCTAACTTTGCAAAGATGCCAACATTTACGATTTAAGCGTAGTTTGTACAATTATTTCAGTAAAGACTATCAGTATTAGTGCTGGGCGACTAGTGGATTTTGCTACTCGCGAGTAGTTGCAGCAATTACTCGCGACTAGTCGATTAATCGCGAGTAGTTGGCAACGTATCAAAAGGCAAAAAAAACCACGTAGATGTACGTAATTGTACGTGTAGGCCTATGTGTTGAAATTGTCAGCATAGGCCTACACAATAAAATCAGTTGCACACAGGCCGTCTTTTAAGAAAGGGGACTGTCACAGTGTAACAGTATAGCGTAATGGCGATTAATCGCGAGTATGTAACGGTACTCGCGGCGACGCGATTAATCGAGTAGTTTAAAAATGCTAATCGCGAGTCCGAGTACCGTTTACTACTCGCGATTAATCGATTAATCGAGCTATTCGCCCAGCCCTAATCAGTATTGTGACATAATTCAAATGTGGGGTTTAAAGATAGTATACATGATTGGTAAACTGTTACAAATAGTTTTATCCCCCTGTGTGATTGAAGATATGCATGATTAAAACCAACCTGAGCTACAAAAACCAGCTCCGTACTTCGTGTAACATTTGAGAAAACAGTCAAAAAAGTGTTTGCAGTCATTTCACCCCAAAACCACTTCGCCCTAAACCATTTCGCCCTGAACCACGGCCTGTGCACCAAGTGGTTTTGGGGCTAAGTGGCATTTGGGCGATGTAGTGTTTGGACGAAATAATTTGGGGCGAAATGGCACTCGGGCAAAGTGGTTTGGGGCGAAATTACACTTGGGCAAAATGGTTTTGGGGCGAATTGAATTTTCGTCCGATGAGACGAAAACTAATTGTTTTACTGATTTCTCAAAAACTATAGCACTTCAGACAAAACCATTTCAGGGGACGTTTTCTACGGTCATCATGTTTATACTGTGTAAGTTGGGCGTAAATCTGTGAACAGTTCTGATTTTCGAGATTACCAATGATGTATACTGCCTTTACATAGGGCTTGGGTGTAATTTATAAAATGTTGAGCCCAAAGCGGATGCACCAGGGGGCAGCAAAAGAAAACAGAAATCTGGTGACGGACTTGTGATTTTATCGGCTCTGGACTTGTGATGGACTCGACCACAACCCTGATTCACACTAAGCCTAGATTCGAATCACTTTCAGAAAACAAAAAAGCGGTGCGGATGGAATTTGGAGTAAACCATCCCACTAAAAATCACAAAACGTTTTCTATGGAAATTGATGCTGTAATCCTGTAACTCCAAATTCCCTTCACATCGCTTTTTTCTGAAAGCAATGCATGTCAAATTTTCGCAGAAAAAAAGGTTAGTGTCAATTTAACTTAAAGGCACAGGCTCGTCAGCAATGCGCGCGCGCCAAATTCGTGCCACGAAATACGCAGCTCCATGCCTTTGCTATGGAGCTGCGTATTTCATAGCACAAATTTGGCGCGCGCGCATTGCTGACGAGCCTGTGCCTTTTAAGGTCTTACATTTCACTGGTGAATGCCAGGCCCATGACTCGTACTCCCACGTGGCCTTGGCCGTCCAAGTAATCATCCTCGTCTTCCTCCATCTGCTGGTCAGCTTGGAATGGCATCACCTTCAGCCAGTCAAATAACTTACGACAACACAGCTGGGGGAGGGAAAAGATTATTAGAATGGTGCAATTTATAGGTAGAACATATCATTGGTAAACTCTTAAATAGGGCATTATTTCCACTCGTGATTAGAAGCCTATGTTGATAAAACTGCCATGTAGAAATTTCAGCCACATAGGTGCAGTTATACTTCTGAAAACTTTTAAATAAATCTATGCATGGTTTTTGTGTTGAGTTGAATGGTAAACCACCTTTAGTTTGTAATTTCTCACACAAAATACCAGACAAGAGTTATTCCACAGCACTCTTGAACCACCCTAATTGTCTCAATCCGTCTTCGTCGAGCTCATGAATAAAGCCCTGAAGGGAGTTGAATTCATTTTGGATTGAAGTAAAATCATGTGGTGTTTGGTACTATGCACTTTAAAGGCAGTATACATGATTGGTATCTCGAAAATCAGAAATGTTCACAGATTTACACCTAACTTACACAGTATAAACATTATGACCGTAGAAAAAATCCACTGAAATGGTTTTGTCTAAAGTGAATTAGTCTTTGAGAAATGAGTAAAACATTTATTTTTCGTCTCATGAGACGAAAATTCAATTCGCCCCAAAACCACATGGCCCTGGACCACTTTGCCCTGAAGCACTTTTCGAAAATTCAATTCGCCCCAAATTCAATTCGCCCCAAATTCAATTCGCCCCAAAACCATTTCGCCCAAGTTCCATTTCGCCCCCAAACCACTTCGCCCAAGTGCCATTTCGCCCCCAAACCACTTCGTCCAAACATTACATCGCCCAAATGCCACTTCGCCCCAAAACCACTTCGAGCACAGGCCGTGGTTCAGGGTGAGGGGGTTTTGGGGCGAAATGACTGCAAACCCTTTTTTGACTGTTTTCTCAAAAGTTAGACGAAGTACGGAGCTGGTTTTTGCTCAGGTTGGTTTTAATCATGCATATCTTCAATCACACAGGGGGATAAAACTATTTGTAACAGTTTACCAAGGATTTTCTTGTCAACTCATGGACAAAAAATGGGGTCACTTTAAATGATGTACTCTACCTTTGAATGATGTGACAATAGACAGCTGAAGTTTGACATGGGTTGCCATGGCAATTGGCTCTAAACTATCATGGCCGTCGGAAAAAGTACCATTGCAAAGCACAGGGACACGGTTCATTGATTTTTAGTTTAGAGCCAATTGCCTAGGCAACCAACAAAAGATAACGTACATGTATGTACTTCGGCAGTCTATAGATGGACCCACAAAGTGCCCAGTAGTACTACTAGTGTATGACGCATAGCGACAGTGGGTGAGGTCACAATTATGTGTGTGTTACGTGTTAGTATTAGTGTTACAGATCTGTTAACACGGCATTTATCTCGGCCTCTAACTGAACGTCCAGGTTAACACCGTGTTAACAGATCTGTTAACAGGGTGTAAGCACCATGTTACTTCTGTGCACTGTACATAGGGCAAAGTCACAAATCTGCGTTGCGTGTTAGTGTAACAGATCTGTTAACTTAATCAGAATTGTGACCTCAGAACAAACACTGTGTTAACTCGATGTTAACATGATGTTTAAGACGTGTTAGATCTCATGTTAGTTGAACACCTCATGTTACATATCGTGTTAGTGTGACAGCAGTGTTCTCCACTGCCGGTTTTGTCCGGGGGCGCCGCCCGGACAAAATCCTCAGAGGTACCGTTAGCGCCCGGACAAAAATGTGCCGCCCGAACAAAAATCTTGGCCGCCCGGACAAAAAAAAAAGAACTTCTCCCCTAAAACACTCTGAAAGTACAGCCGAGTCATTCCAAAATGCGGTGTATATTCACTTAACGTGATTCGGTAGTCACTGGTGTCATTATCGGTCATTTACCACGCAAATCTATCGGATCGGCGACCCAAATTCGCATCGATAACGGCCATGACAGTATGCATATGTTGAACAGCGCCCTCAAGAGCCGTTTTTGTTTTACTATTGAGGGCGCTGCATGCCAACCACTGTGTCGCGACGTACGACCGGCCGGGTGCGTTCGTGTGTTTGGGTAAGTACGTGTTGTAGTGCTGCCGCTGCCGCTGCCGTCGCCACCCCCCCCCCCCCCCCCCCCCCCCCCCCCCCCCCCCCCCCCGCTGAGCGACATCGGCGCGCGCGCCCGGACAAAATTTGGACCAGTGGAGATCACTGGACAGATCCGTTAAGTTAATCTGAACGAAGTGGGTGGTGTTAATTTTGATTAACTCGGAACTTTCGTGATTCTCAAATAAATTGAGCTTTTATTTTTCAACACAACTTATAAATGTGTTGGATCTTGCATTCTACCCACAATTAAGACTTTTTTGGGGCTCCGTGAAGATTTTGAAAATTTCAATCACTAGTGGTTAAGCTTGTGTAACACAGACCGGAGGTCACAATTCTGTGTTAGTGTTAGTGTTGGTGTCAGTGTTGAAAGTCGTGCAGAACCCTATACCTACTTGCCATTTCCCAAGTTTTGCCGAGTTAACAGATCTGTTACACTAACACGGTTTCCCGAGACGCCGTGTTAACAGATCTGTTACACTAACACTAACACGGAGCACCCTCACTCACTGCAAATGCGGTTCTGCGCACGATTTTCAACACACACTAACACGCCGTGTTAAAGCGTTTGTTCCGAGGTCACAATTTTGATTGAGATAACAGATATGTTAACAGATCTGTAACACTAACACGTAACACACACAGAATTGTGACCTCACCCACTGTGACTGCCCTCAAAGGGTCTATATTTGTTAGCCTTCTCCACCAGCCTGCCATTTGTCACTACCAACCTTAATGATGCCTTCCTTAGCCTCCTGCACCAGTTTAGTTTTCATCTCCTTGGCCATCTCAGGATAAAGGATCTTGTATAGGGCAGTCTCAATGGATTTACTCCTTTCCTTGTTCCATTCCTGCACTGTGTGGCTGAATTCATCTCGGTAGTACAGCTGCTTGATGTCCTCAAAGTATGATGGACTCTGATAGCTGCTTTCACTGCAAATGGTGACCAGAAATGAGTCTATCAACACTGTGATTTACAATAAGTGCGTTTGTTTAGTGAAGACACACAAATCTAACCGCTGGTACCGGCCGAGTTGGTACAACGGTCGAGTTGACCTAGTACTGCACCCGTTCAGACCTGCCAACCTTTGGAATCACGAAACTGTATTCTGAAACTCAAAAAGTCGTATTCTTGATAAGAAAACTGTATTTTTGAAAAATATGCATAGATGAGCTTACGAACAAAGATTGAACATTGCTGCAATGCTCCAACTTTATTAGTTACAGGCCGTGTGCGCGATGCTAAAATCCGAACCGCACAATGACAATGTACATCGTACATGATTTTCTACTTTCTGCGATGGATGTATGAAGTCCCATTTCTCCGAGTATTCTGCTTTGTACGATTGCTTCCTGTTATCTTTTTTGGAGGTCGAAGCCATATTTAAATATTCACTTCACGCTCAAGTAAGGATCGGTAAAAATTATTGCCACGGTCTAGTCTGCGTATGCGTATATACCGCCATTCATCTATCCTATGCCTAGTGCTTTTGTATGCAATGCTACGATTGGCTAATACGCCCGTTCCTACAGCAGTACTGTACACCCAGTGCACCAATTGCGGACATCCTAGCTTATGAGAGCACGATGTATTGTCAAGCCTCGTGACATCATGTCCTGCATAGTCTTGACTCGCAACCGTTTTTACTATCAAGCCTAGTTTACACTCGCTACCGCGCGCTTAAACCAGGAATTTTTTATGGCGTGTCAAGACGGTCAAAACCCGTATTATTTTAGGGAAAAACGTACGGTCGTATTTTCAACAATTTCCCGTACGAAATACGGCCAAATCGTACTACTTGGCAGGTCTGCCCGTTTCATGTACACAACACATGCGGCGCGCGCAGGGAGTCAGGTCAAGTCGACCGTTCCGATTGTCAACACTTCAAAATCGGAACAAATACGATAAAATCGGACTAGTTGGCAGGTATGGTAACACCTTGTTGAGACCCGGGTATAATAGGGAACAAAAGGATGCAAAGGTCCCCACAAGAATTTCACGGAATAGGTACATGAATTTTACTCAAAAAAGGAGGAATTTCCAAGTTTAAGTATTTTATATAAGGGACATTCGGTCGAAATTTCACCTCAGGAAAGTAATTCTGGTTTAAATAGGAGAGTTTTGAAAATTGCTTTCAACCCTCCAATGTTCTCCACTGCTAAATATTTTGTCCAGGCGCGCTGCCTTTTTTGGCCTGACATTACAAAAGGATAGCCACATTCTTTATCTTTTAAATATTAACCAAACACTAACTTAAACCAATATGTTGGTGAATTTAGAAATTACACTGCTATAAAATAAGTCAGATTTTGGGACAAATTTCTGTCAATATAACAGACCGCCCCAGCTAAAGTACACAACTTTTTTCTCATGTGATATTGCCGTAATTTTGTAAAGTGCAACATGAAAACTAGAGGATAGACATTTTACATGGGCTTGTGCATGTTATAGCGTGGACAGACCCATCTGCGACAAACCAAACACTGACTCACCTGTTATTCTTATCCATATCAATGTCTATTATGATTGTGAGTAGTTTCTCCTCCTCAGCTTGTAGCATCTTGAGGTATTGATCTCCAAACAGATCCTTGATTGGTTTGTTCTTGATATATTTACAACTATAGCATGGATGGGATTCGTCAATTTCCTGTCATATAGAACAAAGTATAGGGGTCATTCCATGTCAAATCACCCAATGGGTTAAACCTGACCAGTGGTTCCAGGGATATGGCCCGCTGAATTTTGGAATTTTTGGCTAAAAGCGTCATGGACGTCCACCTTTGAACCCTAATATCCCAGGAACTACAGAGCCAATCTTCACAAAATTGGTGTTGTTGGAAAGGTGATTAGTCAAGGATTCCAAATTTGCCATTATTGTGGGGATTGAATTATGTTTAGGGAGCATTGACCCTTGACCTTTGCTATGACCTCGAATTTGACCTTGTGGATCATGTGATCTTAAAATGACCTTTCCTGAAATTTAATCTCCCACTCATTAACTAAATCTAATGAAATTTTCAGAGGTTTAATCTTCTTTGTTTAGCAGTAATACTGATTTAAAGGTTGCCCACCTGCAGAGATGATTGATACAGTGCATTACAATGTGCATGGATCAAGTACATTATGTACATGTATGTGTGACAATTGAAAGTTTAAGGCAAAAAAACATGGTTTGATTTGCATTTCTTTGAACATTTGATGCTTTCAAGTTGGACGCAATGTCACATGTTGATTTGTAAGTATCAATGTTTTCTTTATAATACTTTTTAACGGGGTAGGTTGTTATATCATAATTGTATGAATCAATTCACTTGGACACATGTAAACAAAGTTTGCATGTTTTTGTTCAAAAATGCTACACATGTGCATTGCGATATGTTTAATATTAAGCATGTGCTTGAGTGTTTTTTTAGTTGATTCACAATAGAGCCTGAAGAGATATTGACGATATTTTTGTATTAGTTACCATGCACCATTTTTGCAAGTGCATTCAAATTTTGGGGGGGCACCCGCAATAGGGGTGGGGATATTTTACATGTGTACCAGTATGTCTGTTCGCAATAGGAGGCCTATTTTTTTGCGTAAGAATGCACAGTATGGGTTCGTCCGGCATACAGAGCGATTTGAAGAGTTGAAAATAATATTTCCGGCCGTTTATTTTTTCAGCCTGGAAAAAAGGCTTTGCCGGATTTCTTTTTCTAAAATAAGAAAAAGCCGGAATTCCGGCAATAGCCGGAAGACTGGCATTCCTGATACAATATCAACCTTCAAAGTAAAGGCAGTCCATGAGATTTTTATCACAGCAAGAAATGTTTTCCGTCACAATAAACAAGTTACAGACTGCAAAAAGTAGTGAGTCAGGCCCACTGAAGGCCTCTTCCCACTAGAACAACAATCTCCGGGGAGAAAATCAATAAAAACATAAAGAAGCGCCGAGAATTACAACTAGGTTGGGAGGACCACATGAGAACAGACACTTTTTACTGCATATTTGCAGTATTTTATTTTGTTGGTCACCTTATACGCGAGTTTGCCTCATACCCCAGTTTGTACGGTAATCATTGGTACGAGTGGCCCAACCAAAACCAGTCTAATTTACCTTTATCCCCTTCTTGGTAGGGCTGATGTTGATCTTGGCTCGTTCATAGTACGTCTGTCGGACACACTGCCGTACCAAAGGATCGTGGGCAAGCTGCAGGGCCACCATGTACACTGCTGCTTTCATCACGGATTCCTCAGACAGAAATTTACTGTCAAGTATAAGACAACAAATTTAAAATTCAATGATCAAATGACAAGTATTTTTATATTCTAATGAGTGCAGACAGGATTGTGCAATAGTATACAAATAATGAATGTTTATGAGATTAATGCAGGGTTCTCCACGAGGGGTTTTGCTGGGGCGGGTCGCCCTACCTAATTTTTGTGCCGCCCGCGCAAAATCTCAACCACCCGAGCAAAATAAAATGCTACGATACCTTTTATGTATTTACATCATGTATGTACATGTACCACACACGGGCCGCTCCCAAGGAAAACGAACTGATGTCGCCCTCTGTTGACTAAATGCATCTAACATAGTCGGGTACTTTGTTTACGAGCAGTTAATACGGCTTTTCGCAGAGGGGGTACAGGTGCCCCACTCCGTACCGATCAAAACAAAAAGACATAAAAGAAGGTGAATGCCCGTCGCGCGTCACTTGAGTTTGCGGGTTTTTTAATCCTTTTTTGTTCAACCGGCCGGCCGATACATCGTCATGAATTTAAAAAGGAAATTTTTTAGGTGGAAGTGAACGTTTCAAATTTCAAATCTGTAGCTTTAGGTAACGTCCACGATTGCCGGCATTTGTTTTCATCGGCAATCAGGGACGTCCCATTGCTCCTCTTTTCTGGACATAGTTTTTTTGCGAAGGCCCCCATAGGATTTGCACAAGATTGGCAATCGGGGACCTGGGGGTGAATCAGGGACCTATTGTCCTGTTTTGTTCTCTCCTCTTCCCGTCCCCAATTGCCGGTGAATACAAACGCACACACTTTGTACACCCACCTGCCGATAAAATCTTTGGCCGTCTCTGCAGGTTCCACTGGGTGCTGTTCAGGGTCATACCGCTGGTAGTTATCACGCAGGTTCTCACCAAACTGCTCTGGAGTCAGACCAAACTTCTTGGCAAGGGCGTCTGTCATTATTTATAAGAAACATCAAAGCATTATATTTTCCAAGAATTTCAACAACTAAAAGAAAACCTTTTACACTTCTATACTGAAACGCAAAAGAAACTTACCACTTGTTTAAAATGTAATGAAATTGTAACAGTTCAAAATAAAACAAACCAACAATTGCTAATTGAAACATTGGCATTTTATTGATGACATGACAAGTTTTTGACCAAGATACACCATCTCATCAGTTTGTAAAGAACAGAAGAGGGTGCAATGTCAGTCCCCTTTCAATAGCGTGTGTGGCCACCATACTGCCTACTGCGCATACTGCCTACCATGTTGCTTGAAATGCCCATTTTGCACTGGCCTTTTTAAAGCCAACATCAAGACATCACATGCAGCTCATTACATTCATCCCATACCCCTTGGCTAATCACTGACAGTCAAAACAGCCGTTCAACAGCTGTGCCATGAAGTGACCATTGAAGGTTCAAGTGACCTTCAGACACCGTTTGGTCTGACAGCGAGGACACTATTGTCCACAAATAAGTTCACACATTACTACACGCAGTGTTATTGTTGGTATTTAAAGGTTTAAACAAGTGGTAAGTTTCTTTTGCGTTTCAGTATATTTCAGCTTTACTGAGGAGAATCAAGCATGTCTGCAATAGACGGTGGAGGAACAAAAGATGAATCCAGACAAACCACTTTAACAAAACGTTTTGTGCCAAAATATTGGGAAGGGAACTTACCCAATTAATTTCTTAAAGGTAGAATACATGATTGGAATCTCAGGGAGTCAGAAATGTTCACAGATTTACACATAACTTGCACAATATAAACACGATGACGGTAGAAAACTTCCCCTGAAAAGTGCTATAGTCTTTGAGAATTGAGCAAAACAATTATTGTTCGTCTCGCGAGACGTAAATTCATTTCGCCCCAAAACCACCTGGCCCTGGACCACTTCGCCCTGAAGCACTTCACCCAAAGGCCATTTCGCCCCAAGACCACTTTGTCCAAACATTTCGCCCAAATGCCAGCCACGGAGCTGGTTTTTGCTCAGGTTGGTTTTAATCATGCCTACCTTCAATCACACAGGGGGATAAAACTATTTGTAACGGTTTACCAATCATGTATACTACTGTACCTTTAACCTTTATTTCCCAAGGTGTGTGAAATATTGTATACAGCCGTGCTCGTGATCGTGAAGGTTTATGGGTTCGAGCCCCACTTGTGCCAACGTGTTTGTGTCCGTGGGCAAGACACTTATTCTCAATTGCCTCGTCAACCCAAGCGATATATGGGGAGCTGTTATGGGAAATGCCACAATCTAACTGCTGATAGGGTTGTGCGCCTTGGCCAGGTTGCCACCTAGTTGAAGCGAAATGGTTCTGGTGATTTCCTGATGGCAGCGGTGATAATGGCAACAGCGCCAGGAGCACCCCCGTTGGGCGGACATGTGCGCTATACAAGTATCCACCATTATTATTATTAATTACTTAGGGATTAAAAGTAGGTTTGGCCAATCTTAAACATACGTTTAAAGCCAGCTAGGGGGTCCTGGGCGCTGCATTATCACTGGTCATTATCGCTATTTTAAGACTGCCCACGTGACGTGCTCTCAGCCAATGGGGATGCGTAAACTGTCTAAGGTATTTATGAATAACGATTAAAGAGCAACTTGGGTAATGCTCGTTTCACCGAGCAGCTTGGATCTTCCATTTGTAAAGGTTGAGAGATCCAAGCCTGCATTGATGAAATTTGTGCCCACTGACACCTTGGTAGCATATTTAGTATGTAGTGTGGATTAGGCCTCACAACACTAAGTCAGTAATGTTGCAACATACCCAAGTCCAGCCTCTTGGCAAAGGGCATACACTGCCTTCGTAATGGCTTGTTTAACTAAGGTCTGAGAATGTCAAGTCTGTGGTAAACCGACTTAATAAGTCATTCATCAGAAAGGTCTAAGAGTACTTTGTTGGTAACTTACCCAGTCCTGCTTCTTGGCAGATGGCATACATTGACTTCCTCGTAGCCTGTTTAATATGGTGGCTTGTCCCGTCTTCGCTTTGTTCATTTCCCTCGTCATCTACTTCTACCTCAACCTCTTCCTCTGTGTCTACTTCCTCTTCAGTTTCTACTTCTTCCTCTGATTCGGACTCCTCATCCTGTGGATGTGAGATATCGAAAACATGCTACCTCTACTGACCACTCTCACAGACGCCATCTTTGTAGGACAAAATGCTACTGCACAATAGTGCGTATTAAATGCATTCAAGTATGTGCACGGATACCCTATAAAATGTTCTAAACGCGCATGCGTGTTCAGTGTTTTCCACTGGTCAAAATCTTGTCCGGGCGTACTGATCATGGTGTTGCTGACTGATCGCGGAGGTCAGTCGCGTGCCGTAGGCACTTCCACGGCAGGGGGCTCTCCCAGAAAAATTTGGAATCTAGATGCACTGAGACGCCATTGTTGGACCCGAAAAAAGAGGGGAAAAAGACGTATTTCCTGCGTGTAAATAATGTCTGCCGAACGGATTTTTTTGGGCCCAGCGTCTTCAATGTTTGAACACGAAGAACTTAGGAGTCAAAACAGCTAGTAGAGAACCCGGACTGGGGCACTAAAAAGTTGTATTACCGGGAGTATCTAAAGAGCTTCATCGCAAAACGTTGTATATACATTTTGGGAATTTGGAAAAAAAATGCCATTTTATATTACAACTAAGTAGTACACTCAAAGGCAGTATACATCATTGGTAATTTCGAAAATCAGAAATGCTCACAGATTTACGCCTAACTTACACAATATAAACATGATGACCGTAGAAAACTTCCCCTGAAATGATTTTGTCTGATGTGCTAAAGTCTTTGAGAAATGAGTACAACAATTAGTTTTCGTCTCATGAGACGAAAATTCAATTCGCCCCAAAACCATTTCGCCCGAGTGCCATTTCGCCCCAAAACCACTTCGTGCACAGGCCGTGGTTCAGGGCGAAGTGGTTTTGGGGCGAAATGACTGCAAACACTTTTTTTGACTGTTTTATAACAGTTTACCAATCATGTATACTATCTTTAATAGCAAATCCCAAAAAGACAGACAGTATTGTGGAATGTAACACAGTTAGCCAATAATCTAACACCATTATCTCAATTTTTTTGTTTACTGCATTTTGCGATGAAACTCTTCATCTGGTCTAGCTGATTAAAGTGCTGTCAACGCCAAAAGCCTCATGCTTGACAGAGTTGTATCCAAAATCATGTGTCTGTTGCTAATAATCTTTAATTTACAGGGAAAAAAATGACGTCTAAGATTAGTCAAACTACTACCAACCTTGTTGGCGTCCTCCTCTGTCCAGTCCTTGTCCTGGTCACTATCGTAATCTTCTGGCTTGTCCTTCTTTTTAGGGCGTCGGACGGTAATCTTGACCATTTTCTTGGCAGGACGTCGGACCAGCTTGGTGCGGACATTCTTACTGCGCGGCTTCTTGAGCGAGTTGTGCATTTTGGGGATGTCGCGGCCGTAGTACAGCAGGAAGTGCATGTACACGTCCTTGAGTTTGTCCATGGAGTCGACTTCGTTCAGTCTAGGGGGAATGCCAAACAGGTTAAGAAAGAAGTAGATATTCATAAACGAGAGTCGCGTTCCGACTGGTTCATTCACCTTCAGGGCCCACTTTCATAGAGCTGTTTAACAGCCCATTTTCCGTTAACCGTGCGTCAGGCTATTATATAGACATCGTTAAGATGTGTGACACAACAATGGCGGTTTCCAAGCGTGCGCATGCTTAAGCACGCCGCTGCTGTGAAATAGCATTAACGTTAACACAACGTTTCTGCTACAGTAAGCACACGTTTTCAGCTAGTGCTTAAGCAGTTCTATGAAATTTGGCCCCGGTGCCAGTGGGAATTTTTTGCTGTTTACCTGTGCCCACTCGCATGTTAAATGCACAAGCAAATTCCAAGCTACCCAAGAAATAGTTTACAATGCATGTGCTTATCAAATCAATCTCCCCGAGAATATTTTACTACAGATGTACAGTTGAAGTCAGAAGTTTACATACATGTACACCACTACCATCATCACCCAAAATGGTGAACAGGACTACCCGAACCATTGCAAGGTGTGCAAGCTATGTTTTAAGTACTGCAAGCCTGCGAGGAATTCCACAAAAAATCACTACTTTAGTAAAGACTGTTACAAAAATGTTGACAACGCAAGTTTAATCACACCAGTTTAAACACAGTTGTATGTAAACTTCCGACTACAACTGTAGGTGTAGCACTTTGTCACAAGTTGCCTCTCTCAACCCAGGAATGGGTACCTACAAGGGTTGTAGCCTTTGGGCGCTTGTGTCAGGCTGCTAGGGTTGCATACTTCCCACGGAGTTGGGTCGAATGACCAGAGTAATGATATTGTAAAGAGCCATGAGTATCCTACGGAGGACCTTTTACTATTTTACCAATGACCATCCAATGCTTCAAATACCGAAATGGTGTAATTTTTTTTCCACGTTCAGTGTCCGGTCAAGAGACAAGAGAAGCTAAAAACAAAAATGGAGGGGATGGGTCGCCGGGTACGGTGGGGGTGTTTGGGGATTGGGGGTGTGGGGGAATGTGGATAACGAAATGGCATAATACATACCTGTCCAGATCTGATTCTGTTAGTGGTCTGACAGAGTCTGGCAAGATTTCAGTGGTGCTGATCTGATCAAACTGGTATGCCTGCATCTTCTCAAATAGCTTCTTAAGATTGGACTTGCGATTCTTGAGCTGACACCACTGGGAGCAAACAAAACAAAGAAGCTGAACGAACTGCTTGAGGACTTGACAACATGTATTCAAAGGCCCATTGCATCATATGCAATGACTCCAAATGTTACTTTATGAGTTGACAAGAAAAGCCCTGCTCAAATTGTTGATGGTAATGTAACATACACCACATTTCAAGTTTCGGTTTTGTATCCTATTCAATCTTGGCCATCCCTTATAATTCTTTAGTAATTCTGGCAGTGGTGTACTCGTCAATTGTCAGGCTGTCCTGATGCATTACTTTTTATTTGAAATGGCACTGTTTACCGTATTTTTAAGCCGTCAATATCACTGGGTGTGCGGCCGTCGTTCGAAAGGGAGTATTTTCATCCCATCAAAAACCAGACAAAACATGACAGAAACAACACCAAATGATATTGGTTGTTGGATACAGCAATTTGTTCAACCTTGATTTCCATCAAAACTGGTGTGCTTATTTGGTCCCGACAGCAATTTTACAGCACATCTTCTGTCGATGGAAAAAAGACACTGTGGCTGCCGCCGCCAGACACTGATCGCGCATGCAATGCGAAATCGAATGAAGGAGCACAACACGATGTACTATGTAGTTGAATTCTGCATATTGTAAACAGTTAAGAACACTGTATACTGCCCATGCAGCATGTACCATGTACATTTACGCACACGAACCAATGGCGTTGTGTAACGAAATTGCACTACATTCTTCCTAGCACGCACGTATGTCAAAATTTGAAAGGATTTGGCACATGCGCAAACCGTGACACAGCCCCTTCAACAACTAAAGGTGGTTTTAAAAAAAGTCTAACCTTTTCATCCCAATGGTACACTTTGTACAGATCGTTGAAGTTCAGTTCTGGCTCGACATACTCCTTGCGGTAGAAGGCAATGAAGGGCACCTATGCACACAAAGAAATATGTTTATACATGGAGAACAGTTATTAGAACATTCCCCCTTTAAAGGCCCATTGTATCATTTGCAATGACCAAATTTTGTTTTTCATGAGTTGACAAGAAATACCTTACTCAAAGTGTTGACAGCAATGGTAACAAACACCACATGAATTTATTTCCGTCCAAAATGGTATTTCATGCTGGAAATTGACAACCAAAGGTGGTTTTCTTAAAAAGTCCCGTGTAACATTCCTGTGATAATTACACGCAAGCCTATGGGGCTTATGCCATTTTCAAAAGTTGCGCAAGTTGGCAATTTTTCGTGAAATCAGCTGCTCCACAATAACCTGTAAAAATGTACAATGCTCTTCACCTGCATACAAGTGAGTGTACTAGCGGACGTATTATGTGCAAAACGTCTCAGGGCTTAAATGATACGGATTTTAAAAAATGAATTCATTGTAAATTTTCTTCTTTAAAAAGACAATTTGTACTTACCTCAAAGTGTTGATTGCGCATGAAGTGCAGAGCCTCTCGGATCCTGTTCTTAGTCCGTGGTGGTTTCCTTTCGTAACCGGAGCCGTAGCCACTGTCCTGCTCAGTTAACTCCTGTAAAGAAGACAAGTTGAAAGAGAAAGGCCAAGACTTGTGAATTTTGATACAGCAGTTACACAAATTGATCAGGAAAATTGGATTAAATTTCGTTTTTTAAACATCTGGGGGATAGAAGCAGATTTTAAGCCCATTGTATCATTTGCAATGACCCAATTCTGTTTTTCATGAGTTGACAAGAAAAACCTTACTCAAAATGTTGATAGCAATGGTAACAAACACCACGTGAATTTATTTCCGTCCAAAATGGTATTTCATGCTGGAAATTGACAACCGAAGGTGGTTTTTTAAAATAATCCAGTGCACGGGACTTTTTTTACCATTCACTTGTACACAAAATCCATATATAGATTTTGAAGGTTTTCTGAAGCATTGATGCATCTGAGTAGCTAAAATGTCTTCAGGCTAGTTTACCAACATTCTTCCTTAGATATGTTACACTCTTATTCCACGAATCTGTAAAAAGTTTTATCTTACAAATGATACATAGGGCCTTTAAAAGATCAATACATGGATTGGTTTTACAACTATTTAGTTGTGCTTGGACTGGGACTGGGTATTTTGTCTGAGAATTTGCAAAGGTTTTTACACGTAGTTATAGTGGACTTTTTATTATGCTTGCACTTTTAACTGTATTGTGATGAAAACACTTCAGTGATCATAGCTTTATTGAGACTAAGGATGGGACGTTTAACCGGTTAACCGTTTAACCAAAAAAGTGGGGGAAAATTTTAAAGAATTTACAACAGTTTTCAGAGGGTTATTTGTAATTGAAATAAATTTATAGGGGGTCAACATTTTTTGATTAGATAAAAGTTCAATGATTATTTTAGGGGCCTAGGGGTATTGTGTACATTGCCCATGCATATATAAACACCAGCAACAATCTTTAGTGTCGGCCAAACAGTTAACTGGTTAACAGACATTTGAAAGAATTGCAAACTGGTTTCTGAATTAACCGTAAATTCCCATCCCTACTCCCGGTTGATCCTGGCAAAGTATTGTACACAAAACTCCACCAGGACACGTTTCCGATTGAAGACAGTTGGTAAGGAATGACTATGGGTCACTAAGTTTGAGTACGGTCGAACTAGGACTGAGTAGAATTAACTAAGGAGTCCAATAGTAGCGCCAAAGGTACACACAACCGGGAATGTGTGGCTATAGTTTAAAGGCCCTGTAGATGATCTGTTTTTGAGCGATTCTGCGAATAAAACCATTATAAATCAAAAGAAAGACATCAACAAACTCATCCGAAGAAATTTCAGCTTTGTCAAATGTACCACGTTTAAAAAAACCATGAAAATCCACATGCGTTTTCCTGGTCTTGGCGGGGTGTTTCAAATATTCGCTCTCATTTGATCGGGTACTATGTGGCTTGCGTCATGCACTCTGTGGCGCACATCATATACTGCGCGCGCTCCATAAAAATGCATCGCGTTGGAACATGCACGCGGAGTACACAGCGCCCATGCATTTTGGACCGCGTAGATGCGAACCAAAAATAAGTAAATCGTTTACAAACGATCTAAATAATTTCATCTTTACGGATTATTTTCTGGTAAAATTATATAATTTTGAGCGAAAACCTTTCATTGGGTAGTTGCTATTAATTCAATCTTTACTTTTAGAACTTTTCCCCTGTAAACACGTCGATTACTTTTTGGGGTCATTGCAAATGATCCACTGGGCCTTTAAAAGAGCTACCTGGTTTGAGAGTTGAGGCGTGAGGAATGCTTGCCTGTAGATCCAATCAGCCTCCTCATCAAGTTCAGCATCATCAGCTTTGGTTAATGGAACGCGACGAAGCTGGGTGGAAAAGGAAAGGAAATAAACAAAATGAAACACCTCACCGCATACATTGTAAGGGTTATTCATGAAGTTGGGCATACAGCTCTTCGTTTAGCCTTTCGCACGTTTCATAGAAATAACATGCACACTCAGGGTCCAATTGACCAGACCAAATTGTTGTTGCTATGTGGTCATGCGGCATGGGTTTAGTACAGAATCAATACCGTGTTCATCGAAGCAGAGAATGGCATAAAGCAGCTAGACTAGGCAATGCATACCTGCCAACATTGCCGAGTAAAAAATCATGAAACTCTCACTATTTCTTTTCCCTCTCATGTTTTCAAAAAATCACACTGTTCCGATTTTCAACACTTAAAAATCAGTACAAATACGATAAAATCGGACTAGTTGGCAGGTATGGGCAATAGCATGCACCACATAGCAACAACAGCATAGTATGTGACTTTCTAAACTGCACCTCCATTTGAAAGTGAAGAGTTTGTGGTGCCAGCATTATGCAAGTGTTACATGAAAAAGGCTAATTAAAATAAGATGCAGATGTCTGTACGAAAAGTTCTCCCTTCTAGCTGCCTCTTCCCCAGTGATTAGAAAGGTTGAAAACGATGATTCCATTGAGCACCAACCTGAAGTCTCTCTGGTACATCAGTTGCCCGTATCTCATTATCAACATCAGTGAAGTGGCCACGTTCCAACTCGCTTGGCTCAAACACCTGGTAAGAAACACAGAAACACAATGATTATATAGGTACCAATCACAGATAACACAGTGGAGCTTGTTCAGATTTTTTCACAAAATGGATTTCTTTCTAACCTAACAATCATGTAAAATACATCTCCAAAATACTATCCATGGGAAGCAAACAGGACATTTGCCATCTCCAATTTGGATGTGAAAGCAAAAGTGTTGGTGTAATCACTGCACTGTTTTACGTAACCAGATAAATTAGCTTACGAAACATCGTTAGTTTTTGACTATATGTGACCCGCTCTGCAAAAAAGGGTATTAAGTCGCGCTGGCTAGTATTATTTTTGCGACCATAAAAAGAAATCCGCGGCAAATCCACGCTCAATAAAATACCAAAAGACAATGGAAATTCCTGGCGGTGCCCAGATACCGCCTGGAATGTCCGTGTTCCCCCTGGAATGTCTGTGTTCCCCCTGGAATGTCTGCGTTATGCCTGGAATTTCTTTTGTGTTTTGGTATTTTAATGAGCGTAGAAATGCCACAGATTTCTTCTTATGGTCGCAAAAAGAATACTAGCCAGCGCGACTTAATACCCTTTTTTGCAGAGCGGGTCACATATCCTTGGAAATGTGTTGATTGGGTGCGTGAAATTTCAGAATGGCAATGAGAAAAACATGACAAATGATATGGTATAAAAATCCCAACAGCCATGGGAAAACGGGGATCAAAAATGTGAGCTAGACACCTATAAGCTTCAGCAATATGACGATAGCAGCTGTCACAATATTTTTTTCCAAATGGTCGTCCTAAATTATCGGCAGCACCCAATATATTGTTTAGTATCGCAATAATCACAGTTTGAAGGGATTCTTCACTAAAATGGTGCCCCCACCCAACAACTTTTGCTGTCCTCAACTGCGTAAAAACAAAAACGAATAAAAAAGGCCACGAAGAAAGTAGTTAAAAGCAACTCACATCATAGATGCTTTTCTTGGTGTCTCTTTTCTTGCCGGCTTTCCGTACTCTCCTCGGCCCTTCATCACCTATCTCATCCTCTTCATCCTCGTACTAAATAGGAAAAGGAAAAACAGAACAGGACTCAATCAGGGATGTTTTCAGTTGTAAAACAAAAAACCTGAGACTGAGTGTGAATTCTCACTGTTTGCCGTATTTTTAAGCCGCACACATTGACATCACCGTGTGTGCGGCCGTCGTTAAAAAGATAATTTTTTTTATCCCATCAAAAAACTTGACAAAACATGACAGAAACGGCATCGACTGATATGAATGACATGGTTGGATACAGCAATTTACTTAACCTTGTTTTCCATCAAAACTGACATGCTTATTTGGTCCGGACAGCAATTTTACAGCATACCTTCTGTCTTTGGAAAGACACAGTGGCCGCCACCGCTGTACGATTTTGTTTTTCCAGACATCGATTGCGCAATCACGCACGCGCGATGCCAAATCGAACAAATGCGCGCGCACGATGCACAATGTAGTTGAATTCTGCGTATTGTAAACACTCATGAAGGAACACACTGCCCATGCAGCACGTGCTAAGTACACGATGTACACAACTATAGCACACGCACCAATGGCGTTGTGTAACTGAGCCCGCAAGTATGTCAAAATATGAAAGGATTTGGCGCATGCGCAAACCGTGACATAGCCCCTTTAATTTTAAATTTGAGTGGAATTTTCTTATTTTTTTTTTTTGAATTTGTCTCTCTAGCAACCGAGGATCAATACAATACCTTTTTATTCTCGTGAAAAGCTGAGAAATAAACTTTGATTCCCCTTTAATAGCAATATTGCAATATTACAAGTGATAATTGGAAAATCACAAGTAGAACGTAAAGATACATGATCAGTGCTCTCTTACAAATTGTTTGGATTTGACTAACTAGAAAACATACCTCTGAGTCATCTTCTAAAGCCTCCTCATAGTCCTCTCCATACTGGTTGAACTCTTCAAAGTCAAAATCCAGACCAAAGATGTCTTGGGCTTCTTGTAAGGCTCTGATAAATGAATGAATACAAATTAAGAGGACTGAAAACAGTTTCCAAGCAAATAAAATAAATGAAGGGATGAACAGATTATTTGGGCTGGCAGCCATTTTAAGGGCCATGTATTTCTTAATTAAAGATATACAGTCCGTGCGTTTTGGGTGTGGCACCTCGAAAAATAAAGTTTTTGATAATTTGATAATTTCAAGGCGTAGACTTGCCCAAGTCTGACCTTCCGTTCTCGGTCTGCAATGCGCAGTGCACAGTGCGCCGTCCAGACCAGTGGCCTGTCAAATCTGTTTTCTTCTGTTTCCTCTGTCTCAGAAAGTCTTCCGAGACAAAAAAAAAATTTGACAGGCCACCAGTCCAGAGGGCGCGCTGCACGCACCACACCACAGACCAAACACAGGAAGTCAGACCTGGGAAAATCTAGGCAAGACGCAAGACTGTCATATAAAAACGGCGTTTTTCACAGGGTTGCCGATGTTCAAAATGCAAAGTAAGATGTTTTGTCGTTGAAATAAAGTAAATGCTTTAAAAATTCGCTTGGTGGAAAAAAAAAAAAAAAAATCACATTTGCTGGAAGCCACGGACTGTAAATCTTTAAATGATGCGACAATAGATTCACAAAGCGTATGTATATGTAATCATGCATGACACGAATGGAAAACAACCAAAATTGTTCAGTGTCAACCGTCAATTGTAAGTTTTAAGGGCAAGCTGTGTAAGTTTTTGGGCAACCTGTGTAAGTTTTAAGGGCAAGCTGTGTAAGTTTTAAGGGCAACCTGTGTAGGTTTTTGGGCAACCTGTGTAGGTTTTTGGGCAACCTGTGTAAGTTTTAAGGGCAAGCTGTGTAAGTTTTAAGGGCAACCCGTGTAGGTTTTTGGGCAACCTGTGTAAGTTTTAAGGGCAACCTGTGTAAGTTTTAAGGGCAACCTGTGTATGTTTTAAGGGCAACCTGTGTAGGTTTTAAGGGCAACCTGTGTAAGTTTTTGGGCAACCTGTGTAAGTTTTAAGGGCAACCTGTGTAAGTTTTAAGGGCAACCTGTGTATGTTTTAAGGGCAACCTGTGTAAGTTTTTGGGCAACCTGTGTAAGTTTTAAGGGCAACCTGTGTAAGTTTTTGGGCAACCTGTGTAAGTTTTAAGGGCAACCTGTGTAAGTTTTTGGGCAACCTGTGTAAGTTTTAAGGGCAACCTGTGTAAGTTTTTGGGCAACCTGTGTAAGTTTTAAGGGCAACCTGTGTAAGTTTTTGGGCAACCTGTGTAGGTTTTAAGGGCAACCTGTGTAGGTTTTAAGGGCAACCTGTGTAGGTTTTAAGGGCAACCTGTGTAAGTTTTTGGGCAACCTGTGTAAGTTTTAAGGGCAACCTGTGTAAGTTTTAAGGGCAACCTGTGTAGGTTTTTGGGCAACCTGTGTAAGTTTTAAGGGCAACCTGTGTAAGTTTTAAGGGCAACCTGTGTAAGTTTTAAGGGCAACCTGTGTAAGTTTTTGGGCAACCTGTGTAAGTTTTAAGGGCAACCTGTGTAAGTTTTAAGGGCAAGCTAAGTTTTAAGGGCAAGCTGGGTCGCAGAAGAATTACATTTGACAATTTTACATGGTTTGAAAATTGCTGTAAAACCATGATAGAACACACGTTGTGGTCATTTAGCTTGTGTGTGGACCTGAATAATGAGGTGACACGTTACTGTACGTTTTACCAAGGTTTTGCATAGCAAAGAACATTCTAAGGGCAAAAAACAAATTCATGTGCGGACACATGAAAGAATACCAAGGATGGCATGTTTAACAGTGACTCGCATTAAGTTTTTTAATAAGAATTATTCCAATGCAAACACGCATATAAAGGGCTGGTACAGCGGTCGACTTAGACAACAAAAAAATTACATGCACTGGTGCAAGTAGACTAAAAAAGTTACATGCACAGAACAACTTTTACATGCAGAAAAAAGTGTGCACACAAATCATACAAAAATAAAAAAAAGGATTATTTATGTACGTGCCGATTAATAATATTGTTGTTTTGTTTTGTTCAATAAAATGCATTTTTTTGTACAGTCATTATTGGACATGTTGATACCCTCACCTGGTTTTAGAAGTCACTATCGGATAATTCACAATATCGCGCGCAAATTTACGTATGAATACAGCGCAATCATGATCCTCTGCGATCGCTACACACAGTACAAGTCATGCACGTGTTTGTACAATGCACAGCATACAGCGGCGGCCTAGAGGGGTATATCCAATTGCTCAAGCGCTGTATTGCTAGGATGGTGAATTGCATGTAGCCGGAATGTATGGATGAAGGAGCTGTTTAGAAAACAGCCACACTGACGTCTACGCACACAGCGGCATATCGGTACATTCTTGGCAATGCTCTGCTAGTGCTGGTCAATCGATCATGCGCTGCGTGCACAATTAATGGGAAAAATCGGGTGCGCGCATTGTGACAAGTTGGTCTATGGTTGGTTCAACGTGGGGAAATATACCAGGTACGAAATTAGGCCTAAAAAGTATGTGCACGGTGTGCACGTAAATACAAATCCTAACATGCACAGACAAAAATGTACATGCACCAGTGCATGCGTGCACCCGTTTAGATCAACCGCTGGGCTGGTACTCGGAATGAAATGTTTTCTCTCAGAATGGTGAGGTCGCGTATTACCCAGATAATGTAGCAAGACTTACGAATCTGTATAGCGGTGCGCTTTGTGACCTTTCTTCTTGCGTCTGGCTAAGGGCTGACCATCATCGTCTACTATGAAATCATCAGGATCTGTAAGGGAAAAGCAGAATATTTAGAGCCAATTGATTTTGCTTCATTTAAAAGTATGTGGTCTCTTTTTTTCTTTTTAAATTTTGCATTCTGTTATTGAGTCAAAGCTTTTTACTTACTAAGAAAAACATTTCATTGGAAATACTTAAACAGCTAGAATCCCCCCATGACAAAAATCCAGCATTTCGGCTTTTTTCGATAGTCCAAACATCCCTCTTGCCGACGTAGATTTTTATTATTTTTTAATTGTCGGTTTTAAGTGGATAAATTGCAAGCGAAAATGAGATTTTCGCGATTTCTGAAACGCTCATTAGGTATTCATGATATGCGCGTGACCCCGTGACGCAATCCTGAGAAAGAGAAGTCAACACGATAGTTGGCTCCATACGTTTACACGCAAAAAACTTAGAAAACCGTCTCTTTTAGATGGCGTTTTTCGAAGAATTTTGTTGTTCCAGAGATATGCCCAGTAGCTGCGTGGTTGCATGTTTTACCAGACACTATGAAAAAAAAAGAGCAGAAAGATTTTCTTTTCTATTACCAAGAGAGAGAAAAATTAGTCGCTTATTCTATAACTTGTACGGCCGATGGTCCAAACACGTGGAAACTACGCCGCAGTGCACCGTACACAGACCGCTGTGAATGCCCTTCGTTCCGTGACAAAACCACCGGTCGCAATGCACCAGTATTTACTGTCACTGTGAGCCACAATTTCATCGTTTTTTTCACAAAACAGGTAATAGTAGATTGCTGTCATATTACATGAAGTGTTTTTCACGTTTGTATTTTGAATTACAAGGACAAAATAGGCATGATAAACATTCACTTCGTGTATTTTCCATTCAATACTGCACAGACCGTTTTGTATGTTTCTCAGGATGACGTCAACACCCTGTTGATAAACAAGCCGAGTGACCTCGAGCGTTTCAGAATTTGGGTGAAGAGGGTCGGAACTGCTTTACGTTTTAAGCAAAAGTGTGTCGATTTTTTGTGAAAAACAAGTTGTGATGGTGTTGTAGACACATACACCTCCATGATAAACAAAAAAACTAAAAAAATGTGGAAGGGGGGATTCTAGCTGTTTAAAGAAAGTATACATGATTGGTAAACTGTTACAAATAGTTTTATCCCCCTGTGTGATTGAAGATATGCATAATTAAAACCAACCTGAGCAAAAACCAGCTCCGTACTTTGTCTAACTTTTGAGAAAACAGTCAAAAGTCATTTCGCCCCAAAACCACTTCCCCCTGAACCATTTCGCCCTGAACCACGGCCTGTGCACGAAGTGGTTTCGAGGCGAAGTGGCATTTGGGTGATGTAGTGTTTAGACGAAGTGATTTGGGGCGAAATGGCACTCGGGGGAAGTTGTTTGGGGGCGAAATGGCACTTGGGCGAAATGGTTTTGGGGCGAATTGAATTTTCGTCTCATGAGACGAAAACTAATTGTTTTACTCATTTCTCAAAGACTATAGTACTTTAGACAAAACCATTTCTGGGGAAGTTTTCTACGGTCATCATGTTTGTATTGTGTAAGTTAGACGTAAATCTGTGAAAATGTCTGATTTTCGAGATACCAATCATGTATACTGCCTTTAATTGGAATTGTTGTCCTTTTTAAAAACGAACACAACATCTAGTATGGTGCCCGATCACCATTGAAATGAAACAACCAAACTTGGGATGAGAGAAAAATTGTAGGGCCTTATCGGGATTCGAACCCGAGACCTCTGACTCACTAGGCAGATGCTCTACCAACCGAGCTATAAGGCACAGTTGATATACTCCCTCAGGTTGGTATACTCCCTCAGGTTGGTATACTCCCTCATGGTGGCCCAGTTGCGCCACCATGCAACACAGAGAGAAAATTGGGTCCATAGGGAAAACCTGAGGGAGCATACCAACTGAGCTATACTCAGCTGGTAGAGCATCTGCCTAGTGAGTCAGAGGTCTTGAATCCCGATAAGGCTCTTACGATTTTTTTCTCTCGTCCCAAGTTTAGCTATTTAAAAACAAAATGTATTGACCGATGCATAAACCCCCATGAGAATCTGGAAATCATTTGCATATCGGCAACACAATTCTGATGATTAAGTTTGAACGCAATGCGGCTATGTGCTGTGCCATATTTTGAACATTGAAAGGGATGACGACACTACTCATGCAATAGTTGCATGGGTGACGTCAGGATTGAATGCTTGCTTCCCGACTCCCACACACCATGCAGTATGAAATGCTCGTTTTCCCCGACGCTCACCATCTCGATTTTGAGTGCCAAACTGCTACACAATATAAACATGACGACTTTCACGAAGTGTATTTAGATGCCAATTAAGTGATAGCCTTGATCAAGGTGTTAGGCTGGTCTTTAAGACGGCCCGCTGAAGATCACTGCAGTACCCGTTATACGATAGCACTGACCACCTGTAGCATTCTGTTCTGTGTACTGCGCTATGAACATGTACGTAAAGCACTGTACATGTATCGGTCCGTAACCAAACGCCTTGATGGTTCTGCATTCAGCCAGCAAAACTAGTAATGGGGAAACCATCACAGTGTGGGCTGAAATTTCATTGGTCGATGCACGACAGGTTATGATTTAAAAAATGCTACATTTTCGATCCCCAGTTTGTTCGTCTGAGGCAGTATTAAGAACTCCTACAAATCATTCAGGCAAGCTGTCATATTGCGACCGTTGTCCCCCAAAAGTGTAATCAAATGCGTAAACAGATAACATTTATTTTCGTATAGTCAATCATGCCACCGTACTCGTAACATGGCGGACGCCATTACATGCATGATGCATGCTTTGTGTCATCACGTGCTACTCAGGAAGCTCTCGATTGGCTCAAGACGAATCTGAAATATTCATACCCTGCATACCCGCATATCCAATGCCCGCCCATTTTTTGCCAAAATTGGCCAGGAGTGACAGATGCGACAAGGTGGTCTTTTGAGCTATAGCAGGCCGTATGCAGCAGTAGGCCTATTGTACATGTACGCAGCGATGTGTGCTGTCGTATAGGTTGTTATGGAAGCCGTGACCGCACAGTGGCTCGTTTTTGATGCTGTGTGTGGTTTGCATTTGCAAGACCCGACATTTTCTCGTATAGCAAAAACCGTCTTGGACAAGGATAATTAGGTAAATTTTTTTAATGGTCATAAGGAATACTGTTATAACAAACTTCGCTATGGTGGCAATATTCTGGAGAATTAAGCAACCACCTGCAAGTGTTTCTTCTTCCCTTAAGATCACTTAAAAGTTTGGGAGAATTCCCAACTATAATATACTTAACTATAATTTCAATGACTGTTTTGCGTAGAGATTTTTATAATTCTGGGGCGGTATTCAATTCAGTACTTAAGCCAAATATTTAAGAATTTTACTTAGTTTTTGGCTAAAGTAAAATACTTAGCCAAAATCGGTATTCAATTCGCAAGTGGCTAAGTTTTTTACTTGAGAAAAATACTTAGAACATTTGGTATTCAAATGGTTCTTTTTGGGAAAGTATTTTACTTAAATTTGAGAAGGCAGGACAGCACACTTAAGCAATTTTTTACATACATCACACGCATACTGCAACCGGTTTAGACCGGTTTTGTTTTGGTGCGCGTGTTGTGCGTTTTGCGTGAGAAAAACGCTTATGAGAAAGCGCGGTTCATAGCGCGTCCCACGCTGTATTCGATTGGCTGTTTAGGGAGTTCTGCGTTCATTTGTAACGTCACAATTTATCTAAGTATTTTACTTACTAAAGTAAAATTCTTAGAAGGCTTTGAATACGAGATAGGTCATTTTCTTAGCCAAGCCAAATACTAAGTAAAGTTTTTACTTAATTTAAGTATTGAATTGA
This sequence comes from Henricia sp. BOLD:AAB3569, assembly GCA_037783545.1. Taxonomy (NCBI): domain Eukaryota; kingdom Metazoa; phylum Echinodermata; class Asteroidea; order Spinulosida; family Echinasteridae; genus Henricia; species Henricia sp. BOLD:AAB3569. The sequence continues at coordinate 219,001 of JBBELK010000720.1, forward strand.
ATACCGCCCCTGATTCCTGCCCCTAATATTCCTTACCAGATTCCTCTTCATCAGATTCAATCTCAGCATACTGGTCGTGTTCGGGGGCAGGCTCACGGATTTCACCTTCTTCAGGCTGTTGACAGATGAAAGATAATCCAAGACGTTATATAAAGGAAAAAAACATTGGGACCGTCGGTAGAGCAAGGGCGAAAAATAAAATTTGGCACGCTCAATAAGAAAAAAAGCAGATATTAACTTTAAAGACAGATTTCTTGATTGGAAAACATTTAGAAACAGGAACAACAACAACAGAATAATGGTGATAAACTGCCTTGTAAAAATTTCAGAAAATTGCAGTAATATTTTAGAAAACTTGAAACAAATATACATGTATGCATGGTTTCTGTGTATGAATGAATGGTATAAATAAATAACTACCTTCAGTTGGCAATTTCTCCCACAAAGGTACCATTTTACATGAACATAAAATCATGTTGTGTTTGTTAGCATTGCTATCAACACTTGTTTTGGGGTGTTTTTTGGTCAAATTGTGAGGAAAAACTGCAAATTATGTATTAGGGCTTTAAAGGCAGAGGCAGCTCCATGCCTTTGCTATGGAGCTGCGTATTTGGTGGCACGAATTTGGCATGCGCGCATTGCCGACAGCAATGCACGCACGCCAAATTCGTGCCACAAAGTACGCAGCTCCATGCCTTTGCTATGGAGCTGCGATTTCGTGGCACAAATTTGGTGCGCGCGCATTGCTGACGAGCCTCTGCTGAACACCCCCAAATACCCAAGCAGTCATCTTTATTGTTGAATACATCACTCCCACTTACTGGTTCTTCATCTTCCTCCTCATCCACATCCTCCTGGAATATTTCCTTAGCGATGGCATCTCGCTGGGCCATCTCCTTCTGAGGTCGGAAGCCTTCATCCTCACTGTCTTCTTCATCCGAGATTTGTCGAACACGACGGAACTTTTTCTGTGACAAGATTATTAAGAGAGCGACGTTAATGGACTCATATGTTAACTTGGATGGCTAAAAATATGCTCTTTCCTTGATGATTCCTTGATGAAAAATGGTAGCAAGGACAGATACTTAACCTTTTGATGCCGGAGGTCGTGTAAGGGAATCTAACCGCCGGTACCGACCGCGGTACCGCTCGAGAACAGCTCACTTTAGTGCAGACGGTACCGCTTAAAACCGCCGGTACCACAGTCGGTACCGGCGGTTAGATTTATGTGTCTTCCCTAAACGTATTCTGGCAATGTATTGTTGATGTCCACTAACGTGGCGCACTTTACTTTCCATTCTCTCTTGGTGCAATAAAAGTTCTCAAGTAGGAGACCTTCCTTCATAAATTCCAAAACTAAACTACGGAGAAGAATCATTCATTTAATAGAAATTCACTGGAATGTAAAGGCATCGCCGTTTGCTTCAAGTTGACGTGACATCATGCACGAGAGCTTGAAATAGGCATTTCACATGAATAAAATCATGCCTATTGGCGTTGTGTCCTGTATCACAGTGTGTGCGTGCAATGGTCATCACAGGCCACCGTGGCATGGTTCTCAACATTTCAGCAAATCAGCATCAAGTGCGCCACGTTAGGGAACACTAGGGCGTTTTTTTTGCCGGATCCGACGGGAATAAGTGAACCATGTGGCCATAGAGGCGCAGCTGGCGTTCTCGGATCAAGCAGGTGACCCTCCCCACCTGCACCCTGTCGAGCACCTTCTGGTTTGACACATAATCAATCTAGCGGTACCCGAGGATACGGTGAAGGGAAGTATTCAGGAAGGCATCCAGTTGTTGCCTCAACCCGCTGGTCAAGGTCCACACTTCACTTGCATAAAGCAGGACGGGCAGGATCAGCGAGCGGAAGACTCTGCTGCTGTAGCTGTCCATGAGAGGACAACCCCATAGTTAGAGCAGGAAAGCATTTTCAATCGATGCTGTCGTACATTTCCAGCCCTGTTTACAGCTAGATAGCTATTAAATTGAGCACAATTGATATCTAAATTCAGCAGAAAATAACTTACCCTTTCAACCTTAACTCCTGTGTTTTCCTCAATCAGTTCATAGTCATCATCCTCGAGCCGATCGTCAATTTCTGTTTGGAAACGAAAAAACAAATCAGTGACGTTTCATTGATATGTCCAACAACATGGAAAACACATCATCAGTACAGATTACTACTACTAGTGTGTTAAAGGGACACACCGGCTTACTGTGTAGCAATCTAGCATCCTTGACAATAATATTTCGATGGTCGTTGTGAAAAATAATTCTCAAAATGTCACGTAATTAAACTAGAAATGTTTAAAATTTAAAAAAGAGACAAATGTTGGGCTTTACCAGCCGTCGAGATGTATTATGTATCATGTGTTTGTAAATAAAGGTGGTGGTCGATATGGGTCGATACGTGTTTAACCTCGATTCCTTGTTTTCCCTGACTCATCACACCTTGCATGATCCCTCAGGTCGGCGCTGACTCGAGGAAGCACATCAAACACAACGTTTTGGTGTCTTTAGCACCCTCAATAGGCCTATGCTGTTTTTTTCTTCGGATATTATTTATCGCCGCGAACGCGAAGCGAAGACACGAAAATATGAGAGATTCTCTCCTCCATATCAACACCCAGAAACCCTTCTTATGAAATCTGTTGGCAGATTTGTGTACATATTGGAAAATATGGTATGTCATGGTGATCGTAGGACATTCTTTTTTAACAAGAAGAGAAACCAACCGCGAATGACAAAAGCAACTCGCACTTCGCGCTGGTTTCTATGGCTGGAAATACAACTAACTCACAAGACCACGTGACTTTTCAGAACCAGAAACTGGTTCCAAAAAGTCACGTGACCTTGAATTTTTTTAAAATGCTCAAAAACGGCAAAATTTGACGGCGTCTTTTCAAGATATATCTAATTTACTCGCTTCAGAATATTGTATGGGTCTATTTCGAGCCCAAAATAGCCCAACGAAGCCGGTGTTCCCTTTAAGTATCATGTATCTAAATGTTTAGGTGGAAGACACCTACATGTAGCTTCATAAAACCCATTATAATGTGCAGCGCACGTCACCATTCATTTGGAATGTGCGCTATATTTGTTTGCAATAATAATGGCAAAGTGGTTTGAGTCACTGACTAGCAAATTTTGGGTGGACACACCCTAAAGTTGTGGGTTCGGGCACGGTCATGGTGCTAGGTGCTTAACCACACTTAATATTGTGATGGCTTTCCAAAACAGTAAGTTTGGACTACCCTAGCAATAGTTGGGCAAGCTTCGACCTATGCACCTTGTCTCCCCCACCCCTCTCTCCTGCCTATACCACCTAAGCGGTTTGGATTGTCATTTTTCCTTTGACATAATCCCCACCTCTGGGGAAAAATTGAAGTGACAAATATCCCCACCCACGGGTGCAAAACATGCACACCTTGCTATTAGATGCACAGACATGATTATTATTTCAAGGAGTCAAAATAAAAAACTTGACCAAACCCTCACCTACATGTATAAGGTATAGGGCAAGGTGGGGGAGGTGTGAGAGAAACAATTGATAGGTGCATTATTGTTAGGAAGTCTTGACAATAAGTTGGGACCATTGGCGTAATTGCAGCATAACCACAGACTTCAATCAAAAGCTAGATATTAATCAAGTGTGTTACTTGCCTTTGTTCAAGGCCTCGCAGCTGGTGGTGTCGCGCGCCAGAACGAGAGCGCCACCGTGCGACGCGGACGAGATGAGCAGCGCCAGATGCTAGGCCTTTGGCGACCCGAAATTTTGTTACTGCTCAGGAAGCAAAATGCTAATGATCGTTTCACCGTGTGTGCGTGTTGCGTTGAATAACAATGCGAGCCAATCAGGTTTGCGCGCACCAGTTTGTAAGCACGCGCGCGCTTTACATACGTTATCGCAGCACATACAACGCAGGGATGTTGTAATACAATAGGGGTTGTAATACATTAATAAAAAATTATTCCGGGTCGCCAAAGGCATCGCGGCTGCGCTGCTCCCCCAATCCTCCTCCCATGGTGGCGCTCTCGTTCTGGCGTGCGACACATCCACCCAGCTGCGAGGCCTCAACAAAGGCTAGTGTGTTACTGAATGGCACATCACCCAGTGTTCTCCACTGGCCAAAATCTTGTCCTGGCGTGCTAATCAGGGCGCTGCTGACCGATCACGAAAGCCAGTCACATGCCGTAGGCAATTTCACGGCGGGGGATTCGGGGTCTCCCCCGCTAGATGCGCCCGGACAAAACAGCTAGTGGAGAACACTGATCACCGTGACCAGATTTGGTCGGTTTGGTTCGCGTATGCACGTGGTGCATTTTGTTTTTGTACATAACATGCACGATTGTCACAAACTTTTAGAAAGTGTGCATGTGCGAGGTTGTGTAATTCAATGGGAAAGTGTCTAAAAACAGTGCTCAAAACCATGCAAATGAGGTGCCCAAAACTATGCTAACGAGAAGGCGCGGTTATGCGCGTCCCAGCTCTGATTCGGTTGTAGCTTTCAATGGAGTTCCATGGGCATAACACAGGGGTCGAAATTAACACTGGTCCTGTGGTCTGAGACCAGTAAAAAATCAGAAGGACCGCTACATGTCAAAGACGCTGGTCCGATGGACGAGTGAAAATATTTACTGACTCATGGAAACATTCTCTGATGCCTAATCCACAGTGAAACATTTCTTACTCAATGCGAAAAGTTTCTGGTTACCACAAACAATTCCCGATTGCTTTAGACATTTTCAAATAACTACATTTCTTTCTCCGATCTCTCCAGGCATGCCCTAGTGTTGGATCAAAAAGCAATCCCATCCATCCTGCACTCGATGACCTTAAACCAGAAAGTGTTTCAGTATATCTCAGTGCCATTTTGGAAAGCACCAGTGGACCACCAAATTTTCAGCAGGACCAGTAGAGTTCTCTAATCAACTGGACCTTCTGACCAGCAAGAAATACCGGGTATTTAGGTTAATTTCGACCCCTGTAACAGTAGCGCAGTAAAGAGAGAAATAACTGTACCTCTGCGTTTGCGTTTCTTCTTTTTGCCGATCTCTCCTTCAGAGTCTGCCCCCTCTTGATCCTCTTCCTCTTCATCATTGATGAGGTCATCAAGGTTCTCATTCTCACCTTCTGTTATCGTGGAAAACAAAATCACTCATTTTATTATGCACATGACAAATTTTGACAAGAACGAACAGCGGGTTTTTTGTCGACCCTTTTATGCTACTTCAGGGTCATCATACAATGGATGACCACAAGAGGGCAGGCTCTCTTGGCACTGATAAGGCTTTGATTGGCTTGCGGAAACCAGGTCGGTGATTTTCCACATCGCATGCAGTTTGCTGGATATATCTAAAGACAAATCAATTTGGACGCATTTTTTGCTGTTCAGATGATTAATCGGGGAAAACAGACCAGGGCACAACATTCTTGAGAGTGGAAGGACCTCCATGGTATTGTTTTTCAATGTTTAATTTTGACTGCAAGGTGAAATTTCAGATTGGTGAACAGGCGCCATTTTGGTCATGCAGGCATGGCCAATATGGCGCTGTGGACAAAAAACTTAATCAGCTAAAAGTGATTCATCACGTCCCAATGTAAACGTCAGAAAATCACTTTTAGCCTTCTGAAAGTAGAACAGCCCCATGAGGATAACGGGGTAGTTGCATGCCCGCAAATCGTTATGGGTGCTTTGTGAATAAGGACCCAGGACAGTCAAACAGTTTAATAATTTTGTAACTTAACCACCAAATCTATGAACAGGTAGTCTGATTGAAAGCTTCCTTACTACAGCTTATCGACCACCAAAAGGTCAAATTCTGATAGAACAAATTGTGATTTTAGCATGGAAAAATGTTAACCAATTGAAATTGAAATTTTTTTTTTTAGACCAGGTCCATGGGGTTAGTGCATGAAGTTAAAAGTGCAGGGGCCAATTTCATAAAGCCGTTTAGCAGAAATGTTTGCTTAATAAAAAACAAAATTCCTTTATAAAAATGGGTTAATAGTCAATTTTAGGTCAACTTGTGTCCTTAGCGAGAATAGCAGATATTCTTGTGAAAAACACAAATTAACATGCAATTTGGACTATTAACCCATTTTTATAAAGCAAACAAATTTTTGATTAAGCCAAAATTTTTGCTAAACAGCTTTATGAAATTGGCCCCAGGTATTAAAGTAGAATCTTTCCTGAAAGCTCTTGTTCATGACCTATTTTTAATTTTGAAGTAAATAATACCTGGTTATTAAAATAGGAAGTCAATATTAGAAGGACAAGAATTTGGTATAAATACCGTACACCTTTGCCACTAATTCTTCCGAATATGGCATGATAATGCCCCAGAAAGTGTAAATTTGGTTAGGAAACATGATTTTAGCAACAAGAAAATAGCAAGTTTTTCTTTGAAAACACTTTTTTTAAGAAAGATATCACTTTACTACCTGCACTTTTAACCCATGGACATGGACCCGCTCTTAAAAAATCAAAGTTTTGGAAAGAATTGAAAAGTTGATCATGGCTTCAGACCTTGTGTGCAAAACATACGAGAAAGGCTAAACAATTTCCCCAGTGTATCCTCCCACTCAAAATTTAAGTTTTTTCCATCAAATCTGCACATTCCAATGCTCGGTAAGTCAATTAAAAAAAAAAAATTCTTATCAACTTTCCAACTCTTACCTTTTTTGTTTTGTTTTGTTTTAATTTAGAGGCAGTTGGACGTCATCGCGCGCGCACTGGGTACACTAATACTGGTCAGTTTCACAGCGGATTTCTGTCGTATGCCAAGTGGCGCATCGTGAGAAATGCGCTGTAAAACATCACAACATTGTTCAATTCAAACGTTTCTAATGGATACTGAAAATAAAGAATACTTTCCAACGATATGTATTTTTAGAACGATTTGTTAAAAATATTGATATTGCAACACAGCAAAATGTTGGTTTGACAGTGAGATTTCTGTTCCAAAAAGGGTAGTTTGTGTTGCGAGACAGACTTGCGAAACCGGCGACAATTTGGGGAGATTGTTGTTTATGTGCAAAAATTCAGTGAAGAACACATGTAATTTGCTTGTTTGTTTTAGCTCACAAATATGATTATCAGCTCCTCTTTGTGAACGTCTTCGAGTGCATGGTCTTCATTCCATGGTCTTTATACATTTAGACCACGACGTTGTGCGCCCTAACATGTACTAGGTCTATTCCTGAACACGTCTGGATTACGATGTGCTGAAGAACAAGATAATTAGCGCTTGATTTGAAGACTAACCAATCAAAAATAAAGAGAGCGACGCCAATGAGGGCGCTTTGCATCACGTTGCATTTTTTGCATTCACTTTTACTGACAATTCCGCTGGGAAACGGACGTATTTTAACAAGCATAACAAAACAACTGCTTGATAAATTTTTGCGGCCAAACTATTTTTGAAATCTGTTGGACCTTGTCTGTAGCATGAAGGTAGTTTTAAGTCAAAATTGGATTTTTAAATTTTTTTTTCTCAAGTCCCTAGTTGGACTACAAAAGCAAGTCACCTTCTCCTTCCTCTTCCTCCTCATCACTACTCAGCTTGACGTTTTCTTCATCGGACACCTCCGCTTCACTCTCAAAGAAATCGGCCATAGCTGCAGCCTCTCAAGAGGTTCTCAGCTTTAGAGAAAACGGGAAAATATTTGGCGTTATAAATACACACAATAGGCCCTAAATCAGCTACATGCAAGAACAATGAATCCCTTGCTTTGTTATTTTGTCGGTTGCTGTGACGTTGGGTTTTATGACGTAGTGATCTATTGTATAAAATCGTCCAAGCTATCGATTCCAATAATTATTTTCCTTAAATTCGAGTTGTGGCATAAACTAAAAAAATACCAGACAAGCAATAATGACCTCTGACCTTTTGCCCACCCCCCTGTGAAAGCGCCCTATAAATTTGTTGGTATTTTTTTCGTATACATTGAACAAAGATTTTAAGAAAATTACCTCCTGGAATCAACACAATGTAATTTTAAGATATACTTCCCACTTGCACTTTTGTCGCAAATGTTGCTTTTCTGTAGAAAAATCATGTTTTCTTCTTCAAAAATTGCCTTCAGTTTAGTGCACAAGATAACCATTCACGCGCGCGCGCTCGCCCTCTCTTGTCGCTCTTACGCACAGACCGCTCGCCCGTCATTTTGTGCATTACTTTATGCAGTAATTTTATCATTTATTTATCTCAGAAATGCAACATTTGCGACGGAAGTGTCAGTGGGAAGTATATCTTAGAATTTAATAAGCTATCGATTCCAATATATAAATTCACTAAAATCCGTGTTCAATGTATATGAAAAAAATTTTGCATATGTTTGTACCCCCAAATACATGGAAGGCTAGGCTATGCACTCGAGGTCGAGGGCGACCACTAATAATTACTACACTAAACTGAGCGCACCGGTCAGACAATTTGCTGACATCAAGAGGGTTGTGGGTGCGTGGCAATCGAAACTAGGTGGCAGAAATGCTGAGAAATGCCAAGAAATGTCTTTGGATTTTTTTTCCGTATACATTGAACAAAGATTTTAAGGAAATTAGTCAAATTACCTCCTGGAATCAACAGTGGCCCCGGAGCTACGCGGTATTAAAATAACAAGCCGGAGGTAGGTTTATACATGTACCTCAGACCTCCGGCTACCTCCGGGTTTCAACCACACCCTTCATCGATTTCATTCTCATTTCTGTGAAGCGATTGACATGTGATCTTCCAACACGCTTTTGATCAAGGAAAGATGCAATTTTTGACAAATACGATTTTAATTTTAATTGAGCTTAGATGAAATAAACTAAGAAAACACGACTTTTTGAACGGTACCAGTTTGTAGCATTACAGAAGGGCTGTCACGATTGGTTGAGCCAGGGTTGAGCTACCACGTTAGAGCCAATGCTGTGCATTATTTTCTCATTTTATCTCCTTTTACTACAGTTAGAATAAAAATGACATTTGTCAAAAATTGCATCTTTCCTTTATGAAGAACGTGTGGGAAGATCACATGTCAATCGCTTCACAGAAATGAGAATAAAATCCATGAACATTGTCATGTCCCCAGAGCCCCATAGGTTTGTGTGAAAATTGCCAGCCTCGTTCGTCATCCAATCCCACGATGCCTTGAGAACGTCGATATTAGGTTTATTCAAATCTTTGTTCAATGTATTTAGGAAAAAATACCTAAAAGGCATGTAAAAGAGTAAGTTTGATGATAAGCACAAAACGGCAGAAAATGCTCAGAAATGTCAAGAAATTTCTTTGACTGTTTCAGTGTCTCATGAGGATGACACTGTCTGGCAGGACACACTCGACGACTCGACCTGCGGCCGAAGTCCGAGTCTGAGACCGAGAGTTATGGCCCAAAAATAGGCAAAACAAAATTTCATTACCCAAATATTATGCCAAAATATGCTTAAGTAATTGGTCTCACAAAATATTTTGCAATTAAGCCCAGGAATAATTCTTTAAGCGAAATTTCCCGAACGGTTTTCGATGCAGCGGAAATCCGTTTTTCCTCGCAAAATGGCGTAGCTTGTTTTTACGTCAATGGTTCCCGCGTACGCGTTATACACGCTAGGCGTTTCTACCAAAACGCTGGATACCAGTCACAGCCGGAGGAAGATGGTCAATAGAGGGCGCAAGTTTAGTCGTGTAATTTTGAAGCGCGAATTTCGCGATTTTTGGAGGACTGCATTCATCACCTGTGCACAGCTAGCTCTGCATTTTCATTCAAAGAAAAGCATTTCATACGCTCTTTCCTACAATGGCATTGAATTCAGAGGTGTGTGTGTTTTCAGTGTCGTGCTACTGAGAAGTATATGGGTCGAATCATGTATTTATTTGTTTATTTAAATACGATCACGAACCACGAACCAGAGCAGACAAAACTGACAGTGATAGATTGGTTCCCGATCCCTATAGATTGGTTCGCTTATTGCGAAAATATAGGGATCGGTAAAGGGTAGACTGGTTCCCGCTCCACATATTCCACATACAACGACTGAATATGAGGACCGGCTACTGTCGTGTTTAAAATAGCACTTTAAGCATTACGTCATGCATTTATTTTTAGGAGCACATAACCGTTAATTTTCAAAGCGCGCTGCGCGCTATATGGCATGAGTGTACAATAATTTGAAAGGGGTTATTCCATATTTGACCAATACAAATTTAATATATTAACCTTAAAATATTAAATATGCCCATTTTAATATATCCTCGATCCTCCTAAATCTGCGCACCTAAGGATTTGCGTCCCAGCCGTTTGTAAATAAAAATGCCAACACGTAATTCTTGACTTACATTTGTATGAATAACTCATAGTCACCCAGTATGCTAGTGTACACGGCGAAACCTTTTCAATTTTTGATGATGAGGCCAAGTCCGTGCGTGTGGTTTTTCAGCTTACGCGCGCAAAATCCTGCCTAAATCTACGCAGGGGCGCTTCTTTGAAAATGTACGGTGTTCAGGCTAAGTAATGTAACTTGGACAAAAATCCTAAATAGATATAGGTATTTTGTCTTTGAAAAACATATTTCGTTTAATGTAAGCAGAATATTTTCTTTTATTTCAATGACATTACATTTTCAGGCTTCAGGACAAATAATATGAAACAAACTTTGAAGGTTGATACAAATGTATTTACATTATGGTTGTACATATCTACATGTTTACAGGATTATTTCTACATTAATTAAAAAATATTTCGTGTATTAATTATATACAGTAAGTCATCAGTATTTGGATCAATAAAGCTGAAATAGAATTTGTTGAATATACATATTACATTGTATAACTTTTTACAAAATGAAAAAAATAGTTATGAATAAAATAGCAAACGTGTCAATTTGGTTGCCCTGTTACTTTTAAACCACCGTAGAAACTTAAAAGAAACACACGCTAAACGTTTGTACAGCTCGTGACGACAGAGGGCGACCAACAAATGTCACGATATGGTCAATTTCCCGACAGCTGTGGACCGGAAAGCACTCTCTGCATTTGTAGTTAGCAAAAAGGTGTTAGAATATCAGCTTTTCTTAAATTTTGGAGTAACTTACCGGCATAGCCTTTACTTTCCACATTTTAGGTTGCTGGTGGAGGTTCGCGCATCGGAAAACAAGATCGGAGTGGTGGTACGTTCGTTTAGGCGCGCGCGTAATCGAACAGAGGTTGGAAAAGTGAGCGCGCAGAAATAGGACTGCGTAGTTTTAGGAGGTCTGACGATACATGTAGGCTAGCATCAAAAAGAAAATTCAAACCTTGTCTGCATCACCCAGTGAGCTCCATATTGTACATGTAGTTTTAATCTGCTGTTGCAATCCCGTAACTATAGCTATTCATACGGTTACCATAACCATAGCTACTGATAGCCACTGCGTAGTTTTAAATCCGTGGCATCACCATAAATACACACGCAGCGGCACGCGTACGTGCACGCAACGTCAATTCAAATTCTCGAAACATTGACGAATTGTACCCGACGATTAACGGTAACGTCCGGACGACTGGCATGCATTCGGGTAACTTCGGGAACCTTCGGAAAAAGAAGGGATTCCTCCTGTTTCAAAATGGCGGAATTGGCGGCTGCCGGACCTTAAATTCAGTCTAGTCAAACAATTTTTGGTCCGGGTACCAGACTAGGTAAAGGGCAGCCATGACGGGCAGAATTCTGCCCGTCACGTGGTTATTATTATTTATTATTTTCTAGTAAGTGAGCGGATTTTGCATTGACATTTGTAACTTGGCCGTGCGTGTCGAACATATCCAATTATGTAAATAAAGTACATTGCCTAAAGCAAAGGGCTTGGCAAATTTGTAAATATAAAAAACACAATGCGCACGCGCAAAGACGACCAATTACAGATCAAGATGAAGCGCCCTTTACCTGTCCTTATATTCTCCTGAGTGGAATATGTGGACGGGAACCAGTCTGACAAAACTGACTGAAGCTGGCTCAAGTGAGACAGATGAATACGGAGTTCGAGAGAGGACATGTTGAATATAAAACAAATATTCGAAGCGGCTATTGTTATGGCAGCTGTAACCTCATAATCAAAGTCTGTTGTTATGGCGGTGCAACTGTGGAAGCACAACGACACGGCTGAATGATCATTTTGGAGAAATAAAATACCAGTTGAGACTCCAATCATTCCATGACCATGCACTCGTAGACCATCCATAAAGTATGCAGACCTGACGCACGAAACGCTGACTTTTTAGACTTTCGTTTCCTTTTTTTCGTATGCATATTCCGTATGCATATTCTGTATGCTTTAACGTTGGGAACTTGGCTTCAACCCCTGATTCTCTGTCCATACATACTTTTAATATGGACGGCCCCTAGGAACGATGTTGGTCAGATAGTTCCTAGTTTGACCATGCAGGTCTCGGTGGTTAGTTGACACTTTTGGACTAACTCGCAAAACCCGTTTATTTGTTCGATAACTAAATGTTGGTCGATTCTTTTCAGTTGATGTCTCATTTGAAAGCGAATAACTTTTATGTTTCTAGGGAATGATCAATTCTAAAAATGTTTTATTTTTCGAGGTGCCACACCCAAAACACACGGACTGTATATCTTTAATCTCGTGGGAACGACTCAAGTGATTTTCAAGTACTTAAATCTTTCTCATTTGGAAAGTTAAGGAAAGAATTTACAAGTCGGACGTCACATAAACTCTCCTGTGCTAAACCTTTGGGACAATTCAGAAAAATTATAAGTTTTTCCTAGTAAAATCTTCATAGTTTTTCCCCTCCAAATTTTGTTTTCTCATTAGATTTGCACTTGTTGATACTTAATAAGCCATTTTAAAGAAAAAATAATGACGTCCGAGTACGGAATTCTTTCTAAAGTTAAATTTGAGAAGTGTTCTTGTTGCACAAATTTCAAATTTCGTTTTCATTTGTTTTGTGTGTGTGTACCAGGAGGAGATTCATCGCCAACGCCAACAGATGCATATGACTGTGTATGCTCAGTGCGTTTCTCCCAATGGCAAGTATCTTGTGGCAGGCAACAGTTATGGAACCATAGCCGTATTCAGGTGAGCAGTGATGTACTATCCATATAAAATTTGGAAAGAATTAAAGTCAGATGCACATAAACCCTCCTGCGCTAAACCTATGGGACAATTCAGAAAAATTCAGAAAAAGTTTTTCCTAGTAAAATCTTCATAATTTTTTCACTCCAAATTTTGGTTTTCTCATTAGATTTGCACTTGTTGATGCTTAAGCCCGCCGCACACCTTTGCGATTTACCGGTCTGACCGTACGCCATAGACCGGAGCAAATCAAACTTGTTTGATTTTTCCGGATCCGATGGTCCGGTGTCCGATATTGTGCCGGTAAATCGCAAAGGTGTGCGGCGGGCTTTAATAAGCCATTTTAAGGAAAAAATAGTGACGTCCGAGTACAGAATTCTTTCCTAAAATTTTATAAGGTATAAATACCATACACCTACTTTTAGAAGGCTAAAAGTGATTTTCTGATGTTTACATTGGGTCGTGATGAATCACTATTAGCCCCTTACCAATTGAACCCCATTCGCCCACGTTGAACAAAGCTGCACGGGCAAGATGGCGGCCGTTCTCCAAAGTGAAATTTGACCCGACAGTCAAAATTAAACATTGAAAAACTCACCATGGAAGTCCCTGGAATCTCTAGAATCTAGTACCGTGGTCTATTTTCCCCGATGATTCTTCTAAACAGGGCAAAAACTAGTCCAACGTCATTTTTCTTCACATTTTCCGAGTTTACTAAAGAGAACAGCTTGACGTTGATGTAAAACTAGCACAGCAAATGAGGGTCGAGATATACCGCCCTCTTGTGGTCACCTCATTGTATGACGTCACTGCAGTATTGTATATTATTTGTATACTATGTAGAGTTGCAGCACTTCTTTTAAAGGCCCAGTGTTGTCCAGAGATTTTGGAGTAACGGGTGAAAAAAAATGAGTTGTCGGTTGTGTACACAAGAGATTAGAAAGTAATTCTAGTACTATAGGGAATAAACAAGATTTCTTTTGTAAAATAAAAAAAGTAGCCGGCAACAAATGACAGAGTAGCCGGTGAAATCACCGGCAGCCGGCGCTTCTGGACAACACTGAAGGCCAATTATGAAATTGACAATTGCCCAGAATTCCAAAGAGCGAGAGAGTTGACAAGGAAAGCAAGTGTCCATTGAAACGATTCCTCCCAATAACTGAAGATGAATTTAAAATGAGTGTGCTCACATACAGTTTTACAAAGGCAGCCTCATGTGAACAAAACTAGTACTACATGTACGTATAAAACAAAAATGTCCTACTTTTAATCTTAAATAACTTTGTAATTTTTCAATGGATTTAAACCAAAATCTCACATCATGTAAACAAGGCCTGACAAATTTCCTTGAGTGAGTTTCATCATTTTTATCCATGAGGTTAAGATTTAAACGCTGTACGAAAAAAACCTAAATTTGAGAATTTGCCACTTTTAACTTGGCATTGTCCGGGAAATTGTCTATGTCTGAGGTCCCTTTGCACCTCTTGAATCGCGCGAAATGATCCAGGTTGTTTGCGTAACATTTGGAGTGATCCTGCCTTTTCTCAGAAGCTTTCAGCTCGGCACACACATTCCACCACTGTCTCCAGCGACGTATTGACATTGAAGGAGACCAAGTCGAATTTGGCAAATTCTAAAATTTACTTTTTTTCGTCTGGCATTTAAATTTTAACCTTTTGGACAAAACCTATGAAAATCACTCAATAAGATTTGTAATGTGAAATTAATTTTGATTTAAACGCAAAGCCATTAAAAAAGTTATTTAAGATTAAAAGTAGGACATGTTTCTTTGACAAGTAGTACCATGGTATTATGGCTATGTTTTCCATGCAGTAGAGCCAGGTAGGAAACAAGTCTGGATAGGACGGCGGCTTTGAACAATTTTTTCGAAAGCATTGGCACAGTTTTTAATTATTTTTGTTAAAACAGAGGTACTGAGCTGACATAGTTTGTTTTTTATCGTACGCATCCTCAGTCACACACAGCGTTTCATCTAGGATTTTCAAAACTGCCTGTCCTACTTTGGTGCAGTTAAAGGAAAGAATTGGGAAGTTGATCTTGGCTTCCGACCTTGTGTGCAAAACATATGAGACAGTCTGAACAATCTTTTAGTTTTTCCTAACAAAATATTAAATTTTTCCCACTCGAACTTTTAGTTTTTTTACATCAAATCTGCACATTTCAATTCTAGATGGGTAATTTTGAAGAAAATAATTCTGATCTACTTTCCAACTCTTACTCAGTTAAAAAGTGCCCGTCCTGGTACGACGGTGGAGTTGGTTCGTGTCGAGTAAGCAAACGGTCAAGTTGACCTGCAGCGACGCACAAAAATGCAGTTTAGTCGCTCAACTATGCATACATTTTAAACTAAAAATCCACCTGTCATTTTTAAACTAAAAATCCACCTGTCATTTCGCAAAGTGCCCGTGTATAATCACACATTGACCATCCAAAAGATGGGTGGACGGGTCGCTAGATGAAATGCTGGTCACACACGGAGAAAACACAATTTTTGACAGTTTTCTATAGTACTGTAAATTTCTTTGAATCATGTTATTGTGCACCATGTACGTCTCTTTTCTTTCTACCTTATGTTTAATCCATCTTGTTTTCCTTGAATTTGTTTATTTCGTTCATCAAGCATCAATGCTTCATTGAGTGCTGATGCCAATAAGGAAACGTGGAAACCAGTGACTTCCTTTAAAGGTGAGCTGAAGATCGTCTTGTTTCAGAAGGGGCCATCCGAAGTTGTCAAAATTTCCACAGTTGTACAGCGAGTACTATTTTTCAAGACAGGGCTCGAAATTCCCATTGAAGTGATTGCGCAACGCAAGTAAAAATTAACAAACGCAAGTAACCCAAAGCACAAGCTTGCACTTTGCGCAAGTTGGCATAAAATAAAGTACGGTTTCTACTTTATTGCACCTCAACATTACTTTGCTGATTAAAATTTACTTGTTTGATTAAATAAAAACGATTTTACTGGAAGTTCCTCTCTTGTCATTTCTGCCAGTCCGTGCTTTATGTATTCACGCTATGTCGGTGTACTTCTGTAAGTGTGATCGTAAACGTTGGCACATGCAATGTAGTATGGTGCAGACACGATGCACTGATAAAGATTGCACACTACACATGCATGTGTTGGAAACTAGACATTGTGCACATGAGAGCTTCGGGTGGTCTGTTCTTACAGCGCCCGAACGGCGGGAACACGACCCGAGAACACTGCACTTGGAACACTGCACTGGGAACATACAGGATAGCACGCCACCTATCCCTCGAGAACTAGTTACCCATGTCAAGAACAGATCGCCCGAACTCGGCCTCGGCGATTCCAACACTTTTAGAATCAATTTCGATTTCACTTAATAATCCTGATTCCAGTTGGACTTGGTTCTTTTTTTCAAAACAAAACAAAAAGTTGGCACGTAAATTAGCAAAATATCTCACAAACCTGATATAAAACACTGCCAAATTCTAACATTTATAGTCGCCAGGTAGTCCTGAAATCTTAACGCAAGTAAGTTTTTCTAAGCGCAAGTTAATTCCAATGCCAACTTGCGCAAGGCGCAAGTAATTTTTGGAGAGAATTTCTACCCCTGCAAGACCCCCTCCCTCCCCCGAAATACTACTTATTATCAACATTTTTTTGTTACTACTAAAAAATATGTATTTATCGGAAACAGATTCTGGTTCGTATAAATCACGTGGTCTTGTAGTTGTAGTTTTATTTCCAGCCATAGAAACCAGTGCAAGTTGCTTTTGTCATTCGTGGTCGGTTTCTCTTGTTGGAAAATAATATCCTACGAACACTATGTATCGTGCCGTCATATGTTTTTGATCGTCATGTGTTTTCGATCAGCAAACTTTACACTGATTTACCGCCGGACTGTACGAGATCCACCGTGATTTGTGGCTGTTTTGAAAACAGTGAATCGGTCGCTTGTCTGTGCCTTGAACTTGCTGCAAATCAAATTACCTGGCATGAGTTATCTTTTAAACTTTGCAAAATGTGTATTTTCGGCTGAAGATCACTATCACACTTTTGGACTTTTAATCAAGTGTATCATACGGACGTGATCTTTTATCAAATATTACACCAAAAGCATCCTCAGATCGCTGAAGGTCCCGTCTTTCATTCGTGCAGGATCGATTGCGTGGTTGCCTTGCCAGTTGAAAGTTTATGGCATGCCAAATCCAACAAATTCTTATATCTTTTTTGAACGCGCTTGGGAGGAATCCTAACGCAGAACCAACCATGCACTGCTAAACTTCGCAGCGTATCCTGCGAAGCCAATCAGCACACCGCTTACAAAACCGTTGGGAGTTCATATTCATTTACTGACAGAAAAGTCGGCCAGCTTCTGAACAGTTTACGTGTTGCTCAATTTGAAACACTTGGCACGCCATACGTCAACAGAAATGGACCATCAAACGAACGATCGAAAACATGTGACACTGCTATCACCGTGGCGCATGCAGAGCTTACCGCTATCGGGCAATCTGAGAAAAGAAAAACAGCAGAGACTGTATGGTCTGTTGTGGAATATAAAATTCAAGGATAGTGTTTAAACGTGGATAACATTTTTTAAAGATATTTGCTGTCGTTTTGGTTTCTGAGGAATTTTCCCATTATCCGATCAAAAACCCATGACGCCAGGATGCATGTACATCCCGTATTTTCCAATTTTAACACAAATCTGCCAACATTTCATAAGTAGAGTTTCTTGGTGTTGATATGGACGAGAGAATCTCTCGGATTTTCCTGTTTTCGCTTTGCGGCAAAAAATATATCCGATGAAAAACATCATAGGTCTATTGAGGTCGCTAAAGCTAGACACCAAACAGTTGCGTTCGAGTTGCTTCCATGAGTCAGTGCTGACCTCATCAGGGATCATGCAAGGTGTGATGAGTCAGGGAAAACAAGGAATCGAAGTTACCGTAAACACGTGTCGACCCATATAGAACGCCACCTTTATTTACAAACACATGATACATAATACATCGCGACAGCTGGTAAAGCGTATAACCCAACATTTGTCTCTTTTGTTAATTTTAAACATTTCTAGTTAATTACGTGACATTTTAATAACTCTTTTTTCACAACGTTAACGACCATCGAAAAATGGTGTGTCCCTTTAAAGTAAGCCACCAACATCCCAGGTGTTGCTGCGTGGTGACATTCTAAATAGCCGCCGGTCACTTCCCAGTCAACCGCTAGCCACTTCCCACAAAGAAGATAATATTGTACCTGTCGGACCGTCAACTGTTTCATTTTGCTTTCTTGTACATGTAGCGTATGAAGGAGCCGTTTA
The DNA here is from genome assembly GCA_037783545.1 of Henricia sp. BOLD:AAB3569. Classification (NCBI taxonomy): domain Eukaryota; kingdom Metazoa; phylum Echinodermata; class Asteroidea; order Spinulosida; family Echinasteridae; genus Henricia; species Henricia sp. BOLD:AAB3569. Next base: position 237,373 of record JBBELK010000720.1, read on the forward strand.
TGCATTGGCTTCAACTGAGAAATTCTTGATAAGGTACGTTGATTATCAATCTGAAATTTAATCACTTGACAAGAAATTAAGAATTAACTGATAGACAGAATACATGATTGGAAAACTTTTGAAAACGGGAACAACATTACATATTAAAAACTAATGTTTATAAACTGCATTGGATAAATTTCAGCTACATAGATCTATGCAGTAATACTTCAGACAACCTGAAAAACCCATGCATGCTTTTTGTGTATAAATCAATGGTAAAAACATATATGTAAAATGCAAATCTCTAGATGTGGTTTTCAAAGGGTTTAAAGGTAGTCTACTTGTTTAGTAACTACCCTCCAAAAAAATGTTTGAATTATTATCTTTAAAGGCACGAAATACGCAGCTCCGTGCCTTTTCCATAGAGCTGCGTATTTCGTGGCACATATTTGGCGCACGCGCATTGCTGATGAGCCTGTGCCTTTAAGCTTACTTGTTATCAAGATGGTAATGGTAGTAATCATCCTGTGAAATTATTTCGTCCGAATTGCCCCCATTCATGAGAAAAATGTCAAAATTATTCATTCATGCACAAAAAACGTACTTGGATTTTTTAGTTTTTCTGAAGTATTACTGCATCTATGTGGCTGAAATTTCTACAAGGTAGTTTTCCCGACGTATGCTTTCAATCACCAGTGGAAATCATGTTGTTTTGAACAGTTTACCAGTGTAATTTGGGAAATTTGTTTGAGGTGAGCACCCCACGGCAAACTTTTTATTTGCAATATTGCCATATCATGTAAGGGCAAATCAAATCCATTCAAAGATGTATTATATTTTGTTTTATTTTGTTGTGTATTGTTCATGCAGCGCAGGCTGTGGTGACATCAAAGGTTGGGCCTGGACTGACGTTCTGCAGAAGGTGAGTTAGACTGCAGTTATGACTACATGTAGGCTTGGAATATGCACTAATTAGATGGACATACCGGCGTTGTTAGGCTATTTTGGGCTCGAAATAGACCCATACATGATTCTGAAAGTCTTTCCGAAATAGACTCAAGAGAACATGAAAAGAAACCACAACATTTTGCTGTTTTTGAGCATTTAAAAAAAAAATCAAGATCATATGATTTATCCGAACCAGATTCTGGTTCCGATAAATCATGTAGTCTTTGAGTTAGAAACCAGCTCGAGGTGCGAGTTGCTTTTGTCATTCGTGGTTGGTTTCTCTTCTTGTTGGGAAAATAAACTAACACTATGTACATACCGTATTTTCCAATTTGTACACAAATCTGCCAACAGATTTCATAAGAAGGGTTTATGGGTGGTATTATACGGACGAGAGAATCTCTCAGATTTTCGCGTCTTTGCTTCGCGGCGATAAATAATATCCGAAGCTGTAAAGTTTACTTTAGGCCAAAAAAAATGCTTCTTTGGGAGGTGAAATACATTTCGAGTGCTCAAAATTATTTTAAGCGGTAGAAATGATTTGTATTTTACATTCTCAGAATTTTATTTCACATGTTCGAAATACTATTGTATATTTATTTTTTTCACTGGACTCGGCATAAACCTCTGAGTCCTTACCAGCGGAGTCCGAGTCCTTGAAAATCAGGACTCGAGTCTGGGTCATTACTCATTACTGGGCGCTGAAAATGTTGGCCAATGAAGACGCAAACAGATATTATCCCTTACCAGCGCCCAGTGTGGGCGGTGGGAACAAGTGAACCAGGATGTATTATTGCTAGTCACTCCATGCCACAGAAACCGGGGATGAGTACCGGCCGTAGGAGCCAATAAACGACTTATGCCAATGAAATTAGATTACTAGTTTCTCGTCAGCGCCCGCATGTGATTTTGACCCCGCACAAAAATATTTAATTATGCCAAAATTTCATTATTTTTCAAAAAAAGAGGAAAAATCAGATGCAAACTACTCCCATGCGAAATGTTTTCATTTCAGTTGTGCAATCGTAATCTGTGTTTTGCAGCTTTTGTGTTTATAACCAGACATCTCCTTTGTCATTTCCCATGATTTTGTCATCTCAACTAGTTCCTTAAAACAAAAGCTACCCGGTATAACTCAATGGCATTGATACTGGCACCAAACCCTTTCTGGGCGAGTTTAGAGCCTTAATAATCAGTTTTAAAATGGCAGTTCGTGTATGTGTAAAGGTTGTATTTTTCCTTGATTAGATAATGATTAATGAATAATGAAAGAAATCCCTCACCAAAATTTGATAAATGGTTGACGAGAAACTATTAATCTAATTTCATTGGCCTTACCTACCTTAAGAAAATAGAATCACCATACTTTTTGGAATAAGATTTGACAACGAAAATAATGGAGTCACCCAAGCCTACAACTCATTAGACCATTATGCCTCTTTTGTTTTAATGGCATAATATCAACCTTTCTCTGATTTGCTCACTTGGGGAGTTGCTTGTCATTGTGGTGTAAAGATGTGCAAATGTTGCTGGATGGAATTCTCCTTTTTTATTGTTGTCTTTGTTTATTCTTCAGAATCCAAAAGTGTCTTGGTCATTATCCCTGCCCGCTTCAAGCAACTTTGGTGCATTTGAGACCAATTCATTAGCCTACAACAGCAAGGTAACAAATAAAATGAATGATTCGTATTACATTACATGTTCATATTTAGTAGCTGGCACTTATTTATGACATTGTCTCTCGTCAAACATGAAGAATTCCCTCCCAATCTCGGTCAAATTCAAAAACAGTTTCCGCATAGCAGTTGAAACACTGACGGAGTCTAGTAGCTGTATTGTATATTGCACCATGCCGCGTCATAGCGCAACATCTTTTGGCACCTGACTACTACCAAGGCTGGTTCTGTTGCTCATATGTAGCACGATATAGGGCCGAGGGTACGCACCCCCATTGCTTCCCTCCCCCCAATTGTGTCTCAAACATTTAAGGAATTCCAAAGGAATTTCTTTAAGTTTTTAGGGGGAGGGGGTGTGGTTGGCGCGCTAACAAAAGGGAAGAGTGTGTTGAGTCATAGGGGCGCTCTGGGGAGTCCTTGGGCCCCAAATTGTGCTGGGTATGCTATGGCTGCACGCTGATTTGATCGCTTGACCAATATCGGAGCACTTAATATGAACGACGGCTCACAAATGAGTAATGGCATTCAACCTACAGTGATGAGCTTTCACCGTGGTTCTCCAAACCTGATGGGTGAGCATACAAGACTACGAACAAGGTTATATACGTAATGTAAACCGACTATTCAAAACAGTCGAAGGGTTAAACTAAAAACAGTCTCCATAATCTGCTCTTCCGCAGGGATCAAAAAGGAGTTAATTTGTTCTTGGGACATTGCCGATAGATTTTAAGGGTGGATTCACTCCGAACCTTTTCCATGCATTACACATGAATTTGATCATGGTCATGGCTTAAACACCAATCCAGCTCTGCCAACTAGGTCATGACCACTTGTTACCCTCCACAACCTCCTCCCTGCCCCCCACATGCAGTTCCCTGTCGCAAAATAGATAATAATGCTGCTGTATTTTTGTTAAAAGTTGCTAGTGTGATTTTTCTCGCTTTTGTTCAGGACAACATTTTGTATACAGGGGGTGGCGACTGCAAAGTTTATGCCTGGGACTTGGAAAATGGCACCAAAAAGGTAAGACATTTTTTGAGATTAATTTTCTTTTTGGGTGGTGGTGTGGTTTATTTGAGGAAAAGTGCAATGAGCTGTGTGGTGGCATCTCTCATTTTGCCACACCAGGGTGCTCTGTATGATTTATGTACCCAGTACTACCGTTTTGACCTTTTTTACATTTGAACAATCTCAGGGTTGATGCGGGTGTTACGAAGTCAGATATCAAACTTTACCTTAAAGAAACAATTCACAAGTCACAACAAATAAGGGCGACAAAGACATCGGGTTGAATTGTAAATAATGTCAACTCAATTTGTATTCCTTCTCATTTCATCGAAATCACTTAATATCTACAATGTCTAAATAAAATAATTAAGGGATACCGGTATCCAACTGAACGTGGGGCGCGTGTGGTGGTAGGCTCCATGTCGATTTCCCGGGGTCCAAGCTGCAGCTCCACTCAACGATCCATCCAGGGAGAAACAGACCCCGTCCGCACAAGAAGTGGACATCGGTAAGACAGACTCAGTCCAGGCCGGCGACTCCGACGCCAAAGTCTTTAAACACACAAGTCCGATGATGGAAACACGGGGCTACGGCAACATTGTAGCATAATGCCGAAACCCTAAACATGGAGCATATAGCACGGGCTGGAGAGCAACAGCAAACACGCCCTACGTGGAGTATATTGGGCTCTGCTGAACCCAGTTCACACCCCGCTTTTAAAGTGAATCCAATTCACAACTGGGTGCACTTTAATAATACACCCAGTGAGTTACCTGCCCAGCGTGTACGTTTAGGAATGCTAACTATTTCATTACCGTAATTAACATAATAATAAAAGGAATTCTGCTCTTATAACACCCTCCACCATAAAAGAAAAAATTCGACTTGAGGATTTTTTTTTTCCTATAGTTTACATTCAAACTTTCACTAGACGTAATAATTATTAACTAACTTCATCATGATACTTTTCTTTAAATTCCAAAATACACATACAGTCAGCAATAATAAAACTGCAGACAAAGAGTAATCAATTCCTTAGTGATTCTGAGATTAGCTTAACACCGACTCAATCCGTCAGCAAGTACGTTATCTTTGCCAGGTATATGTTCATATCGAATATTATACCCTTGAAGATACAAACTCCACCTCATGAGCCGCTGGCTCTTGTTCTTGAATCTATTGATACAAGTCAACGGATTGTGGTCAGTGCGCACAGTGAGTGGGAATGGGCCCGTTACATAAATTTCAAAGTGTTCAATGGCAAGTATCAATGCCAATATTTCCTTCTCAATGGTTGAATAATTTCGTTGATGAATATTCAATTTTCGTGAGAAGTAACTAATTGGATGCTCATATCCTTGGCTATCAGCCTGAAGGAGAACGGCGCCCACGCCCACATCACTTGCGTCTATTTCCATGATAAACGGGTTCTCAAAATCTGCCATCGTTTGAACTGGCTCACTGGTCATGACCTTTTTTAATTGATCAAAGGCCATCTGGCACTCAAGCGACCATGTGAATTTCACACTTTTCGCTAGAAGAGCGGTAAGTGGGTACGAAACAGTTGCGAAATTTGGACAAAATTTTCGAAAGAATCCCACCACACCTAAAAATTTTATAAGTTCTTTCTTATTCGTGGGTGTTGGGTACTCATTTATTGCATTCACCTTGGCAGATTTTGGTAACACTTTTCCACTTCCAACCTCATGACCTAAATAGGTGACACTTGCCTTGCCAATGTCACTCTTCTTCAAGTTAACAGTGAGGTTGGCAGCAGACAGCTTACTGAATAAAGCCTTTGTTCTATCCACGTGTTCTTGCCATGAACTAGAGTGGATTACAACGTCATCGATATAAACTACACAACCCTCAAGATCAGTTGTAACTATATTCATCAACCTTGAAAAGGTACTGGGCGCATTCTTCATTCCGAATGGCATGACATTGCAAGAGTACAAACCATCCGGAGTAACAAAAGCCGAAATTTCTTTGGCTCTTTCGGTAAGCGGCACTTGCCAATACCCCTTCAATAAGTCATATTTACTGACAAAGGTGGCGTGGCCAACACTATCAATACAGTCATCCAATCTTGGTATAGGATATGAATCAGTATTTGTTATGGAGTTCACCTTTCGGAAGTCTATACAAAATCTTCGTGAACCATCTTCCTTAGGGACAAGCAAAACCGGTGAACTCCATGCGCTCTGACTGCATAATACAATATCATTTTCCAGCATATAATTTATTTCTTCATTGACTGCTTGACGTTTTATCGGATTAAGACGGTAAGGATGCCGTTTGATAGGTTTGGCTTCGCCAACATCTACATCATGAAAAATCACTGATGTACGCCCTGGTTTATCTGCGAAAACATCAGGATATGACCGTATCACTTCAGCCATCTCTACACGTTTCTCATCTGATAAGTGTTGCAATTTCATTTCAAGATTGTTCATTATTTCTGAATTTTTCGTCATGAGGACAGACACTCTTAAAAACCCAGATCTATTGTCATCAGTTTCCGTAGTCACTCTTTCTTTGCTCTGTGAGTTATCTACAGTAGCAACAGCTACTGGACCACTCTTTCTCTCATAGTATTTTTTTAGCATATTTACATGGCAAACTCGTTTGCTTTTCCTCCGATCGGGTGTCTTCACTACGTAGTTAACACTATTCAATTTCTTCTCAATTTCGTACGGTCCAGTGAACTTAGCTCGCAGTGAACCACCTTGGATCGGAAGCAAAACTAACACGAGATCGCCCGGTTCAAAGTTTCGCTCTCTCGTCTCTTTATCATATCTCGTTTTCATGGCTTTCTGAGACTCAACTAAGTTAGCCTCAGCCACTGTGTGAGCCACATGCATTCGTTCTTTCAGATCGGACACAAAGTCAAGCACATTGGTTTCAGTTTCTGACTTTGGTTCTGATGACAATAGTTTTTCTTTCATCATTTTTAGTGGTCCTCTGACCTCATGACCGAAAACTAATTCGAATGGACTGAATCCTGTGGCTTCGCATGGGGCTTCTCTTATGGCAAACAACAAGAAATCAATTCCCTTGTCCCAATCACTTTGTCGATCATGACAAAACTTGGATATCATACTTTTCAAAGTCTGATGCTGGCGTTCGAGGAGGCCTTGTGATTGGGGATGATACGCAGACAAAATTGACTGCGTAATCCCAAGGGATTTGAGAACTTGCTTGAACAATGTACTAGTAAAGTTCGAGCCCTGGTCATGTTGAATTTCACGAGGCAACCCCACTTTAGTAAAAAATTTCACCAAAGCTTCAGAAATGGCAGTTGCAGTTATTTTACGCAAAGGAATCGCCTCAAAGTATCGGGTCACCACATCTATTATCGTTAAAAGATATTCATGACCCGATTTAGTCTTTGGCAACGGGCCTACGCAATCTATAATGACTTTATCAAAAGGCTGCCCACATGCTGGAATTGGAATTAAAGGGGCACGCTGTATCTTTTGATTAGGCTTGCCAACTATTTGGCACGTGTGACATGTTCTACAAAACTCGCTAACATCTTTATACAACTTTGGCCAAAAGAAGTGACGCAAAATTTTATCTTGTGTTTTGCGAACCCCTAAATGGCCAGACATGGGTTGTTCATGGGCAAGTTTCATAATTTCTGAACGATAGGAATGTGGCACCACAATTTGGTATATCACACCCCATTCTTCAGCCGGAATCTCAGGGTGCCGCCATTTACGCATGAGCACTCCTGTTTCCGACTTGAAGTAACAGACCGGGACTTTCTCGGCTTCCTTCTCATTAAGGGCCGATGCACCTAGCCGCCTCAATTCCAGGTCGGCCTTTTGTTCTGTAATTAATTTTGTTTGATTAAGCACAACAGGCTTAGTATCAGAACCACTTAAAGGTGCAGAATGTTCATCTTGACTTGAACACAAGTCTTTTTCTAATTCGGTCCAGAAAGTATCCGCCAATGAGATACATTCATGGTCGGCTCCATTATTTTTTTGATTTCCCTTCTCTTTTTCACGAGCCATGGACCGAGTCGTAACACAGGCGGGAAAAATGCCCGGACAAATGTCAGAAATCCGCTCTGTGTCTTGGTTAACAGAAGGGATTGCCGTCAATCTAGCACAAGGTGTGGAAGACGGATCTACTGTCGATCCGGCTATATCATTGCCCAGAATAAAGGTAACACCTTTAATAGGTAAACTGGTAACAATGGCCACATCAATAGGCCCACTCTTGAAATCAGAAACAAGGTGGACCTGACGAAGGGGAACACTATGGAAATCACTTCCTACCCCTCGTATCAAAACATTAGTCTGAGTTTGGTGATCGTTTAAAGGGGAAATCACACTCTTTAACAGCAAAGATTGAGCGGCCCCTGTATCTCTCAAAATATGAATTGGTATCAAATCGCCACCCTCAACACTAGAAACGTACACTTGTGACTTAAAGGGTTCGTAAATAGCTCCCACACCCGAGTGACTAGTCCCCTGGACACTTAAATTTGCATCAACATTGCTTGACTGTTTCGAGTCAGTAGAAGGGGGCATATTATGGGATATCCCTGAAAATTCATTGGCGGTTAATGCTACACCCTTCTCAATCTGATTTAGCCTTTTAAAGCATGTTTCATAAACGTGCCCAGGTTTATGGCAAAAACTACAAATTGGTCTATTCCTTTGCCTTTGCACTTGCATTTTTGGCGATGCGCTGGTGGCTTTGAATTCTTGCTCTTGAGAGCTAGACGTCTCTTTAACGGAATTTTGTTCCGCGGCCACAGCATTGAACTTTGGTGGCTTGAATTTCGCACTTCCGCCATAGGCGCCATTTCTATACCACCGTTTCTGGCTTGCAACATTGGATTGGCCGAAAGATTGACGATGAGACAATTCAAAATCGTCTGCCATAATGGCGGCAGTTTCCACAGTTTCCACCCCCCGATCTGCCAAGTGGTTTTTAATCGCATAGGGTAGACAACTTTTGAATTCCTCAAGCATCATGAGATTACGAAGTTTTTCAAAATCTTCTACAATCTCTTTTGAATTCAGCCAACGATCAAACTGATTGGCCTTTTCCCTAGCAAACTCAACATAAGTCTGTCCCGGTTGCTTTTGCTTAACATTACGAAATTTTTGCCTATAAGCCTCCGGGACAAGTTCATATGCCTTCAGAATTCTTTGCTTCACGAAATCATAATCAGAACTCTGTTCTGGAGACAGTGCTGCATAAACGTCTTTGGCCCTGCCTTCAAAGACGCTATGAAGCAATGTGGTCCAATGAACTTTCGGCCATTTCAATTTGTGAGCCAGATTTTCGAATGACATAAAGTACTTTGCAACTTCTTTTTGGTCGAATTTTGGCACGAGTCTGATATTTTTCGCATAATCAAAACCCACTTGACTATTTTTGCTCCATATTTGAAGTTCAAGTTCCTTCATTTTCAACTCATGATTCATTTTTTCGTGTTCAAGCTGAAGTTCCATTTCTTTTAACTGTAATTGTGCTTGCAACAAACCAGTTTGTTTCGATGGATCTTGACTAAACGGATCAGACTCGGGCTCAAGACAACCATTGTCGACTAATGCCTTGGTTACCATGCGATTTAAATGAGGCTTTTTAGCACTGCCAAAAACCTTCAAATCTAAATATTTTGCAACTGCCAATAACTGATCCTTAGTTAACTCATCAACCTCGTCAACCGTTAACTCTGGTTTTTCAAGGAAATCTTCTGCGGAAAAACTCATGATGTTAAATAATATTTACGTCAAATTAAATGGCAATTCAATAAACGCACACGCTGTTCAGGTCAAAGTCGCCTTCACTTGTTGTGAATTGTCAAACAGGATATTAAATTGTCCAACTTGACATTTCGTTTCCTAAATCATGTAAAAAATCATGTTGGAATCATACAAAAATCATGCCAAAAGCATGCATGAATCGTACGAACGTCGTGCGAGAGGTCCCGGGTCCGATTCCCGGACAAGCCTCCAATAATATCTGTTACGAAGTCAGATATCAAACTTTACCTTAAAGAAACAATTCACAAGTCACAACAAATAAGGGCGACAAAGACATCGGGTTGAATTGTAAATAATGTCAACTCAATTTGTATTCCTTCTCATTTCATCGAAATCACTTAATATCTACAATGTCTAAATAAAATAATTAAGGGATACCGGTATCCAACTGAACGTGGGGCGCGTGTGGTGGTAGGCTCCATGTCGATTTCCCGGGGTCCAAGCTGCAGCTCCACTCAACGATCCATCCAGGGAGAAACAGACCCCGTCCGCACAAGAAGTGGACATCGGTAAGACAGACTCAGTCCAGGCCGGCGACTCCGACGCCAAAGTCTTTAAACACACAAGTCCGATGATGGAAACACGGGGCTACGGCAACGTTGTAGCATAATGCCGAAACCCTAAACATGGAGCATATAGCACGGGCTGGAGAGCAACAGCAAACACGCCCTACGTGGAGTATATTGGGCTCTGCTGAACCCAGTTCACACCCCGCTTTTAAAGTGAATCCAATTCACAACTGGGTGCACTTTAATAATACACCCAGTGAGTTACCTGCCCAGCGTGTACGTTTAGGAATGCTAACTATTTCATTACCGTAATTAACATAATAATAAAAGGAATTCTGCTCTTATAACAGCGGGGTTGAAAAAAAAGCGACACTTGAGAAATTTCAACCCTGCCCGGGACCAGGGTTGAAATATTTCGCCCCGGGTTTTAAATTGTAGTGTTAAACGAGCAGGGTTGAGCTACAAATGTCATGCCAAAGCGTGCAATTTTAGCATTGTTTATATAGTTTGCATAATACTACATGTACCAGCTGAATGTGTGCAGGTACATGTAGCGGCGTTGTGCAGCACGTAGGCCTACACATTAACATGCATATGTGCACAGATGAGATCCCCAGTTTTGAGAGGCTATTTTTTTACATTGTCCGGCATTCACTTTTGCACTTTTTTATTGATGGAAAAGATGGCACGAGAACAACATGGCAGAAAAGCGATGATGGAGTCAGAAAATTTGAAGTAATTCTGGCAGGGGACAGCACTTGAAATGCGTGCAATGCTCAATTATCACTCACCCCAGGTTGGCATTAAGCGAAACAAGTGTGAAACGATGCCGGGTTGGAAATTCCCATTTCAACCCGGTGGTGGTCTCCGCGTTCAACTCGGGTTGAGAGGCTGTAGTGTGAAAAGGTCTTTATATGTGTTTGCACATAACTATTGACACACGGCGTCAACATATTATTTCATTTCATTTCAGAATTTATTGCCATTTGTTCACATAAAAATTTGTTTTATAGGAATTTTTGTTGCGTCAGTTTACACAAAAACAAAAGAAAATCAAAAAATAATCCACAGTTGCCACCAATACAATCACAACACATGTAATTAATAATGATACAAATAGAAAATTTCAATTGCAGACGACAAATCCTAAAATTACCAACCTTGGCAATAAGACAATTAGTTGCAAGTTTACAGCTAGGTAAAAACTATTGCCAAAACGAGGTTTTTTTATTTTATTTTATTTTTTTTGGCGGTTTGCGGTTTGCACATGGGAAATTAAAAGAAAAGCAAGAATTAATGTTGATTTTGTTTTTAAAATTTGAATATCGGGAAAGTTCTTTTAAAAAATTCAAAAGTTACAAATAGTTAGTTACAAATACTTTTACACTAAGACGGGTTAGATTTCCAAAGTACTTCGCAAAATTGTTCGAGCGGTTGCTGTGTTATGCTTGATGGAATTCCATTTCCATGTGGTCACATCAATAAAAGTAAACACACTGTTGCTTTCAATCACGGATTAACAGCATTAGTGTGGCCAAAATGTTTACATGTAACAGGGCAGACTGCTCTGCTTAAAGGTGGCTGGTAAGGTTTCAGTCCAACACGGTTTCAGTATCCAATACGACCTACATGTCGGGTTTTTATGTCATCAGTATGTGCGTACTTTGTGGCATTCTTACAAATTATCTTTGTATAGTATTGTCAACACTGAATGGGCAGGAGTGGACATCCGGGAACTCGTACATGTATCTTTATTCACTAAAAAGTGAATAGGTCACAAGTCCGGTGCACAGTTTCAGCGCAGCGCGCCGATGCAAAGTTGCTACATGTACATGTACACGCAGTGAAAAACAATGGTTTTTTTATGCGGCTGATGTCGTCCCGCCCCTTACATTCCATTTATTCTCTGTATTTGGGATGAAACAATACTTGCGTTCAGACGATCGTTAACTTGTAAGTAGATTGTTGGTAGTGGGAACGCTTGAGTAAGCTCGTAAGTAGTGACCGTGTGGACGAACAAGTTACTTTAATACGAGTGCGCACTGTTGGTATATATGAGCCGCATCGTTGTTAAGGCACCGTGTGAATGCGTGTCAATGGTAGTGGGACTGTCGTTAACTTTACCTACAAGGGTAGTGCCCGTCTGAACGTGACTAATGATAATATGAAGGTAGGAATGCCAAGACTGTATATACAATATATATAACATTATCAAAACACTAGTGTGAAAACCCAAATATTTACAGTCCGTGGTTCTCGGCAATTTTTTTTTTCAAATTTATTTTTAAAGAATTTACTTTATTTTAACGACAAAACATCATACTTTGTATTTTATACACCGGCAACCCTGTGATAAACGTCAGAGTTTTGTGTGAATTTTCTCAGGGAGTCGGTGCTATGCATAGCTGAATTAACAATGAATTTATAAGTAGATTAACTGTAGAGAAATTGAACATCACTGCCAGTGATAGAAACAAGCAACAGCTTCATAGACCCTTTGCAACATTTGTAACATTTGTAACCAAATTTGTTCACATTTGTTACAAATAATTTTACTCTTCAATTTAAGGTTCATCACTTGCAATCTGCATACAGTGTACTTCATAAAATATACATGTACTTTAAGTTTCCAACCACCAGGCTGTTAAAATACACCATGGTTTCTTAGTTATGGGTAATTCCTGAAATTAAGTCAAATTTAAAAATACATTTTAAGACTGTATACAAGTTCAATGTTGTCACCATGCATACGTGCCAGTTGTGTGTGAATTGTGCACTATGTGTACATGTATTAGTCTAAACTTTCTGTGTTCGATCGTAACTGGAATACCAAAAAATGGCAATATGCTAACACAGTTCATGTATTTGCTGAGTCTGATCATAAAATGCTGTTAATTACACGGAAATTAGTTTTAAAATGAGAATTACATGTATCCCCAAAATTTCTATAATTTATTCTTTCAAAACTTTTGAAGCAGAGAGTGGCGGACATCACTTAACTCCTTTTTGATACCTAATTTTCAGAGAACCACCTTCCTCCTTGTACATTTAATTTGATAATTTGTTTTTCTGTCCTAAATCTGCCGTAATGATACAAAAGTGCCATGTATTCAACATGATACAAAAGTGCCATGTATTCAACAACAAAGACTTTCCTGTCTATAAATCATTATCAGTTTTGCCTAAACTTAGTGTTAGAGTACTCTCCAACACCCTCCCCCCCTCCAGCAACTTGAAATTTGGCAAACGAAGACAAATATGATGGCATGGCTTTCCACATAGAACTTTAATTGTTATTTTATTTAATTTTGTTGAATTTTGTCCACAAGAAAACGGTATACACTAGTGCTGTTTCTCTTGTGTAAAATACAATTGTGAATGTAATAGGCTATGTAAAGCATTGAAATGTGGGTGGGAGTTAAAATGGCACCAGAAATATTTTTGGTATTACACGGCACAATTTTTGGTATTACACAACTGTTGTGAACACTTTTGCCTTATACTTTGTGGTAGACCAGGATATAACCTCCTTCATCAGCCAGCACCAGATCACCCCGGGGTGTAAGAGTGATGGCACGAGAATCAAGACGTCCCTGGATTACACATCCAATATATTGGCCATCAGGACTGTACTGGAGAATATCATCAAACCAGGTAACACTGGCCCTATACATTTTTTGTACAACAGCAACGTAGATGATGCCATTCCTGTCACAACACACACCTGCTGGGTGACCGGTCATATCGACTGAGAATATCGTCTTTTCATCGAAGCTTATTGAAACCAGCTTCCGACATGCGTAGTTAGTGTAAATAAGCTGCTGCTTGTAGATGGTGAGATAATCACCAATCCCTGGAGCACGTACTGTCCTGATGTGGGATCCATCTGGGTTGTGCAAGGATATCTCCCCACTGTCCTTGTAACCGAGTGCTATCAGATTGTTGCCGTCCACTGCCAGACATGTTGGTTGGGTGCCTTGTGCAGGATTTGGTATTACCTGACTAGGGTGCAGTACATTATAATTGTTATTGAAGACCTTGACAGCTCTTTGGTCTACAACAGTGAGACAGTCATCTTTGTTCACTGCTAGACATCTTATTTCTGTCGTGTTTCTGATTGCCGTTAATTCTTGCATATGTGCGGTCAATGAAGGTACATACTTATTGGGTATTGTATATGTGAATATCTGCTTTCCGTCTTTTGAAACACAAACAATGCTATTGTTGGAAAAGGCAGCAATCGCATTCCTAACTAATGTCTTTTGGTGAAAATATATAGTCATTTTCCGTTCCCACTTCCCAGGCCCAGTGACCAGTTTGCCAACCAGCTGCTCCCCATTATCGGTCTCTTCAAAGACCATAAATGACAACCCCTTAGGAACAGTCTTTGGCTTTTTTTCTGTCAGTTCTGTAAGTTGATGTACAATTGTCTTGTCAAGTTGCAGAATCTCATAGCAACCTGCTTGAGTCACAAGTTGGTTCACCTTCTCTAGCTTCTGTTTTGACTTTGTCAGCTCATTGATGTTGGAAGCTTGGACAGCTTCAAATATGCCGGCTCTCTCCTTGAAAATCGATTCTGCTTCCGTCAAGAGTTTCTGTTCTTCTGCTCTGATCTTGGCAACCTCATCATCAGCCTTTTTGGATATTTTCTTCTTGGTGTCAGTAAATGCAGCATCCATTTTCTTGCGCATTGCATCAGTTTCTTGGATGGTAGTGCTGAATTGTGTCTTGCTGTTGTCGGCTGCAGCAAATAAGTCCTCCATTTTTTCCTTGCATTGCTTAGTAGCCGTGGACAGATCCACAAGGGAGTGCTTTTCATGTTGATGGACTATGCACGTTGCACATACCAATTGCTTGCATGTGTCACAGTAGATTTTAACAAGGCTCTCATCTGGATGCTTGCCACATTTTGGAACCTCTTCAAGTTTTCTTTTGTACGTAATCCTACCTGATTGACACTGGGCCATAGTATAAATCTTGTGAGATTTCATCAGAGTCGAGCGTTCATGTGCCTTTTGACATTCCTGACAGAGGAAATGTTCACAGTCCATGCATTTTGAGTTGGCCTGTTTTCGTTCATTACAGTTTTGACATTTGATGACCGACCCTTCCCCCTTTAGTAACTTCTCCTGCATCGTAACATCTTCAACCAGTGCACTCAATCGAAAGTCATTAGGTAAGCCAGCAACCCCGGACCCGCTCAATTTTGTTTCATGCCTGCAAAGAGGACAAGTCACCTTGGTACTGTCTGGTGGAGTTTGGTGCTGTAGGAGTTCTTGAAGACACTGCAGACAATAACTATGCAAGCAGTCCAAAAGTTTGGGCTGCTTGAATTGGCAGGAGCAGATGGAACATTCCAGGTGGCCTGTGCTTATTGTCTCCAGCAAGGATTCAGCTGTTACATTAGATGCCATTTTAATATCTGAAAATTTAAAGGAATTCTGAATGTGAGATTATTGATTGCTTTCCGGTGACGTCACCCCTTCCATCCACCATTTTGGTTGTCATTTTTCATGACCCACGTGGCTCAAATGATAACCGGGCAAAACAGCAATAAAAGCGCATTTGTTGCACATACCTCTGTTACTTAGCCTTGTTTCATGTGCATGCCATGGCTGTTGTATCGATAAATATGAAAAATGTATTTCTTCGGGCTAAAAATTGTGATCAAGCAAAAGCATTTTCGTTTTTACAAGCTGCAGTGCATGCTCAATATTTTGAATGTATCGCAAAGCACGCGTGCGGCATCTTCGACTGAAAGTGCGTTGGTGAGTATATTTTACTTCACGGAAAGCAATCAATTATTGTGAGAGCTTTGTAGTTTTACTTTTCAATCGCCCAGTGTTACTTCTTCTGTAGTACATTGGGCTTTCGAATCATTTCATTGAATCTTATTAGTTTGGGCACTGGTTCTCTTCTCATAAAGAGCCAGTATACATGTACATGCAAACACAAAAGTGAATGATGAAATTGTTTTCAGACACTCTTTGGTCCAAACCGTCATGTGAATCACTACAGCTTGTGAATGGTGTGTTGTTTAAGCAAGGTGATTTTTTTCATCAATATTGTGCGATTAGCGTTGACAATAACAAACACATTTTTTCCTCTAAATTCTTTCCCCTATTCTACCAATTTGCAAGCCTGCATATCTTTTCCATTTAATCATTGACAATAACTGTCAAGAAATACTATGAATACTAGAGTGAGCCATATTGCGAAGTTTAATTATGTATGTTGTCATTTATTCAGCAAGCCTTACCTTTTATAGGTCAGCATTCATGTCATAAGTTATAGAAATCAAAGATTTTCTCCACTGGTTAAGCTCAGTCAATCTACTAAGTGTCACAACACGGAAACGCCCAGTGTATATATGATGGCAAACAGCCACAGCAATGAACATGTACATGTACTAAATGGGAATTGCACAGCATGTAAAAATCCCAATTCTATATATAGACTGCACGTGACGTGAGTGCAGTTCATTGTCATTCTTATCAGCCAGTCGCAATAAAATTCACAGTTGCATCAAAAGGTTCAGCAAACTTTGGTTTCATGGGTTGCAGAGATAATTTCCATCGGGCTGTGCAAATTCTAATTGTGCATGTTAAGATACTGTAATCTAACATTTGAGCGAATATCAAAGATTCCTTTGGACTCCGTCACAAATTGACGGTAAATTTAAAAACAAAAAGGTATAAACTGATACAGCAAATGAACGTCGTCATTCCAGAAAGAAATGAATTACCCTGTGCATATGTGGATAGTTTTGAAACATTTGTATCCTAAAATCATCAAATAATCCTAAAAACTCAAGGCAGTTTATAGTGCATGGAGGAAAGAAAACAACTTTCCTAGATGATATGGTTTAACTACGTGAATGTTATGCACAAGTACTGCACGCATACTGGTAATGGCAAAATAATGAAGTTTACTGAGAACAAATTTAATATATGTTTGTTGATTTATGCAAAAGGCATAAATTCATGTACAGGAATACATTTTTGATTAGCTTCTATTAAACAAAATGTTTAAAACCAGCTAAAAATCGCACGCATGACTCGAGCTGTGCTTTATTGTCAGGTGTAAATTAGCAAGTTGCAGGCTGTGACATCTCCATTGTGGGCTTGATTCAACAGAATGATGAGAGATGAACCATCCTCTTGCAACAGTACATCTTTTAAAAAAAATCCCCTGCTCGCATGTCCGAGGCCATTTCGCTGTGGAAGTCGCCTCTCGGGATCAGTCCCGGATCACAAATCGAGTGTAAACGCTCTCGGGACCAAAATGGCCCCGGATCACACCCCGAGATTTTAGTCTCGCGTTGGCGGAGGGTTCGATCCCGAGCTCGGGGACCAGTGTAAATACGGTGTTGTGTACCAGTGGTACTGCATGTTTACAAGGTTTAGATCTTTTCACATTTGAAAAATCTCAGGGTTGACGCGGGGTTGAAAAAAAAGGTGACGTTTCACACTTGAAAATTTTCAATCCGGGTTGAACATTTTAGTGTGAAATGAGCAGGGTTGAGTTCGCACCTGGTTGGGATTCTTGCTACTTGTGAGTTACAACTGGCATGTAAAAATGCGCACTTTTACCGTTGTTTATATACTTTGCATAACACTACATGTACCAGCTGAATGTGTGCAGGTACATGTAGCAGTGGTGTGCAGCACATACACGCGAACAGATCAGAGCGTCAGTTTTGATAAGCTATTTTTTACATCATCCAGTATTCACTTTAAATTAATACTTTTTTTTCATGAAAAAGATGGCACAAGCAGCAAAGGAGAACAACATGGCATAAGGGGCCGTCCATAAAGTACGTACGCACGGAGGGGGGGAGGTGGGTTGTTGACATTGCGTACACCATGCGTACAGGCGGGTCCAAGCCAATGCGTATGTACGCAAACCGAAAATTTCTTTTTAGTAAATCGGGAAAAGGATGGACAAGTTGACCGTGGCTTCAGACCTTATGTACGAAACATATTAGACAGGCCACATTTTTCTCACTCCTCAAATTAGGTTTTCCCATTAAATCTCCAGTTTAATGATGCTTGATGTGTCATTTTAAGTTAAAAAAAAAATTGCAAAAAGAAATCTGTACATTTTGTCATTTATTTCAGACTTAGGTGGCGACATGCGAATCGTACTACACGTAGTAGTATATAGCACTATACATGTAGTACTGAACCATTTTTACCAATGCTTACCAATGCTGAGGTATATATGGAAAGTTGGCATTTCATGCGTACGTACTTTATGGACGAGCTAAGAGCAATGATGAAGTCATCAAAATTTGAACTATTTCTGGCATGTACAGCACTTGAGCATGCGCACAATGCTCAATTATCACTCGCCCCAGGATGGCATTGAGCCAAACAAGTGTGAAACAATGCCGCGTTGGAAATTCGCATTTCAACCCGGTAGTGGTCCCCGCGTTCGCCCCAGGTTGAGTTCAACCCGGGTTGCGAGGCTGTAGTGTAGAAAACCCTTTATGTGTGTTTGCACATAACTATTGACACACGGCATCAACATGATATTTCATTTTCATTTCATTTTATAATTTATTGCCATTTGTTCACATAAAAACGAACATAGGGATTATCCTTGCGTCAGTTTACACAAAAACAAAAGAAAATCCAAAATAATCCGCAGTCGCCACCAATACAATCACAATAATGATACAAATAGGTATAATTTCAATTGCAGACGACAAATCCTAAAATTACCAACCTTGGCAATAAGACAATTAGTTGCTTATGGAATTACAGCTTGCGGGTAAAAACTATTGCCAAAAAGATTTTTTGTTTACGATTTTATTTTTTTAGGGTGGTTTGCATTAAACAAAATTGTTTTTTGGCGGTTTGCGGTTTGCACATGGGAAAAGAAAAGCAGGGATTATTGTTGATTTTGTTAAAAAAATTTGAATATCAGGAAAGTTCTTAAAACAAATTTATAAGTTAAATTTTGAGTTACATAGGGCGCAGGCCTATATATACATGTACTTTTACACTAAGACAAGGTCAGATTTCCAAAATACTTTTGGCAAAATTGTTTAAGCGGTTGCTGCGTTATGCTTGATGGAATTCCATTTCCATGCGGACACATTAATGAAAGTGAACACACCGTTGCTTTCAATCACGGATTAACAGCATTATAGACTGACCAAAATGTTTACATCTAACAGGGCGGACTGCTCTGCTTAAAAGTGGCTGTGGGGAACACCGGAAGGTTTTGAGTTCGTGAAAAGTTGAGTCTTTGGTAAGGTTTCAGTTCCACACGGTTTTAGTATCCAATACGACCTACATGTCGGGTTTTTATGTCATCAGTATGTGCGTACTTTGTGGTATTCTTACAAATTATCTTTGTGTAGTATTGTCAACACTGAATGGGCAGGAGTGGACATCCGGGAACTCGTACATGTATACAAGTCCGGTGCATAGTTTCAGCGCAGCGCGCCGATGCAAAGTTGCTACATGTACATGTACACGCAGTGAAAAACAATGGATTTTGTATGCGGCTGATGTCGTCGCGCCCCTTACATTCCATTTATTCTCTGTATTTGGGATGAAACAATACTTGCGTTCAGACGATCGTTAACTTGTAAGTAGATTGTTGTAAGTGGGAATGCTTGAGTAAGCTCGTAAGTAGTGACCGTGTGGACGAACAAGTTACTTTAATACGAGTGCGCACTGTTGGTATATGAGCCGTATGCATGCTTGCGCATCGTTGTTAAGGCACCGTGTGAATGCGTGTCGTTGGTAGTGGGACTGTCGTTAACTTTACCTACAAGGGTAGTGCCCGTCTGAACGTGACTAATGATAATATGAAGGTAGGAATGCCAAGACTGTATATACAATATATATAACATTATCAAAACACTAGTGTGAAAACTTAAATATTTACAGTCCGTGGTTCTCGGCAATTTTTTTTCAAATTAATTTTTAAAGAATTTACTTTATTTTAACGACAAAACATCATACTTTGGATTTTAGACATCGGCAACCCTGTGATAAACGTCAAAGTTTTGTGTGAATTTTCTCAGGGAGTCGGTGCTATGCATAGCTGAATTAACAATGAATTTATAAGTAGAACATTTTGCATGCAGATTTTAAACATTATCTTGAGATTAACTGTAGAGAAATTGAACATCACTGCCAGTGATAGAAACAAGCAACAGCTTCATAGACCCTTTGCAACATTTGTAACATTTGTAACCAAATTTGTTCACATTTGTTACAAATAATTTTACTCTTCAATTTAAGGTTCATCACTTGCAATCTGCATACAGTGTACTTCATAAAATATACATGTACTTTAAGTTTCCAACCACCAGGCTGTTAAAATACACCATGGTTTCTTAGTTATGGGTAATTCCTGAAATTAAGTCAAATTTTTGTTCCACTTTTTAAAATACATTTTAAGACTGTATACAAGTTCAATGTTGTCACCATGCATACGTGCCAGTTGTGTGTGAATTGTGCACTATGTGTACATGTATTAGTCTAAACTTTCTGTGTTCGATCGTAACTGGAATACCAAAAAATGGCAATATGCTAACACAGTTCATGTATTTGCTGAGTCTGATCATAAAATGCTGTTAATTACACGGAAATTAGTTTTAAAATGAGAATTACATGTATCCCCAAAATGTCTATAATTTATTCTTTCAACACTTTTGAAGCAGAGAGTGGCCATCACTTAACCAGCTCCTTTTTGATACCTAATTTTCAGAGAACCACCTTCCTCCTTGTACATTTAATTTGACAATTTGTTTTTCTGTCCTAAATCTGCCGTAATGATACAAAAGTGCCATGTATTTAACATGATACAAAAGTGCCATGTATTCAACAACAAAGACTTTCCTGTCTATAAATCATTATCAGTTTTGCCTAAACTTAGTGTTAGAGTACTCTCCAACATCCCCCCCCCCCCCCCCTCCAGCAACTTGAAATTTGGCAAACGAAGACAAATATGATGGCATGGCTTTCCACATAGAACTGTAATTGTTATTTTATTTTATTTTTTTGATTTTTTTCCACAAGAAAACGGTATAAAGTGCTGTTTCTCTTGTGTAAAGTACAATTGTGAATGTAATAGGCTATGTATGTAAAGAATTGAAATGTGGGTGGGGGTTAAAATGGCACCAGAAATATTGTTGGTATTACACGGCACCTCCCCCCCATCACCCCCAAATCGCCCCTATGGAGAGAACCCTGAATACGCCGCTAGGCACTGTATCTCATAAGTCTGAAGGTAAACCGCTCTACAATTCTGTATTGGGGAAATTTAAACCCATGAAACCAATCAGGGACTGAGAATCCAAACTACATACTGACCTGGACGGAATTTGAATCAGGGCCACAGAGGTGGAAGGCGAGGAAAGTACAGCTACGCCAACCTGATTCGCCAAATATATGTATATCGGGTCGAAGTAAAATGTTGACCCTTTTTGGGACCTAGGGGTATTGTGTACATTGCACATGCATCTAATAACACCAGCAACAATCTTTAGCGTCGACCGAGCGGTAAACCGACACTTGAAAGAATGGCACAGCGGTTTCTGAATTAACCGTACTTCCCATCCCTAATCTAGACAAGAATAAAGAGAGCATTTTGTTCTGACTCGCCCTGTATTATACAAATATTACCACTGGCGACTTGCTTCTCTCTACCGGTATGTGATTGGTCATATCCACTGAGAATATCATCTTTAATGCATCTTCTCAAATAGTTAGTGTACATGACTGATTACATGCACACAAACTGTTTTGAGAGTACATGTACATGTACAACTGTTGTGAACACTTTTGCCTTATACTTTGTGGTAGACCAGGATAGTACCTCGTTCAGCAACCAGCACCAGATCACCCCGGGGTGTAAGAGTGATGGCACGAGAATCAAGACGTCCCTGGATTATACATCCAATATATTGGCCATCAGGACTGTACTGGAGAATATCATCAGACCAGGTAACCCTGGCCCTATACATTTTTTGTACAACAGCAACGTAGATGATGCCATTCCTGTCGCAACACACACCTGCTGGGTGACCGGTCATATCGACTGAGAATACCGTCTTTTCATCATAGCTTATTGAAACCAGCTTCTGACGTGCGTAGTTAGTGTAAATAAGCTGCTGCTTGTAGATTGTGAGATAATCACCAATCCCTGGAGCATGTACTGTCCTGATGTGGGATCCATCTGGGTTGTGTAGGGATATCTTGTCACTACCCCTGTAACCAACTGCTATCAGATTGTTGCCGTCCACTGCCAGACATGTTGGTTGGGTGCCTTGGACAGGATTTGGTATTACCTGACGAGGGTGCAGTACATTATACTTGTTATTGAAGACCTTGACAGCTCTTTGGTCTACAACAGTGAGACAGTCATCTTTGTTCACTGCTAGACATCTTATTTCTGTCGTGTTTCTGATTGCCGTTAATTCTTGCATATGTGCGGTCAATGAACGTACATACTTATTGGGTATTGTATATGTGAATATCTGCTGTCCGTCTTCTGAAACACAAACGATGCTATTGTTGGAAAAGGCAGCAATCGCATTCCTAACTGATGTCTTTTGGTGAAAATATATAGTCATTTTCCGTTCCCACTTCCCAGGCCCAGTGACCAGTTTGCCAACCAGCTGCAAATTATCAGTATCTTCAAAGACCATAAAGGATAACTCCTCAGGAACTGTCCTTGGCTCTTTCTCTGTCAGTTCAGTGAGATGATGTACAATTGTCTTGTCAAGTTGCAGAATCTCATAGCAACTTGCTTGAGTCACAAGTTGGTTCACCTCCTCAAGCTTCTGTTTTGACTTTGTCAGCTCATTGCTGTTGGAAGCTTGGACAGCTTCAAATATGCCGGCTCTCTCCTTGTAAATCGATTCTGCTTCCGTCAAGAGTTTCTGTTCTTCTGCTCTGATCTTGGCAACCTCATCTTCGGCCTTTTTGGAGATTTTCTTCTTGGTGTCAGTAAATGCAGCATCCATTTTCTTGCGCATTGCATCAGTTTCTTCGATGGTAGCGCTAAATTGTGTCTTGCTGTTGTCAGCTGCAGCAAATAAGTCTTCTATTTTTTCCTTGGATTGCTTAGTAGCCGTGGACAGATCCACAAGGGAGTGCTTTTCATGTTGATGGACCATGCACGTTGCACATACCAATTGCTTGCATGTGTCACAGTAGATCCTAACAAGGCTTTCATCTGGATGCTTGCCACATTTTGGAACCTCTTCAAGTTTTCTTTTGTACGTAATCTTACCTGATGGACACTGGGCTATAGTATAAATCTTGTGAGATTTCATCAGAGTCATGAATTCATGTGCCTTTTGACATTCCTGACAGAGGAAATGTTCACAGTCCATGCATCTTGAGATAGCCTGTTTTTGTTCCTTACAGTTTTGACATTTGATGACCGACCCTTCCCCCTTTAGTAACTTCTCCTGCATCGTAACATCTTCAACCAGTGCACTCAATCGAAAGTCATTAGGTAAGCCAGCAACCCCGGACCCGCTCAATTTTGTTTCATGCCTGCAAAGAGGACAAGTCAGCTTAGTACTGTCTGGTGGAGTTTGGTGCTGTAGGAGTTCTTGAAGACACTGCAGACAATAACTATGCAAGCAGTCCAAAAGTTTGGGCTGCTTGAATTGGCAGGAGCAGATGGAACATTCCAGGTGGCCTGTGCTTATTGTCTCCAGCAAGGATTCAGCTGTTACATTAGATGCCATTTTATATCTGAAAATTTAAAGGAATTCTGAATGTGAGATTATTGATTGCTTTCCGATGACGTCACCCCTTCCATCCACCATTTTGGTTGTCATTTTCCATGACCCACGTGGCTCGAGTGATAACCGGCCCATACAGCAATAAAAGCGCATTTGTTGCACTTACCTCTGTTACTTAGCCTTGCGTCATGTGCACGCCATGGCTGTTGTATCGATAAAGATGAAAAATGTATTTCTTCGGGCTAAAAATTGTGATCAAGCAAAAGCTTTTTCGTTTTTACAAGCTGCAGTGCATGCTCAATAATTTGAACGTATCGCAACGCGCGCGTGCGGCATCTTCGAATGAAAGTACGCTGGTGAGTATATTTTACGTCACGGAAAGCAATCAATTATTGTGAGAGCTTTGTAGTTTTACTTTTCAATCACCCAGTGTCACTTCTTCTGAAGTACATTGGGCTTTCGAATCCTTTCATTGAATCTTATTAGTGTGGGCACTGGTTCTCTTCTCATAAAGAGCCAGTATAGACCAATCCGGTAACTAAGATCTCCTCCCTGCATATCCGCCATAGCTGGGGGGCGTCCAGTGCATGGGCTGTGCGTTTTGTGTTGCTGTTAGAACGAAAAGCGCTCATCCATTACATGCACGAACCAGCCTCCTTCGCGTATACGCGACGCGCCCGCCTTTGCGTACACGCGACGCGCCCGCCTTCGCGCGCACACAACCCTACAAAGACGCGCAACTTGTTCGAAGTAAACAAATGCAGCTTCAGCAGCAGCAAAAACATACAGTTCAAGCCCCCCAGCTATGGCGGATGTACAGGGAAGAAGACCTTATTACCGGATTGGTGTATATACATGCAAACACAAAAGTGAATGATGAAATTGTTTTCAGACACTCTTTGGTCCAAACCGTCATGTGAATGGTGTGTTGTTTAAGCAAGGTGATTTTTTTTCATCAATATTGTGCGATTATCGGTTAACAATAACAGAAACACATTTTTAAATAAATTCTTTCCCCAATTCTACCAATTTGCAAGTCTGCATATCTTTTCCATTTAATCATTGACAACAACTGTCAATAAATACTATGAATACTAGAGTGAGCCATATTGCGAAGTTTAATTATGTATGTTGTCATTTATTCAGCAAGCCTTACCTTTTATATGTCAGCATTCATGTCATAAGTTATGGAAATCAAAGATTTTCACCACTGGTTAAGCTCAGTCAATCTACTAAGTGTCACAACACGGAAACGCCCAGTGTATATATGATGGCAAACTGCAACAGCAATTAATGAACATGTACTAAATGGGAATTGCACAGCATGTAAAAATCCCAATTCTATATATAGACTGCACGTGACGTGAGTGCAGTTCATTGTCATTCTTATCAGCCAGTCGCAATAAAATTCACAGTTGCATCAAAAGGTTCAGCAAACTTTGGTTTCATGGGTTGCAGAGATAATTTCCATCGGGCTGTGCAAATTCTAATTGTGCATGTTAAGATACTGTAATCTAACATTTGAGCGAATATCAAAGATTCCTTTGGACTCCGTCACAAATTGACGGTAAATTTAAAAACAAAAAGGTATAAACTGATACAGCAAATGAACGTCGTCATTCCAGAAAGAAATGAATTACCCTGTGCATATGTGGATAGTTTTGAAACATTTGTATCCTAAAATCATCAAATAATCCTAAAAACTCAAGGCAGTTTATAGTGCATGGAGGAAAGAAAACAACTTTCCTAGATGATATGGTTTAACTACGTGAATGTTATGCACAAGTACTGCACGCATACTGGTAATGGCAAAATAATGAAGTTTACTGTGAACAAATTTAATATACGTTTGTTGATTTATGCAAAAGGCATAAATTCATGTACAGGAATAAATTTTTGATTAGCTTCTATTAAACAAAATGTTTAAAACCAGCTAAAAATCGCACTCATGACTCGAGCTGTGCTTTATTGTCGGGTGTAAATTTGCAAGTTGCAGGCTATGACATCTCCATTGTGGGCTTGATTCAACAGAATGATGAGAGATGAACCATCCTCTTGCAACAGTACATCTTTAACATACTCCCCTGCTCGCATGTCCGAGGCCATTTCGCTGTGGAAGTCGCCTCTCGGGATCAGTCCCAGAGTGTAAATGCTCTCGGGACCAAAATGGCCCCGGATCAGTACCCCGAGATTTTGGTCTCACGTTGGTGGAGGGTTCGATCCTGAGCTCGGGACCAGTGTAAACACGGTGTTGTGTACCAGTGCTACTGTTTACAAGGTTTAGATCTTTTCACATTTGAAAAATCTCAGGGTTGCGTGGTGTTGAAAAAAAATTGATGTTTCACACTTGGGAAATTTCAACCTGGGTTGAACATTTTAGTGTGAAACGAGCAGGGTTGAGTTCGCCCCTGGTTGGGATTCTTGCTACTTGTGAGTTACAAATGGCATATGTCAAAACGTGCACTTTTACCGTTGTTTATATACTTTGCATAACACTACCAGCTGAATGTGTGCAGGTACATGTAGCAGTGGTGTGCAGCACATACACGCGAACAGATCAGAGCGTCAGTTTTGAGAAGCTATTTTTTACATCATCGGTTATTCACTTTAATATTTTTTTTTCATGAAAAAGATGGCACAAGCAACAAAGGAGAACAACATGGCTTAAGAGCAATGATGAAGTCATCCAAATTTGAACTATTTCTGGCAGGGAACAGCACTTGAAATGCGTGCAATGCTCAATTATCACTCGCCCCAAGTTGGCATTGAGCGAAACAAGTGTGAAACGATGCCGGGTTGGAAATTCCCATTTCAACCCGGTGGTGGTCTCTGCGTTTGCCCCGGGTTGAGTTCAACTCGGGATGAGAGGCTGTAGTGGGAAAAGGCCTTTATATGTGTTTGCACATAACTATTGACATGATATTTCATTTCATTTCAGAATTTATTGCCATTTGTTCACATAAAAATTTGTTTACACAAAACAGTTTACACAAAAACAAAAGAAAATCAAAAAAAAATCCACAGTTGCCACCAATACAATCACAATACAAAAAGTCAACAATACATGTAATTAATAATGATACAAATAGAAAATTTCAATTACAGACGACAAATCCTAAAATTACCAACTTTGGCAATAAGACAATTAGTTGCATATTAAATTACAGCTTGCGGGTAAAAACTATTGACAAAATAAATTTTTTTTTTAATTTAAATTTTTTTTTTTGGTTTGTTGGCGGTTTGCACATGGGAAATTAAAAGAAAAGCAAGAATTAATGTTGATTTTGTTTAAAAAAATTGAATCTCGGGAAAGTTCTTTTAAAAAATTCAAAAGTTACAAATAGTTAGTTACAAATACTTTTACACTAAGACGGGTTAGATTTCCAAAATACCTCGCAAAATTGTTCGAGCGGTTGCTGTGTTATGCTTGATGGAATTCCATTTCCATGTGGTCACATCAATAAAAGTAAACACACTGTTGCTTTCAATCACGGATTAACAGCATTAGTGTGGCCAAAATGTTTACATGTAGGCCTAACAGGGCGGACTGCTCTGCTTAAAAGTGGCTGTGGGGAACACGGGAAGGTTTTGAGTCTTTGGTAAGGTTTCAGTTCCACACGGTTTTAATATCCAATACGACCTACATGTCGGGTTTTTATGTCATCAGTATGTGCGTACTTTGTGGCATTCTTACAAATTATCTTTGTGTAGTATTGTCAACACTGAATGGGCAGGAGTGGACATCCGGGAACTCGTACATGTATCTTTATTCACTAAAAAGTGAATAGGTCACAAGTCCGGTGCACAGTTTCAGCGCAGCGCGCCGATGCAAAGTTGCTACATGTACATGTACACCCAGTGAAAAACAATGGTTTTTTTATGCGGCTTATGTCGTCCCGCCCCTTACATTCCATTTATTCTCTGTATTTGGGATGAAACAATAGGTGCATTCAGACGATCGTTGTTAACTTGTAAGTAGATCGTTG
Organism: Henricia sp. BOLD:AAB3569; assembly: GCA_037783545.1. Lineage (NCBI taxonomy): Eukaryota > Metazoa > Echinodermata > Asteroidea > Spinulosida > Echinasteridae > Henricia > Henricia sp. BOLD:AAB3569. The sequence goes on from JBBELK010000720.1 coordinate 264,997, forward strand.
GTAGTGGGCACTCGTGAGTAAGCTCGTAAGTAGTGACTGTGTGGACAAACACACTTACAAATTACTTTAATACGAGTGCGCACAGTTGGTATATAGGCCGCATGCATGCTTACGCATCGTTGTTAAGGCACCGTGTGATGCGTGTCGTTGGTAGTGGGACTGTCGTTAACTTTACCTACATGTACGAGGGTATAGTGCCCGTCTGAACGTGACTAATGATAATATAAAGGAGGAATGCCAAGACTGTATATACAATATATATAACATTATCAAAACACTAGTGTGAAAACTTAAATATTTACAGTCCGTGGTTCTCGGCAAATTTCTTTTTCAAATTTATTTTTAAAGAATTTACTTTATTTTAACGACAAAACATCATACTTTGTATTTTAGACACCGGCAACCCTGTGATAAACGTCAAAGTTTTGTGTGAATTTTCTCAGGGAGTCGGTGCTATGCATAGCTGAATAAACAATGAATTTATAAGTAGAACATTTTGCATGCAGATTTTAAACATTATCTTGAGATTAACTGTAGAGAAATTGAACATCACTGCCAGTGATAGAAACAAGCAACAGCTTCATAGACCCTTTGCAACATTTGTAACATTTGTAACCAAATTTGTTCACATTTGTTACAAATAATTTTACTCTTCAATTTAAGGTTCATCACTTGCAATCTGCATACAGTGTACTTCATAAAATATACATGTACTTTAAGTTTCCAACCACCAGGCTGTTAAAATACACCATGGTTTCTTAGTTATGGGTAATTCCTGAAATTAAGTCGAATTTTTGTTCCACTTTTTAAAATACATTTTAAGACTGTATACAAGTTCAATGTTGTCACCATGCATGCATACGTGCCAGTTGTGTGTGAATTGTGCACTATGTGTACATGTATTAATCAAAACTTTCTGTGTTCGATCGTAACTGGAATACCAAAAAATGGCAATACATGCTAACACAGTTCATGTATTTGCTGAGTCTGATCATAAAATGCTGTTAATTACACGGAAATTAGTTTTAAAATGAGAATTACATGTATCCCAAAATGTCTATAATTTATTCTTTCAACACTTTTGAAGCAGAGAGTGGCGGACATCACTTAACTCCTTTTTGATACCTAATTTTCAGAGAACCACCTTCCTCCTTGTACATTTAATTTGACAATTTGTTTTTCTGTCCTAAATCTGCCGTAATGATACAAAAGTGCCATGTATTCAACAACAAAGACTTTCCTGTCTATAGATCATCATCAGTTTTTCCTAAACTTAGTGTTAGAGTACTCTCGCTCGCTCCCCCCTCCCCCTCCCCCCCCCCCCCCCCCCCGCAACTGGAAATTTGGCAAACGAAGAAAAATATGGTGGCATGGCTTTCCACATAGAACTTTAATTGTTATTTTATTTTATTTTTGTTGAATGTTTCATTTTTTCCACAAGAAAACGGTATAAAGTGCTGTTTCTCTTGTGTAAAGTACAATTGTGAATGTAATAGACTATGTACAGAATTGAAATGTTGTGGGGGTTAAAATGGCACCAGGAATATTTTGGGTATTACACGGCACCTCCTCCCCCCCCCCCCCCCCCCATCACCCCCAAATCGCCCCTATGGAGAGAACCCTGAATACGCCGCTAGGCACTGTATCTCATAAGCCTGAAGGAAAACCCCTCTGCAATTCTGTATCAGGGGAAATTTAAACCCATGGAACCAATCGGGGACTGAGAATCCAATCCACATACTGACCTGGACGGAATTTGAATCAGGGCCACAGAGGTGGAAGGCGAGGAAGGTACAGCTACGCCAACCTGATTCGCCAAATATCGGGTCAAAGTAAAATGTTGACCCTTTTTGGGGCCTAGGGGTATTGTGTACATTGCACATGCATCTAATAACACCAGCAACAATCTTTAGCATTGACCGAGCGGTAAACCGACACTTGAAAGAAATGCAGAGCGGTTTCTAGCTGAATTAACCGTACTTCCCATCCCTAATCTAGACAAGAATAAAGAGAGCATTTTGTTCTGACTCGCCCTGTATTATACAAATATTACCACTGGCGACTTGCCTCTCTCTACCGGTATGTGATTGGTCATATCCACTGAGAATATCATCTTTAATGCATCTTCTCAAATAGTTAGTGTACATGACTGATTACATGCACACAAACTGCTCTGAGAGTACATGTACAACTGTTGTGAACACTTTTGCCTTATACTTTGTGGTAGACCAGGATAGTACCATGTTCAGCAACCAGCACCAGATCACCCCGGGGTGTAAGAGTGATGGCACGAGAATCAAGACGTCCCTGGATTACACATCCAATATATTGGCCATCAGGACTGTACTGGAGAATATCATCAGACCAGGTAACCCTGGCCCTATACATTTGTTGTACAACAGCAACGTAGATGATGCCATTCCTGTCACAACACACACCTGCTGGGTGACCGGTCATATCGACTGAGAATACCGTCTTTTCATCATAGCTTATGGAAACCAGCTTCTGACGTGCGTAGTTAGTGTAAATAAGCTGCTGCTTGTAGATGGTGAGATAATCACCAATCCCTGGAGCATGTACTGTCCTGATGTGGGATCCATCTGGGTTGTGCAGTGATATCTTCTGACTGTCCATGTAACCAACTGCTATCAGATTGCCGTCCACTGCCAGACATGTTGGTTGAGTGCCTTGTGCAGGATTTGGTATTAACTGACGAGGGCACAGTACATTATAACCGTTTTTGAAGACCTTGACAGCTCTTTGGTCTACAACAATGAGATCGTTGTCTCTGTTCACTGCTAGACTTCTTATTTCTGTCGTGTTTCTGAATGTCGTGAATTCTTGCATATGTGCGGTCAATAAAGGTACATACTTATTGGGTATTATATATGTGAATATCTGCTGTCCGTCTTCTGAAACACAAACAATGCTATTGTTGGAAAAGGCAGCAATCGCATTCCGAACTAAAATCTTTGGATTAAAATATATATCCATTTTCCGTTTCCACTTTCCAGGCCCAGTGACCAGTTTGCCAACCAGCTGCTCCCCATTATCAGTCTCTTCAAAGACCATAAAGGATAACTCCTCAGGAACTGTCTTTGGCTCTTTCTCTGTCAGTTCAGTGAGATGATGTACAATTGTCTTGTCAAGTTGCAGAATCTCATAGCAACTTGCTTGAGTCACAAGTTGGTTCACCTCCTCAAGCTTCTGTTTTGACTTTGTCAGCTCATTGCTGTTGGAAGCTTGGACAGCTTCAAATTCGCCGGTTCTCTCCTTGTAAATCGATTCTGCTTCCGTCAAGAGTTTCTGTTCTTCTGCTCTGATCTTGGCAACCTCATCATCGGCCTTTTTGGATATTTTCTTCTTGGTGTCAGTAAATGCAGCATCCATTTTTTTGCGCATTGCATCAGTTTCTTGGATGGTAGTGCTGAATTGTGTCTTGCTGTTGTCAGCTGCAGCAAATAAGTCCATTATTTTTTCCTTGCATTGCTTAGCAGTCTTGGACAGATCCACAAAGGAGTGTTTTTCATGTTGAAGGACAATGCATGTTGTACATACCAATTGCTTGCATGTGTCACAGTAGATATCAACAAGGCTCTTATCTGGATGCTTGCTACATTTTGGAACTTCTCCGTGTTTTCTTTTGTACGTAATCTTACCTGATTGAAACTCAGCCATGGTATAGATCTTGTGAGATTTCATCAGAATCGTGCGTTCATGTTCCCTAAGACATTCCTGACAGAGGAAATGTTCACAGTCCATGCATCTTGAGATGGCCTGATTCTGTTCATCACAGCCTTGACATTTGATGACCGACCCTTCCCCCTTTAGTAACTTCTCCTGCATCGTAACATCTTCAACCAGTGCACTCAGTCGAAAGTCATTAGGTAAGCCAGCAACCCCGGACCCGCTTAATTTTGTTTCATGCCTGCAAAGAGGACAAGTCAGCTTATTAGTACTGTCTGGTGGAGTTTGGTGCTGTAGGAGTTCTTGAAGACACTGCAGACAATAACTATGCAAGCAGTCCAAAAGTTTGGGCTTCTTGAATTGGCAGGAGCAGATGGAACATTCCAGGTGACCTGTGCTTATTGTCTCCAGCAAGGATTCAGCTGTTACATTAGATGCCATTTTAATATCTGAAAATTTAAAGGAATTCTGAATGTGAGATTATTGATTGCTTTCCGGTGATGTCACCCCTTCCATCCACCATTTTGGTTGATGCATTTTTTATGACCCACGTGGCTCGAGTGATAACCAGCCCAAACAGCAATAAAAGCGCATTTGTTGCACTTTCCTCTGTTACTTAGCCTTGCTTCATGTGCACGCCATGGCTGTTGTATCGGGCTGTTGTATCGGGCTGTTGTATCGATAAAGATGAAAAATGTATTTCTTCGGGCTAAAAATTGTGTTCAAGCAAAAGCATTTTCGTTTTTACAAGCTGCAGTGCATGCTCAATAATTTAAACGTATCGCAAAGCACGCGTGCGGCATCTTCGAATGAAAGTGCGTTGGTATATTTTACGTCACGGAAAGCAATCAATTATTGTGAGAGCTTTGTAGTTTTACTTTTCAATCACCCAGTGTCACTTCTTCTAAAGTACATTTGGCTTTCGAATCACCTTTGTTAAGGCCTCACAGCTGGGTGAGTCGCTCGCCAGAACGAGAGCGCCACCATGCGACGAGGACAGGACGAGCAGCGCTAGCTGTGAGGCCTTTGCTGACTGGGAATTTGGGGCTGCTCGTCCCGTCCTCGTCGCATGGTGGCGCTCTCGTTCTGGCGAGCGACTCACCCAGCTGTGAGGCCTTAACAAAGGCTACTTCTCATAAAGAGCCAGTATACATGCAAACACAAACGTAAATGATGAAATTGTTTTCAGACACTCTTTAGTCCAAACCGTCATGTGAATCACTATATACAGCTTGTGAATGGTGTGTTGTTTAAGCAAGGTGATTTTTTTTCATCAATATTGTGCGATTAGCGTTGACAATAACAAACACATTTTTTCCTCTAAATTCTTTCCTCAATTCTACCAATTTGCAAGCCTGCATATCTTTTCCATTTAATCATGGACAATAACTGTCAAGAAATACTATGAATACTAGAGTGAGCCATATTGCGAAGTTTAATTAGGTATGTTGTCATTTATTCAGCAAGCCTTACCTTTTATAGGTCAGCATTCATGTCATAAGTTATGGAAATCAAAGATTTTCACCACTGGTTAAGCTCAGTCAATCTACTAAGTGTCACAACACGGAAACGCACAGTGTATATATGATGGCAAACAACCACAGCAATGAACATGTACTAAATGGGAATTTCACAGTGACGTGTGTGTAAAAATCCCAATTCTATATATAGACTGCACGTGAGTGCAGTTCATTGTCATTCTTATCAGCCAGTCGCATTTTATTGGCCACTAGCAATAAAATTCACAGTTGCATCAAAAAGTTTAGCAAACTTTGGTTTCATGGGTTGCAGAGATAATTTTCATTAGGCTGTGCAAATTCTAATTGTGCATGTTAAGATACTGTAATATAACATTTGAGCGAATATCAAAGATTCCTTTGGACTCTGTCACAAATTGACGGTAAATTTAAAAACAAAAAGGTATAAACTGATACAGCAAATGAACGTCGTCATTCTATAAAGAAATGAATTACCCTGTGCATATGTGGATAGTTTTGAAACATTTGTATCCTAAAATAATCCTAAAAACTCAAGGCAGTTTATAGTGCATGGAGGAAAGAAAACAACTTTCCTAGATGATATGTTTAACTACGTGAATGTTATGCACAAGTACTGCACGCATACTGGTAATGGCAAAATAATGAAGTTTACTGTGAACAAATTTAATATACATGTATGTTTGTTGATTTATGCAAAAGGCATAAATTCATAAAAACCAGCTACAAATCGCACTCATGACTCGAGCTGTGCTTTATTGTCAGGTGTAAATTTGCAAGTTGCAGGCTATGACATCTCCATTGTGGGCTTGATTCAACAGAATGATGAGAGCATCTATCATGAACCATCCTCTTGCAACATAGTACATCTTTAACATACTCCCCTGCTTGCATGTCCGAGGCCATTTCGCTGTGGAAGTCGCCTCTCAGGATTAGTCCCGGATCACAAATAGAGTGTAAATGCTCTCGGGACGAAAATGGCTCCGGATCACACCCCGAGATTTTAGTCTCGCGTTGGCGGAGGGTTCGATCCCGAGCTCGGGGACCAGTGTAAACACAGTGTTGTGTACCAGTGATATATGTTTACGAGGTTTAGATCTTTTCACATTTGAAAAATCTCAGGGTTGACGTGGCATTGAAAAAAAAAGGTGACGTTTCACACTTGGGAAATTTCAACCCGGGTTGAACATTTTAGTGTGAAACGAGCAGGGTTGAGTTCGCCCCTGGTTGGGATTCTTGCTACTTGTGAGTTACAAATGGCATGTCAAAACGTGCACTTTTACCGTTGTTTATATACTTTGCATAACACTACCAGCTGAATGTGTGCAGGTACATGTAGCAGTGGCGTGCAGCACATACACGCGAACAGATCAGAGCGTCAGTTTTGAGAAGCTATTTTTTACATCATCGGTTATTCACTTTAATACTTTTTTTTCATGAAAAAGATGGCACAAGCAGCAAAGGAGAACAGCATGGCAGAAAAGCGATGATGAAGTCATCCAAATTTGAACTATTTCTGGCAGGGGACAGCACTTGCGCATGCGCACAACGCTAAATTATAACTCGCCCCAGGATGGCATTGAGCCAAACAAGTGTGAAACAATGCCGCGTTGGAAATTCCCATTTCAACCCGGTGGTGGTCTTCGCGTTCGCCCCGGGTTGAGTTCAACTCGGGTTGAGAGGCTGTAGTGTGAAAAGGCCTTAATTTATATGTGTTTGCACATAACTATTGATTACACACGGCATCAACATGGTCATGGTGGTATTTAATTTTCATTTCATTTCATAATTTATTGCCATTTGTTCACATAAAAACGAACATAGAAATTTTCCTTGCGTCAGTTTATACCAAAACAAATTAAATAAAATAAAATCCGCAATCACAATACAAAAAGTCAACAATACATGTAATCAATAATGATACAAATAGAAAATTTCAATTGCAGGCGACAAATCCTAAAATTACAAACCTTGGCAATATTTAAAGACAATTAGTTGCATATGAAATTACAGCATTGATAAGATCGACTAACAGCTTGCGAGTAAAAACTCTTTTTTGTTTTTTTGGTGGTTTTTGTTTTTAGGGTGGTTTGCGGTTTGCACATGGGAAATTAAAAGAAAAGCAAGAATTAATGTTGATTTTGTTGAAAAAATGTGAATATCAGGAAAGTTCTTTAAAAAAATTCAAAAGTTAAATTTTGAGTTACATATATACTTTTACACTAAGACAAGGTCAGATTTCAAAAATACTTTGGCAAAATTGTTCAAGCGGTTGCTGTGTTATGCTTGATGGAATCCATTTCCATGCGGACACATCAATGAAAGTGAACACACCGTTGCTTTCAATCACGGATTAAAAGCATTAGAGTGACAACAATTTGTACATGTAACAGGGCGGACTGCTGCTGTGGGGAACACTGGAAGGATTGGAGTACGTAAAAAGTCCATGAAAACTTGAGTCTTTGGTAAGGGATCAGTTCCACATTGTTTTAGTATCCAATACGACATTTTTATGTCATCAGTATGTGCGTGCTTTGTGGCATTCTTACAAATTATCTTTGTGTAGTATTGTCAACACTGAATGGGCCCTGAGTGGACATCCGGGAACTCGTATCTTGTTCCCAACTTTAATCACTAAAAAGTGAATAGGTCACAAGTCCGGTGCACAGTTTCAGCGCAGCGCGCCAAAGCAAAGTCATCCATTGCTATGTACACGCAGCGAAAAACAATGGATTTTTTATGCGGCTGATGCCATCCCGCCCCTTAACATTCTTTTCTCTGTATTTTGGATGAAACAATAGGTGCGTTCAGACGATCGTTGTTAACTTGTAAGTGATCGTCGGTAGTGGGCACTCGTGAGTAAGCTCGTAAGTAGTGACCGTGTGGACAAACTTACTTACTAATGATAATATAAACTAAGGAAGGAATGCCAAGACTGTATATGTACAATATATAACATTATCAAAACACTAGTGTGAAACTTAAATATATACAGTCCGAGGTTCTCGGCAAATTTGATTTTTTTTTTCTTCATATGAATTTTTAAAGCATTTACTTTATATTTAATTATAACGACAAAACATCATACTTTGGATTTTAGACATCGGCAACCCAGTGATAAACGTCGTTTTGTGTGAATTTTCTCAGGGAGTCGGTGCTATGCATAGCTGAATAAACAATGAATTGATAAGTAGAACATTTTGCGTGCAGATTTTAAACTTTATCTTGAGATTAACTGTATAGAAATTGTTTTTCAAGAAAAAAGCACAACTTGAACATCACTGCCAGTGATAGAAACAAGCAACAGCTTCATAGACCCTTTGCACTGGTGGCCATGTTGGGGCCAGGTTGTCTTGTTTAAATGACGTGACAATGGATTCACAAAGTGCCTACTCATGCATGACGCACAGTGACAATGCAACTGCCTCTAAGATGGCCGCCATGCAAAGGTCTATTGGGTGAGGGAAGGTAATATGCTTCAGATGACAGTGTTGTACGGTAGTTGCACCTTTTTAATAAAAGCTTTTATAATAAATCAAAATAAGTGATTATGTGTTTAAGCTTTGGAAGGGGCAAATTATTAATAAATATTTGCTATACTGTTTTAAGCAACATTTGTTTCAAATCATTTTACTCTTCAATTTAAGGTTCATCACTTGCTAATCACTTGCAATCTGCATACAGTGTACTTTATAAAATATACATGTAATTTAAGTTTCCAACCACCAGGCTTATAAAATACAACATGGCTTCTTAGTTATGGGTAATTTCTGAAATTAAGTAAACATTTCTTTCCACTTTTTAAAATACATTTTGAGACTTACAAGTTCAATGTTGTCACCATGCATACGTGCCAGTTGTGTGTGAATTGTGCACTATGTGTACATGTATTAGTCTAAACTTTCTGTGTTCGATCGTAACTGGAATACCAAAAAATGGCAATATGCTAACACAGTTCATGTATTTGCTGAGTCTGATCATAAAATGCTGTTAATTACACGGAAATTAGTTTTAAAATGAGAATTACATGTATCCCCAAAATTTCTATAATTTATTCTTTCAACACTTTTGAAGCAGAGAGTGGCGGACATCACTTAACTCCTTTTTGATACCTAATTTTCAGAGAACCACCTTCCTCCTTGTACATTTAATTTGACAATTTGTTTTTCTGTCCTAAATCTGCCGCAATGATACAAAGGTGCCATGTATTCAACAACAAAGACTTTCCTGTCTATAGATCATCATCAATTTTGCCTAAACTCAGTGGTAGAGTACTCTCGCTCCCTGACCCCCCCACCCCCTCCCTCCGCAACTGGAAATTCGGCAAACGAAGCAAAATATGGTGGCATGGCTTTCCACATATAACTTTAATTGTTATTTTATTTTATGTTTGTTTAATTTTTTTTTTTTTCCACAAGAAAACGGTATAAAGTGCTTTTTCTCTTGTGTAAAGTACAATTGTGAATGTAATAGGCTATGTACAGAATTGAAATCTGGGTGGGGGTTAAAATGGCACCAGAAATATTTTTGTTACAGCACCCTCCACACCCCCCCCCCCCTCCCCCCCCTCCCCCCCCCTCCCCCCTCCCCCCCCCTCCCCCCTCCCCCCTCCCCCCTTGCCAATCACCCCCAAATTGCCCCCTATGGAGAGAACCCTGACTGAATACGCCGCTAGGCACGGTAGCTCATGGAACCCATGGAACCAATCAGGGACTGAGAATCCAATCCACATACTGACCTGGAAGGAATTTGAACCAGGGCCACAGAGGTGGAAGGCAAGGAAAGTACAGCTACGCCAACCTGATTAACCAAATATATGTATATATCGGGTCGAAGTAAAATGTTGACCCTTAATGATTATTTTGGGGCCTAGTGGTATTGTGTACATTGCACATGCATCTATAAACACCAGCAACAATCTTTAGTGTCGGCCGAGCGGTTAACCGACACTTGAAAGAAATGCATAACGGTTTCTGAATTAACCGTACTTCCCATCCCTAATCTAGACAAGAATAAAGAGAGCATTTTGTTCTGACTCGCCCTGTATTATACAAATATTACCACTGGCGACTTGCTTCTCTCTACCGGTATGTGATTGGTCATATCCACTGAGAATATCATTTTTAATGCATCTTCTCAAAAGTGTACATGACTGATTACATGCACACAAACTGCTTTGAGAGTACATGTACAACTGTTGTGAACTCTTTTGCCTTATACTTTGTGGTAGACCAGGATAGCACCTCGTTCACCAACCAGCACCAGATCACCCCGGGGTGTAAGAGTGATGGCACGAGAATCAAGACGTCCCTGGATTACACATCCAATGTATTGGCCATCAGGACTGTACTGGAGAATATCATCAGACCAGGTAACCCTGGCCCTATACATTTGTTGTACAACAGCAACGTAGATGATGCCATTCCTGTCACAACACACACCTGCTGGGTGACCGGTCATATCGACTGAGAATACCGTCTTTTCATCATAGCTTATGGAAACCAGCTTCTGACGTGCGTAGTTAGTGTAAATAAGCTGCTGCTTGTAGATGGTGAGATAATCACCAATCCCTGGAGCATGTACTGTCCTGATGTGGGATACATCTGGGTTGTGCAAGGATATCTTCCCACTGTCCTTGTAACCGACTGCTATCAGATTGTTGCTGTCCACTGCCAGACATGTTGGTTGTGTGCCTTGTGCAGGATTTGGTATTAACCGACTAGGGTACAGTACATTATAACCGGTTTTGAAGACCTTGACAGCTCTTTGGTCTACAACAATGAGATCGTTGTCTCTGTTCACTGCTAGACTTCTTATTTCTGTCGTGTTTCTGAATGTCGTGAATTCTTGCATATGTGCGGTCAATAAAGGTACATACTTATTGGGTATTATATATGTGAATATCTGCCGTCCGTCTTCTGAAACACAAACAATGCTATTGTTGGAAAAGGCAGCAATCGCATTCCGAACTAAAATCTTTGGATTAAAATATATATCCATTTTCCGTTTCCACTTTCCAGGCCCAGTGACCAGTTTGCCAACCAGCTGCTCCCCATTATCAGTATCTTCAAAGACCATAAAGGATAACTCCTCAGGAACTGTCTTTGGCTCTTTCTCTGTCAGTTCTGTAAGTTGATGTACAATGGTCTTGTCAAGTTGCAGAATCTCATAGCAACTTGCTTGAGTCACAAGTTGGTTCACCTTCTCTAGCTTCTGTTTTAACTTTGTCAGCTCATTGCTGTTGGAAGCGTGGACAGCTTCAAATTCGCCGGTTCTCTCCTTGTAAATCGATTCTGCTTCCGTCAAGAGTTTCTGTTCTTCTGCTCTGATCTTGGCAACCTCATCATCGGCCTTTTTGGATATTTTCTTCTTGGTGTCAGTAAATGCAGCATCCATTTTTTTGCGCATTGCATCAGTTTCTTGGATGGTAGTGCTAAATTGTGTCTTGCTGTTGTCAGCTGCAGCAAATAAGTCCATTATTTTTTCCTTGCATTGCTTAGCAGTCTTGGACAGATCCACAAAGGAGTGTTTTTCATGTTGAAGGACAATGCACGTTGCACATACCAATTGCTTGCATGTGTCACAGTAGATATCAACAAGGCTCTTATCTGGATGCTTGCTACATTTTGGAACTTCTCCGTGTTTTCTTTTGTACGTAATCTTACCCGATTGAAACTCAGCCATGGTATAGATCTTGTGAGATTTCATCAGAGTCATGGGTTCATGTGCCTTTTGACATTCCTGACAGAGGAATTGTTCACAGTCCATGCATCTTGAGATGGCCTGTTTCTGTTCATCACAGCCTTGACATTTGATGACCGACCCTTCCCCCTTTAGTAACTTCTCCTGCATCGTAACTTCTTCAATCAGTCCACTCAGTCGAAAGTCATTAGGTAAGCCATTAACACCGGACTCGCTCAATTTTGTTTCACATCTGCAAAGAGGACAAGTCAGCTTGGTACTGTCTGGGGTTTGGTGCTGTATGAGTTCTTGAAGACACTGCAGACAAAAACTATGTAAGCAGCCCAAAATTTTGGGCTGTTTGTATCGGCAGGAGCAGATGGAACATTCCAGGTGGCCTGTGCTTATTGTCTCCAGCAAGGATTCAGCTGTTACATTAGAGGCCATTTTATCTGAAAATGTAAAGGAAGTCTGAATGTGAGATTATTATTGTGTTTTCTAATTGTTGGTTTAATCCCTCTCAATCACTTAGTGTGCATTTAAAGCCTTTCGTCAAGTCTACAAGTTTGGGCATTGGTTCCTGTCAAGAGCTAGCTAGAGGCATATGTTTTTTAAAGTCTGTATAGAGGATTTGCAACAGCAAATGATAAATTTAATTTTCTGTAATTTTGTTTTTATTGGACTGGTACAATCTAGGCTTGGCCGATGCCACTCCAGTATCGAGTAGAATCAACTCCATGATTCAAGATTTTTGGGAATCAATTCCCAGTAGAAATCTATTCCCTTTCATTTAGATTTTCGATTCCCAGTGATATCTTGCCGATTCCAAAAATTACTTAGCAATTACGAAGGCAAAACTCCAACTTTTGTAAGAATATTTTGTCTCTGATCATTTCAACATTAAGAGAGTTCGTGTGGTACAGGCTGGCATCATTTCTGGGACGTTTAGTGCCACTTCGTGCTAATAATTGGGTCGTCGTATAGTAAACACGCTCAGTATATTAATGTTTCCAGCGAAAATGGAATCGATTTGGAATGGAATCGCGATTCTTTTTTGGAATCGGAGTCGACTCCGAAAATTCTGGAGTCGCCCAAGCCTAGTACAATCACACCTGCATGCCATTGCACAACTAAAAGCTTCACCCACAAGTGCGAAAGGTTTCACCAGTAAATATATAAAACTGCCTCCCTCGAAAATCGTGCATATATTTTTTTACAACACTAGTATGCAAGAGATCGTGGGTCCGAGTCCCACCCGAGCATGCTATGAAGTTTTTTCTCATATCTCGGGAAAGCACTGAGTAATCAAGTTACGTTGAGTTGGGCAAAACAAATCCCTAGTCCTGACAATCAAGACAAAGACAAAAATGAACATTTTGATATCTTCATGAAGTTGGTTTGGTCACAAACCAGTCAGACTTCACAGGAAAGCATTGTGTGAAATCACGAGGCTGTTTTAGATTGTACTTCAGTTGAATAAATAGTCCCAGCATCAGTTTGGGCCACAAACACAGAACATGGTAAAATCCCATCCGTAAACAAAAAATTTAGGAGTGCATTTTTCCCACACTAGATTTTCAAATCAGGATGTGAATCACTCAGCATATGCGGTGTGCTGTTATAGGGACACACCGGCTTTGTTGGGCTATTTTGGGCTCGAAATTGACCCATACAAGATTATAAAAGTCTTTCAGAAATAAACTAAATAGATCCTGAAAAGAAACCATCAAATTTTGCCGTTTTTTTAAGCATTTGTCACAGAAACCAAGGTCACATGATTTTCTGGTACCAGATATCGGTTCCAGAAAATCACGTGGTGGAGGATCATGCAAGGTTTGATTAGTCGGGGAAAACGAGGTTTAAACACGTGTCGGCCCGTATCGAACACCACCTTTATTTACAAACACATGGTATTACAGCGATGGCTGGCTGGTAAAGCGTATAGCCCAATATTGGCCCCTTTTGTTATTTTTAAATATTTTACTTACGTGACATTTTAATTATTTTTTGTTACAATGACCATCAAAAAAAATTGTCAGTGATGCTAAACCACTAAATCATGTAAACGATAGGCCGGTGTGTATACCTTTAAAATAAGGTATATTTGTTTATGAATTTATTGCGATTATCGGTTGACAATACATGTATCACTTGAAACACACACATTTGTTTTTTCTAAATATTTCTACCAATTTAGCCATGTGCATTTCTTTAAACATTTAACATTAATGGTACATGTACATGTATCAAATCGTCCAGTTTATACAAAATTTTTACATTAACCCTAACCAAGGGCTCAGGGCTAATCATTTACAACTGTCGAGAAATACTCTGAATAATAGAGTGAGCCATATTGTGAAGTTAGTCTATACATTTGTATGTGTACGTTGTCATTTATTGACAGTAGCAAGTCTTACCTTTTATTGGTTAGCATTCATGTCATAAGTTATGGGAAATAAAAGATTTTCACCAGTGGTTCAGCTCAGTCAATCTACCAAGTATAGCACGGAAACGCCTAGTGTACATGTATAATGGCAAATGCCCACAGGGAGTGTACAGTATGTACTGCATTCACATACAAGATTACAGGAGGACAAAATCCCAATTCTGTATGTATATAGACTGCACGTGAGTGCAGTTCATTGTCATTCTTATCAGCCAGTCGCATTTCATTGGCCAATAGAAATGAAACTCACAATTGCATCAAAAAGTTCAGCAAACTTTGGTTTCAGGGGTTGCATCAGAGATAATTCTCATAGGCTGTGTAAATTGTTCATGCTATAGATACTGCATTCTGCATACTTTATGTACATGTACATGTACCAAGTTTCAAACCACCTAACAAAATACACTGCCTTTATGGGTAATTACTAAAATTAAGTCTACAAAATATATTTAAAAGTGTTTTACCTTTTCTATACTATTTGTTAAATACATTTTGAGAATGTACATGTGTACGTGCCAGGTGTGTATGAATTGTGCACTACTTCTGATTACACTGTCCGATCGTAACTGGGACACCAACAAGTGGCGGACATCACTGGAACAGTAATTACTCCTTTTTGACCAGTAACATTTTTTACCCCTAATTTTAGGAATGACTTCTTTAGCTTTTACTCTCGGAGAACCACTTTCCTCTAACATAAATTGACAAATCTTTTTTTTCTCTACTAAATCTGTCCTAATGATACAAAAGTGCCTTGTAATCAACAACAAAGACTTTCCCATCTATCGATCATCTGATCCTTTCTGACTGAACTTAGTGGTAGATGCTGATAGAGTACTCAACCAGGTCAAATATAGTGGGATAACACATTCAATGTATTGGCCGTCAGGACTGATATACAGGGCGAGTCAGGAAAATACACTCTTTTTGTTTCATTAATTTTATGTCTCTAAAGTGTGTCTAGATTTTGTTTTGTTTACAATGCAGTCATGTTGGTATGGTTTATATTAAGCATGTCTGGTGAATAAATCATTGATTTATGGCATCATGGAACAAAGATAGACGAATGCATAGTTCCGATTTTGCACAGTTAACCCCGCCCCCTTGGATATTGTTGCTATGCCTCACATGCAATTGTCAAAATGTCCACACACACTGCACAAACCAATGGGATTTTCAACGGAAAGCACAGATTCATTGGAGAAAACTCAAAGGTAGTCATGCATGTTTCAGAGCCGACAGTTATCTTAGAACACACTGGGTAAAGGGCCAGTAATACAGGGATGTCAATTTATTTATTTATTCAACACATCCAACAGCGGAAGGATCGCCAATTACAGGAATGGGATCAATTAGGCTAACATAGATATTCAAATAACTATAACTTCTAAGTTGAATTAGAAACGGCCAGAGACACCGGGGAATCCCTCACCTTGCTCTTCACGAAATAATGCTCTTCACGGAATAATGCTCTGGGATCTTTAAAGTGCGTTACCGAAACCTAACACACTGGATTAACGTCTTTACATCCATTCCGAAGGACGGAACAAGTGTGATTAAGTGCCTTGCTCAAGAGCACAAGTGCCACAACCCGTCATGGCCCGGAATCGAACCCACGTTCTAATACTGGCACAGGAACTTGAGTTCGACGCACTAGACCGCTCGGCCATAACATCCCAATTATCATGAAATACGTGCTTTCTTACCTTCGAACAGCGGATCACCTGGCCTTGAAACCAAAAATTTACCTGGATCACCGCATACAACACTATTAAAAACGGTTATGTGCAGAAAATCGCATGGTGTCGTTGTGAGGCAATGCACTTTAACCTATGTCAAAAGGGCGCAGGCAGAAACGCGAGCCGGCTAGTTTTGAACACTGGTTATTATCATTCGTTTAAAACCGACCACGTGATGTGTCTCAGCCAATGATGATGCGTAAACTGTCTAAGGTTTATGAATATCATCTTTAAAGGCCCTGTAGATGATCTGTTTTTGAGCGATTCTGCGAATAAAACCATTATAAATCATAAGAAAGACATCAACAAACTCATCCGAAGAAATTTCAGCTTTGTCAAATGTACCACATTTAAAAAAAACATGAAAATCCATATGCATTTTCCTGGCCTTGGCGGGGCGTTTCAAATATTCGTTCTCAGTTGATCGGGTACTATGTGGCTTGCGTCATGTACTCTGTGGCGCATGTGTATATGTGCGCGCGATCCATAAAAATGCATCGCGTTGGAATACGCACACAGTACACAGCGCCCATGAATTTTGGACAGCGTAGATGCGAACCAAAAATAAGTAAAACGATCTAAATAATTTCCTCTTTACGGATTATTTTCTGGTAAAATTATATAATTTTGAGCGAAAACCTTTCATTGGGAAGTTGCTATTAATTCAATCTTTACTTTCAGAACTTTTCCCCTGTAAACTCGTCGATTACTTTTTGGGGTCATTGCAAATGATCCACTGGGCCTTTAATGCAACTTCCTCTCGGATTAGTTAGTGTACATGACCAATTACATGCACACCAACTGCTCTGAGAGCAGTACAACTGCTATGAACACGTTTGCCTTATTATGTATATACTTTGTGGTAAACATTTATAGTGTTTGATCTAACCACCACCAAATCACCCTGGGGTGTAAGAGTGATGGCATTAGGATCTGGACATCCCTGGATTACACATCCAATGTATTGGCCATCAGGCCTGTATTGGAGAATATCACCAGGTAAAGGCCAGCTACGTACAGCAACATAGATGTTACCAATACTGTCACAGCAGACACCTGTTGGTCGCTTGATTCCCTTTATGTGTCTGGTCACATCCACTGATAATACCATCTGACCATCATAGCTTATGGAGTGCAACTTCCTCTCAGAGTAGTTAGTGTAAATAAGTTGCTGCTTGTAGATGGTGAGATAATCACCAATCCCTGGAGCATGTAGTCTCCTGACGTAGGATCCATCTGGGTTGTGTAGGGATATCTCGTCACTACCTCCGTAACCAACTGCTATCAGATTGTTGCTGTCTACTGCCAGACATGTTGGTTGGGTGCCTTGTGCAACATTTGGTATTAACCAATTAAGAGGGGACAGTGTTACTTGGTTTTGGAAGACCTTGACAGCTTGTTGGTCTAGAACAATAAGATGGTCATCTTTGTTTACTGCTAGACTTCTTACTTCTGTCATTAATCTACTTTTGAAGTCTTCCACTTTTGGAGTCAATAAAGGTATGGCCTTATTTGGTAGTGAGCATGTGAATATCTGCTTTCTGTCTATTGAAACACCAACAATGCTATTGTTGGAAAAGACAGCAATCGCATTCCCACACAAAGTCTTTTGACCTAGGCCTATATTCATCTTGAGTTCCCACTTCACAGGGCCAGTGACCAGTTTGCCAACCAGCTGCTCCCTATTATCGGTCTCTTCAAAGACCATAAAGGACAACCCCTCAGGAACTGTCTTTGGCTTTTTCTTTGCCACTTCAGTGAGACGATGTAAAATGTTCTTGTCAAGTTCCAGAATCTCATAGCAACTTGCTTTAGTCACAAGTTGGTTTACCTCCTCAAGCTTCCGTTTTGACTTTGTCAGCTCGTTGCTGTTGGAAGCTTGGACAGCTTCAAATTTGCTGACTCGCTCCTTGTAAATCGATTCTGCTTCCCTCAAGAGTTTCTGTTCTTCTGCTCTGATCTTGACAACCTCCTCATCAGCCTTTTTGGAGATTTGCTTCTTGGTGTCAGTAAATGCAGCATCCATTTTCTTGCGCATTGTGTTAGTTTCTTGGATGGTAGTGCTAAATTGTGCCTTGCTGTTGTCAGCTTCAATCAACGAGTCACCTATTTTTTTCTTGGACTGCTTGACTGCATCGGATACTTGCATAAAGGAGTGTTTTTCATGTTGAAAGACTAAGCACGTTGTACATAATAATTGCTTGCATGTGTCACAGTAAACATTAAAGCTCTGATCTGGATGCTTGCCACATTTGGGAACCTCTTCTCTGAGTTTACTTCTGTACATAACCTCACCTGATTGAAATTGAGCAAGAGTGTATATTTTGTGAGATTTCAGCACAGCTACACGCTCATGTGCCCTTTGGCATTCCTGACAGAGGAAATGTTCACAGTCCATGCATTTTGAGATGGCCTGGTTCTGTTCATCACAGCTTTGACATTCGATGACCGATTCTTTCCCCTTTAGTAACTTCTCCTGTAAAGTAAGTTCTTCCACCAGTGCACTCAATCGAAAGTCATTAGGTAAGCCATTAACCCCGGATTCGGCCAATTTTGTTTCATGTCTGCAAAGAGGACAAGTCAGCATGGTGCGGTCTGGAGTTTGGTGCTGTATGAGTTCTTGAAGACACTGCAGACAATAACTATGCAAGCAGTCCAGGATTTTAGGCTGCTTGAATCGGCAGGAGCAGATGGAACATTCCAGGTGGCCTGTGCTTATTGTCTCCAGCAAGGATTCAGCTGTTACATTAGAGGCCATTTTATCTGAAAATGTAAAGGAAGTCTGAATGTGAGATTATTATTGTGTTTTCTAATTGTTGGTTTAATCCCTCTCAATCACTCAGTGTGCATTCAAAGCCTTTCGTCCAGTCTACCAGTTTGGGCATTGGTTCCTGTCAAGAGGCATATGTTTTCTTAAAGCCTGTATACAGAATTTGCAAAAACAAACAGCGAATGACAAAATAAATTTTCTGTATTTTTTTGTTACTGTAATGGTTTTCTAATTTCACGCGTACAATCACACCTGCATGCCATTGCACACTTAAAATCTTCCCCACAAGTGCGAAAAGCTTCACCAGTAAATATCTAAACATGCTTGCTTGGGTTTACTCCCTCTCAATCACTAGGTGTGCATTTTAAGCATTTCGTCCAGTCTACCAGTTTGGGCTTTGGTTCCTGTCTAGAGCTAGAGGCATATGTTTGTTTAAAGTCTGTGTAGAGGATTTGCAAATGCAAACAGCAAATGATAACATTAATTGTCTGTAGTTTTTTTTTATTGGACTGGTACAATCTAGGCTTGGCCGATGCCACTCCGGTATCGAGTAGAATCGACTCCACGATTCCAGATTTTTGGGAATCAATTCCCAGTAGAAATATATTCCCTTTCATTTAGATTCGATTCCCAGTGATAGCTTGCCGATTCCAGAAATTACCTGGCAATTCCGAAGGCAAAACTCCAGCTTTTGTAAGAATATTTAGCCTCTGATCATTTCCACATTATTAAGAAAGTGTGTTGGGTACAGGCTAGCATCATTTCGGGGACGTTTAGTGCCACTCGGTACCAATAATTGGGTCGTCGATGTACATGTACATTAACACGCTCAGTATATAATTAATGTTTTCCAGCGAAAAATAGAATCGATTCTGAATAGAATCGCGATTCTTTTTTGGAATCGGAGTCGACTCCGAAAATTCTGGAGTCACCCAAGCCTAGTACTATCACACCTGCATGCCATTGCACACCTAAAAGCTTCATCCACAAGTTTGAAAGGTTTCACCAGTAAATATATAAAACTGCTTGCCTCGGAAATCGTGCATATATTTTTTTACAACACTAGCTAGTATGCAGGAGATCGTTGGTCCCACCTGAGCATGCTATGAAGTTTTTTCTTGTATCTCGGGGAAGCACTGAGTAATCAAGTTACGTTGAGTTGGGCAAAACAAATCCCTAGTCCTGACAATCAAGACAAAGACAAAAATGAACATTTTGATATCTTCATGAAGTTGGTTTGGTCACAAACCAGTCAGACTTCACAGGAAAGCATTGTGTGAAATCACGAGGCTGTTTTAGATTGTACTTCAGTTGAATAAATAGTCCCAGCATCAGTTTGGGCCACAAACACAGAACATGGTAAAATCCCATCCGTAAACAAAAAATTTAGGAGTGCATTTTTCCCACACTAGATTTTCAAATCAGGATGTGAATCACTCAGCATATGCGGTGTGCTGTTATAGGGACACACCGGCTTTGTTGGGCTATTTTGGGCTCGAAATTGACCCATACAAGGTTCTAAAAGTCTTTCAGAAATAAACTAAATAGATCCTGAAAAGAAACCATCAAATTTGGCCGTTTTTTTAGCATTTGTCAAAGAAACCAAGGTCACATGATTTTCTGGTACCATATTTCGGTTCCAGAAAATCACGTGGTCTTGGAGGATCATGCAAGGTGTGATTAGTCAGGGAAAACGAGGTTTAAACACGTGTCGGCCCGTATCGAACACCACCTTTATTTACAAACACATGGTAGTATATATACATGTACAGTGATGGCTGGCTGGTAAAGCGTATAGCCCAACATGGGCCCCTTTTGTTATTTTTAAATATTTTACTTACCGGTACTTATGTGACATTTTGATTATTTTTTGTCACAATGACCATCAAAAAAAATTGTCAGTGATACTAAACCACTAAATCATGTAAACGATAGGCCGGTGTGTATACCTTTAAAATAAGGTATATTTGTTTATGAATTTATTGCGATTATCGGTTGACAATACATGTATCACTTGAAACACACACATTTGTTTTTTATAAATATTTCCCCCAATTTAGCCATGTGCATTTCTTTAAACATATAACATTAATGGTACATGTACATGTACCAAATCGTCCAGTTTATACACATTTTTTACATTAACCCTAACCATGGGCTTAGGGTTAATCATTTACAACTGTCGAGAAATACTTTGAATAATAGAGTGAGCCATATTGTGAAGTTTGTCTATACATTTGTACGTGTACATTGTCATTTATGACAGCAGCAATTAAGTCTTACCTTTTATTGGTTAGCATTCATGTCATAAGTTATGGGAAATAAAATATTTTCACCAGTGGTTCAGCTCAGTCAATCTACCAAGTATAGTTTCACAGCACGGAAATGCCCAGTGTACATGTATAAATGGAAAATGCCCACAGGAGTGTACAGTATGTACTGCATTCACATACAAGATTACAGGAGGACAAAATCCCAATTCTATATACATGTATATATAGACTGCACGTGAGTGCAGTTCATTGTCATTCTTATCAGCCAGTCGCATTTCATTGGCCAATAGCAATGAAACTCACAATTGCATCAAAAAGTTCAGCAAACTTTGGTTTCAGGGGTTGCATCAGAGATAATTTTCATATAGGCTGTGCAAATTGTTCATGCTATAAGATACTGTAATCCAATATTTGAGCGAATATCCAATATTCCTTTGGACTGCAGGATGACTCGGTCACAAACTGAGACGGTAAATTCAAAATAAATAGGGTATACTGATACAGTAAATGAACGTTGTCATTCTAGCAAGAAATTAATCACCCTCTGCATATGTGGATAGTTTTGCTAACTTGTATTCTAAAATCATAAATTGTTCCTAAAAACCCAAGGCAGTTTATAGTGCATGGAGGAAAGAAAACAACTTTCCTAGATGATACATGTATACATGTATGTGCAACTATACATGGATTCTATGCACAAGTAGTGCACATATACCAGTAATGGCAAAATGATGGAGTTTACTGTCAACAAATTTCATTGATTTTTTGTTATGCAAAAGGTATAAATTCATGAACAGGAATAAAATATTTTTGATTAGCTAATTGTATTAAACAATATGTTTAAAACCAGCTAAAAATCACACCCATGACTTGAGCTGTGCTTTATTGTAAGGTAAAACAATTGTCAAGTTTGCAGGCTATGTCATCTATAGGACGATTGGCAGTACATTGCGGTCGTTCAAATACACGCGCACAGATTGTACATGTAAGTTTACACAGTACAGTGTAATACTCGGTAGCGCTGGCAGTGTCCGCATCGGCCATTGGCTGCTATTTAAAGCATACAAGGGATCCGTTCAATTCACGTTTGTCATCATGCATCCCTGTTATTAATTTGACAAACTGTGCAGTGAATAAGAATGTCGCCGGAAATTTCGGTAGGAAGGGAAAGTCGTAAAGAACAAAACCTAATTTCTGGAAAGTATAAAAATTGTTTCTTTTTAATTAACCCTATAACTAAAGAAAGACCACGAGACAAAAAAATGAAAGATTAAACCTAACGTGCAGTTGGCTTTGTTTAAAAAGAACGGAAAGTGCTACTCGGATCTTCCACCCAATTAAAAAAAATGTAACCCAAACAAATGACACAGGGATTAGCTGAAAAAAGGAGACAAAACTCAATAAAACGACATCAGGGACCTACATTTGTATGACCAGACGCGAATTGTTTTTAGAGAAGAGTTTAATGAAACCAGTAATCAACTAAAATAACGAAAACTAAAAATAAAAAAAATAAACAAAAAAACCAAGACTATACAACAAACTAAAAGGAACCAACTTATTTGAAAACAACTACAACCAGCACAGAGTCTAGTAAATAATCCCAGTGGCAAAAAAAAAAAGAACCAGCAAATAAAGGAGTGCAAATTTACATGAAAGTCTGGGAAGGAGAAAAACCACACAAACCGAAGTTGTTGAGAGAGCAAAAAATATTACTGACCACTCTCAATGCTACTGCTCATACACTGCTCACTGTGACATGTGAGCTTGTGGTGAGTGAGGACGCGTTCACTTCTTTGACAACGGTTCACGCTACTTGTAATTGCATGGCAAAGTGTTTCTCCATTCGTTTTGCACAGGGGGAACATTTTTTATGTTGAATTTTTCTGTTACAACCATCACAGAATAAGGAGGCAGGATAGTTTATCGATGTGAGAGTATAGGTATGAGCAAACCATTGCAAGTCATTATTGTCGCTATTTTCTAATATTTCTTCTAAAATAATAATAGAAAAATACACTGTGCGCAAATACAATGGATGTAAAACGTGAGGGTGAACCAATTACCATAGTTAAGGTCCTGCACTCGCAGTGTGATGTCACGACGTCGCCAGCGAAATGGAAATCTCAAAAATAAGAAATGTTCACAGATTTGCACATAACTTACACAATATAAACATAATGATGGTAGAAAACTTCCCCTGAAATGGTTTGGTCTGAAGTGAGTCTTTGAAAAATAAGTAAAAAATTATTTTTCGTGTCACGAGACGAGAATTAGATTTTTTAATCCCACCCGACTGTGTGTGAAAAATCATTCAAGATTTTCACCTTTTTCTCGAATGTGAAATGACCAATGAGGCTTTTCACAGGGGAACGTTATCTCTTTAGTCACAGTAAGTACCGATTACTCTGATGGCCAAAAACCAATGTTGTGGCTTTAACTAATTTTGTTTACCTTTCTTCAAATTGTTTTTTTTTCAAATTCATAACACCAATCGCCTTTTGAGGGGCGGGGGAGCATTCTGCATAATTTTGACATTTTACAAGTTTCCAACCACCTAACAAAATACACCATGCCTTCTTAGTTAATGGTACATTGTATTTCCTGAAATTGAAAGTCCAAAAAATTGATTTTTTAAGTACTCTTTTAAAAATGAGAAGTTCCCCCAAAATTTATATAATATATTATTTCAACATTTTTGAAACAGTGTTTTGGACGTCACTTGAACATCATCTCTTTTTTTGACTAGTACATGTAACATTATTTCACCCCTAATTTTAGGAATGACCCTTGTTTTGCTTTCACTTGCAGCGAACCACTTTCCAATAGACCCTTTGCACGAGCCGTCATGACAGGGGGCAGTCACATTGTACCGTGCATCATGCATGAGTAGGCACTTTGAGGATCTATTGTCACACATTTAAAATATGAAAACCTGCCCCCTGTCATGGCAACCGGTAGAAAAGCTCTATATTGATGTTGACCAAAAAAAAAATATCATAAATCTGCATTAACGACATAAAAGTGCCCTGTATCATGTGTATTAAAACACAAAAACCTTTGTCTGTCATGATCCTTTTTGCCTATAAAGCCTAATGGTATATTTTCATAACGTTTTCTTCAGCCACAACCAGGTCACCCTGAGGTGTAAGAGTGATGCCACAAAGATTAGAACATCCTGAGATTACACATCCTATGTATTGGCCATCAGGACTGTACTGGAGAATATCACTGCATGTCAAATTTAAAGAATTTGACTTTATTAGTCCAACACCAACATAGATGATTCCAAAAGTATCACAACAGAGACCCGTAGGGCACACGTACTGAAAACGTTCATCTAAAACACTTTTTACAGGTACACGTATGTCATGTACGTGACTGGTCATATCCGCTGAGAATACCACCTTACCGTCATGGCTTCTGGAAAGCAATTTATGCTGGGTATAATTAGTGTAAATTAGCTGCTGCTTGTAAATGGTGAGATAATCACCAATTCCTGGAGCATGTACTGTCCTGATGTGGGATCCATCTGGGTTGTGTAGGGATATCTTGTCACTGTCCCTGTAACCAACTGCTATCAGATTGTTGCTATCCACTGCCAGACATGTTGGTTTGGTGTCGTGGACAGGATTTGGTATTAACCGAAGCGGGGAATGTCTATGTTGGTTACTGAAGACCTTAACAGCTTCTTGGTCTAGAATTATGAGATGGTCATCTTTGTTCACTGCTAGACCTCTTACTTGTGCTGTTAGTCCTCTTTTAAAGTCTTCCACTTTTGGAGTCAATAAATGTATATTGGGTAGCGAGCATGTGAATATCTGCTTGCTGTCTTTGGAAATACCAACAATGCTATTGTTGGAAAAGGCAGCAATCGCATTCCCACACAAAGTCTTTTGACCCAGGCCTGTATAAAATTGCATCTTCCATTCCCACTTCACAGGGCCAGTGACCAGTTTGCCAACCAGCTGCTCCCCATTATCGGTCTCTTCAAAGACCATAAAGGACAACCCAGGAACTGTCTTTGGCTTTTTCTCTGCCACTTCAGTGAGATGATGTAAAATTTTCTTGTCAAGTACCAGAATCTCATAGCAACTTGCTTGAGTCACAAGTTGGTTCACCTCCTCAAGCTTCTGTTTTGATTTTGTCAGCTCGTTGCTGTTGGAAGATTGGACAGCTTCAAACTCTTCGACTCTCTCCTTGTAAATTAATTCTGCTTCCGTCAAGAGTTTCTGTTCTTCTGCTCTGATCTTGACAACCTCCTCATCCGCCTTTTGGGAGATTCTCTTTGTGGTGTCAGTAAATGCAGCATCCAGTTTCTTGCGCATTGCGTAAGTTTCTTGGATTGTAATGTTGAATTGTGTCTTGCTGTTGTTAGCTTCAGAAAATGAGTCGCCTATTTTTTTCTTGGACTGCTTCAATGCATCGGATACTTGCATAAAGGAGTGTTTTTCATGTTGAAGGACTAAGCACATTGTACATAGTAATTGCTTGCATGTGTCACAGTAAACATTAAAGCTCTGATCTGGATGCTTGCCACATTTGGGAACCGCTTCTCTGAGTTTACTTCTGTATGTAATTTCCCCCGATTGAAACTGAGCAAGAGTGTGGATTTGGTGAGATTTCAGCACAGCTACCCGCTCATGTGCCCTTTGGCATTCCTGACAGAGGAAATGTTCACAGTCCATGCATCTTGAGATGGCCTGGTTCTGTTCATCACAGCTTTGACATTTGATGACCGGTTCTTCCCCCTTTAGTAACTTCTCCTGTATTGTAAGTTCTTCAATCAGTGCACTCAATCGAAAGTCATTAGGTAAGCCATTAACACCGGATTCGGCCAATTTTGTTTCATGTCTGCAAAGAGGACAAGTCAGCTTGGTGCGGTCTCGAGTTTGGTGCTGTATGAGTTCTTGGAGACACTGCAGACAATAACTATGCAAGCAGTCCAGGATTTTAGGCTGCTTGAATCGGCAGGAGCAGATGGAACATTCCAGGTGGCCTGTGCTTATTGTCTCCAGCAAGGATTCAGCTGTTACATTGGAGGCCATTTTATCTGAAAATGTAAAGGAAGTCTGAACGTGAGATTATTATTGTGCATTTTCTAGTTTTCGTGTACTCAATCACTTGGTGTGCATTTAAAGCCTTTCTACCGCCAGTCTACCAGTTTTGGCATTGGTTCCTGTCAAGAGGCATATGTTTTCCTAAAGCCTATATACATAATTTGCAAACACAAACAGCGAATGATGAAATTAATTGTCTTGTATTTTTTTTATTTGTCTGGTACATTCACACCTGCTTGCCATTGCACACTTAAAATCTTCCCTACAAGTGCGAAAGGCTTCACCAGTAAATATCTAAAACTCCCATGCTTGCTTCGGAAATCATGCATATTGTTTGACTTGTCTATCTGCCTTTGCAGGAGGTCGTGGGTCAGATCCGAGTCCCACCAGAGCATGCTATGACTTTTTTCTTGTAATGTCTGGGAGAAGCACTGAGTAGTGCTAATAATCAAGTTACGTTGAGTAAGGAAAAACCAATCATAATTAACACTAGTCCTGTCAATCAAGATGCAAAATAGCTGCACACCCACACATGGAGAAATCAATTGTGGGAACGATTTCCACGAGATAATATCTCATTCCCCTGAGATAATAAGTCGTGGGTATGAGATAATTAGGGAGGTTTCGGTGTGCACGGCATGGTCACAACTACGTTGAGCTAAAACCCAAAATCTTTACTTTTCGCTAACCGTTTTCAACCATGGTGCAGAAGCGTTGCTATCGGTGTTGACAACAAAACTACACTTGCGATATTTGTGTAAATGCCACAAGTACGCAAATACATTGATGACGCAAATTCACTAATAGTTGTCATTTTGCCGAACCGTCAGCGACCAAAACCTCACTAATATCTCGTTCCCGTGACTTATCTCGTGGCCACATGATATTAGTGAGAGGTTTCGGTCGCACACGGTTACTAGGCAAAACGACGACAGTCGTGATTCTAAAATGATGTTTATGCCTACATGTATATACTGTACTCTAAGGTACCTAAAAACTGCCTGGGTATCTCAGAATGAGTTTGCTGTTGGAAGTACCCCAATATTCCATATGAATCCTGCAATGTTTTATTACCAAATAGTGTTTTTTGCCCCAAAACGGCTGTTGCCATGGCAACCATTAAGAAAAAGATGAAACAAACCATTTAACAAAATCAACGCATCCACTGCTCACAATATCATTTTTTAAAGATTTTTGCAAACTCTTTTTATAAGGAAAATATTTTAAAAACGTGATTTTGTCCCGAAAACCATGTTTTTTTTTACAAAAATGGTATAAACTACCACTTGAGAATGTCTATCAATTCATACCAAAAAATGTGCCCAAGGTCAGTTGCCAAGGTGGTAATCTTTCCAAAAAAATTATGACCCTTTGGGCCTTTAATTGTCCCCCAAAATGGTACCGACATGTATTTTGTTGGTATTGGCCCATGGACTAACTCGTGTGATTTTTAAATCAGGATGTGAATCACTCAGCATGGTGTTAAAGTAAGATAGATTTATCAATTTTGTGCAAATATCGGTTGACAATATCACCAGAAGCATACATTTTTGTCTAGCCATCTCCATGTATTTTTACATATTAATCATTTACAACTGTCAAGAAATACATGTACTCTGAATAATAGAGTCAGCCATATTGCGAAGTTTAAGTCTATACATGTATGTACATGTATGTTGTCATTTATTGACATCAGCAAGTCTTACCTTTTATATAGGTCAGCATTCATGTCAAACGTTATGGAAAATCAAAGATTTTCACCAGTGGTTATCGTCTACAACAGGGAAATGCCAGTGTACATGTACTTATATGTACATTGCATGATGGGAAAACTCCACAGCAATATACATGCTGTACTGTACATGTATACATGTACCCTATTCACATACAAGTTTACAGGAAGTAATAGGAATTGCATGCACAGTGTGTAAAAATCCCACTTCTATATTTAGCCACTCGCATGTCATTGGCCAATAGCAATAAAATTCACAATTGTATCAGGGAGTTCAACAAACTTTGGTTCCAGGGGCCAATTTCATAGAGGTGCTTAAGCACAAAAAACTCTTGCTTAGTAGGGAACTTTACCAGTGAAATCCTCATGTGATAGAAACAGTGTATGACCAGTGTTAGAGGACTGTTTCATTACCATGACAATCTCATGAGATTTTTGCTGGTAACCTCATTTTATCAAGCAAATTTTTTCGTGCTTAAGCAATTTTTTATGCTTTTAAAAGCAGCTCAATGAAATTGGCGCCTGGTATTGTAGACGAATGCTATAGGCTGCACAAATTCTATGTACTGCTCAGATATCGTAATCCAATATTTGATTGAATATTTCTTTAGACTATGTAGCTAACTTGGTCACAATTTGTGTGTGTATTAAAAATGTTTTTTTTTTTAATGCATACTGCAAACTGTGATACACTAAATGTATTTCATCATTCTATAAATAAATTAATTTCCCTCTGCATACACCAGTATGTGGATAGTTTTGCAAACACTTAATTGTTGTATCCTAAAATCATGAGGCTATTTGTAAAAACCGGAGACAGTTTGATGATGTATGTGGGTGATTCCATAAATTCGGGCCCCAATGGCATGAATGGGTAGATTGTACTTTCATGTTGAATTGTCAAGTTACTTCAGTCTAGATGTTATTTTTTGAGTTTTGCTTGTGTTACCAACATTTATTTGTACTAAACAAAACCTTCACAATTGGTATTATGAATGCATTGTCCTAATTCTGACTAAAAATTTTCACATTTTAGGCAAAGATTTGTGACATTTGTGACATAGCAAAGGGATGGAGCTGCGTATTTCGTGGCACAAATTTGGCGCGCGCGCATTGCTGACGAGCCTGTACCTTTAAAGCATACAAACGTGAATTGAATCCGTTCAATTCACGTTTGTTATCATGCATCCCTGTTATTAATTTGACAAACTGTGGAGTACAAGAACATCGCCGGAAATTTCTGTAGGAAGGGACAGTCAAAGAACAAAACCCAATTTCTGGAAAGTATAAACATTGTTTCTTTAACCCTATACGTACCTAAAGAAAAACCACTAGACCAAAAAATGAGACAATAAAAAAGTGAGATTAAACCAAAGATAAAAACAGTTGGCTACGTTAAAAAAACGAAAAGTCCTACATGGATAAATTTAACACAGAAAAATGACACACTAAGGGGAACAGTTGAAAAAAAGGACAAAACTCAATAAAACGACACCATGGACCTACATTTGTAGGACCAGACGCGAACTGTTTTTAGAGAAAGGTTTAATGAATAAAGACAAATCAAACTAGACCAAACCAGTAATCAACTAAAATTATAACTAAACTAAAACTTGAAAACCAACTTTTAAAAAAAAGCAAGACTATAAAACCAACTAAAAAGAACCAACCTACGAGCAACCAACAATGGAAATTGGGCACAAACCATTGTTATTAACAATGGTGTGTGCCCAATTTCCATTGTTAGTTGGCCAGTAAATAAAGAAAAAGAAAAAGGAACCAGCAAAATAAAGGAGTGCAGATTTACATTAAAGTCAGGGCAGGAGAAAAACCACACAAACCATAGTTGTGGAGAGAGCAAAAAATATTACTGACCAATCTCACTGCTGCCGCTCAGTACACCTGTCACATGTGAGCTTATGGTCAGCAGTAATCTGAACTTACTATACCTAACTGATGATTTTGGGGCACATGCAGAGCTACTAATTAGGGATTGAAAGTAGGTTTGGCCAATTTTTTGGCAAATTTTTTTGTTCTCTCCTAATAAGTCTGCCTTAATGATACAAAAGTGCCATGTATTCAACAACAAAGACTTTCCTGTCTATTATGATCAGTTTTTCCTAAACTTAGTGGTAGATGCTGATAGAGTACTCATCCACCCTCAATTATTAAAATATAGCAGGATAACACATCCAATGTAATGGCCCTCGATCAGGACTGAGACAGGGAGAGTCAGGAAAATTTATACGTTCTGTTTGTTTCATTAATTTATTTCTCCAAAACATGTCTGGAATTTTTTTCTTTGACAATGCAGTCATGTTGGTTATGCTAGGAGGCTGTCCAAGTTTGGTGATGTGTCTGTTGAATATACGGTTAAGCTCAGACACATTGCTTGCTTGACAAGCACAGGAAAACAAATACCAATTTGTTACCAAAAATATTCCCAAACAATCTGGAAAGCCCATAAATAACAAAAATCAGGCAATCTACCAAAAACCCACACTCAAGGATAAATATTGAAATTACCAAAACAAAAACTACCTCCAAAATAGCTATCCAACCCAACGGATTTTTAGATATAACGTGCACGAATGACACAAAATCCTAAAAATACTTCATAGGAGCACGTAGAATACGCACGGCGTACACGCGTTTTGGAATAGCCGCGAGCACTTTGAACCCACGCGGTTAGCTCATGCAGCCCATTGTGTCGTCATTTGCACATTTTTTCCAAATCACGATTTTCAATGCAACATTGTTGATCTATGTGTTTATATATCTGTTATTTGTAATGACTTCATGGAATTGAAATAAATTTATACGGGGTCGTAGTAAAATTGTGACCTTCGATGATTATTTTGGGGCCTAATAAGGTAGATGCATCTATAAACACCAGCAACGATCTTTAGTGTCGGCCGAGCAGTTAACCGACACTTAATAGAATTGCAGACCGGTTTCTGAATTAGCCGTAAATTCCTATCCCGGGCAAGAATAAAGAGAGCATTTTTGTTTCTGACTCACCCTGTATTATACAATATTACCACTCTTGCTGTACAAGTAGATGTTGCCATTACTGTCACAACAGAGAACAACTGGGAACTTTAATGCAATACCCTCTCAGATTAGTTAGTGTACATGACCGATTACATGCACACCACAACAACTGCTCTGAGAGAAGTACATTTGTACAACTGCTATGAACATTTTTGCCTTATACTTTGTGGTAGACATTGATAGTGTCTCGTCCAGCCACCACCAGATCACCGTGGGGTGTAAGAGTGATGGCACAATGATTGGGACATTCCTGGATTACACATCCAATATATTGGCCATCAGGACTGTACTGGAGAATATCAGCAGACAATTGTACAACAGCAACATAGGTGTTGCCATTACTATCACAGCAGACACCTGCTGGTTGCTTGTCCTTTATGTGACTGGTCATATCCACTGAGAATATCATCTTACCATCATAGCTTATGGAATGCAACTTCCTCTCAGAGTGGTTAGTGTAAATAAGCTGCTGCTTGTAGATGGTGAGATAATCACCAATCCCTGGAGCATGTACTGTCCTGATGTGGGATCCATCTGGGTTGTGTAGGGATATCTCCCCACTGTTCATGTAACCAACTGCTATCAGATTGTTGC
This sequence comes from Henricia sp. BOLD:AAB3569, assembly GCA_037783545.1. NCBI lineage: Eukaryota > Metazoa > Echinodermata > Asteroidea > Spinulosida > Echinasteridae > Henricia > Henricia sp. BOLD:AAB3569. The sequence continues at coordinate 296,529 of JBBELK010000720.1, forward strand.
TGTCAACTGCCAGGCATGTTGGTTTGGCGCCTTGTACAGGATTTGATATTACCCGAAGAGGGGATGTTGTATGTTCGTTATTGAAGACCTTGACAGCTTCTTGGTCCAGAACAATAAGATGGTCATCTTTGTTCACTGCTAGACTTGTTATGTTTGTCGTTTGTCCACTTTTAAAGTCTTCGTCCACTTTTGGAGTCAATAAAGGAATGGCCTTATTAGGTAGTGAGCATGTGAATAAACTGCTCTTGTTGGAAGAGCCACCAAAAGTGAAGCTATTGATGGGAGAGCCACCAAAAGTGAAGCTATTGTTGCGAGAGCCACCAAAAGTGAAGCTATTGTTGGAAGAGCCACCAAAACTGAAGTTATTGTTGGAAAAGGAACCAACAATGCTATTGTTGGAAAAGCAAGCAATCGCATTTGCACGTGAAGTCTCTATGCTTATTTGCATCTTCAATTCCCACTTCACAGGCCCAGTGACCACTTTGCCAACCAGCTGCTCCCCATTATCGATCCCTTCGAAGACGATAAGGGGCAACCCCTCGGGAACCGGCATTGGCTTTTTCTCTGCCACTTCAGTGAGATGATGTAAAATGTTCTTGTCAAGTTGCAGAATCTCATAGCAACTTGCTTGAGTCACAAGTTGGTTCACCTCCTCAAGCCTCTGTTCTGACTTTGTCAGCTCATTGCTGTTGGAAGCTTGGACAGCTTCAAATTTGCTGACTCGCTCCTTGTAAATCGATTCTGCTTCCCTCAAGAGTTTCTGTTCTTCTGCTCTGATCTTGACAACCTCCTCATCAGCCTTTTTGGAGATTTGCTTCTTGGTGTCAGTAAATGCAGCATCCATTTTCTTGCGCATTGTGTTAGTTTCTTGGATGGTAGTGCTAAATTGTGTCTGGCTGTTGTCAGCTTCAACCAACGAGTCACCTATTTTTTTCTTGGACTGCTTGACTGCATCGGATACTTGCATAAAGGAGTGTTTTTCATGTTGAAAGACTAAGCACGTTGTACATAATAATTGCTTGCATGTGTCACAGTAAACATTAAAGCTCTGATCTGGATGCTTGCCACATTTGGGAACCTCTTCTCTGAGTTTACTTCTGTATGTAATCTCGCCTGATTGATACTGGGCCATGGTATAGATCTTGTGAGATTTCATCAGAGACATACGTTCATGGGCCCTTTGGCATTCACGACAGATGAAATGTTCACAGTCCATGCATCTTGAGATGGCCTGGTTCTGTTCATCACAGCTTTGACATTTGATGACCGGTTCTTCCCCCTTTAGTAACTTCTCCTGTATTGTAAGTTCTTCAATCAGTGCACTCAATCGAAAGTCATTAGGTAAGCCATTAACCCCGGATTCGGCCAATTTTGTTTCATGTCTGCAAAGAGGACAAGTCAGCTTGGTGCGGTCTGGAGTTTGGTGCTGTATGAGTTCTTGAAGACACTGCAGACAATAACTATGCAAGCAGTCCAGGATTTTAGGCTGCTTGAATCGACAGGAGCAGATGGAACATTCCAGGTGGCCTGTGCTTATTGTCTCCAGCAAGGATTCAGCTGTTACATTGGAGGCCATTTTTTCTGAAAATGTAAAGGGAGTCTGAACGTGAGATTATTATTGTGCATTTTCTAGTTTTCGTGTACTCCCTCTCAATCACTCGGTGTGCATTTAAAGCCTATAGCATTCAACCGCCAGTCTACCAGTTTGGGCATTGGTTCATGTCAAGAGGCATGTTTTCCTAAAGCCTATATTGACCCCTTTCGAACACGTGCGAATATGCCATTTTGGGAGTCAAATAATGCTGAGTCATTGTGGAAGCAATGTGCGTTCGCGTTGTGTGTGTCTCTGGTGGGCGTAACGCGGTTTAGTTCACCAATGGGAGCCTCATCATAGCGCGTTACGCGCGCTATGATGAGGACACACACAACGAGCACGCACATTGCTTCCACAACGACGCGGCATTGTTTACTCCCAAAATGACGTCATTGGCATGAGCTCAATACATACATGTGTAATTTGCAAACACAAACAGCGAATGATGAAATTAATTGTCTGTATTTTTTTTATTTGACTGGTACAATCACACCTACTTGCCATTGCACACTTAAAATCTTCCCTACAAGTGCGAAAGGCTTCACCAGTAAATATCTAAAACTGCTTGCTTCGGAAATCATGCATATTGTTTGACTTGTCTATCTGCCTATGCAGGAGGTCGTGGGTCAGATCTGAGTCCCACCCGAGCATGCTATGACTTTTTTTCTTGTAATGTCTGGGAGAAGCACTGAGTAGTGCTAATAATCAAGTTACGTTGAGTAAGGAAAAACAAATCATAATTAACACTATCCTGTCAATCAAGATGCAAAATAGCTGCACACTCACACATAGAGAAATAAATTGTGGGAACGATTTCCACGAGATAATATCTCATTCCTCTGAGATAATAAGTCGTGGGTATGAGATAATTAGGGATGTTTCGGTGTGCACGGTTAGTGGTCACAACTACGTTGAGCTAAAACCCCAAATCTTTACTTTTCGCTACCCGGCCGTTTTCAACCATCGGTGTTGGCAACAATACTACACTTGGGATATTTGTGTAAATTCCACAAGTACGCACATACAGTACTGATGACGCAAAATTCACTAATAGTCGTCGTTTTGCCTAGTAACCGTGTGCAACCGAAACCTCTCACTAATATCATGTGGCCACGAGATAATTCATGGGAACGAGATATTAGTGAGGTTTCGGTCGCTGACGGTTCGGCAAAATGACAACTATTAGTGAATTTGCGTCATCAATATGTGCGTATTTGTAGCGTTTACACGAACATCCCAGGTGTGGTTTTGTTGTCACTATTGATACCAACTCTATACCTTGGTTAAAAACCGGTAGCAAAAAATAAAGGTTTTGGAGTTTAGCTAAACGTACAATAGTCGGGACCACTAACCGTGCACACCGACGGAAACCTCCCTAAGTACATGTAATTGTATGTGGCCACGACATATTGAGTCGTGGGAATGAGATAATAAGTCGTGGCCACAGGAAAACAAATTTTCCCTCGTCACTTCCCGGGCTCCGTATAAGCGGTGTTATGGCCGAGCGGTCTAGTGCGTCGAACTCAAGTTCATGTGCCAGTACTTGAATGTGGGTTCGATTCCGGGCCGTGACGGGTTGTGGCACTTGTGCTCTTGAGCAAGGTACTTAATCACACAGTTGTTCCGTCCTTCGGAAGGGATGTGAAGCCGTTGGTCCAGTGTGTTAGGTTTCGGTAACGCACTTTAAAGATCCCAGAGCATTCTTTCGTGAAGAGCAAGGGGAGGGATTCCCCCGTGTCTCTGGCCGTTTCTAATTTAGCTTAGAAGTGGATAGTTATTCAAATATCTATGTTAATTGATCCCATTCCTGTAATTGGCGGTCCTTCCGCTGTTGGATGTGGTAAATGAATAAATAAATAATTAAATAAATAAATAAATATGGAGCATGGTCCCATTCGTAAACAAATTTAGGAGTGCATTTTTTCCCAGACGTACTCGTGTGATTTTCAAATCAGGATGTGAATCACCCAGCATGTGTGCTGTTAAAATAAGGTACATTTATTTATCAATTTAGTGTGATTCTAAAATGATGTTTATGCCTATATACATGTACTAGCTGCACTCTAAGGTACCTAAAAACTGCCTGGGTATCTCAGAATGAGTTTGCTGTTGGAAGTACCCCAATATTCCATATGAATCCTGCAATATTAATTTTTGAAGTTTTATTACCAAATAGTGTTTTTTGCCCCAAAACGGCTGTTGCCATGGCAACCATTAAGAAAAAGATGAAACAAACCATTTAAAAAAATCAACGCATCCACTGCTCACAATATCATTTTTTTTTGATTTTTGCAAACTCTTTTTATAAGGAAAATATTTAAAAAACGTGATTTTGTCCAGAAAACCATTTTTTTTTTCTTCCAAAATGGTATAAACTACCACTTGAGAATGTCCATCATACCAAAAAATGTGCCCAAGGTCAGTTGCCAAGGTGGTAATCTTTGGGCCTTTGTCCCCCAAAATGGTACTGGACATGCATTTTTTTGGTATTGCCCCATGGACTAATTACTGGTGTGATTTTTAAATCAGGATGTGAATCACTCAGCATGGTGTTAAAGTAAGATAGATTTATCAATTTTGTGCAATTATCGGTTGACAATATAGAAGCATACATTTTTGTCTAGCCATCATCTCCATGTATTTTTACATTTAATCATTTACAACTGTCAAGAAATACATGTACTCTGAATAATAGAGTGAGCCATATTGTGAAGTTTAAGTCTATTTACATGTATGTTGTCATTTATTGACATCAGCAAGTCTTACCTTTTATATAGGTCAGCATTCATGTCAAAAGTTATGGAAAATCAAAGATTTTCACCAGTGGTTATCGTCTACAACAGGGAAATGCCAGTGTACATGTACATTGCATGATGGGAAAACTCCACAGCAATGTACATGCTGCTGTACTGTACATGTATGTACCCTAATAACCCTATTCACCAATACAAGTTTACAGGATCAGGAGGTAATGGAATTGCATGGCAGTGTGTAAAAATCCCACTTCTATATTTAGCCACTGGCATGTCATTGGCCAATAGCAATAAAATTCACAATTGTATCAGGAAGTTCAACAAACTTTGGTTCGAGGGGCCAATTTCATAGAGGTGTTTAAGCACAAAAAATTGCTAACTTGGTCACAATTTGTGTGTGTATTTAAAAAAAAAAGTTTGTTAATGCATACTGCAAACTGTGATACACTAAATGTATTTCATCCTTCTAGAAACAAATTTATTTCCTTCTGCATACACCGGTATGTGGATAGTTTTGCAAACACTTGTTGTATCCTAAAATCATGAGGCTATTTGTAAAAACCGGAGACAGTTTGATGATGTATGTGGGTGATTCCATAAATTGGGGCCCCAATGGCATGAATGGGTAGATTGTACTTTCATGTTGAATTGTCAAGTTACTTCAGTCTAGATGTCATTTTTTTGAGTTTTGCTTGTGTCACCAACATTAATTTGTACTAAACAAAACCTTCACAATTGGCATCATGAATATGCATTGTCCTAATTCTGACTAAAAATTATCACATTTTAGGCAAAGATTTGTGACATATAGCAAGAGATGGAGCTGCGTATTTCGTGGCACAAATTTGGTGCGTGCGCATTGCTGACGAGCCTGTACCTTTAAAGCATGCAAGGGAATCCGTTCAATTCACGTTTGTTATCATGCATCCCTGTTATTAATTTGACAAACTATATGGAGTACAAGAACATCGCCGGAAATTTCTGTAGGAAGGGACAGTCAAAGAACAAAACCCAATTTCTGGAAAGTATAAACATTGTTTCTTTAACCCTATACCTAAAGAAAAACCACTAGACCAAAAAATTAGACAATAACTAGACATTGGCGTTTTTTTTTTTAAAAACGCAAGGTGATCGGGCGATATGAATATTGACCTCATTATGACGTCACACTTCGTTGAAATTGGTTGAAAACTTGAGTTGGTCGATGTTTCAAAAGAAATATCCACATATCGATTGCCAGTATTGGAATTGTCAAGACATGACTATTCAACGCTAAAGATGTGTATATGATGACGTCACTATTGGCACAGTCAATCTCATCATGACGTCACAATTGTGTGCAAACCACAGATATCTATTTTAATAGATATCTGTGGTGCACACCTAGAGATGAGGGTAGATGTTCTCACCAAGTTTCATATTGATCTTATTCTATGACGATCCATGCAGTAGGTTTTAACGGTCAGTTTTAAGTTGCCCCTTAAGTGCAAAACTGAGATTTGTTTTCGCTAAACTTTGACCTTGAATTGACCTGCAGAAGGAAGGGTAAAATAAAAATGCTCAGCAAAAGAAAATTGTAAGTCTGAATCTGATCTGTGCTAAATATGAAGACCCTGCGTCACTTGATTTTCGAAACGGAAATGTTTTAAAACATGCTTATTTTCGTTATTTTTGGGCTGTAATTTGATACTTGATGACGTCACAATTATGCCACACTATACATGCTGCTGAAATTCTGCCAAAGGGCTTATACCTGTATCTGGTTTCTTAAAGGCAGTATACACGATTGGTATCTATCTCAAAAATCTGAAATGTTCACCATAGAAAACTTTCCCTGAATTGGTTTTATCTGAAGTGCTAGTCTTTGAGAAATGAGTAAAACAATTAGTTTTCGTCTCATGAGACGAAAATTCATTTCGCCCCAAAACCATTTCCCCCCCATGTGCCATTTCTTCCCCAAACCACTTCGCCCGAGTGCCATTTCATCCCAAATCACTTTGTCCAAACAAAACCCAAATGTTAGTTCGTGCACAGGCCGTGGTTCAGGGCGAAGTGGTTTTGGGGCAAAATGACTGCAAACTCTTTTGTGACTGTTTTCTCAATAGTTAGACGAAGTACGGAGCTTGTTTTTGCTCAGGTTGGTTTTAATTATGCATATCTTCAATCACACAGGGGAACTATTTGTAACAGTCTACCAATCATGTACATGTATATATACTATATTTAAAGATCCTGCTTGGTTTCATAAGCATAGTTGCTGAACGGTGCAAAAATTGAGATGTATATATACGTCTTTATTAAACTTTGACCTCGAATTGACCCCATAAGGAAGGGTCAGATGTAAACGCACATACAAAGAAAGTCGTAGCCCAGAATTTCATCTATAATCCTGCTGAATACGAAGATCCTGGGTCACGTGGTTTTCGAGACGGAAGCATTTTAAAACATACATATTTTGGTTATTTTGGGGGTGTAATTTGATACCCGATGACGTCACATTGACGTTACGCTTGATGTGATCATAATATTATACATACTGGTGAGAGTCTGCCATAGGACGTACGCCTGTACTTAATTTATTTTAAAGATTAAGCTTGGTTTGGTGGACATTGCTGCTCAATACCGTAGGTGCACAAATTGAGGTCTTCGTTGAACTTTGACCTCTAATTGACCCCAGAAGGAAGGGTCAGATGAAAATGCCCACACAAAGAAAATTGTTGGCCATGATCTAATCTATAAGCCTGCCAAATACGAAGATCATGGCTCACGTGGTTTTCCAGACGGAAGCATTTTAAAAATTTAGCGTAATTTGACACCACATTGCGTAACCACCGTCCACGTGATGACGTCACCATTGGTATAGTCATAAGGTCCACATGTGTGGAAACATTTCGTTCCGTAGAACTATGGTCAAATTCACTGCCACTTTAAATCTATTTGCATTCAAAATTCAAATAAATTGCACATTTTCGAACAACTTCCGGTTTGGACCGGAAGTAGGCGTCACACAGGTGTCATGACATCGTATGATTTGTTCAGTTCATTTAGACTTATCATGTTGTTAAAGAATTTTTCAAGTATCTATTACGGTTCTTGAGATATAAATTTTGGAAATAATAACCTTTGAATTTTTGTAATTTGACACCTGATGACGTCATGATTACGTCACACTTGATGCCATCATGATACTATACATGCTAGTGAAAGTCTGCCATATGGCTTATGTCTGTATCTAATTTACTAAAGATCCAGCTTGGTTTAATGGGCGTTGTTGCTCGGTAAGTGTAAAAATTAAGATTTCCGTTTTCGTTGAACTTTGACCTCCAATTGACCCCAGAAGGAAGGGTCGAATGAAAATGCCCACACAAAGAAAATTGTAGCCAACTATCTCGTCCATAAGCATGCCAAATACGAAGATCTTGAGTCACATGGTTTTCGAGACGGAAGCATTTTACAACATGCATATTTTGGTTATTTTTGGGATGTAATTTGATACTTGATGACGTCACGATGACGTCACACGTGATGCCATCATAATATTATACATGCTGGTGAAAGTCTGCCATAGGACCTATACCTGTACTTAGTTTCTTAAAGATTCATCTTGATTTGATGGACATTGCTGCTCAATAAGTGCAAAAATTGAGATTTTCGTTTTCGTTGAACTTTGACCTCAAATTGACCCCAGAAGGAAGGGTCAGATGAAAATGCCCACACGAAGAAAATTGTTGGCCATGATCTAATCTATGAGCCTGCCAAATACGAAGATCATGGGTCACGTGGTTTTCCAGGCGGAAGCATTTTAAAACATGCATATTTTGGTAATTTTTTGGTTGTAATTTGATACCCGATGACGTCACACTTGTATGCACACCTTTCCATTGGGGTTGATGTTCCTACCAAGTTTCAAGTTGATAGCTTTAACAGTTTTGAAGAAAAGCTCTGGAAACGTTTGAGCAGAAAAAGAAGAAAAAAAAAAAAAAAAGACAAAGAAATCGTACAATAGCAATAGGTGATCGGGGAACAACCCGATCACCTAAAAAGTGAGATGAAACCCGAAGATAAAAACAGTAGGCTACGTTAAAAAAAACGAAAAGTCCTACATGGATAAATTTAACCCAGAAAAATGACACACTAAGGGGAACAGTTGAAAAAAAAAGGACAAAACTCAATAAAACGACACCATGGACCTACATTTGTAGGACCAGACGCGAACTGTTTTTAGAGAAAGGTTTAATAAATAAAGACAAATCAAACTGGACCAAACCAACTAAATTAAAACTTGAAAAAAAAAAACCAAGACTATAAAACCAACTAAAAAGAACCAACCTATTTGAGAACAATTACACACTGTACAACCAACACTACGAGCAACCAACAATGGAAATTGGGCACAAACCATTGTTATTAACAATGGTTTGTGCCCAATTTCCATTGTTAGTTGGCCAGTAAATAAAGAAAAAGAAAAAGGAACCAGCAAAATAAAGGAGTGCAGATTTACATTAAAGTCAGGGCAGGAGAAAAACCACACAAACCATATAAGAGCAAAAAATATTACTGACCAATCTCACTGCTGCCGCTCAGTACACTGCTCACTGTTACATGTGAGCTTATGGTCAGCAGTAATCTGAACTTAGTAGCATGTGCCCCAAAATCATCAGTTAGGTATATATACTAATTAGGGATTGAAAGTAGGTTTGGCCAATCTTAAACATATGTTTAAAACCAGCTATAGGGGTCCTGGGCGCTGATAATCAGCACAGCTGGTTTTAAACAGGTTGTTTAACATTGGCCAAACCTACTTTTAACCCCATTCATAAATACCTTTTCGTGTAAATTGGTAAAATTCAGAAAGGTTAACTCGTCGTTTTGCATTTACTTTCCTACGCACGGTGTCAACACGTACCGCATTCGTACAACTGCTAGCTGTGCGCCAAACAAATATTTTTATAAATCCCTCTTACATATGCATGTGAAAGGACGTAATGACAGGAATTCAACTGTAAACTACATAGCCTGTGAATTGTGACCAAATGACTTTTACATACGTACATGTAATTCCGACATCAACGGCTGCTATAGGCTGAAATATGTACAGCACTTAAAATTTAAAAAAAAATACGTGTCTGGATATTATAACTCATGCAAAATCACCAAAAATTAAAACAGGAGGTTGAGATAGAAGGAAGATTATCACTGCTTAGAGGATCCGCCCTTAATGAGGCAGCACATCAGTGTTGCACATCGACATACCAAACTTTCAAACGCTTTGTGTTATTTAATAATGCCATGGGAAGGGCAAATCCAAAGTTCGTAAAATGTGCTTGTCCAACATTAATATAAAACTTCAGTGAATAGACAAATTTCACATTAGCCCGGTCTGCGCACTTCCGTATTGAAACCGAGGATCTTCGTGTTAAGTCGGCAGTACACGTGCGCTAGCTACAAGTACCATACAACATTGTACAGTGACCGAGTGCACCTTTTTCTGCAAAGCACATAGTTGTGATTGTGCATTCACAGGCATTAGTTCAGTTCATTTAGTCATTTGTTTGCTTTACACGAAGAGCCTCGTTAACTAATCCAGAAGTACGCAGACCGGTCTCGAATTGGTTAATTTGGGATTCGTCTACGGCTGCTAATTTTCCGTAATTTTAAAAAGGGTGATAACTCGGATGTTTTTTAGTTATTAGAAATTGTGCACACTACTTTCATATCTGAAAACTTCTCAGAAGCACACGATAACCGAAATAATTTCCACAAGGGGCCTGATGAATATGTTAAGAGAGTGAAACATTGTGGGTGCAAATTTTTAGGCATTAAAATTATAGAGATTAAAACTATGTACAGAATGGTCTTTTATCTAATAGAAAAAAAACACACAACTTGTACATCAATGTAAAATGTGTGAGGATGATCAAAACAATCACAACAGCTTTGTAGACCCTTTGCAACTGTGGCCATGTTGGGGCCATGTTGGGGCCATGTTTTCCTAAGTAACTAATGTGACAATAGGGAACTTTCACAGGGTGTCAAAAGGTCACAGGTTACTATGTATTGCTTGTCCTCTAGATCGGGAGAGAACAATAGAGCCATGTGGGGAAACGCACGTAGCAGCTTGCAGAAAAGCACGTGGCTCTATTGTTCCCTCCCGATCTGGAGGACAAGCAATAGTGACCCGTAACCTTTTGACCCCTCGTGACAGCACCCTATACGATCCACAAAGTGCCTACTCATGCATCACACACATTGACAATGTGATTGGCCCTAAGATGGCTGTCGTTGAAATAGGTCTACTGGGATGGTGAAGGTATGTTTATCACAATATGTGCTTAATATTTAACCAATTTTGTTTACTTTCTTTTGAAATTGTTCCCCCCTATCAAGGTTCGATCACCATGCATGACCAGTTGCCAATTTTTTTGGGCATTCTGCATACTTTATGTACATGTACCACGTTTCAAACCACCTACATGTAACAATACACTGCCTTCGTGGGTAAATTTCTGAAATGAGAAGTCCACAGAATATATTTAAAAATGTTTTACCTTTTTATATTATTTTTTTTACCTTGTTACCTTGTACCGTCGAGTCGTGTCCGACCCCTGGTGATGACCATGACTTTCATCCTCCAATCCTTCCGGCTCCTGGTTGCCCCCCGCAGTCCATCCAGAGTCAGCTCAGTCGCCTGTTTGACACCATCCATCCATCGTGCTCGTGGCCTGCCCCTCTTTCGTGATCCATCACCCATTCCCACCATTATTGATTTTTCCAGGGAGTCATCCGCTCGCATGATATGTCCGAAATAATTTAGTTGCTGCCTCAGGATCTGTGCTTCCAGTGGAAGTGAGGGTTTTATTTGCTCGATAATCGAGATGTTCGTTCTGTGTGCAGTCCAAGGGATTCTCAATAGCCTGCGCCAGCACCACAATTCAAAACTGTCTATTCTTTCCCTCATTCCTTTTGTTATTGTCCATGATTCACTCCCATAAAGCACAACTGGGAAAACTAGTACTCTCATCAGTTGACTCTTCGTTTTAATTGAAATTGCTTTTTATATTATTTTTTTACATGCATCTTAAAACTATACATGTATACAAATTCAATGTTTTCACCTTGCATATGTGTACGTGCCAGTTGTGTGTGAATTGCAATGTGCACTACATGTACGTGAATCCAAACTCGCTGCTTACACTGTCATATCGTAACTGGGACACCAACAAAAATGCGACGTGATGTCATGCAAACACAGTTCATGTACATTTATTTGCTAAGTCTAATCATAAAATGCTGTTAATTACACAGAAATTAATTTAAAAATTGGCGGACATCACTGGAACAGTAACTCTTTCTTGACCAGTAATTACATGTACATGTACATCTCTCCTAAATTTGCCTTAATGATACAAAAGTGCCATGTATTCAACAACAAAGACTTTCATGTCTATAGATCATGATCAGTTTTGCCTAAACATAGTGGTAGATGCTGATAGAGGAATCTCCAGCCACAACCAGGACACCCTGGGGTGTAAGACTTATTGCATTAGAACTACATCCCTGGATTACACATCCAATATATTGGCCATCAGTACTGTACTGCAGAATATCATCACCATTATAAAAACATGCAGCAACATAGATGTTACCAATACTGTCACAGCAGACACCTGTTGGTTGCTTGTCCTTTATGTGTCTGGCCATATCCACTGAGAATACCATCTTACCATCATAACTTATGGAATGCAACTTCCTCTCAGAGTGGTTAGTGTAAATAAGCTGCTGCTTGTAGATAGTGAGATAATCACCAATCCCTGGAGCTTGTACTGTCCTGATGTGGGATCCATCTGGGTTGTGTAGGGATATCTCCCCAATGTTCATGTAACCAACTGCTATCAGATTGTTGCTGTCAACTGCCAGACATGTTGGTTTGGCGCCTTGTACAGGATTTGGTATTAACGGAAGAGGGGATTGTGTATGTTGGTTATCGAAGACCTTGACAGCTTCTTGGTCTAGAACAATGAGATGGTCATCTTTGTTCACTGCTAGACTTGTTACGTTTGTCGTTTGTCCACTTTTAAAGTCTTCCACTTTGGACATGTTTGGAGTCAATAAAGGTATGGCCTTATTGGGTAGTGAGCATGTGAACATCTGCTTTCTGGGACAACTGCTAAGGTTGGGAAAGATACCAAAACTGCTATTGTTGGAAAAGACACCAACAATGCTATTGTTGGAAAAGCAAGCAATTGCATTCCCACGTGAAGTCTCTTGTCTTATTTCCATCTTCAATTCCCACTTCACAGGCCCAGTGACCACTTTGCCAACCAGCTGCTCCCCATTATCGGTCTCTTCAAAGACCATAAAGGACAACCCCTCAGGAACTGTCTTTGGCTTTTTCTCTGTCAGTTCAGTGAGATGATGTAAAATTTTCTTGTCAAGTTCCAGAATCTCATAGCAACTTGCTTGAGTCACAAGTTGGTTCACCTCCTCAAGCTTCTGTTTTGACTCTCTCAGCTCGTTGCTGTTGGAAGATTGGACAGCTTCAAACTTTCCGACTCTCGCCTTGTAAATCGATTCTGCTTCCGTCAAGAGTTTCTGTTCTTCTGCTCTGATCTTGGCAACCTCCTCATCAGCCTTTTTGGAAATTTTCTTTGTAGTGTCAGTAAATGCAGCATCCATTTTCTTGCGCATTGCATCAGTTTCTTGGATTGTGGTGCTAAATTGTGTCTTGCTGTTGTTAGCTGCAGCAAATGAGTCCCCTATTGTTTTCTTGCATTGCTCGACAGCCTCGGACAGATCCACAAGGGAGTGCATTTTATGTTGAAGGACTAAGCATGTTGTACATACCAAATGCTTGCATGTGTCACAGTAAAACTTAATAAGGCTCTCATCTGGATGCTTGCTACATTTGGGAACCTCCTCTCGGAGTTTACTTCTGTACGTAATCTCGCCTGATTGATACTGGGACATGGTATAGATTATGTGAGATTTCATCAGAGTCATGCGTTCATGGGCCTTTTGACATTCCTGACAGAGGAAATGTCCACAGTCCATGCATCTTGAGATGGCCTGATTCTGTTCATCACAGCCTTGACATTTGATGACTGATTCTTCCCCCTTTAATAACATCTCTTGGATCGTGAGTTCTTCAACCAGTGCACTCAGTCGAAAGTCATTAAGTAAGCCTTTAACACCGGACCCGCTCAATTTTGTTTCACATCTGCAAAGAGGGCAAGTCAGCTTGGTACTGTCTGGTGGAGTTTGGTGCTGTAGGAGTTCTTGAAGACACTGCAGACAATAACTATGCAAGCAGTCCAAAAGTTTGGGCTGCTTGAATTGGCAGGAGCAGATGGAACATTCCAGACTGTGGCCTGTGCTTATTGTCTCCAGCAAGGATTCAGCTGTTACATTAGAGGCCATTTTATATCTGAAAATTTAAAGGAATTCTGAATGTGAGATTATTCATTGCTTTCCGGTGACGTCACCCCTTCCATCCACCATTTTGGTTGTCATTTTCCATGACCCACGTAGCTCGAGTGATAACCGGCCCATACAGCAATAAAAGCGCATTGGTTACACTTATACCTCTGTTACGTGCCATGGCTGTTGTATCGATAAAGATAAAAATGTATTTCTTCGGGCTAAAAATTGTCATCAAGCAAAAGCACTTTCGTTTTTACAAGCTGCAGTGCATGCTCAACAATTATTTTGAACGTATCGCAATGCGCTTGTGCGGCATCTTCGAATGAAAGTACGCTGGTGAGTATATTTTACGTCACGGAAAGCAATCAATTATTGTGAGTGCTTTGTAGTTTTACTTTTCAATCACCCATGTCACTTCTTCTAAAGTACATTTGGCTTTCGAATCACCTTTGTTAAGGCCTCACAGCTGGGTGAGTCGCTCGCCAGAACGAGAGCGCCACCATGCGACGAGGACAGGACGAGCAGCGCTAGCTGTGAGGCCTTTGCTGACTGGGAATTTAGCGCTGCTCGTCCCGTCCTCGTCGCATGGTGGCGCTCTCGTTCTGGCGAGCGACTCACCCAGCTGTGAGGCCTTAACAAAGGATATACTTCTCATAAAGAGCCAGTATACATGCAAACACAAACGTAAATGATGAAATTGTTTTCAGACACTCTTTAGTCCAAACCATCATGTGAATCACTACAGCTTGTGAATGGTGTGTTGTTTAAGCAAGGTGATTTTTTTTTATCAATATTGTGCGATTAGCGTTGACAATAACAAACACATTTTTTCCTCTAAATTCTTTCCCCTATTCTACCAATTTGCAAGCCTGCATATCTTTTCCATTTAATCATTGACAACAACTGTCAAGAAATACTCTGAATACTACAGTGAGCCATATTGCGAAGTTTAATTATGTATGTTTTCATTTATTCAGCAAGCCTTACCTTTTATAGGTCAGCATTCATGTCATAAGTTATGGAAATCAAAGATTTTCACCACTGGTTAAGCTCAGTCAATCTACTAATAGTGTCACAACACGGAAACGCCCAGTGTATATATGATGGCAAACGGCCACAGCAATGAACATGTACTGCATTCACGTACAAGTTTTATTAGAGGGAATGGGAATTGCACAGCATGTAGAAATCCCAATTCTATATATAGACTGCACATGAGTGCAGTTCATTGTCATTCTTATCAGCCAGTCGCATTTTATTGGCCACTAGCAATAAAATTCACAGTTGCATCAAAAAGTTCAGCAAACTTTGGTTTCATGGGTTGCAGAGATGCAAATTCTAATTGTGCATGTTAAGATACTGTAATCTAACATTTGAGCAAATATCAAAGATTCCTTTGGACTCCGTTACAAATTTTTACGGTAAATTTAAAAACAAAAAGGTATAAACTGATACAGCAAATGAATGTTGTCATTCTAGAAAGAACTTTACCCTGTACATATGTGGATAGTTTTGAAACATTTTTATCCTAAAATCATCAAATAATCCTAAGCTACCATATTTGGTCATCGGAACATCTAAGTATGCGGAACATCTGAGAGCGGGACACCGGGGTGGTCTCCGCATTCGCCCCGGGTTGAGTACAACCCGGGTTGAGATCTAGATGCTGTAGTGTGAAAAGGCCTTTATATGTGTTTGCACATAACTATTGATGACACACGGCATCAACATGGTCATGGTGGTACATGTATTTCATTTTCATTTCATTTCAGAATTTATTGCCATTTGTTAAAAACGAACATAGGGATTTTCCTTGCGTCAGTTTACACAAAAACAAAAGAAAATCCAAAATAATCCGCAGTCGCCACCAATACAATCACAATACAAAAAGTCAACAATACAAGTAATAAATAATGATACAAATAGGTATAATTTCAATTGCAGGCGATAAATCCTAAAATTACTAACCTTGGCAATAAGACAATTAGTTGCATATGGAATTACAGCTAGCGGGTAAAAACTATTGCCAAAACGATTTTTTTTTTTACTGAACTTTTTTTTTTTAGGGCGGTTTTGCATTTTTAACAATTTTTTTGGGCGGTTTGCACATGGGAAATTAAAAGAGAAGCAGGAATTATTGTTGATTTTGTTTAAAAAAATTTGAATATCAGGAAAGTTCTTAAAAAAAATTAATAAGTTAAATTTTGAGTATACATAGGTGCAGGCCTATATGCATGTACTTTTTCACCAAGACAAGGTCAGATTTCCAAAATACTTTGGCAAAATTGTTTTTAGCGGTTGCTGTGTTATGCTTGATGGAATTCATTTCCATGCGGACAAATCAATGAAAGTGAACACACCGTTGCTTTCAATCACGGAATAACAGCATTATAGTGGCCAAAATGTTTACATGTAACAGGGCGGGCATGCTCTGCTTAAAAGTGGCTGTGGGGAACACTGGAAGGATTTGAGTACGTGAAAAGTCCATGAAAACTTTAGTCTTTGGTAAGGTTTTAGTTCCACACAGTTTTTGTATCCAATACGACCTACATGTACATGTAGGGTTTTTATGTCATCAGTATGTGCGTACTTTTGTGGCATTCTTACAGTATTGTATTGTCAATACTCGGGGGTGGATCCGGGGGGGGGGGGTGCGTGGGGGGCGCACGGCCCCCGTTTTCAAGAAATAAAAAAATTAATTTTAAAAATCCAATTTTTGTGCACACTTTTCCTGCTTAAAGTGGTTAAATATTGCCCCAGATCGCACCACAGAGCATCCAGAATCCATCTAGAAGCCATTAGGGCTTCGCGCTACGCGCTCGCTATTTCATTGTCATCAGCATTTCATGCTCAAAAATTTCACGCCTGATCCCCCTACCTCCCCTTTTCAAAATCCTGGATCCGCCCCTGACACTGAATGGGCAGCTAGAGTGGACATCCGGGAACTCATGTAGGCCCACATGTAAAAACTGAATAGGTCACAAAGTGCGCACCGTTGGTATATGGGCCGCGTGCATGCTTGCGCGTCGTTGTTACACGTCGTTGTTACACTTACAGCACTTTGTGAACGTGTGTCGTTGGTAGTGGGACCGTCGTTGTTAACTTTACCTTCGAAGGTAGTGCCTGTCTGAACATTAATGATACTATAAAGGAAGGAATGCCAAGACTGTATAAAAAATATAGCATTATCAAACACTAGTGTGAAACTTAAATATTTACAGTAAATTTGATTTTTTTTCTTCAAATTAATTTTTAAAGCATTTACTTTACTTTAACGACAAAAAAATCATACTTTGTATTTCAGACATCGGCAACCCTGTGATAAACGTCAAAGTTTTGTGTGAATTGTTGGTGCTCAGATGCATAGCTAAATAAAACAGTGTTATTGTACATGTACAATCTTGATTGCGCGATTGTTTTCTTCCAACATGCCAAAACGTCATGCATATACAGCTTCAATTTAAAACATTACGAAAAATGCAAATACTTAGGCACTTTAAGGTTAAATGTTAACAACAATGGGCAGTGAAAGAGTTATCCAACTTTGTTTACTTTTCTTTGAATTTTTTCTCTTCAAATTAAAGGTTTACCACTTGCCAATTTGTTTTGGTATTCTGCATCCTTGATGTACATGTACCACGTTTCAAACCACCAAACAAATTCCTGAAATTAAAAGTCACCAAATATATTTAAAAGTGTTTTTTTTAAAATACATGTTCAGACTTAAAGTTCAGTGTTGTCACCTTGCTACATGTATGTGCCAGTTGTGTGTGAATTGTGCACCGTGTGTGTAATCCAAACTTGCATGACACAAAAGTGTCATGTACATGTAGGTATACAAAAACATTCCTGTCTGTCATGATCCTTTTTGCCTGACAACTTAGTGGTATACTTTCATAGCGTTATTTTCAGCCACAACCAGGTCACCCTGGGGTGTAAGAGTGATACCAGAAAGATTATAACATTGCGAGATTACACATCCAATGTACTGGCCATCAGGACTGTACTGGAGAATATCACTGCATGTAGAATTATAACGCTTAAATCCCACACCAACAAAGATAGTACCAAAAGTGTCACAACAGACGCCCGTCTGGCACATGCTCCTAAAACATTCATTTACGTGTACATGTATGTGACTGGTCATATCCGCAGAGAATACCATCTTACCATCATAGCTTATTGAAAACAACTTCCTCTCAGAGTGGCTAGTGTAAATAAGCTGCTGCTTGTAGACAGTGAGGTATTCACCAATCTCTGGAGCATGTACTGTCCTGATGTGAGATCCATCTGGGGTGTGTAGGGATATTTGGTCACTATCCCTGTAACCAACTGCTAACAGATTGTTGCTGTCTACTGCCAGACATGTTGGCTGGGTGCCTTGTGCAGGATTTGGTATTAACCGAAGAGGGGACTGTAGACGGCTTTTGAAGACCTTGACGGCTTCTTGGTCTAGAACAATGAGATGGTCATCTTTGTTTACTGTTAGACTTCTTACTTCTGTCGTTAATTCACTTTTGAAGTCTTCCACTTTTGGAGTCAATAAAGGTATGGCCTTATTTGGTAGTGAGCATGTGAATATCTGCTTTCTGTCTTTTGAAACACCAACAATGCTATTGTTGGAAAAGACGGCAATCGCATTCCCACACAATGTCTTTTGACCTACATGTAGGCCTATATATATATCCATCTTGAGTTCCCACTTCACAGGCCCAGTGACCAGTTTGCCAACCAGCTGCTCCCTATTATCGGTCTCTTCAAAGACCATTAAGGACAACCCCTCAGGAACTGTCTTTGGCCTTTTCTCTGTCAGTTCAGTGAGGTGATGTAAAATTTTCTTGTCAAGTTCCAGAATCTCATAGCAACTTGCTTGAGTCACAAGTTGGTTCACCTCCTCAAGCTTCTGTTGTGACTTTGTCAGCTCGTTGCTGTTGGAAGCTAGGACAGCTTCAAATTTGCTGACTCTCTCCTTGTAAATCGATTCTGCTTCCTTCAAGAGTTTATGTTCTTCTGCTCTGATCTTGGTAACCTCCTTATCTGCCTTTCTGGAGATTTTCTTCTTGGTGTCAGTAAATGCAGCATCCATTTTCGTGCGCATTGCTTCGGTTTCTTGGATTGTGGTGCTAAATTGTGTCTTGCTGTTGTCAGCTTCAACCAACAAGTCCCCTATTTCTTTCTTGGACTGCTTGACTGCATCGGATACATGCATCAGGGAGTATTTTTCATGTTGAAGGACTAAGCACGTTGTACATAATAATTGCTTGCATGTGTCACAGTAAACATTAAAGCTCTGATCTGGATGCTTGCCACATTTGGGAACCTCTTCTCTGAGTTTACTTCTGTACATAACCTCACCTGATTGAAATTGAGCAAGAGTGTATATTTTGTGAGATTTCAGCACAGCTACACGCTCATGTGCCCTTTGGCATTCCTGACAGAGGAAATGTTCACAGTCCATGCATTTTGAGATGGCCTGGTTCTGTTCATCACAGCTTTGACATTCGATGACCGATTCTTCCCCCTTTAGTAACTTCTCCTGTAAAGTAAGTTCTTCCACCAGTGCACTCAATCGAAAGTCATTAGGTAAGCCATTAACCCCGGATTCGGCCAATTTTGTTTCATGTCTGCAAAGAGGACAAGTCAGCTTGGTGCGGTCTGGAGTTTGGTGCTGTATGAGTTCTTGAAGACACTGCAGACAATAACTATGCAAGCAGTCCAGGATTTTAGGCTGCTTGAATCGGCAGGAGCAGATGGAACATTCCAGGTGGCCTGTGCTTATTGTCTCCAGCAAGGATTCAGCTGTTACATTAGAGGCCATTTTATCTGAAAATGTAAAGGAAGTCTGAATGTGAGATTATTATTGTGTTTTCTAATTGTTGGTTTAATCCATCTCAATCACTCAGTGTGCATTCAAAGCCTTTCGTCCAGTCTACCAGTTTGGGCATTGGTTCCTGTCAAGAGGCATATGTTTTCTTAAAGCCTGTATACAGAATTTGCAAAAACAAACAGCGAATGACGAAATAAATTTTCTGTATTTTTTTTTTACTGTAATGGTTCTTCTAATTTCACGCGTACAATCACACCTGCATACCATTGCACACTTAAAATCTTCCCCACAAGTGCGAAAAGCTTCACCAGTAAATATCTAAACCTGCTTGCTTGGGTTTACTCCCTCTCAATCACTAGGTGTGCATTTTAAGCCTTTCGTCCAGTCTACCAGTTTGGGCTTTGGTTCCTGTCCAGAGCTGGAGGCATATGTTTGTTTAAAGTCTGTACGTAGAGGATTTGCAAATGCAAATGATAACATTAATTGTCTGTAGTTTTTTTTTTTATTGGACTGGTACAATCTAGGCTTGGCCGATGCCACTCCGGTATCGAGTAGAATCGACTCCACGATTCCAGATTTTTGGGAATCAATTCCCAGTAGAAATCTATTCCCTTTCATTTAGATTCGATTCCCAGTGATATCTTGCCGATTCCCAAAATTACTTAGCAATTACGAAGGCAAAACTCCAACTTTTGTAAGAATATTTAGTCTCTGATCATTTCAACATTAAGAGAGTGCGTGTGGTACAGGCTGGCATCATTTCTGGGACGTTTAGTGCCACTTGGTGCCAATAATTGGGTCGTCGTACCTATAGTAAACACGCTCAGTATATTAATGTTTTCCAGCGAAAATGGAATCGATTTGGAATGGAATCGCGATTCTTTTTTGGAATCGGAGTCGACTCCGAAAATTCTGGAGTCGCCCAAGCCTAGTATATACAATGCCATTGCACACCTAAAAGCTTCACCCACAAGTGCGAAAGGTTTCACCAGTCAATATATAAAACTGCTTGCCTCGAAAACACTAGTATGCAAGAGATCGTGGGTCCGAGTCCCACCCGAGCATGCTATGAAGTTTTTTCTCATATCTCGGGGAAGCACTAAGTAATCAAGTTACGTTGAGT
This sequence comes from Henricia sp. BOLD:AAB3569, assembly GCA_037783545.1. Classification (NCBI taxonomy): domain Eukaryota; kingdom Metazoa; phylum Echinodermata; class Asteroidea; order Spinulosida; family Echinasteridae; genus Henricia; species Henricia sp. BOLD:AAB3569. The sequence continues at coordinate 317,246 of JBBELK010000720.1, forward strand.
TGGGCAAAACAAATCCCTAGTCCTGACAATCAAGACAAAGACAAAAATGAACATTTTGATATCTTCATGAAGTTGGTTTGGTCACAAACCAGTCAGACTTCACAGGAAAGCATTGTGTGAAATCATGAGGCTGTTTTAGATTGTACTTCAGTTGAATAAATAGTCCCAGCATCAGTTTGGGCCACAAACACAGAACATGGTAAAATCCCATCCGTAAACAAATTTAGGAGTGCATTTTTCCCACACTAGATTTTCAAATCAGGATGTGAATCACTCAGCATGCGGTGTGCTGTTAAAGGGACACACCGGCTTTGTTGGGCTATTTTGGGCTCGAAATGGACCCATACAAGATTCTAAAAGTCTTTCAGAAATAAACTAAATAGATCCTGAAAAGAAACCATCAAATTTTGCCGTTTTTTTAAGCATTTGTCACAGAAACCAAGGTCACATGATTTTCTGGTACCATATTTCGGTTCCAGAAAATCACGTGGTGGAGGATCATGCAAGGTGTGATTAGTCGGGGAAAACGAGGTTTAAACATGTGTCGGCCCGTATCGAACACCACCTTTATTTACAAACACATGGTATTATACAGCGATGGCTGGCTGGTAAAGCGTATAGCCCAATATTGGCCCCTTTTGTTATTAGGTGATCGGGCCAACAGCCCGATCACCTATTACTCTCGTACGATTTCTTTGTCTTTTTTTTTTTTTCTTTTTTTTTTTTTAGGTGATCGGGCTCAACCCGATCACCTATTGATATCGTACGATTTCTTTGTCTTTTTTTTTTTTTTTTTTTCTTCTTTTTCCACTCAAACGTTTCCAGAGCTTTTCTTCGAAACGGTTCAAGCTATCAACTTGAAACTTGGTAGGAACATCAACCCCAATGTGAAGGTGTGCATACAAGTGTGACGTCACCGTGACGTCATCGGGTATCAAATTACAACAAAAAAATGACCAAAATATGCATGTTTTAAAATGCTTCCGTCTGGAAAACCACGTGACTCATGATCTTCGTATTTGGCACGCTTATATATCAGATCATGGCCAACAATTTTCTTCGTGTGGGCATTTTCATCTGACCCTTCCTTCTGGGGTCAATTTGAGGTCAAAGTTCAACGAAAACGAAAATCTCAATTTTTGCACTTATTGAGCAACAATGCCCATCAAACCAAGCTGAATCTTTAACAAACTAAGTACAGGCATAGGTCATATGGCAGACTTTCACCAGCGTGTATAATATTATAATGGCATCAAGCGTGACGTCATCGTGACGTCATCAAGTATCAAATTACACCCCCAAAAAAACCAAAATATGCATATTTTAAAATGCTTCCGTCTTGAAAACCACGTGACCCAGGATCTTCGTATTTGGCAGGTTTATAGATGACATTCTGTGCTACAATTTTCTTTGTGTGGGCATTTTCATATGACCCTTCCTTCTTGGGTCAAATGGAGGTCAAAGTTCAACGAAACTGAGAATCTCAGTTTTTACACTTACCAGCAACAATGCCCATCAAACCAAGCTGAATCGTTAGTAAATTAGATACAGACATAGGCCCTACGGCAGACTTTCACCAGAATGTGTAGTATCATGATGGCATCAAGTGTGACGTAATCATGACGTCATCAGGTATCAAATTACAAAAATTCAAAGGTTATTATTTCCAAAATTCATATCTCAAGAACCGTAATAGATACTTGAACAATTCTTTCACAACATGATAAGTCTAAATGAACTGAACAAATCATACGATGTCATGACCCCTGTGTGACGCCTACTTCCGGTCCAAACCGGAAGTTGTTTGAAAATGTGCATTTTTTAAAGCGTTTTGAATGCAAATAGATTCAAAGTGGTAGTGAATTTGACCATATTTCTACGGAACGAAATGTTTCCACACATGTGGACTTTTTGACTATACCATTGGTGGCGTCATCACATGGACGGTAGTTACGTAATGTGGTGTCAAAATACGCAAATTTGGAGCTGAATTGTTTAAAAATGCTGTATCTTGAGAACTACAGCAGATATTTGCATGATTCTTTCGTCACATTTAAGAACTTGATGGTTATTAAATTGTTGAACAATTTGTGCACAACATTGTGACGTCATGATATCGTCACAGGTGTCAAATTACACAAATTAAATGGTTATTATTTCAAAAATTCATATCTCAAGAATCGTAATAGATACTTGAACAATTCTTTCACAACATGATAAGTCTAAATGAACTGAACAAATCATACGATGTCATGACCCCTGTGTGACGCCTACTTCCGGTCCAAACCGGAAGTGGTTTGAAAATGTGCATTTTTTAAAGCGTTTTGAATGCAAATAGATTCAAAGTGGTAGTGAATTTGACCATATTTCTACGGAACGAAATGTTTCCACACATGTGGACTTTTTGACTATACCATTGGTGGCGTCATCACATGGACGGTAGTTACGTAATGTGGTGTCAAAATACGCAAATTTGGAGCTGAATTGTTTAAAAATGCTGTATCTTGAGAACTACAGCAGATATTTGCATGATTCTTTCGTCACATTTAAGAACTTGATGGTTATTAAATTGTTGAACAATTTGTGCACAACATTGTGACGTCATGATATCGTCACAGGTGTCAAATTACAAAAATTAAATGGTTATTATTTCAAATATTCATATCTCAAGAACCGTAATAGATACTTGAACAATTCTTTCACAGCAGAACTACAGCAGATATTTGCATGATTCTTTCGTCACATTTAAGAACTTGATGGTTATTAAATTGTTGAACAATTTGTGCACAACATTCTGACGTCATGATATCGTCACAGGTGTCAAATTACACAAAATTAAATGGTTATTATTTCAAAAATTCATATCTCAAGAATCGTAATAGATACTTGAACAATTCTTTCACAACATGATAAGTATAAATGAACTGAACAAATCATACGATGTCATGACCCCTGTGTGACGCCTACTTCCGGTCCAAACCGGAAGTTGTTTGAAAATGTGCATTTTTTAAAGCGTTTTGAATGCAAATAGATTCAAAGTGGTAGTGAATTTGACCATATTTCTACGGAACGAAATGTTTCCACACATGTGGCCTTTTTGACTATACCATTGGTGGCGTCATCACATGGACGGTAGTTACGTAATGTGGTGTCAAAATACGCAAATTTGGAGCGGAATTGTTTAAAAATGCAGTATCTTGAGAACTACAGCAGATATTTGCATGATTCTTTCGTCACATTTAAGAACTTGATGGTTATTAAATTGTTGAACAATTTGTGCACAACATTGTGACGTCATGATATCGTCACAGGTGTCAAATTACAAAAATTAAATGGTTATTATTTCAAAAATTCATATCTCAAGAATCGTAATAGATACTTAAACAATTCTTTCACAGCATGATAGGTCGCAATGAACTGAACAAATCATACAATGGCATGACCCCTGTGTGACCCAAACCTCCGGTCCAAACCGGAAGAGGTTCGAAAATGTACACTTTTTTAGCATTTTTAATGCAAATAGAGCCAAAGTGGTAGGGAATTTCACCATAGTTCTACGGAACGAAATGTTCCCTCACATGTGGACTTTATGACTACATATATATACCACTGATGACGTCATCACGTGCACGGTGGTTACGTAATGTGGAGAAATTATTTGTTGGGTCCCTTGATAATTAAGCTAACTCAGTCGTTTGAGGGCGCTATGCCAAGCCTCCACTAATCTGACGATTTGCGCCCATATATAGTGCTCTACTTCTAATAATAGAACTTGTATCTAGGCGGCCTGTCTCGGGTCAGAGGTCATAATGTATATTTTTAGGTAGGATGTCTGGGCCACACGGCCAATGATATACACGTACGTGCGCGTGTAGTGAATAAGTCAGACAGACGAGACATAATAAGCAGGGCTTGATTTACAACCGAGAAAATTGGACTTTTGAAGATGTAAAACTGCTAGTTTCCGTGGCATCATCGCCAGGAAAGTTGAATGAACACTTCGATAGCACAAGGACATTTACTTTTGGTGACTTAGCTGTTGTATCTTGGGTGTAATTATGTACGGCTAGCCTTAGTCGGCGGACCAGAGTAAATATGTCTTCTCCCCGAAAACTGTGAATGTGACATGCTGGAAATCGTTGCTGTGTTGGAAATAAAATGGACATGGTGGACCGCAACTCAAGTTGACTGGAGCGTCAGTTTATTCTAGATGCAATTGAACCCCAACTCCCCACACTGCGTTATACTACAGTAATATGATATCAAATGACAAAATCTTTAGAACTGTAATAGATATTGAAAAGATTCTTTCACACATATAGGCCTACATGTCAAAACTTGTTCTTCAGTAGATACTTGAACAATCTGTGCACACAATAGTAACGTTATGATGAGATTGACAATTATGACGTCATCAGATACACAATTTTAGCGTTGAATATAGTCAGAGTCATGTCTTGAGAATTCCAATACTTTTTCAACATCAAACAACTCAAGTTTTCAAACAATCTCAAAACTGTGTCGACATCATCATTTCAATGTTTATGTCACCCGATCACCTTGCGTTTGTAAAAAACACAAACGCGAAGCTCTAGTTTTTTCTTTTTCTTTTTCTTTTTCCACTCAAACGTTTCCAGAGCTTTTCTTCAAAACGGTTCAAGCTATCAACTTAAAACTTGGTAGGAACATCAACCCCAATGTGAAGATGTGCATACAAGTGTGACGTCATTGTGACGTCATCAGGTATCAAATTACAAACAAAAAATGACCAAAATATGCATGTTTTAAAATGCTTCCGTCTGGAAAACCACGTGACCCATGATCTTCGTAATTGGTAGACTTATATATCAGATCATGGCCAACAATTTTCTTCGTGTGGGCATTTTCATCTGACCCTTCCTTCTGTGGTCAATTTGAGGTCAAAGTTCAACGAAAACGAAAATCTCAATTTTTGCACTTATTGAGCAACAATGCCCATCAAACCAAGCTGAATCTTTAAGAAACTAAGTACAGGCATAGGTCCTATGGCAGACTTTCACCAGCGTGTACAATATTATGATGGTATCAAGCGTGACGTCATCGTGACGTCATCAAGTATCAAATTACACCTCCCAAAAAAGCAAAATATGCACATTTTAAAATGCTTCCATCTCGAAAACCACGTGACCCAGGATCTTCGTATTTGGCAGGTTTATAGATGACATTCTGTGCTACAACTTTCTTTGTGTGGGCATTTTCATCTGACCCTTCCTTCTGGGGTCAATTGGAGGTCAAAGTTCAACGAAAACGGAAATCTCAGTTTTTACACTTACCAGTAACAATGCCCATCAAACCAAGCTGTATCGTTAGTAAATTAGATACAGACATAGGCCCTACGGCAGACTTTCACCAGCATGTATAGTATCATGACGTCATCAGGTGTCAAATTACACAAATTCAAAGGTTATTATTTTCAAAATTTATATCTCAAGAACCGTAATACTGTTCCACAGACGGACTACTTCTGTTATCGTAAACAGAGAGCCCCATATACTCCACACACAGCGCCCGTGGTTACTGCACATTCCTATGGGCACACACAACTTCCGGCGAGTTCGTGTCAGTGGTACACACTTCAACGCTAAAACGAATCGGGCTAAATAAGATCGGAACACTTCGGGTAAAGATTTGCGCGTTCTGATTGGCCGGTTGGCTTAGAAACGTCATCATCGGAAAAGAGTATGCTTCCAGCTAGCCTGGGGTCCATTCGCGTACAAAATCGACCGCGGGTTGCAACTTTTGCGATCAAAAACATTTTTTCTCGTCCATAAAGCGATCCATAATCAACGTGATTCACCAAGCGACAAGGTATGTATACAAAAGTAGACATTAAACAATCCTACCATACTGACAAAAAGTCCGTAAGGCCTACCATTTGTCGCAAAAATGTACTTTTAGGAGGGCATGTTGAGCAGGAATCCGAGACTTCGCTCGCGTGCAATGTCCACACCGACGTACGACCGAGTTCCACGCCGTGTGTAGGGCCGGGACGTACGGCGGTGGTGTGCCCACTGCATACGCGATGATCTCGTAATTCCCGTGAAACAAGCAATGATGCAGCGTTAGAAAACCTGCGTTTTACGTCAATCTGTGCAAAATTGTGTGCCAATTTTGTAACTGATATTGAATTTATTAACATTCAAAGACAATACGTGATATCAGATACACCAATTAAAGATATTTAGTTGTTACTTAACAAATGAAGGCAAATAATTTGTTGAGTAATATTATTCTTTGTCAATTATTTTCGCAGCTTTTCTGTGGTCCTCGTCCTGTGGCATACCACCAGTGAGCCTGAAGATGAAAAAGGGTAGTACGAGTCCCTTGATGATGCAGAATCGTCATCCATAGTTGAGCCTCCTGCCCGTAGTAACATCTGTAATTACTATTATTTGTAAAGATTTAAATATAACCTCTAGGCTCCACATCCGTTTGTTTTGATCAAAACATAAATTATTTATCTCTGAAGAATAATACGTCATTCTCTTCTCTGTTTTGTATTTAATGTAACTTTGTAAGCAATTTGGAAAGTTGTACAGTTTGTGTGTGGATGCGCTTCCTGTCATTATTTTTTGCTGCCCTCAATCCACACCTCTCCAAAATAGTATTGGCTTGGTAATTAACACATACAGTGATTGATTATGTCAATTAAATTATTGATGCAAGTCCCAATCTTGACAATAGACAGATTTGATTATATCAGTATCTCTTATCAATCTATTTTTCAACATTAATTGGGGAAAAATAAGGTTCCCTTAACAATCAACATTTTTGCATAAATTATGCAAATTATGGGATTTCAATATAAACTAATTATCTGTAGTTAAGCAGGTTTGATTATTACAATGTCTTGCATCATTTAATTAAAGTAAATACTTTAATTAAATGATGCAAGATGCATTGTAATAATCAAACCTGCTTAAGATAAATTTGAGAAAAATGAGTTTTCCCTTGAAAATTGACCGTTTTTGCATAAATTATTAATTTATTATGCAAATGAGGTATTTAAAATATAAATTAATTATCTGTCCTTGTACATATATTAATAACTGTTGTTTGTACCAACTTTGGGCCATCCAGGATAGAGTTGAGCAAAGATATATAACCAAAAGTATAAGCCACAGTGACCATTGTCGGTGCCAAATTAGAAATAAAGAAAAACATAGGATAACCTTTGACCTGCCGATGAATTTTTACCCTGTTTTCAATTATCCAAACCGACTGTAGCTTCGCAATGCAAAATCCGATTTGAAAAAAATAAACAGATTTCTTCTAGTCAATAACCACTCTTTCAATTGACACTGATTTTAAATCGATGTGGGCTTTAAAATAAAAGGGTTGAAACTGCCTAAATTATAATTATAGATACTTGAACAATTCTTTCACAACATGATAAGTCTAAATGAACTGAACAAATCATACGATGTCATGACCCCTGTGTGACGCCTACTTCCGGTCCAAACCGGAAGTTCTTCGAAAATGTGCAAATTTTTAGCATTTTTAATGCAAATAGATTCAAAGTGGTAGTGAATTTGACCATATTTCTACGGAACGAAATGTTTCCACACATGTGGACCTTTTGACTATACCATTGGTGACGTCATGACATGGACGGTGGTTACGTAATGTGGTGTCAAATTACGCAAATTTGGAGCTGAGATGTTTTAAAATGCTGTATCTTGAAAACTACAACAGATATTGGTATGATTCCTTCGCCACATTTAAGAACTTGATGTTCAACATATTGTTCAACAATTTGTGCACAAAATTGTGACGTCATGATGTCGTCACAGGTGTCACATTACAAGATTTCAAAGATTATTATTTCAACAATTCATATCTCAAAACGGTGCAAGCTATCAACCCCCCAGCTATGGCGGATATGCAGGGAGGAGATATTAGTTACCGGATTAGTGTATACAGCAGCCGATTTCACGAAACTTTACGCAATTGCGCAAGTCCACCTACGCCATAAGTTATTGCGCAAGTAATGGCGTAAGTGGACTTGCGCAATTGAGTAAAGTTTCGTGAAATCGGCTGCTGAACTTCCATTTTTGCCATTCCACAGGTGATAACAATGTCTGAAATTCATCACAAAATGTTCATTTACCCCGATCACCTGGCGTTTGTAACAACAAACGTCATACCTCTAGTTTTTAAATATTTTACTTACGTGACATTTTAATTATTTTTTGTTACAATGACCATCAAAAATAATTGTCAGTGATGCTAAACCACTAAATCATGTTAACGATAGGCCGGTGTGTATACCTTTAAAATAAGGTATATTTGTTTATGAATTTATTGCGATTATCGGTTGACAATACATGTATCACTTGAAACACACACATTTGTTTTTTCTAAATATTTCTTCCAATTTAGCCATGTGCATTTCTTTAAACATTTAACATTAATGTACATGTATCAAATCGTCCAGTTTATACAAAATTTTTACATTAACCCTAACCAAGGGCTTAGGGTTAATCATTTACAACTGTCGAGAAATACTCTGAATAATAGAGTGAGCCATATTGTGAAGTTAGTCTATACATTTGTATGTGTACGTTGTAATTTATTGACAGTAGCAAGTCTTACCTTTTATTGGTTAGCATTCATGTCATAAGTTATGGGAAATAAAAGATTTTCACCAGTGGTTCAGCTCAGTCAATCTACCAAGTATAGCACGGAAACGCCCAGTGTACATGTATAATGGCAAATGCCCACAGGGAGTGTACAGTATGTACTGCATTCACATACAAGATTACAGGAGGACAAAATCCCAATTCTATATATATAGTTCATTGTCATTATTATCAGCCAGTCGCATTTCATTGGCCAATAGCAATGAAACTCACAATTGCATCAAAAAGTTCAGCAAACTTTGGTTTCAGGGGTTGCATCAGAGAGAATTCTCATATAGGCTGTGTAAATTGTTCATGCTATAGATACTGCATTCTGCATGTATGTACCAAGTTTCAAACCACCTAACAAAATACACTGCCTTTATGGGTAATTACTAAAATTAAGTCTACAAAATATATTTAAAAGTGTTTTACCTTTTCTATACTATTTGTTAAATACATTTTGAGAATATACATGTGTACGTGCCAGGTGTGTATGAATTGTGCACTACTTCTGATTACACTGTCCGATCGTAACTGGGACACCAACAAGTGGCGGACATCACTGGAACAGTAATTACTCCTTTTTGACCAGTAACATTTTGTACCCCTAATTTTAGGAATGACTTCTTTAGCTTTTACTCCCGGAGAACCACTTTCCTCATACATAAATTGACAAATCTTTTTTTCTCTACTAAATCTGTCCTAATGATACAAAAGTGCCTTGTAATTAACAACAAAGACTTTCCCATCTATCGATCATCTGAACCTTTCTGACTGAACTTAGTGGCAGATGCTGATAGAGTACTCGACCAGGTCAAATATAGTGGGATAACACATTCAATGTATTGGCCGTCAGGACTGATATACAGGGCGAGTCAGGAAAATACACTCTTTTTGTTTCATTTCTCCAAAATGTGTCTAGATTTTGTTTTGTTTACAATGCAGTCATGTTGGTATGGTTTATATTAAGCATGTCTGGTGAATAAATCATTGATTTAAGGCATCATGGAACAAAGATAGATGCAATGCATAGTTCCGATTTTGCACAGCTACCCCGCCCCCTTGGATATTGTTGCTATGCCTCACATGCAATTGTCAAAATGTCCACACACACTGCACAAACCAATGGGATTTTCAACGGAAAGCACAGATTCATTGGAGAAAACTCAAAGGTAGTCATGCATGTTTCAGAGCCGACAGTTATCTTAGAACACACTGTGGGTAAAGGGCCAGTACGTACTACAGGGATGTCAATTTATTTATTTATTTATTCACCACATCCAACAGCGGAAGGATCGCCAATTACAGGAATGGGATCAATTAGGCTAACATAGATATTCAAATAACTATAACTTCTAAGTTGAATTAGAAACGGCCAGAGACACCGGGGAATCCCTCCCCTTGCTCTTGACGAAATAATGCTCTTCACGAAATATACTCTGGGATCTTTAAAGTGTGTTACCGAAACCTAACACACTGGACTAACGTCTTTACATCCTTTCCGAAGGACAGAACAAATGTGATTAAGTGCCTTGCTCAAGAGCACAAGTGCCACAACCCGTCACGGCCCGGAATCGAACCCACGTTCTAGTACTGGCACAGGAACTTGAGTTCGACGCACTAGACTGCTCAGCCATAACACCCCAATTATCATGAAATACGTGCTTTCTTACCTTCGAACAGCGGATCACCTGGCCTTGAAACCAAAAATTTACCTGGATCACTGCATACAACACTATTAAAAACGGTTATGTGCAGAAAATCGCATGGTGTCGTTGTGAGGCAATGCACTTTGACCTACATGTATGTCAAAAGGGCGCAGGCAGAAACGCGAGCCGGCTAGTTTTGAACACTGGTTATTATCATTCGTTTAAAACCGACCACGTGATGTGTCTCAGCCAATGACGATGCGTAAACTGTCTAAGGTTTATGAATATCATCTTTAATGCAACTTCCTCTCAGATTAGTTAGTGTACATGACCAATTACATGCACACCAACTGCTCTGAGAGCAGTACAGCTGCTCTGAGAGCAGTACAGCTGCTCTGAGAGCAGTACAGCTGCTATGAACACTTTTGCCTTATTATGTATATACTTTGTGGTAAACATTTATAGTGTTTGATCTAACCACCACCAAATCACCCTGGGGTGTAAGAGTGATGGCATTAGGATCTGGACATCCCCGGATTACACATCCAATGTATTGGCCATCAGGACTGTACTGGAGAATATCACCAGGTAAAGGCCAGCTACGTACAGCAACATAGATGTTACCAATACTGTCACAGCAGACACCTGTTGATCGCTTGATTCCATTTATGTGTCTGGTAATATCCACTGATAATACCATCTGACCATCATAGCTTATGGAGTGCAACTTCCTCTCAGAGTAGTTAGTGTAAATAAGTTGCTGCTTGTAGATGGTGAGATAATCACCAATCCCTGGAGCATGTAGTCTCCTGACGTGGGATCCATCTGGGTTGTGTAGGGATATCTCGTCACTACCTCCGTAACCAACTGCTATCAGATTGTTGCTGTCTACTGCCAGACATGTTGGTTGGGTGCCTTGTGCAATATTTTGTATTAACCGAAGAGGGGACAGTGTTACTTGGTTTTGGAAGACCTTGACAGCTTGCTGGTCTAGAACAATAAGATGGTCATCTTTGTTTACTGCTAGACTTCTTACTTCTGTCATTAATCCACTTTTGAAGTCTTCCACTGTTGGAGTCAATAAAGGTATGGCCTTATTTGGTAGTGAGCATGTGAATATCTGCTTTCTGTCTTTTGAAACACCAACAATGCTATTGTTGGAAAAGACAGCAATTGCATTCCCACACAAAGTCTTTTGACCTAGGCCTATATTCATCTTCAGTTTCCACTTCACAGGGCCAGTGACCAGTTTGCCAACCAGCTGCTCCCCATTATCGGTCTCTTCAAAGACCATAAAGGACAACCCCTCAGGAACTGTCTTTGGCTTTTTATTTGCCACTTCAGTGAGATGATGTAAAATTTTCTTGTCAAGTTCCAGAATCTCATAGCAACTTGCTTGAGTCACAAGTTGGTTCACCTCCTCAAGCTTCTGTTTTGACTTTGTCAGCTCGTTGCTGTTGGAAGCTTGGACAGCTTCAAATTTGCCGACTCGCTCCTTGTAAATCGATTCTGCTTCCCTCAAGAGTTTCTGTTCTTCTGTTCTGATCTTGACAACCTCCTCATCAGCCTTTTTGGAGATTTGCTTCTTGGTGTCCGTAAATGCAGCATCCATTTTCTTGCGCATTGTGTCAGTTTCTTGGATGGTAGTGCTAAATTGTGTCTTGCTGTTGTCAGCTTCAACCAACGAGTCACCAATTTTTTTCTTGGACTGCTTGACTGCATCGGATACTTGCATAAAGGAGTGTCTTTCATGTTGAAAGACTAAGCACGTTGTACATAATAATTGCTTGCATGTGTCACAGTAAACATTAAAGCTCTGATCTGGATGCTTGCCACATTTGGGAACCTCTTCTCTGAGTTTACTTTTGTACGTAATCTCGCCTGATTGATACTGGGCCATGGTATAGATCTTGTGATATTTCATCAGAGACATACGTTCATGGGCCCTTTGGCATTCATGACAGAGGAAATGTTCACAGTCCATGCATCTTGAGATGGCCTGACTCTGTTCATCACAGTTTTGACATTTGATGACCGGTTCTTCCCCCTTTAGTAACTTCTCCTGTATTGTAAGTTCTTCAATCAGTGCACTCAATCGAAAGTCATTAGGTAAGCCATTAACCCCGGATTCGGCCAATTTTGTTTCATGTCTGCAAAGAGGACAAGTCAGCTTGGTGCGGTCTGGAGTTTGGTGCTGTATGAGTTCTTGAAGACACTGCAGACAATAACTATGCAAGCAGTCCAAGATTTTTGGCTGCTTGAATCGGCAGGAGCAGATGGAACATTCCAGGTGGCCTGTGCTTATTGTCTCCAGCAAAGATTCAGCTGTTACATTAGATGCCATTTTATCTGAAAATGTAAAGAAAGTCTGAATGTGAGATTATTATTGTGTGTTTTCTAGTTTTGGTGTACTCCATCTCAATCACTCAGTTTGGGCATTGGTTCCTGTCATAAGGCATGTTTTCTTAAAGCTTGTACATATAATTTGCAAACACAAACGGCGAATGATGAAATTAATTGTCTGTATTTTTTTATTTGACTGGTACAATCACACCTTCTACTTAAAATCTTCCCTACAAGTGCGAAAGGCTTCACCAGTAAATATCTAAAACTGCTTGCTTCGGAAATCATGCATATATTGTTTGACTTGTCTATCTGCCTATGCAGGAGGTCGTGGGTCAGATCTGAGTCCCACCCGAGCATGCTATGACTTTTGTTCTTGTAATGTCTGGGAGAAGCACTGAGTAGTGCTTATAATCAAGTTACGTTGAGTAAGGGAAAACAAATCATAATTAACACTAGTCCTGACAATCAAGATGCAAAATAGTTGCACACCCACACATGGAGAAATCAATTGTGGGAACGATTTCCACGATATAATATCTCATTCCCCTGAGATAATAAGTCGTGGGTATGAGATTTTTAATTAGGGAGGTTTCGGTGTGCACTGTTAGTGGTCACAACTACGTTGAGCTAAAACCCAAAATCTTTACTTTTCGCTACCCGTTTTCAACCATAATGCAGAAGCGTTGCTATCGGTGTCGACAACAAACCTACACTTGGGATATTTGTGTAAATTCTACAAGTACGCACATACTGATGACGCAAAATTCACTAATAGTCGTTGTTTTGCCTAGTAACCGTGTGCGACCGAAACCTCTCACTAATATCATGTGGCCACGAGATAAGTCATGGGAACGAGATATTAGTGAGGTTTCGGTCGCTGACGGTTCGGCAAAATGACAACTATTAGTGAATTTGCGTCATCAATATGTGCGTACTTTTACACGAACATCCCAAGTGTGGTTTTGTTGTCACTATTGATACCAACTCTATACCTTGGTTAAAAACGGGTAGCGAAAAATAAAGGTTTTGGAGTTTAGCTAAACGTACAATAGTCGGGACCACTAACCGTGCACGCCGACGGAAACCTCCCTAAGTACATGTATGTGGCCACGACATATTGAGTCGTGGGAACGAGATAATAAGTTGTGGCCACAAGAAAAAAAATTTCCCTCGTCATTTCCCGGGCTCCGTATAAGCGGTGTTATGGCCGAGCGGTCTAGTGCGTCGAACTCAAGTTCATGTGCCAGTACTTGAATGTGGGTTCGATTCCGGGCCGTGACGGTTTGTGGCACTTGTGCTCTTGGGCAAGGTACTTAATCACGCTTGTTTTGTTCCGTCCTTCGGAAGGGATGTGAAGCCGTTGGTCCATCAGTGTGTTAGGTTTCGGTAATGCACTTTAAAGATCCCAGAGCATTCTTTCGTGAAGAGCAAGGGGAGGGATTCTCCGGTGTCTCTGGCCGTTTCTAATTTAACTTAGAAGTTGATAGTTATTCAAATATCTATGTTAATTGATCCCATTCCTGTAATTGGCGGTCCTTCCGCTGTTGGATGTGGTCAATAAATAAATAAATATGGAGCATGGTCCCATCCGTAAACAAATTTAGGAGTGCATTTTTTCCCACACTCGTGTGATTTTCAAATCAGGATGTGAATTACCCAGCATGTGGTGTGCCGTTAAAATAAGGTACATTTGTTTATCAATTTAGTGTGATTCTAAAATGATGTTTATGCCTACATGTACTGTACTCTAAGGTACCTAAACACTGCCTGGGTATCTCAGAATGAGTTTGCTGTTGGAAGTACCCCAATATTCCATATGAATCCTGCAATACTAATTTTTGAAGTTTTATATTACCAAATAGTGTTTTTTGCCCCAAAACGGCTGTTGCCATGGCAATCATTAAGAAAAAGATGAAACAAACCATTTAAAAAAATCAACGCATCCACTGCTCACAATATCCATTTTTTAAAGATTTTTGCAAACTCTTTTTATAAGGAAAATATTTTAAAAACGTGATTTTGTCCCCAAAACCATGTTATTTTTTACCAAAATGGTATAAACTACCACTTGGGATTATCCATCATACCAACAAATGTGCCCAAGGTCAGTTGCCAAGGAGGTAATCTTTCAAAAAAAAAATATGACCCTTTGGACCTTAATTGTCCCCCAAAATGGTACCGACATGTATTTTTTTGGTATTGGCCCATGGTGTGATTTTTAAATCAGGATGTGAATCACTCAGCATGGTGTTAAAGTAAGATAGATTTATCAATTTTGACCAATTATCGGTTGACACTATCACTATATATTAGAAGCATACATTTTTGTCTAGCCATCTCCATGTATTTTTACATTTAATCATTTACAACTGTCAAGAAATACATGTACTCTAAATAATAGAGTGAGCCATATTGCGAAGTTTAAGTCTATTTACATGTATGTATGTTGTCATTTATTGACATCAGCAAGTCTTACCTTTTATATAGGTCAGCATTCATGTCAAAAGTTATGGAAATTCAAAGATTTTCACCAGTGGTTATAAGCTCAGTCGTCTACAACAGGGAAATGCCAGTGTACATGTAAATTGCATGATGGGAAAACTCCACAGCAATGTACATGCTGTACTGTACATATGTATGTACATGTACCCTATTCACATACAAGTTTACAGGAAGTAATAGGAATTGCATGCACAGTGTGTAAAAATCCCACTTCTATATTTAGCCACTCGCATGTCATCATTGGCCAATAGCAATAAAATTCACAATTGTATCAGGAAGTTCAACAAACTTTGGTTCCAGGGGCCAATTTCATAGAGGTGTTTAAGCACAAAAAATTGCTTAAGCACAAAAAACTCTTGCTTAGTAGAGAACTTTTAGCAGTGAAATCCTCATGTGATAGAAACAGTGTATGACCAGTGTTATAGAGGACTGTTTCATTACCATGACAATCTCATGAGATTTTTGCTGGTAACCTCATTTTATCAAGCAAATGTTTTCGTGCTTAAGCAATTTTTTATGCTTAAGCAGCTTTATGAAATTGGCCCCTGGTATTGTAGACAGAATGCTATAGGCTGCACAAATTCTATGTACTGCTCAGATATTGTAATCCAATATTTGATTGAATATTTCTTTAGACTATATAGCTAACTTGGTCACAATTTGTGTGTGTATTAAAAATGTTTTTTTTTTTAATGCATACTGCAAACTGTAATAAACTAAATGTCA
The DNA here is from genome assembly GCA_037783545.1 of Henricia sp. BOLD:AAB3569. NCBI lineage: Eukaryota > Metazoa > Echinodermata > Asteroidea > Spinulosida > Echinasteridae > Henricia > Henricia sp. BOLD:AAB3569. The sequence goes on from JBBELK010000720.1 coordinate 333,132, forward strand.
TCCTTCTAGAAACAAATTAATTTCCCTCTGCATACACCGGTATGTGAATAGTTTTGCCAACACTTGTTGTATCCTAAAATCATGAGGCTATTTGTAAAAACCGGAGACAGTTTGATGATGTATCATACATCATCAAACTGTCTCCATACATCATTGATGTATGTGGGTGATTCCATAAATTCGGGCTCCAATGGCATGCATGGGTAGATTATACTTTCATGTTGAATCGTCAAGTTACTTCAGTCTAGATGTTATTTTTTGAGTTTCGCTTGTGTCACCAACATTAATTTGTACTAAACAAAACCTTCACAATTGGTATCATGAATATGCATTGTCCTAATTCTGACTAAAAATTATCACATTTTAGGCAAAGATTTGTGACATTTGTGACATAGCAAAGGGATGGAGCTGCGTATTTCGTGGCACAAATTTGGCGCGCGCGCATTGCTGACGAGCCTGTACCTTTAAAGCATACAAGGGAATCCGTTCAATTCACGTTTGTTATCATGCATCCCTGTTATTAATTTGACAAAGGTGGAAGGGACAGTCAAAGAACAAAACCCAATTTCTGGAAAGTATAAACATTGTTTCTTTAACCCTATACCTAAAGAAAAACCACTAGACCAAAAAATGAGACAATAAAAAAAGTGAGATTAAACCTGAAGATAAAAATAGTTGGCTACGTTAAAAAAACGAAAAGTCCTACATGGATAAATTTAACCCAGAAAAATTACACACTAAGGGGAACAGTTGGAAAAAAAGGACAATAATAAAACGACACCATGGACCTACATTTGTAGGACCAGACGCGAACTGTTTTTAGAGAAAGGTTTAATGAATAAAGACAAATCAAACTTGACCAAACCATGCAGTAATCAACTAAAATTATAACTAAACTAAAACTTGAAAACCAACTTTTAAAAAAAAGCAAGACTATATATAAAACCAACTAAAAAGAACCAACCTATTTGAGAACAATTACAACCAACACTACGAGCAACCAACAATGGAAATTGGGCACAAACCATTGTTATTAACAATGGTGTGTTCCCAATTTCCATTGTTAGTTGGCCAGTAAATAAAGAAAAAGAAAAAGGAACCAGCAAAATAAAGGAGTGCAGATTTACACACAAACCATAGTTGTGGAGAGAGCAAAAAATATTACTGACCAATCTCACTGCTGCCGCTCAGTACACTGCTCACTGTCACATGTGAGCTTATGGTCAGCAGTATTCTGAACTTAGTATATATACCTAACTGACAGTGATGATTTTGGGGCACATGCTACTAATTAGGGATTGAAAGTAGGTTTGGCCAATCTTAAACATATGTTTAAAACCAGCTATAGGGGTCCTGGGCGCTGATAATCAGCACCCAGGACCCTTAGCTGGTTTTAAACGGGTTGTTTAACATTGGCCAAACCTACTTTTAATCCCATTCATAAATACCTTTTCGTGTAAATTGGTAAAAATCAGAAAGGTTAACTCGTCGTTTGGGCATTTTTTGCATTCACTTTCCTACGCACGGTGTCAACACGTACCGCGTTCGTACAACTGCTAGCTGTGCGCAAACATTTTTTTTTATAAATCCCTCTTACATGTATGCATGTGAAAGGACGTAATGACAGGAATTCAACTGTAAACTACATGTACATAGCCTATGAATTGTGACCAAATGACTTCTACATGTAATTCCGACATCAATGGCTGCTATAGGCTGAAATATGTACAGCACTCAAAATTTAAACAAAAATACGTGTCTGGATATTATAACTCATGCAAAATCACCAAAAATTAAAAAAATGAGGTTGAGATAGAAGGAATGTTATCACTGCTTAGAGGATCCGTCCTTAATGAGGCACAGCACATCCGTGTTGCACATCAACATACCAAACTTTCAAACCGTTTGTGTTATTTAATAATGCCATGGGAACAACTAGACTCATTTGGTCAGGTTCCCTGAGACGTATACTAAAGAGTAGGGCAAATCCAAGTTCGTAAAATGTGCTTGTCCAACATTAATATAAAACTTTAGTGAATAGACGAATTTCACATTAGCCCGGTCTGCGCACTTCCTTATTGAAACCGAGGGTCTTTGTGTTAAGTCAGCTGTACGCTTGCGCTAGCTACAAGTACCATACGACATTGTACAGTGACCGAGTGCACCGTTTTCTGCAAAGCACATAGTTGTGATTGTGCATTCACAGGCATTAGTTAAGTTCAGTCAGTCATTTGTTTGCTTTACACGAAGAGCCTCGTTAACTAATCCAGAAGTACGCAAACCGGTCTCGAATTGGTTAATTTGGGATTCGTCTACGGCTGCTAATTTTCCGTAATTTTAAAACTCGGATGTTTTTTAGTTATTAGAAATTGTGCACACTACTTGTATATCTGAAACTTTTCAGAAGCACACATTAACCGAAATAATTTCCACAAGGGGCCAGGGGCCGTATTCATAAAACACACTTAACTTAAGTGCAATACTTACACTTGACTTTTAAGGGATTCCCTTAACTAAGTGATATCCTTTAAGTGATATTAAAAAAACACTTAAGTGTAATCCTGAAAATTTCCCACATTTAAGGGAATCCCTTAGCCAAGTTGCACTTAAGTGTGTTTTATGAATACGGCCCCTGATGAATAATTTAAGCGAGTGAAACATTGTGGGTGCAAATTTTAGGCATTAAAATTATAGAGATAAAAACTGCATACAGAATGGTCTTTTATCTGATAGAGAAAAAAAACACAACCTATACATCAATGTCAAATGTGTGAGGGGGATAAAAACAATTACAACAGCTTTATAGACCCTTTGCACCGGTGGCCATGTTGGGGCCAGGTTTTCCTAAGTAACTAATGTGACAATAGGGAACTTTCACAGGGTGTCAAAAGGTCACAGGTTACTATGTATTGCTTGTCCTCTAGATCGGGAGAGAACAATAGAGCCACGTGGGGGAAACGCACGTGGCAGCTTGCAGAAAAGCACGTGGCTCTATTATTGTTCCCTCCCGATCTGGAGGACAAGCAATAGTGACCCGTAACCTTTTGACCCCTCGTGACAGCACCCTATACGATCCACAAAGTGCTTATACTCATGCATCACACACAATGACAATGTGATTGGCCCTAAGATGGCTGTCGTTGAAATAGGTCTACTGGGATGGTGAAGGTATGTTTATCACAATATGTGCTTAATATTTAACCAATTTTGTTTACTTTCTTTTGAATCACCATGCATGACCAGCTGCCAATTTTTTTGGGCATTCTGCATACTTTATGTACATGTACCACGTTTCAAACCACCTACATGTACCGGTATACAATACACTGCCTTCGTGGGTAAATTTCTGAAATGAGAAGTCCACAGAATATATTTAAAAATGTTTTACCTTTTTATATTATTTTTTTACATGCATCTTAAAACTATACATGTATACAAATTCAATGTTTTCACCTTGCATATGTGTACGTGCCAGTTGTGTGTGAATTGCAATGTGCACTACATGTACGTGAATCCAAACTCGCTGCTTACACTGTCATATCGTAACTGGGACACCAACAAAAATGCGACGTGATGTCATGCAAACACAGTTCATGTACATTTATTTGCTAAGTCTAATCATAAAATGCTGTTAATTACACAGAAATTAATTTAAAAATTGGCGGACATCACTGGAACAGTAACTCTTTCTTGACCAGTAATTACATGTACATGTACATCTCTCCTAAATTTGCCTTAATGATACAAAAGTGCCATGTATTCAACAACAAAGACTTTCATGTCTATAGATCATGATCAGTTTTGCCTAAACATAGTGGTAGATGCTGATAGAGGAATCTCCAGCCACAACCAGGACACCCTGGGGTGTAAGACTTATTGCATTAGAACTACATCCCTGGATTACACATCCAATATATTGGCCATCAGTACTGTACTGCAGAATATCATCACCATTATAAAAACATGCAGCAACATAGATGTTACCAATACTGTCACAGCAGACACCTGTTGGTTGCTTGTCCTTTATGTGTCTGGCCATATCCACTGAGAATACCATCTTACCATCATAACTTATGGAATGCAACTTCCTCTCAGAGTGGTTAGTGTAAATAAGCTGCTGCTTGTAGATAGTGAGATAATCACCAATCCCTGGAGCTTGTACTGTCCTGATGTGGGATCCATCTGAGTTGTGTAGGGATATCTCCCCAATGTTCATGTAACCAACTGCTATCAGATTGTTGCTGTCAACTGCCAGACATGTTGGTTTGGCGCCTTGTACAGGATTTGGTATTAACGGAAGAGGGGATTGTGTATGTTGGTTATCGAAGACCTTGACAGCTTCTTGGTCTAGAACAATGAGATGGTCATCTTTGTTCACTGCTAGACTTGTTACGTTTGTCGTTTGTCCACTTTTAAAGTCTTCCACTTTGGACATGTTTGGAGTCAATAAAGGTATGGCCTTATTGGGTAGTGAGCATGTGAACATCTGCTTTCTGGGACAACTGCTAAGGTTGGGAAAGATACCAAAACTGCTCTTGTTGGAAACGACACCAAAACTGTTGGAAACGACACCAACAATGCTATTGTTGGAAAAGACACCAACAATGCTATTGTTGGAAAAGCAAGCAATTGCATTCCCACGTGAAGTCTCTTGTCTTATTTCCATCTTCAATTCCCACTTCACAGGCCCAGTGACCACTTTGCCAACCAGCTGCTCCCCATTATCGGTCTCTTCAAAGACCATAAAGGACAACCCCTCAGGAACTGTCTTTGGCTTTTTCTCTGTCAGTTCAGTGAGATGATGTAAAATTTTCTCGTCAAGTTCCAGAATCTCATAGCAACTTGCTTGAGTCACAAGTTGGTTCACCTCCTCAAGCTTCTGTTTTGACTTTGTCAGCTCGTTGCTGTTGAAAGCTTGGACAGCTTCAAATTTGCTGACTCGCTCCTTGTAAATCGATTCTGCTTCCCTCAAGAGTTTCTGTTCTTCTGCTCTGATCTTGGCAACCTCCTCATCAGCCTTTTTGGAAATTTTCTTTGTAGTGTCAGTAAATGCAGCATCCATTTTCTTGCGCATTGCATCAGTTTCTTGGATTGTGGTGCTAAATTGTGTCTTGCTGTTGTTAGCTGCAGCAAATGAGTCCCCTATTGTTTTCTTGCATTGCTCGACAGCCTCGGACAGATCCACAAGGGAGTGCATTTTATGTTGAAGGACTAAGCATGTTGTACATACCAAATGCTTGCATGTGTCACAGTAAAACTTAATAAGGCTCTCATCTGGATGCTTGCTACATTTGGGAACCTCCTCTCGGAGTTTACTTCTGTACGTAATCTCGCCTGATTGATACTGGGACATGGTATAGATTATGTGAGATTTCATCAGAGTCATGCGTTCATGGGCCTTTTGACATTCCTGACAGAGGAAATGTCCACAGTCCATGCATCTTGAGATGGCCTGATTCTGTTCATCACAGCCTTGACATTTGATGACTGATTCTTCCCCCTTTAATAACATCTCTTGGATCGTGAGTTCTTCAACCAGTGCACTCAGTCGAAAGTCATTAAGTAAGCCTTTAACACCGGACCCGCTCAATTTTGTTTCACATCTGCAAAGAGGGCAAGTCAGCTTGGTACTGTCTGGTGGAGTTTGGTGCTGTAGGAGTTCTTGAAGACACTGCAGACAATAACTATGCAAGCAGTCCAAAAGTTTGGGCTGCTTGAATTGGCAGGAGCAGATGGAACATTCCAGACTGTGGCCTGTGCTTATTGTCTCCAGCAAGGATTCAGCTGTTACATTAGAGGCCATTTTATATCTGAAAATTTAAAGGAATTCTGAATGTGAGATTATTGATTGCTTTCCGGTGACGTCACCCCTTCCATCCACCATTTTGGTTGTCATTTTCCATGACCCACGTAGCTCGAGTGATAACCGGCCCATACAGCAATAAAAGCGCATTGGTTACACTTATACCTCTGTTACGTGCCATGGCTGTTGTATCGATAAAGATAAAAATGTATTTCTTCGGGCTAAAAATTGTCATCAAGCAAAAGCACTTTCGTTTTTACAAGCTGCAGTGCATGCTCAACAATTATTTTGAACGTATCGCAATGCGCTTGTGCGGCATCTTCGAATGAAAGTACGCTGGTGAGTATATTTTACGTCACGGAAAGCAATCAATTATTGTGAGTGCTTTGTAGTTTTACTTTTCAATCACCCATGTCACTTCTTCTAAAGTACATTTGGCTTTCGAAGTAGCCTTTGTTAAGGCCTCACAGCTGGGTGAGTCGCTCGCCAGAACGAGAGCGCCACCATGCGACGAGGACAGGACGAGCAGCACTAGCTGTGAGGCCTTTGCTGACTGGGAATTTAGCGCTGCTCGTCCCGTCTTCGTCGCATGGTGGCGCTCTCGTTCTGGCGAGCGACTCACCCAGCTGTGAGGCCTTAACAAAGGCTACTTCTCATAAAGAGCCAGTATACATGCAAACACAAACGTAAATGATGAAATTGTTTTCAGACACTCTTTAGTCCAAACCATCATGTGAATCACTACAGCTTGTGAATGGTGTGTTGTTTAAGCAAGGTGATTTTTTTTCATCAATATTGTGCGATTAGCGTTGACAATAACAAACACATTTTTTCCTCTAAATTCTTTCCCCTATTCTACCAATTTGCAAGTCTGCATGTCTTTTCCATTTAATCATTGACAATAACTGTCAAGAAATACTCTGAATACTAGAGTGAGCCAATTGCGAAGTTCAATTATGTATGTTGTCATTTATTCAGCAAGCCTTACCTTTTATAGGTCAGCATTCATGTCATAAGTTATGGAAATCAAAGATTTTCACCACTGGTTAAGCTCAGTCAATCTACTAAGTGTCACAACACGGAAACGCCCAGTGTATATATGATGGCAAACTGCAACAGCAATTAATGAACATGTACTAAATGGGAATTGCACAGCATGTAAAAATCCCAATTCTATATATAGGCTGCACGTGACGTGAGTGCAGTTCATTGTCATTCTTATCAGCCAGTCGCAATAAAATTCACAGTTGTATCAAAAGGTTCAGCAAACTTTGGTTTCATGGGTTGCAGAGATAATTTCCATCGGGCTGTGCAAATTCTAATTGTGCATGTTAAGATACTGTAATCTAACATTTGAGCGAATATCAAAGATTCCTTTGGACTCCGTCACAAATTTTGACGGTAAATTTAAAAACAAAAAGGTATAAACTGACACAGCAAATGAACGTCGTCATTCTAGAAAGAACTTAATTACCCTGTGCATATGTGGATATAGTTTTTAAACATTTGTATCCTAAAATCATCAAATAATCCTAAAAACTCAAGGCAGTTTATAGTGCATGGAGGAAAGAAAACAACTTTCCTAGATGATATGTTTAACAACGTGAATGTTATGCAAAAGTACTGCACACATACTGGTATTGGCAAAATAATGAAGTTTACTGTCAACAAATGTAATGGATGTTTGTTGATTTATGCAAAAGGCATAAATTCATGTACAGGAATACATTTTTGATTAGGTTCTATTAAACAAAATGTTTAAAACTAGCTAAAAATCGCACTCATGACTCGGGCTGTGCTTTATTGTCGGGTGTAATTTTGCAAGTTGCAGGCTATGACATCTCCATTGTGGGCTTGATTCAAACAGAATGATGAGAGATGAACCATCCTCTTGCAACAGTACATCTTTAACATACTCCCCTGCTCGCATGTCCGAGGCCATTTCGCTGTGGAAGTCGCCTCTCGGGATCAGTCCCGGATCACAAATAGAGTGTAAATGCTCTCGGGAACAAAATGGCCCCGGATCACACCCCAAGATTTTAGTCTCACGTTGGCGGAGGGTTCGATCCCGAGCTCGGGACCAGTGTAAACACGGTGTTGTGTACCAGTGCTACTGTTTACATTAGGTTTGGATCTTTTCACATTTTAAAAATCTCAGGGTTGACGCGGGGTTGAACATTTTAGTGTGAAATGAGCAGGGATGAGTTCGCCCCTGGTTGGGATTCTTGCTACTTGTGAGTTACAAATGGCATGTCAAAACGTGCACTTTTACCGTTGTTTATATACTTTGCATAACACTACCAGCTGAATGTGTGCAGGTACATGTAGCAGTGGCGTGCAGCACATACATGCGAACAGATCAGAGCGTCAGTTTTGAGAAGCTACATGTATTTTTTATATCATCCGGTATTCACTTTAATACTTTTTTTTATGAAAAAGATGGCACAAGCAGCAAAGGAGAACAGCATGGCAGAGAAGCGATGATGAAGTCATCCAAATTTGAACTATTTCTGGCAGGGACAGCACTTGCGCATGCGCACAACGCTAAATTATAACTCGCCCCAGGATGGCATTGAGCCAAACGAGTGTGAAACAATGCCGCGTTGGAAATTCCCATTTCAACCCGGTGGTGGTCTTCGCGTTCGCCCCGGGTTGAGTTCAACTCGGGTTGAGAGGCTGTAGTGTGAAAAGGCCTTTTTGTGTGTTTGCACACGATACAGTGTAACTATTGATGACACACGGCATCAACAAGGTCATGGTGGTATTTCATTTCATTTCAGAATTTATTGCCATTTGTTCACATAAAAATTCGTTTTATAAGAATTTTCCTTGCGTCAGTTTACACAAAAACAAAAGAAAATCCAAAAAGAAATCCACAGTTGCCACCAATACAATCACAATACATGTAATATATAATGATACAAATTTTGTTTCAACTTGAACATCACTGCCAGTGATAGAAACAAGCAACAGCTTTATAGACCCTTTGCACTGGTGGCCATGTTGGGGTCAGGTTGTCTTGTTTAAATGATGTGACAATGGATTCACAAAGTGCCTACTCATGCATGACGCACGGTGACAATGCAACTGCCTCTAAGATAGCCGCCATGCAAACTAAGGTCTATTGGATGAGGGAAGGTAACATACATGTATGCTTCTGATGGCAGTGTTGCACAGTAGTTGCAACTTTCTAATAAAAGTTTTATAATAAATCAAAATAAGTGATTATAAAGAAATTAAGTGTGTTTATGTGTTTAAGCTTTGGAAGGGGCAAATTATTAATAAATATTTGCTATACTGTTTTAAGCAACATTTGTTTCAAATCATTTTACTCTTCAATTTAAGGTTCATCACTTGCTAATCACTTGCAATCTGCATACATGTACTTCATAAAATATACATGTACTTTAAGTTTCCAACCACCAGGCTGTTAAAATACACCATGGTTTCTTAGTTATGGGTAATTACTGAAATTAAGTCAAATTTTTGTTCCACTTTTTAAAATACATTTTGAGACTATGTATACAAGTTTAATGTTGTCACCATGCATGCATACGTGTGTGAATTGTGCACTACATGTATGTGTACATGTATTAATCTAAACTTTCTGTGTTCGATCGTAACTGGAACACCAAAAAATTGCAACATGATATCATGCTAACACATGTATTTGCCGAGTCTGATCATAAAGTGCTGTTAATTACACGGAAATTAATTTAAAAATGAGAATTCATGTATTCTCAAAATTTCTATAATTTATTCTTTCAAAACAGAGAGAGGCGGACATCACTTAAAGGCCCTGTAGATGATCTGTTTTTGAGCGATTCTGCGAATAAAACCATTATAAATCAAAAGAAAGACGTCAACAAACTCATCCGAAGAAATATTAGCTTTGTCAAATGTACATGTACCACGTTCATGAAAATCCATGCGTTTTCCTGGTCTTGGCGGGGTGTTTCAAATATTCGTTCTCAGTTGATCGGGTATACTATGTGGCTTGCGTCATGCACTCTGTGGCGCACATCTTATACTGCGTGTACGCACGCGCCATAAAAATGCATCGGAACACGCACACGCATGTTGGAACACGCACACGCAGTACACAGCGTCCATGCATTTTGGACCGCGTAGATGCGAACCAAAAATAAGTAAATCGTTTGCAAACAATCTAAATAATTTCATCTTTACGGATTATTTTCTGGTAAAATTATATTATTTTGAGCAGAAACCTGTCATTGGGTAGTTGCTATTAATTCAATCTTTACTTTCAGAACTTTTCCCCTGTAAACTCGTCGATTACTTTTTGGGGTCATTGCAAATGATACACTGGGCCTTTAACTCCTTTTTTATCATTAATTTTCAGAGAACCACTTTCCTCCTCGTACATTAAACTTGCCTAAATGTATTCAACATGTATTCAACAACAAAGACTTTACTGTCTATCGTGATCATTTTTGCCTAAACTTAGTGGTGATGCTGATAGAGTACGCTCCACCCTCAATTATTAAAATATAGTGGGATAACACATCCAATGTAATGGCCCTCGATCAGGACTGATACAGGGAGAGTCAGGAAAATGTATATGCTCTTTTTGTTTCTTTAATTTATTTCTCCAAAACATGCATGTCTAGAATTTTTTTCTTTGACAATGCAGTCATGTTGGTTATGCTAGGAGGCTGTCCAAGTTTGGTGATGTGTCTGTTGAATATACGGTTAAGCTCAGACACATTGCTGGCTTGACAAGCACAGGAAAACAAATACCAATTTGTTACCAAAAATATTCCCAAACAATCTGGAAAGCCCATAAATAACAAAAATCAGGCAATCTACCAAAAACCCACACTCAAGGATAAATATTGAAATTACCAAAACAAAAACTACCTCCAAAATAGCTATCCAACCCAACGGATTTTTAGATATAACGTGTACGAATGACACAAAATCCTAAAAATACTTCATAGGAGCGCGTAGAATACGCACGGCGTACACGCGTTTTGGAATAGCCGCGAGTACTTTGAACCCACGCGGTCAGCTCATGCAGCCCATTGTGTCGTCATTTGCCCATTTTTTCCAAATCACGATTTTCAATGCAACATTGTTGATCTATGTGTTTATATATCTGTGGTTATTTGTAATGACTTGATGAAATTGAAATAAATTTATGCGGGGTCGTAGTAAAATTGTAACCTTCAATGATTATTTTGGGGACTAATAGGGTAGTGTGTACATTGCACATGCATCTATAAACACCAGCAACGATCTCTAGTGTCGGCCGAGCGGTTAACCGACACTTGAAAGAAATGCAGACCGGTTTCTGAATTAACCGTACTTCCCATTCCTAATCTAGACAAGAATAAAGAGAGCATTTTTTTTCTGACTCACCCTGTATTATACAATATCACCACTCTTTCTTTACACGTAGATGTTGCCATTACTGTTACAACAGAGAACTACTGGAGACTTGCTATAGATTGGTCGATGCACTGAGAATATCATCTTTAATCCAACATCCTCTCAGATTAGTTACGTGTACATGACTGATTACATGCACACCAACTGCTCTGAGAGGAGTACAACTGCTACACACTGTATGAACACTTTTGCCTTATACTTTGTGGTAGACATTAATAGTGTCTCGTCCAGCCACCACCAGATCACCGTGGGGTGTAAGAGTGATGGCACAACGATTGAGACATTTCTGGATTACACATCCAATATATTGGCCGTCAGGACTGTACTGGAGAATATCAGCAGACCATTGTACAACAGCAACATAGATGTTACCAATACTGTCACAGCAGACACCTGCTGGCTGCTTGTCTTTTATGTGTCTGGCCATATCCACTGAGAATATCATCTTACCATCATAACTTATGGAATGCAACTTCCTCTCAGAGTGGTTAGTGTAAATAAGCTGCTGCTTGTAGATGGTGAGATAATTACCAATCCCCGGAGCATGTACTGTCCTGATGTGGGATCCATCTGGGTTGTGTAGGGATATCTCCCCACTGTTATTGTAACCATGGTAACCAACTGCTATCAGATTGTTGCTGTCAACTGCCAGACATGTTGGTTTGGCACCTTGTACAGGATTTGGTATTAACCGAAGAGGGGATTTTGTATGTTGGTTATTGAAGACCTTGACAGCTTCTTGGTCTAGAACAATGAGATGGTCATCTTTGTTCACCGCTAGACTTGTTACGTTTGTCGTTTGTCCACTTTTAAAGTCTTTGTCCACTTTTGGAGTCAATAAAGGAATGGCCTTAATAGGTAGTGAGCATGTGAATAAACTACTCTTGTTGGAAGAGCCACCAAAAGTGAAGCTATTGTTGGAAGAGCCACCAAAACTGAAGTTATTGTTGGAAAAGGAACCAACAATGCTATTGTTGGAAAAGCAAGCAATCGCATTTGCACGTGAAGTCTCTAGGCTTATTTCCATCTTCAATTCCCACTTCAAAGGCCCAGTGACCACTTTGCCAACCAGCTGCTCCCCATTATCGATCCCTTCGAAGACGATAAGGGACAACCCCTCGGGAACCGGCATTGGCTTTTTCTCTGCCACTTCAGTGAGATGACGTAAAATGTTTGTGTCAAGATCCAGAATCTTATAGCAACTTGCTTGAGTCACAAGTTGGTTCACCTCCTCAAGCTTCTGTTTTGACTTTGTCAGCTCATTGCTGTTAGAAGCTTGGACAGCTTCAAATTTGCTGACCCTCTTCTGGTAAATTGATTCTGCTTCACTCAGGAGTTTCTTTTCTTCTGCTCTGATCTTGGCAACCTCCTCATCAGCCTTTTTGGAGATTTGCTTCTTGGTGTCAGTAAATGCAGCATCCATTTTCTTGCGCATTGTGTCAGTTTCTTGGATTGTAGTGCTGAGTGTTGTCTTGCTCTCCTCAGCTGCAGCAAATGAGTGCCCTATTTCTTTCTTACATTGCTTGACAGCCTCGGACATATCCACAAAGGCGTGCTTTTTATGTTGAAGGACTAAGCATGTTGTACATACCAATTGCTTGCATGTGGCACAGTAGATCTTAATTAGGCTCTCGTCAGGATGCTTGCCACATTTTGGAACCTCTTCTCTGAGTTTACTTCTGTATGTAATTTCACCTGATTGAAACTGAGCAAGAGTGTTGATTTGGTGAGATTTCAGCACAGCTACACGCTCATGTGCCCTTTGGCATTCCTGACAGAGGAAATGTTCACAGTCCATGCATCTTGAGATGGCCTGATTCTGTTCATCACAGCTTTGACATTTGATGACCGGTTCTTCCCCCTTTAGTAACTTCTCCTGTATTGTCATTAACCCCGGATTCGGCCAATTTTGTTTCATGTCTGCAAAGAGGACAAGTCAGCGTGGTGCGGTCTGGAGTTTGGTGCTGTATGAGTTCTTGAAGACACTGCAGACAATAACTATGCAAGCAGTCCACGATTTTAGGCTGCTTGAATCGGCAGGAGCAGATGGAACATTCCAGGTGGCCTGTGCTTATTGTCTCCAGCAAGGATTCAGCTGTTACATTAGAGGCCATTTTATCTGAAAATGTAAAGGAAGTCTGAATGTGAGATTATTATTGTGTTTTCTAATTGTTGGTTTAATCCCTCTCAATCACTCAGTGTGCATTTAAAGCCTTTCTACCGCCAGTCTACCAGTTTGGGCATTGGTTCCTGTCAAGAGGCATATGTTTTCTTAAAGCCTGTATACAGAATTTGCAAAAACAAACAGCGAATGACGAAATAAGTTTTCTGTATTTTTTTGTTACTGTAATGGTTCTTCTAATTTTACGCGTACAATCACACCTGCATGCCATTGCACACTTAAAATCTTCCCCACAAGTGCGAAAAGCTTCACCAGTAAATATCGATCTAAACCTGCTTGCTTGGGTTTACTCCCTCTCAATCACGAGGTGTGCATTTTAAGCCTTTCGTCCAGTCTACCAGTTTGGGCATTGGTTCGTGTCAAGAGCTAGAGGCATATGTTTTTTTAAAGTCTGTATAGAGGATTTGCAACAGCAAATGATCAATTTAATTTTCTGTATTTTGTTTTTATTGGACTGGTACAATCCAGGCTTGGCCGATGCCACTCCGGTATCGAGTAGAATCAACTCCACGATTCAAGATTTTGGGGAATCAATTCCCAGTAAAAATCTATTCCCTTTCATTTAGATTTGATTCCCAGTGATATCTTGCCGATTCCAAAAATTACTTCGCAATTACGAAGGCAAAACTCCAACTTTTGTAAGAATATTTAGTCTCTGATCATTTCAACATTAAGAGAGTGTGTGTGGTACAGGCTGGCATCATTTCTGGGATGTTTAGTGCCACTTGGTGCCAATAATTGGGTCGTCGTACCTATAGTAAACACGCTCAGTATATTAATGTTTTCCAGCGAAAATGGAATCGATTTGGAATGGAGTCGCGATTCTTTTTTGGAATCGGAGTCGACTCCGAAAATTCTGGAGTCGCCCAAGCCTAGTACAATGCCATTGCACACCTAAAAGCTTCACCCACAAGTGCGAAAGGTTTCACCAGTCAATAAAACTGCTTGCCTCGAAAATCGTGCATATATTTTTTTACAACACTAGTATGCAAGAGATCGTGGGTCCGAGTCCCACCCGAGCATGCTATGAAGTTTTTTCTCATATCTCGGGGAAGCACTGAGTAATCAAGTTACGTTGAGTTGGGCAAAACAAATCCCTAGTCCTGACAATCAAGACAAAGACAAAAATGAACATTTTGATATCTTCATGAAGTTGGTTTGGTCACAAACCAGTCAGACTTCACAGGAAAGCATTGTGTGAAATCATGAGGCTGTTTTAGATTGTACTTCAGTTGAATAAATGGTCATTTTTACAATCAGTGGTGTAACTTGTGTGTCAACAGGTCCAAAATTTTATCTTGATTAATTTGTTGATTTTATACTATAATCACATTTTAAAATGTTCAAATTTTTCAAATTTTAACATTTCGGAGCTTAAACGGCAGCCTCTAAGGGTACAATTTTTGAGAAAGTGCAGAATAATGGACACAAATTTTAAAAATACTATGTTCATAGGATGAGGCATATCTAAAAAATTAAGTCAAAAGTTTCTTGCAAATGAAGATTAAATAGTTCATGTATGCATGCAATCGTAAATTATAAATGAGTTTGGGGTTATTTTTCAATGTTTTGGCAAATAATTGCGAATAAAGTTCAACAACATTTTTAAAATTTTGCCCACATTCCTAGAAGACAAACTGGGTAAAACTCCCTGTATTAAAAGGCTTTAACAAGGGCTATTCCCACATGCAAGTTGCAAAATTAGGTAACATAGATTTACAAAGTTGGATCTTTCACACAAAGTCGTTTCGGAGGTGACAGCTAACACTGTTAACATGTTTCGGAGGTGACAAAGATGTTAACATTTTGTTTTGATCCCCTAATGCTGGAAATAATCAATTTTCACAACTAATTTAAACATGCTGACCTACATAAAGTTAAAATGGTCACTTTTGAGTAGGAATGAAGCTTTGTCTGACCTACATTTGGCAACAAAATGCACTTGTACAATTAACACCAGGTACACGGCTCCCCAAAGGGAAATGCTACTAAGTTTCTCTTGTAACCATGCAGAAGTGACCAAATATGGGGGTATTTCTGTGTCATACATGTACAGGTGTATGTGTGTGAATATACAAAAGAAAGGACAAAGTAATCTTCTACACTGTATGGTCTAAGTAATTACAACTTTGTCACTGTTTCGGAGGTGACATACTAACTGTTAACACATTGCAGAAGGTTCATTTTTGGTGGGAACAAGGTGCAACACACATTGAAATAAGTTCTTTTCCATGTTTCTGGGTAATTTTCAAAACCAGTTTGCATCTACGTTTTTGTAGAACTTACAATGTACAACCTTTGTCTATTTTACCAAGTTGTATTTTACCCAATGTTTTTTATATTAGCATTGAAAGAGCACGTGCTCTTGTACCCTCCGAGATACTCACTTTTCAGTCAAACCCACTAATTACTTGTCGCCATTTGAAGTTGACCATGAATTTGTTCATACATTGTACATGTCATTTATAGGAGAATAAGCCATTTAGGCCCTATATCGATATTTCAAGCAAAATGGACTTTTGTTTCGGAGGTGATACACAATATGTTAACATTACCATTGTAATCATAATGTCAAAAATTATGTCAATAATTCTTGAAAAATCGTAATATTAAAATTCTTTACGTATAATGCCACAATTACAAACTATTCCAAACTTGAGAAACTGTCGTCCTTCACTTCAAACAAGATCAGTTCTCAATGTATTTACATACATGTACCCCCGGTACCGCACATGTAAATGTTAGCATATTACAGGCAACAGATTATTTAAAGGGCCTGTGACATGCCAAACATTTTTGTGCCTAAGCTTGTTGTCATAAGGACGGATTACTTGTTCATCAGCAAGACATACTATTGTTCATTTGGATGTAAAATCAATAAAAGGTGGACTTTTTCAACTTTGAAGATTTCATTGCAATAAATCACAGACAGAGGGTGCTGTTTTTAGTGCATCACATAATAAAGGCAGAAGGGAAAAGTTAAGAAAAAACATAAGACTTCAAGTTGGACTTGTGGCAAATTGCTGCAGTTTCTACCCCCAGTTTTGTCATGGCTTACAGCAGACAACATGTAAAACAAACTCAAACAGCCATCGATTACAAAAGTTTCATGAAAATTGAGAAAAAAGTGGAATCTTTTGTGCACAGTTGAATGTGATTTTCCTGTGTTTGCCTCTTGTGACATCGTGACCTTGGTCATGAATATGCATATTCGCATTAACATAAAAAATAAAAACCTATGTTTTAACCCTCAAAGCAAGCTCCAAATAGGATTTTTATGACTTTAACTGAGTAGAGTGGTTTTAAAGCATAGATTTAACCCCACGCGAATTTGACAACAAATCAACCCAAAGTGGAGTTGTGTTCTTTCGTAATAAATCGCAAACGCGTGTCGCCAGTACTTCATAACTGAATTCGTTTATTGTCGTAATGATTCGTAAGACGAGTCCAAACAACAATAATTTTTCATCAGTTTTGATTGCAGACGACTGATCGAAGCTGACCGTTAAATTAGTAATCATGTCAGATACGTTTCTTGATGTGCATGACTTCAGTGGGAAAAGGGTCGCTAGTGACCCGTGTAAGAGACGACCCGGGTAAGTGTTTCTCCGGGTTAAAATTTGACGTGTGAAACAAAACTCTGGGTTAAATTTAACCCGGGTTATTTGCAGCTACCCGGGTAGAAAGTTACAGTACATGTAGGTCAAAACTTTCCATTATGTGAGCTTGCTGGTGTGGCCTACAACTACATGTACAGTACAAAACAATGGCTACACTGAAATCATCTTGTTTAGTGTACATGTATAATTTATCATGCACTGATGCTAACATTAATTAATGGAGGGTTCCCATGTTCACTGCAATTCCTATGAGTTTAATTGACTTAACTGTGCTTTTGATAGCTACATGTATGTTGGTGACAATTTTTGTTATGAAAAATCAAGTGAGAAAAATGAATCAAACTTTTGAAATGCCATGTAAACAAATACCGTCACCTCCGAAACAGTGGGGAATTAAACAAACAAATTTGTTTAATTATGTTCAATCTGTACAACAATAAGTTAGCTTTAAATTACAGAGACTTTAGGTGAGTTCAAGTACCTTATCTTTGCTTTATTTTAAAAAAAGAAGTGTATTTTAACTTTTGTGTGTGTCAAGTAACAAGATGTGTCGTGTGAAAGGGTGAAAAATTATTTTGATAAACCAAATTAAACAAATAAATGGAGTAAAACTTATCAATCTAATGGATTACCCAAGTAAGACTTTGTCGCATCACTTCCAAAGACACAAAAAAACTGTTTGCTAATATGTGAAGGCCTTTAAGCTTTGAAACATAATGATACATGTTGTTAACAAAGGTGTGTCACCTCCGAAACACTTTTTTTCAGTGAAAAATATTTTTTTTCAGTTATCTTGCACATTCTGTCTATTCCCATTGCGCAGTCGTATTCTACGTAGGTAGAGAATCAAACGTATATAAAAATTTAAGATGCAAACATTTTTACCCAGTTTGTAACCTAAGATATAATGACAGCACTGTTTCGGAGGTGACATTGTGTTTCGGAGGTGACATTGTGTTTCGGAGGTGACGCATGTTAACGGAAAGTTAATAATACCTCAGAAATAAAAGTCACAGCACATATCCCTACAGCTTTCCTTCAGGTGAAATGTTGGCCAATATATTATCATTTGATAAGTTAAACATTTGAACACTGTTACTCCTGTAAAAAATAAACACATTCATGCCTTGTTTCGGATGTGACGGAAAAGTTAACGGAATTAAAGTTAACATTAGATTTGAAATCTACACAAAATTTTCAAATAGGCATGAATCGGAGAAGTTTTGAAATCATAGGAAAGCCCTATTGTTCACTTTATTTATGCAACAGCAAATGAACAAATTCATCTTGATTAATGTACAGTAACAGCTTACTATAAATGGCTATAGATTGTTAACGGAAAATGTCACCTCCGAAACGACTTATTACAACAGTGTGTCTATGAAAAAGAGAAGGAAGAGAACCTGCTAAGCAATGTATAAATAAAGGTTGAACACTTGCCTATACTAACCACAAAAACAAAAGGTCTGAATTAAATGCAGGTAAAAATGCAGGCTCATAGAATAAGGATGTGTAAAAAATGGGACAGCCAAGGGGTCATATTTGCACTATATTCATGACCACCACAGCTGAAAGAAGAAAGCGAGAGAGATCATTAAGCTACCCAAGGTAGCCCCTCTCTAGGACAGTTCCACTACAAAAAAATCAAAGATTTCTGTCACTTAGTTTAAAAGATACAGGACAAGAAGTGTCAATACCAGAAGTTACACCACTGATTGTAAAAATGACCAAATAGTCCCAGCATCAGTTTGGGCCACAAACACAGAACATGGTAAAATCCCATCCGTAAACAAAAAATTTAGTACCGGTAGTGCATTTTTCCCACACTAGATTTTCAAATCAGGATGTGAATCACTCAGCATATGCGGTGTGCTGTTATAGGGACACACCGGCTTTGTTGGGCTATTTTGGGCTCGAAATGGAAGATATTGGTTCTAAAAGATCTTAAAAGTCTTTCAGAAATAAACTAAATAGATCCTGAAAATAAACCATCAAATTTGGCTGTTTTTTTAAGCATTTGTCAAAGAAACCAAGGTCACATAATTTTCTGGTACCAGATTTCGGTTCCAGAAAATCACGTGGTCTTGGAGGATCATGCAAGGTGTGATTAGTCAGGGAAAACGAGGTTTAAACACGTGTCGGCCCGTATCGAACACCACCTTTATTTACAAACACATGGCAGTATATACGAGTACAGTGATGGCTGGCTGGTAAAGCGTATAGCCCAACATGGGCCCCTCTTGTTATTTTTCAATATTTTACTTACTTACGTGACATTTTGATTCTTTTTTGTCACAATTAATGATCATCAAAAAAAAATTGTCAGTGATGCTAAACCACTAAATCATGTAAACGATAGGCCGGTGTGTATACCTTTAAAATAAGGTATATTTGTTTATGAATTTATTGCGATTATCGGTTGACAATACATGTATCACTTGAAACACACACATAGCTTTGTTTTTTTCTAAATATTTCCCCCAATTCTACCAATTTAGCCATGTGCATTTCTTTAAACATTTAACATTAATGGTACATGTACCAAATCGTCCAGTTTATACACAATTTTTACATTAACCCTAACCAAGGGCTTTTTAGGGTTATAATCATTTACAACTGTCAAGAAATACTATGAATAATAGAGTGAGCCATATTGTGAAGTTAGTCTATACATTTGTATAGTGTGTATGTTGTCATTTATTGACAGCAGCAATTAAGTCTTACCTTTTATTGGTTAGCATTCATGTCATACATTGTAAGTTATGGGAAATAAAAGATTTTCACCAGTGGTTCAGCTCAGTCAATCTACCAAGTATAGCACGGAAACGCCCAGTGTACAACGTACATGTATAATGGCAATTAAATGCCCACAGGGAGTGTACAGTATGTACTGCATTCACATACAAGATTACAGGAGGACAAAATCCCATAGACTGCACGTGAGTGCAGTTCATTGTCATTCTTATCAGCCAGTCGCATTTCATTGGCCAATAGAAATGAAACTCACAATTGCATCAAAAAGTTCAGCAAACTTTGGTTTCAGGGGTTGCATCAGAGATAATTCTCATATAGGCTGTGTAAATTGTTCATGCTATAGATACTGCATTCTGCATACTTTATGTACATGTACCAAGTTTCAAACCACCTAACAAAATACACTGCCTTTATGGGTAATTACTAAAATTAAGTCTACAAAATATATTTAAAAGTGTTTTACCTTTTCTATACTATTTGTTAAATACATTTTGAGAATATACATGTGTACGTGCCAGGTGTGTATGAATTGTGCACTACTTCTGATTACACTGTCCGATCGTAACTGGGACACCAACAAGTGGCGGACATCACTGGAACAGTAATTACTCCTTTTTGACCAGTAAAATTTTTTACCCCTAATTTTAGGACTGACTTCTTTAGCTTTTACTCCCGGAGAACCACTTTCCTCATACATAAATTGACAAATCTTTTTTTCTCTACTAAATCTGTCCTAATGATACAAAAGTGCCTTGTAATTAACAACAAAGACTTTCCCATCTATCGATCATCTGAACCTTTCTGACTGAACTTAGTGGTATGTGCTGATAGAGTACTCAACCAGGTCAAATATAGTGGGATAACACATCCAATGTATTGGCCGTCAGGACTGATATACAGGGCGAGTCAGGAAAATACACTCTTTTTGTTTCATTAATTTATGTCTCCAAAATGTGTCTAGATTTTGTTTTGTTTACAATGCAGTCATGTTAGTATGGTTTATATTAAGCATGTCTGGTGAATAAATCATTGATTTATGGCATCATGGAACAAAGATAGACGAATGCATAGTTCCGATTTTGCACAGTTAACCCCGCCCCCTTGGATATTGTTGCTATGCCTCACATGCAATTGTCAAAATTTTCACACACACACTGCACAAAGCAATGGGATTTTCAACGGAAAGCACAGATTCATTGGAGAAACTCAAAGGTAGTCATGCATGTTTCAGAGCCGACAGTTATCTTAGAACACAGTGGGTAAAGGGCCAGTACTACAGGGATGTCAATTTATTTATTTATTTATTCACCACATCCAACAGCGGAAGGATCGCCAATTACAGGAATGGGATCAATTAGGCTAACATAGATATTCAAATAACTATAACTTCTAAGTTGAATTAGAAACGGCCAGAGACACCGGGGAATCCCTCCCCTTGCTCTTGACGAAATAATGCTCTTCACGAAATAATACTCTGGGATCTTTAAGGTGCGTTACCGAAACCTAACACACTGGACTAACGTCTTTACATCCTTTCCGAAGGACAGAACAAATGTGATTAAGTGCCTTGCTCAAGAGCACAGGTGCCACAACCCGTCACGGCCCGGAATCGAACCCACGTTCTAGTACTGGCACAGGAACTTGAGTTCGACGCACTAGACTGCTCGGCCATAACACCCCAATTATCATGAAATACGTGCTTTCTTACCTTCGAACAGCGGATCACCTGGCCTTGAAACCAAAAATTTACCTGGATCACTGCATACAACACTATTAAAAACGGTTATGTGCAGAAAATCGCATGGTGTCGTTGTGAGGCAATGCACTTTGACCTACATGTATGTCAAAAGGGCGCAGGCAGAAACGCGAGCCGGCTAGTTTTGAACACTGGTTATTATCATTCGTTTAAAACCGACCACGTGATGTGTCTCAGCCAATGAGGATGCGTAAACTGTCTAAGGTTTATGAATATCATCTTTAATGCAACTTCCTCTCAGATTAGTTAGTGTACATGACCAATTACATGCACACCAACTGCTCTGAGAGCAGTACAACTGCTATGAACACTTTTGCCTTATTATGTATATACTTTGTGGTAAACAGTGATAGTGTTTGATCTAACCACCACCACATCACCCTGGGGTGTAAGAGTGATGGCATCGGGATTGGGATATCCCTGGATTACACATCCAATGTATTGGCCGTCAGGACTGTACTGGAGAATATCACCAGGAAAAGGCCAGCTACATGTACGTACAGCAACATAGATGTTACCAATACTGTCACAGCAGACACCTGTTGGTTGCTTGATTCCCTTTATGTGCCTGGTCATATCCACTGATAATACCATCTGACCATCATAGCTTATGGAGTGCAACTTCCTCTCAGAGTAGTTAGTGTAAATAAGCTGCTGCTTGTAGATAGTAAGATAACCACCAATCCCTGGAGCATGTAGTCTCCTGATGTGGGATCCATCTGGGTTGTGTAGGGATATTTTGTCACTACCTCTGTAACCAACTGCTATCGGATTGTTGCTGTCTACTGCCAGACATGTTGGTTGGGTGCCTTGTGCAATATTTTGTATTAACCGAAGAGGGGACAGTGTTACTTGGTTTTGGAAGACCTTGACAGCTTGCTGGTCTAGAACAATAAGATGGTCATCTTTGTTTACTGCTAGACTTCTTACTTCTGTCATTAATCCACTTTTGAAGTCTTCCACTGTTGGAGTCAATAAAGGTATGGCCTTATTTGGTAGTGAGCATGTGAATATCTGCTTTCTGTCTTTTGAAACACCAACAATGCTATTGTTGGAAAAGACAGCAATTGCATTCCCACACAAAGTCTTTTGACCTACATGTAGGCCTATATTCATCTTCAGTTTCCACTTCACAGGGCCAGTGACCAGTTTTCCAACCAGCTGCTCCCCATTATCGGTCTCTTCAAAGACCATCAAGGACAACCCCTCAGGAACTGTCTTTGGCTTTTTCTTTGCCACTTCAGTGAGATGATGTAAAATTTTCTTGTCAAGTTCCAGAATCTCATAGCAACCTGCTTGAGTCACAAGTTGGTTCACCTCCTCAAGCTTCTGTTTTGATTTTGTCAGCTCGTTGCTGTTGGAAGCTTGGACAGCTTTAAATTTGCTGACCCTCTTCTTGTAAATCGATTCTGCTTCCCTCAGGAGTTTCTTTTCTTCTGCTCTGATCTTGGCAACCTCCTCATCAGCCTTTTTGGAGATTTTCTTCTTGGTGTCAGTAAATGCAGCATCCATTTTCTTGCGCATTGTGTTAGTTTCTTCGATGGTAGTGCTAAATTGTGTCTTGCTGTTGTCAGCTTCAACCAACGAGTCACCTATTTTTTTCTTGGACTGCTTGACTGCATCGGACACTTGCATAAAGGAGTGTTTTTCATGTCGAAAGACTAAGCACGTTGTACATAATAATTGCTTGCATGTGTCACAGTAAACATTAAAGCTCTGATCTGGATGCTTGCCACATTTGGGAACCTCTTCTCTGAGTTTACTTTTGTACGTAATCTCGCCTGATTGATACTGGGCCATGGTATAGATCTTGTGAGATTTCATCAGAGACATACGTTCATGGGCCCTTTGGCATTCATGACAGAGGAAATGTTCACAGTCCATGCATCTTGAGATGGCCTGACTCTGTTCATCACAGTTTTGACATTTGATGACCGGTTCTTCCCCCTTTAGTAACTTCTCCTGTATTGTAAGTTCTTCAATCAGTGCACTCAATCGAAAGTCATTAGGTAAGCCAGCAACCCCGGACCCGCTCAATTTTGTTTCATGCCTGCAAAGAGGACAAGTCAGCTTAGTACTGTCTGGTGGAGTTTGGTGCTCTAGGAGTTCTTGAAGACACTGCAGACAATAACTATGCAAGCAGTCCAAAAGTTTGGGCTGCTTGAATTGGCATGAGCAGATGGAACATTCCAGGTGGCCTGTGCTTATCGTCTCCAGCAAGGATTCAGCTGTTACATTAGATGCCATTTTATATCTGAAAATTTAAAGGAATTCTGAATGTGAGATTATTGATTGCTTTCCGGTGACGTCACCCCTTCCATCCACCATTTTGGTTGTCATTTTCCATGACCCACGTGGCTCGAGTGATAACCGGCCCAAACAGCAATAAAAGCGCATTTGTTGCACTTACCTCTGTTACTTAGCCTTGCTTCATGTGCACGCCATGGCTGTTGTATCGATAAATATGAAAAATGTATTTCTTCGGGCTAAAAATTGCGATCAAGCAAAAGCATTTTCGTTTTTACAAGCTGCAGTGCATGCTCAATATTTTAAACGTATCGCAAAGCACGCGTGCGGCATCTTCGACTGAAAGTGCGTTGGTGAGTATATTTTACGTCACGGAAAGCGATCAATTATTGTAAGAGCTTTGTAGTTTTACTTTTCAATCACCCAGTGTCACTTCTTCTGAAGTACATTGGGCTTTCGAATCCTTTCATTGAATCCTATTAGTTTGGGCACTGGTTCTCTTCTCATAAAGAGCCAGTATACATGTACATGCAAACACAAAAGTGAATGATGAAATTGTTTTCAGACACTCTTTGGTCCAAACCGTCATGTGAATCACTACAGCTTGTGAATGGTGTGTTGTTTAAAGATAGTATATACATGATTGGTAAACTGTCACAAATAGTGTTATCCCACTGTGTAATTGAAGATATGCATGATTAAAACCAACCTAAGCAAAAACCAGCTCCGTCTAACTTTTGAGAAAACAGTCAAAAAAGGGTTTGCAGTCATTTCGCCCCAAAACCACTTCGCCCTGAACCATTTCGCCCTGAACCATTTCGCCCTGAACCACGGCCTGTGCACAAAGTGGTTTTGGGGCAAAGTGGCATTTGGGCGATGTAGTGTTTGGACGAAGTAATTTGGGGCGAAATGGCACTCGGGCGAAGTGGTTTGGGGCGAAATGGCACTTGGGCGAAATGGTTTTGGGGCGAATTGAATTTTCGTCTCATGAGACGAAAACTAATTGTTTTACTCATTTCTCAAAGACTATAGCACTTCAGACAAAACCATTTCAGGGGAAGTTTTCTACAGTCATCATGTTTATATTGTGTAAGTTAGGCGTAAATCTGTGAACATTTCTGATTTTCGAGATTACCAATGATGTATACTGCCTTTAAGCAAGGTGATTTTTTTCATCAATATTGTGCGATTATCGGTTGACAATAACAGAAACACATTTTTTAATAAATTCTTTCCCCAATTCTACCAATTTGCAAGTCTGCATATCTTTTCCATTAAAAAATTTACAATAACTGTCAAGAAATACTATGAATAATACTAGAGTGAGCCATATTGCGAAGTTTAATTATGTATGTTGTCATTTATTCAGCAAGCCTTACCTTTTATAGGTCAGCATTCATGTCATAAGTTATGGAAATCAAAGATTTTCACCACTGGTTAAGCTCAGTTAATCTACTAAGTGTCACAACACGGAAACGCCCAGTGTATATATGATGGCAAACGGCAACAGCAATGAACATGTACTGCATTCACGTACAAGTTTTATTAGAGGGAATGGGAATTGCACAGCATGTAAAAATCCCAATTCTATATATAGACTGCACATGAGTGCAGTTCATTGTCATTCTTATCAGCCAGTCGCATTTTATTGGCCACTAGCAATAAAATTCACAGTTGCATCAAAAAGTTCAGCAAACTTTGGTTTCATGGGTTGCAGAGATGCAAATTCTAATTGTGCATGTTAAGATACTGTAATCTAACATTTGAGCAAAAATCAAAGATTCCTTTGGACTCCGTTACAAATTTTTACGGTAAATTTAAAAACAAAAAGGTATAAACTGATACAGCAAATGAATGTTGTCATTCTAGAAAGAACTTTACCCTGTACATATGTGGATAGTTTTGAAACATTTTTATCCTAAAATCATCAAATAATCCTAAGCTACCATATTTGGTCATCGGAACATCTAAGTATGCGGAACATCTGAGAGCGGGACACCGGGGTGGTCTCCGCATTCGCCCCGGGTTGAGTACAACCCGGGTTGAGATCTAGATGCTGTAGTGTGAAAAGGCCTTTATATGTGTTTGCACATAACTATTGATGACACACGGCATCAACATGGTCATGGTGGTACATGTATTTCATTTTCATTTCATTTCAGAATTTATTGCCATTTGTTAAAAACGAACATAGGGATTTTCCTTGCGTCAGTTTACACAAAAACAAAAGAAAATCCAAAATAATCCGCAGTCGCCACCAATACAATCACAATACAAAAAGTCAACAATACAAGTAATCAATAATGATACAAATAGGTATAATTTCAATTGCAGGCGAAAAATCCTAAAATTACTAACCTTGGCAATAAGACAATTAGTTGCATATGGAATTACAGCTTGCGGGTAAAAACTATTGCCAAAACTATTGTTTTTACTTCACTTTTTTTTAAGGGCGGTTTGCACATGGGAAATTAAAAGAAAAGCAGGGATTATTGTTGATTTTGTTTAAAAAAATTTGAATATCAGGAAAGTTCTTTAAAAAAATTTAAAAGTTAAATTTTGAGTATACATAGGTGCAGGCCTATATGCATGTACTTTTACACTAAGACAAGGTCAGATTTCCAAAATACTTTGGCAAAATGTTTTAAGGGGTTGCTGTGTTAGGCTTGATGGAATTCATTTTCATGTGGACAAATCAATGAATGTGAACACACCGTTGCTTTCAATCACGGATTAACAGCATTATAGTGGTCAAACTGTTTACATGTAACAGGGCGGACTGCTCTGCTAAAAAGTGGCTGTGGGGAACACTGGAAGGATTTGAGTACGTGAAAAGTCCATGAAAACTTTAGTCTTTGGTAAGGTTTTAGTTCCACACAGTTTTTGTATCCAATACGACCTACATGTAGAGTTTTTATGTCATCAGTATGTGCGTACTTTTGTGGCATTCTTACAGTATTGTATTGTCAACACTCGGGGGCGGATCCGGGGGGGTGCGTGGGGCCCCCGTTTTCAAAAAATAAAAAAATAAATTTTAAAAATCCACTTTTTGTGCACACTTTTGCTGCTTAAAGTGGTTAAATATTGCTCCAGATCACACCACAGAGCATCTAGAATCCATCTAGAAGCCATTAGGGCTACGCGCTCGCTATTTCATTGTCATCAGCATTTCATGCTCAAAAATTTCACACCTCCCCCCACCCCCCTTTTCAAAATCCTGGATCCGCCCCTGACACTGAATGGGCAGCTAGAGTGGACATCCGGGAACTCATGTAGGCCCACATGTAAAAACTGAATAGGTCACAAGTGCGCACCGTTGGTATATGGGCCGCGTGCATGCTTGCGCGTCGTTGTTACACTTACAGCACTTTGTGAACGTGTGTCGTTGGTAGTGGGACCGTCGTTGTTAACTTTACCTTCGAAGGTAGTGCCTGTCTGAACATTAATGATAATATAAAGGAAGGAATGCCAAGACTGTATATATAGCATTATCAAACACTAGTGTGAAACTTAAATATTTACAGTAAATTTGATTTTTTTTTCTTCAAATGAATTTTTAAAGCATTTACTTTACTTTAACGACAAAAAAAAATCATACTTTGTATTTTAGACATCGGCAACCCTGTGATAAACGTCAAAGTTTTGTGTGAATTTTTGGTGCTCGGATGCATAGCTAAATAAAACAGTGTTATTGTACATGTACGATCTTGATTGCGCGATTAGTTTCCTTCCAACATGCCAAAACGTCATGCATATACAGCTTCAATTTAAAACATTACGAAAAATGCAAATACTTAGGCACTTTAAGGTTAAATGTTAACAACAATGGGCGGTGAAAGAGTTAACCAACTTTGTTTACTTTTCTTTGAATTTTTTCTCTTCAAATTAAAGGTTTACAACTTGCCAATTTTTTTTGGTATTCTGCATCCTTTATGTACATGTACCAGGTTTCAAACCACCTAACAAATTCCTGAAATTAAAAGTCACCAAATATATTTAAAAGTGTTTTTTTAAAATACATGTTCAGACTTAAAGTTCAGTGTTGTCACCTTGCTACATGTATGTGCCAGTTGTGTGTGAATTGTGCACCATGTGTGTAATCCAAACTTGCATGACACAAAAGTGTCATGTACATATGTAGGTATACAAAAACATTCCTGTCTGTCATGATCCTTTTTGCCTGACAACTTAGTGGTATACTTTGATAACGTTATCTTCAGCCACAACCAGGTCACCCTGTGGTGTAAGAGTGATACCAGAAAGATTATAACATTGCGAGATTACACATCCAATGTACTGGCCATCAGGACTGTACTGGAGAATATCACTGTATGTTCGATTATTATTATACCATGACTTAAATCCCACACCAACATAGATGGTACCAAAAGTGTCACAACAGACACCCGTCTGGCACATGTCCAGGTATGTAAAAGGTTCATTTACGCGTACATGTATGTGACTGGTCATATCTGCTGAGAATACCACCTTACCATCATAGCTTATTGAAAACAACTTCCTCTCATAGTGGTGGGTGTAAATAAGTTGCTGCTTGTAGGTGGTGAAATAATCACCAATCCCTAGAGCTTGTACTGTCCTGATGTGGGATCCATCTGGGTTGTGTAGGGATATCTTGTCACTACCCCTGTAACCAACTGCTATAAGATTGTTGCTGTCTACTGCCAGACATGTTGGCTTGGTGCCTTGTACAGGATTTGGTATTAACCGAAGAGGGGACTGTAGACGGCTTTTGAAGACCTTGACGACTTGTTGGTCTAGAACAATGAGATGGTCATCTTTGTTTACTGCTAGACTGATTACTTCTGTCGTTAATTCACTTTTGAAGTCTTCCACTTTCGGAGTCAATAAAGGTATGGCCTTATTTGGTAGTGAGCATGTGAATATCTGCTTTCCGTCATTCGAAACACCAACAATGCTATTGTTGGAAAAGACAGCAATCGCATTCCCACACAAAGTCATTTGACCTATTAGGCCTAAATATATATTAATCTTCAGTTCCCACTTCACAGGGCCAGTGACCAGTTTGCCAACCAGCTGCTCCCCATTATCGGTTTCTTCAAAGACCATAAAGGACAACCCCTCAGGAACTGTCTTTGGCTTTTTCTCTGCCACTTCAGTGAAATGATGTAAAATTTTCTTGTCAAGTTCCAGAATCTCGTAGCAACTTGCTTGAGTCACAAGTTGGTTTACCTCCTCAAGCTTCTGTTTTGATTTTGTCAGTTCGTTGCTGTTGGAAGCTTGGACAGCTTCAAATTTGCTGACCCTCTTCTGGTAAATTGATTCTGCTTCCCTCAGGAGTTTCTTTTTTTCTGCTCTGATCTTGGCAACCTCCTCATCAGCCTTTTTTGAGATTTTCTTCTTGGTGTCAGTAAATGCAGCATCCATTTTCTTGCGCATTGTGTCAGTTTCTTGGATGGTAGTGCTAAATTGTGTCTTGCTGTTGTCAGCTTCAACCAACGAGTCACCAATTTTTTTCCTGGACTGCTTGACTGCATCGGATACTTGCATAAAGGAGTGTTTTTCATGTTGAAAGACTAAGCACGTTGTACATAATAATTGCTTGCATGTGTCACAGTAAACATTAAAGCTCTGATCTGGATGCTTGCCACATTTGGGAACCTCTTCTCTGAGTTTACTTCTGTATGTAATCTCGCCTGATTGATACTGGGCCATGGTATAGATCTTGTGAGATTTCATCAGAGACATACGTTCATGGGCCCTTTGGCATTCATGACAGAGGAAATGTTCACAGTCCATGCATCTTGAGATGGCCTGGTTCTGTTCATCACAGCTTTGACATTTGATGACCGGTTCTTCCCCCTTTAGTAACTTCTCCTGTATTGTAAGTTCTTCAATCAGTGCACTTAATCGAAAGTCATTAGGTAAGCCATTAACCCCGGATTCGGCCAATTTTGTTTCATGTCTGCAAAGAGGACAAGTCAGCTTGGTGCGGTCTGGAGTTTGGTGCTGTACATGTATGAGTTTTTGAAGACACTGCAGACAATAACTATGCAAGCAGTCCAGGATTTTAGGCTGCTTGAATCGACAGGAGCAGATGGAACATTCCAGGTGGCCTGTGCTTATTGTCTCCAGCAAGGATTCAGCTGTTACATTGGAGGCCATTTTATCTGAAAATGTAAAGGAAGTCTGAACGTGAGATTATTATTGTGCATTTTCTAGTTTTCGTGTACTCCCTCTCAATCACTCGGTGTGCATTTAAAGCCTTTCTACCGCCAGTCCACCAGTTTGGGCATTGGTTCCTGTCAAGAGGCATATGCTTTCCTAAAGCCTGTATACATAATTTGCAAACGCAAACAGAGAATAATGAAATTAATTTGCTGTATTTTTTTATTTGACTGGTACAATCACACCTCCTACTTAAAATCTTCCCTACAAGTGCGAAAGGCTTCAGCAGTAAATATCTCAAACTGCTTGCTTCGGAAATCATGCATGTTGTTTGACTAGTCTATCTGCCTATGCAGGAGGTCGTGGGTCCGAGTCCCACTCTAGCATGCTATGACTTTTTTTCTTATGATGTCTGGGAGAAGCACTGAGTAGTGCTAATAATCAAGTTACGTTGGGTAAGGAAAAACAAATCATAATTAACACTAGTCCTGACAATCAAGATGCAAAATAGCTGCACAACCACACATGGAGAAATAAATTGTGGGAACGATTTCCACGAGATAATATCTCATTCCTCTGAGATAATAAGTCGTGGGTATGAGATAATTAGGGATGTTTCGGTGTGCACGGTTAGTGCATGGTCACAACTACGTTGAGCTACCCGTTTTCAACCATGGTGCAGAAGCGTTGCTATCGGTGTCGACAACAAACCTACACTTGGGATATTTGTGTAAATTCTACAAGTACGCACATACTGATGACGCAAAATTTACTAATATTCGTCGTTTTGCCTAGTAACCGTGTGTGACCGAAACCTCTCACTAATATCATATGGCCACGAGATAAGTCATGGGAACGAGATATTAGTGAGGTTTCGGTCGCTGACGGTTCGGCAAAATGACAACTATTAGTGGATTTGCGTCATCAATGTATTTGGGTACTTGTAGCGTTTACATGAACATCCCAAGTGTGGTTATGTTGTCACTATTGATACCAACTCTATACCTTGGTTGAAAACGGGTAGCGAAAAATAAAGATTTTGGAGTTCAGCTAAAGGTTCAATAGTCGGGACCACTAACCGTGCACGCCGACGGAAACCTCCCTAAGTACATGTAATTGTATGTGGCCACGACATATTGAGTCGTGGGAACGAGATAATAAGTCGTGGCCACAGGAAAACAAATTTTCCCTCGTCACTTCCCGGGCTCCGTATAAGCGGTGTTATGGCCGAGCGGTCTAGTGCGTCGAACTAAAGTTCATGTGCCAGTACTTGAATGTGGGTTCGATTCCGGGCCGTGACGGGTTGTGGCACTTGTCCTCTTGAGCAAGGTACTTAATCACACTTGTTTCGTCCTTCGGAAGGGATGTGAAGCCGTTGGTCCAGTGTGTTAGGTTTCGGTAACGCACTTTAAAGATCCCAGAGCATTCTTTCGTGAAGAGCAAGGGGAGGGATTCCCCGGTGTCTCTGGCCGTTTATAATTTAACTTAGAAGTTAATTGTAGTTATTCAAATATCTATGTTAATTTATCCCATTCCTGTAATTGGCGGTCCTTCCGCTGTTGAATGTGGTAAATGAATAAATAAATATGGAGCATGGTCCCATTCGTAAACAAATTTAGGAGTGCATTTTTTCCCAGACGTATACTCGTGTGATTTTCAAATCAGGATGTGAATCACCCAGCATGTGGTGTGCTGTTAAAATAAGGTACATTTATTTATCAATTTAGTGTGATTCTAAAATGATGTTTATGCCTATATACATGTACTAGCTGCACTCTAAGGTACCTAAAAACTGCCTGGGTATCTCAGAATGAGTTTGCTGTTGGAAGTACCCCAATATTCCATATGAATCCTGCAATAATAATTTTGGAAGTTTTATTACCAAATAGTGTTTTTTGCCCCAAAACGGCTGTTGCCATGGCAACCATTAAGAAAAAGATGAAACAAACCATTTAAAAAAATCAACGCATCCACTGCTCACAATATCATTTTTTAAAGATTTTTGCAAACTCTTTTTATAAGGAAAATATTTAAAAAACGTGATTTTGTCCCGAAAACCATGTTTGTTTTCTTCCAAAATCGTATAAACTACCACTTGAGAATGTCCAAATACCAACAAATGTGCCTAAGGTCAGACGTTGCCAAGGTGGTAATCTTTCCAAAAAAAACAATATGACCCTTTGGACCTTAATTGTCCCCCAAAATGGTACCGACATGTATTTTTTTGGTATTGGCCCATGGACTAACTCGTGTAATTTTTAAATCAGGATGTGAATCACTCAGCATGGTGTTAAAGTAAGATAGATTTATCAATTTTGTGCAATTATCGGTTGACAATATCACTATATAGAAGCATACATTTTTGTCTATAGCCATCTCCATGTATTTTTACATTTAATCATTTACAACTGTCCAGAAATACATGTACTCTGAATAATGAGCCATATTGCGAAGTTTAAGTCTATTTACATGTACTGTATGTACAGTATGTTGTCATTTATTGACATCAGCAAGTCTTACCTTTTATATAGGTCAGCATTCATGTCAAAAGTTATGGAAAATCAAAGATTTTCACCAGTGGTTATAAGCTCAGTCGTCTACAACAGGGAAATGCCAGTGTACATGCACATTGCATGATGGGAAAACTCCACAGCAATTAATGTACATGCTGTACTCATGGTGTACTGTACATGTATGTACCCTATTCACATACATTGTACAAGTTTACAGGAAGTAATAGGAATTGCATGCACAGTGTGTAAAAATCCCACTTCTATATTTAGCCACTCGCATGTCATTGGCCAATAGCAATAAAATTCACAATTGTATCAGGAAGTTCAACAAACTTTGGTTCCAGGGGCCAATTTCATAGAGGTGTTTAAGCACAAAAAATTGCTTAAGCACAAAAAACTCTTGCTTATTAGTAGGGAACTTTTAGCAGTGAAATCCTCATGTGATAGAAACGGTGTATGACCAGTGTTAGAAGACTGTTTCATTACCATGACAATCTTATGAGATTTTTGCTGGTATAACCTCATTTTATCAAGCAAATTTTTTCGTGCTTAAGCAATTTGTTATGCTTAAGCAGCTCTATGAAATTGGCCCCTGGTATTGTAGACAGAATGCTATAGGCTGCACAAATTATATGTACTGCTCAGATATGGTCTAGTGGGTATGAAGCGGGACTCCCAATCAGAGGTTGGGGGTTCGAGCCCCACTTCGACCAACGTGTCTGTGTCCCTGGGCAAGGCGCTTAATCCCAGTTGCCTCGTCAACCCAAGCGATATATGGGAAGCTGTTAAGGGGAATGCCACAATCTAACTGCTGATAGGGTTGAGCGCCTGACCAGCAGCCACCTAGTTGAAGCGAAATGGTTCTGGTGATTCCCTGATGGCAGCGGTAATAATGGTAACAGCGCCTTGAGCGCCCTGCAGGGTGGATATGTGCGCTATACAAATCTAATCATTATTATTATTATTATTATTATATTGTAATCCAATATTTGATTGAATATTTCTTTAGACTATATAGCTAACTTGGTCACAATTTGTGTGTATTAAAAATGTTTTTTTTTTAATGCATACTGCAAACTGTAATAAACTAAATGTCATCCTTCTAGAAACAAATTAATTTCCCTCTGCATACACCGGTATGTGAATAGTTTTGCCAACACTTGTTGTATCCTAAAATCATGAGGCTATTTGTAAAAACCGGAGACAGTTTGATGATGTATCATACATCATCAAACTGTCTCCATACATCATTGATGTATGTGGGTGATTCCATAAATTCGGGCTCAATGGCATGCATGGGTAGATTATACTTTCATGTTGAATCGTCAAGTTACTTCAGTCTAGATGTTATTTTTTGAGTTTCGCTTGTGTCACCAACATTAATTTGTACTAAACAAAACCTTCACAATTGGTATCATGAATATGCATTGTCCTAATTCTGACTAAAAATTATCACATTTTAGGCAAAGATTTGTGACATTTGTGACATAGCAAAGGGATGGAGCTGCGTATTTCGTGGCACAAATTTGGCGCGCGCGCATTGCTGACGAGCCTGTACATTTAAAGCATACAAGGGAATCCGTTCAATTCACGTTTGTTATCATGCATCCCTGTTATTAATTTGACAAACTGTGGAGTACAAGAACATCGCCGGAAATTTCTGTAGGAAGGGACAGTCAAAGAACAAAACCCAATTTCTGGAAAGTATAAACATTGTTTCTTTAACCCTATACCTAAAGAAAAACCACTAGACCAAAAAATGAGACAATAAAAAAGTGAGATTAAACCCAAAGATAAAAACAGTTGGCTATATACGTAAAAAAAAACAAAAGTCCTACATGGATAAATTTAACCCAAAAAAATGACACACTATGGGGAACAGTTGAAAAAAAAGGACAAAACTCAATAAAACGACACCATGGACCTACATTTGTAGGACCAGACGCGAACTGTTTTTAGAGAAAGGTTTAATGAATAAAGACAAATCAAACTGGACCAAACCATGCAGTAATCAACTAAAATTATAACTAAACTAAAACTTGAAAACCAACTTTTAAAAAAAACAAGACTATAAAACCAACTAAAAAGAACCAATCTATTTGAGAACAATTACACACTGTACAACCAACACTACGAGCAACCAACAATGGAAATTGGGCACAAACCATTGTTATTAACAATGGTGTGTGCCCAATTTCCATTGTTAGTTGGCCAGTAAATAAAGAAAAAGAAAAAGGAACCAGCAAAATAAAGGAGTGCAGATTTACATTAAAGTCAGGGCAGGAGAAAAACCACACAAACCGAAGTTGTGGAGAGAGCAAAAAATATTACTGACCAATCTCACTGCTGCCGCTCAGTACACTGCTCACTGTCACATGTGAGCTTATGGTCAGCAGTAATCTGAACTTATATACATGTATACCTAACTGATGATTTTGGGGCACATGCTACTAATTAGAGATTGAAAGTAGGTTTGGCCAATCTTAAACATCCAGGGGTCCTGGGCGCTGATAATCAGCACAGCTGGTTTTAAACGGGTTGTTTAAGATTGGCCAAACCTACTTTTAATCCCATTCATCAATACCTTTTCGTGTAAATTGGTAAAATTCAGAAAGGTAACTCGTCGTTTTGCATTCACTTTCCTATGCACGGTGTCAACACGTACCGCATTCGTACAACTGCTAGCTGTGCGCCAAATCTTTTTTATAAATCCCTCTTACATATATGCATGTGAAAGGACGTAATGACAGGAATTCAACTGTAAACTACATAGCCTGTGAATTGTGACCAAATGACTTTTACATGTAATTCCGACATCAACGGCTGCTATAGGCTAAAATATGTACAGCATTCAAAATTTAAACAAAAATACGTGTCTGGATATTATAACTCATGCAAAATCATCAACAATTAAAACAGGAGGTTGAGATAGAAGGAAGATTATCACCGCTTTGAGGATCCGCCCTTAATGAGGCAGCACATCAGTGTTGCACATCAACATACCAAACTTTCAAACGGTTTGTGTTCTTTGATCATGCCATGGGAACAACTAGACTTATTTGGTCAGGTTCCCTGAGACGTATACTAAAGAGTAGGGCAAATCCAAGTTCGTAAAATGTGCTTGTCCAACATTAATATCAAACTTCAGTGAATAAACGAATTTCACATTAGCCCGGTCTGCGCACTTCCGTATTGAAACCGAGGCTCTTCGTGTTAAGTCAGCAGTACGCGTGCGCTAGCTACAAGTACCATACAACATTGTACAGTGACCGAGTGCACCGTTTTCTGCAAAGCACATAGTTGTGATTGTGAATTCACAGGCGTTAGTTCAGTTCATTCAGTCATTTGTTTGCTTTACACGAAGAGCCTCGTTAACTAATCCAGAAGTACGCAGACCGGTCTCGAATTGGTTAATTTGGGATTCGTCTACGGCTGCTAATTTTCCGTAATTTTAAAAAGGGTGATAACTCGGATGTTTTTTAGTTATTAGAAATTGTGCACACTACTTTCATATCTGAAAACTTCTCAGAAGCACACATTAACCAAAATAATTTCCACAAGGGGCCTGGTGAATATGTTAAGAGAGTGAAACATTGTGGGTGCAAATTTTTAGGCATTAAAATTATACAGATAAAAACTGCATACAGAATGGTCTTTTATCTAATAGAAAAAAAAACACAACTTATACATCAATGTCAAATGTGTGAGGATGATCAAAACAATTACAACAGCTTTGTAGACCCTTTGCAACGGTGGCCATGTTGGGGCCAGGTTTTCCTAAGTAACTGATGTGACAATAGGGAGCTTTCACAGGGTGTCAAAAGGTCACAGGTTACTATTGCTTGTCCTCTAGATCGGGAGAGAACAATAGAGCCACGTGGGGAAACGCACGTAGCAGCTTGCAGAAAAGCACGTGGCTCTATTGTTCCCTCCCGATCTGGAGGACAAGCAATAGTGACCCGTAACCTTTTGACCCGCTGTGAAAGCACCCTATAGATCCACAAAGTGCCTATGCATCACGCACAATGACAATGTGATTGCCCCTAAAATGGCCGCCTTTGAAAAGGGTCTACTGGGATGGGGAAGGTACGCTTATCACAATGTGCTTCATATTTAACCAATTTTGTTTACTTTCCGTTGAAAATTTTCTCTTCAAATCAAGGTTCACCACTTGCCAATTGTTTTGGGCATTCTGCACACTTTATGAACTTGTACCACATTTCTAACCACCTACCAATACACTGCCTTCGTGGGTAAATTCCTGAAATTGAAAGTCCACAAAATATATTTAAAAATGTTTTACCTTTTTATTATATTTTTTTTACATACATCTTAAGATTATACAAATTCAATGTTTTCACATATAGGTGTATGTGCCAGTTATGTGTGAATTGCAATGTGCACTACATGTACGTGAATCCAAACTCGCTGCCCAGCAAACACATAACATTTTAAAAACATTGTTGAAAAGTTGTAAGCAAAACATTGTGAAACTAACGTAAAATAACATTTTTAAAACGTTAAAATGTGGTCTAATTGAAAACATTTTCTCTATAACATTTTTATAATGTTGTGAAAATGTTAAAACTGTGCAGGCTGAAGACGTTAAATTGATAACATTTTTAAAACATGCTTGAAAAGTAATATATACAAAACATGTTTTTAATAGCGTAAAAGAAACGTTATCAAAATGTTTTACTTCGTGGTAACTGAAAACGTTTTGTGTATAGCATTAAAATAATGTTCTTAAAACGTTAAACTGCAGTCTACTTAAAAACAAATTCTCAATAACATTTGTATAATGTTGTGAAAATGTTAAAACTGTGCAGGCTAAAGACGTTATTTTGATAACATTCAAAACAATTCTTGAAAAGTAATATACAAAACATTTTTTAAATAGCGTAAAAGAAACGTTATCAAAATGTTTTACTTCGTGGTCACTGAAAACGTTTTGCGTATAGCATTAAAATAATGTTCTTAAAACGTTAAACTGAAGGCTAATTGAAAACATTTTCTAAATAACATTTGTATAATGTTGTGAAAATGTTAAAACTGTGCAGGCTGAAGACGTTAAATTGATAACATTTTTAAAACATGCATGAAAAGTAATATACAAAAAAAGGTTTTTAATAGCGTAAAAGAAACGTTATCAAAATGTTTTACTTCAGGCAAGTTCGATCAAGCGTCTATAGTTAACTATAGCCGACTAGAGTCCCTCGAACGACGGATAATTTCCGTTGTTCGAGGGACTCTAGTCGACTATAGTCGCTTGATCGAACTTGCTCTTCGTTGTCACTGAAAACATTTTGCGTATAGCATTAAAATAACGTTCTTAAAACGTTAAACTGTAGTCTAATTGAAAACATTTCCTCTATAACATTTTTATAATGTTGTGAAAATGTTAAAACTGTGCAGGCTAAAGACGTTATTTTGATAACTTTTTTAAATAGCGTAAAACAAAACGTTATCAACATGTTTTACCTTTTTATATTATTTTTTTACATACATCTTAAGATTATATAAAGTCAATGTTTTCACATATATGTGTATGTGCCAGTTATGTGTGAATTGCAATGTGCACTACATGTACGTGAATCCAAACTCGCTGCATGCTTACACTGTCATTATGGTAACTGGGACACCAACAAAAATGCGACGGGATGTCATGCAAACACAGTTCATGTACATTTATTTGCTAAGTCTAATCATAAAATGCTGTTAATTACACAGAAATTAATTTAAAAATTGGCGGACATCACTGGAACAGTAACTTCTTTTTGAGCAGTAACATCTTTGACCCCTTTAGGAATGACTCTTATTTAGCTTTTACTTTCAGAGAACCACTTTCCTCCTCGTACGTTAAATTTGACAATTTTTTGTTCTTTCCTAAATCTGCCTTAATGATACAAAAGTGCCATGTAATTGACAACAAAGACTTTCCTGTCTATCATGATCAGTTTTGCCTAAACTTAGTGGTATATGCTGATAGAGTCCTCTCCAGCCACAACCAGGTCACCCTGGGGTGTAATAGTTATGCAAGAACCATAACTACCGGTACATCCCTGGATTACACATCCAATATATTGGCCATCAGTACTGTACTGGAGAATATCACCATTATGAAAACATACAGCAACATAGATGTTACCAATACTGTCACAGCAGACACCTCCTGGTTGATTGTTTCCCTTTATGTGTCTGGCCATATCCACTGAGAATACCATCTTATCATCATAGCTAATGGAAAGCAACTTCCTCTCAGAGTGGTTAGTGTAAATAAGCTGCTGCTTGTAGATGGTGAGATAATCACCAATCCCTGGAGCATGTACTGTCCTGATGTGGGATCCATCTGGGTTGTGTAGG
The DNA here is from genome assembly GCA_037783545.1 of Henricia sp. BOLD:AAB3569. Lineage (NCBI taxonomy): Eukaryota > Metazoa > Echinodermata > Asteroidea > Spinulosida > Echinasteridae > Henricia > Henricia sp. BOLD:AAB3569. Next base: position 371,929 of record JBBELK010000720.1, read on the forward strand.
GATATCTCCCCACTGTTATTGTAAGCATGGTAACCAACTGCTATCAGATTGTTGCTGTCAACTGCCAGACATGTTGGTTTGGAGCCTTGTACAGGATTTGGTATTAACCGAAGAGGGGATCGTGTATGTTGGTTATTGAAGACCTTGACAGCTTCTTGGTCTAGAACAATAAGATGGTCATCTTTGTTCACTGATAGACTTGTTATGTTTGTCGTTTGTCCACTTTTAAAGTCTTTTGTAGTAAGTAAAGGTATGGCCTTATTGGGTAGTGAGCGTGTAAACATCTGCTTGCTGCGACTGTAACCAACAATGGTATTGTTGGAAAAGCAAGCAATCGCATTCCCACATGAAGTCTCTTGTCCTATTTTCAATTTCAATTCCCACTTCACAGGCCCAGTGACCAGTTTGCCAACCAGCTGCTCCCCATTATCTGTCTCTTCAAAGACGATAAGGGACAACCCCTCGGGAACTGGCATTGGCTTTTTCTTTGCCAGTTCAGTGAGATGATGTAAAATTTTCTTGTCAAGTTCCAGAATCTCAAAGCAACTTGCTTCAGTCACAAGTTGGTTTACCTCCTCAAGCTTCTGTTTCGTCTCTGTCAGCTCATTGCTGTTGGAAGCTTGGACAGCTTCAAACTTGCCGACTCTCTCCTTGTAAGTCGATTCTGCTTCCGTCAAGAGTTTCTGTTCTTCTGCTCTGATCTTGGCAACCTCCTCGTCGGCCTTTTGGGAGATTTTCTTTGTGGTGTCAGTAAATGCAGCATCGAGTTTCTTGCGCATTGCGTCAGTTTCTTGGATTGTAGTGCTGAGTGCGATCTTGCTCTTCTCAGCTGCAGCAAATGAGTCCCCTATTGTTTTCTTACATTGCTTGACAGCCTCGGACAGATCCACAAGGATGTGCATTTTATGTTGAAGGACTAAGCATGTTGTACATACCAATTGTTTGCATGTGTCGCAGTAAAACTTAATAAAGCTCTCATCTGGATGCTTGCGACATTTGGGAACCTCCCCTCGGAGTTTACTTCTGTACGTAATCTCGCCTGATTGATACTGGGCAATGGTATAGATCTTGTGAGATTTCATAAGAGTCATGCGTTCATGGGCCTTTTGACATTCCTGACAGAGGAAATGTCCACAGTCCATGCATCTTGAGATGGCCTGATTCTGTTCATCACAGCCTTGACATTTGATGACTGATGCTTCCCCCTTTAGTAACTTTTCTTGGATCGTGAGTTCGTCAATCAGTGCACTCAGTCGAAAGTCATCAGGTAAGCCATTAACCCCGGACCCGCTCAATTTTGTTTCACATCTGCAAAGAGGACAAGTCAGATTGGTGCGGTCTGGAGTTTGGTGCTGTACAAGTTCTTGAAGACACTGCAGACAATAACTATGCAAGCAGTCCAGGATTTTTGGCTGCTTAAATCGGCAGGAGCAGATGGAACATTCCAGGTGGCCTGTGCTTATTGTTTCCAGCAAGGATTCAGCTGTTACATTAGATGCCATTTTATATCTGAAAATGTTAATAAAGTCTGAATTTGGTATTATTATTGTGAGTGCTTCATAGTTTTACTTTTCAATCACCCAGTATCACTTCTTCCAAGGTACATTGGGCTTTTAAATCCTTTAATGGAATCTTTCAGTTTTGTTACAGGTTCTCTTCTCATCAAGAGCCAAATGGATTTAGTGTACACTATTTGCAAACACAAAAAGAAAATGATGAAATTGTTTTCAGACACTTTTTGAACTCTTTAGTCCAGACCACCTTGTGAATGACTACAGCTAGTGCATGGTGTGCTGTTCAAGCAAGGTGAATTTGTTCATTTTGTGCGATTATCGGTTGACAATAGGGTCATTCCGTGTCAACTCAGCCACCCATGTATATGACACCACTCGGATTTTAATACCTTAGGTTACAAAACGAAGGCATCCCAAGTTTTAGCTCGATATCTTTAACGGTTTTTAACTTATTTTTTAATAGTGATAGGGAGCTAAAATTTGGTTTGCCTGTAGACTACTGCCTAAATCCTAATTTGTGTAGGGGCGCTGACTAATTTTAAGTTTGCGGAGGTCCTTACATGTAGGTCTGAGTTTAACTACTTTTTCTGGTTGGAATATAGTTTTTATTGGTATTTAGGAGCTTTTCCAACACCAGAATGGTTTTCAGGGCTTTAGTGCCACTGGTGGTGAAATTGTGGGTGTCTGAAAACCATGTCAGATCAAAATTACCCTTTCCTACCCCCAAATTCAGACTCCCAGATGACCATGTGGGCACTTGATGACGATTATGAGACTTTTACTAGACAAACATACATATTCATTCATTAATAAAATGAAATAAAAAGTTTGATTATCAGCCTTCTTCATTATAAACCTAATTTTTCTTTTAAATGCATTCTGGGACCCTTTTTATACATGTATTTCAACAGAAATTTCGAAGTGGAGAAACTATAGCTTAAGTAGGATTAGATGACAATCGGCCTTTTGTGTGTTTCCCGTGAATAGCGTCTGTTGTATTGATGTATTTCCTTAAAAATACAGACCAGACTGAATGTTTGTTGCTATGTGGTTTACGTGGCAGGTATGAAGTACATGAACTTCTGTTACTTTTGAATTAATGCATACAACTGTTCCCCCCCCCCCCCCCCCCCCCCCCCGAACCCCCCTTACCTTTCCGGACTACCATACGTTAAAGGTGGGATTGATACTTTTTAAAGAGAGATTACATGATTAAAAAAAAAATTAAAAACAAAAAACAGCATTACATACATAATGGGGGTGGGGGGGGGGGGGGAGCCGGTGGTGGAAGAAAGAGGAAGAGGTGAGAAGGAACAGTTGTATGCATTTACCGTAGCTACTTGAACATTTATTCATAAGTAATAAAAGTTCATGTACTTCATACCTGCCACATGCACCACATAGCAACAAAAATTTAGTCAGGTCTGTATGTGGAATGAAATACATACGCTATTCACGGGAAACACGCAAAAGGCCGATTGTCACCTAATCCAACTTGACCTAGTTGCTCCACTTTGAAATATCTGTTGAATTACATGTATAACTTGAAAAGGGTCCGAGAATGCATTTTTCTCAAATTATGTTTATAATGAAGGAGGCTGATAATCAAACTTTTTATCTCATTTTATGAATGTATGGATGTGTATGTTTGTCTGGTGAAAGTCTCATCATCGTCATCAAGTGCCCACATGGTCATCTATAGGAGTCTGAATTTGGGAGTCGGAAAGGGTAATTTTGATCTGACGTGGTTTTCAGACCCCCACAATTTCCCCACCAGTGGCACTATAGCCCTGAAAACCATTCTGGTGGTGGAAAAGCTCTCAAATACGCCCCCCCCCATACACCCACCCCCCCCCCCCCCCCCCCCCCAAAAAAAACACCACATTCCAACCAAAAAAAGTAAGACCTAGGGACCTCCAGAAATTGAAAATTAGTCAGCTCCCCTACAGAAATTATAATTTTTGGGGGTCCACCTATCCCTCAAATAATATAACTTGATGATTCAGACTGCAGAATCTTGCTATCTGGGCAGTAGTCTACAAGCAAACCAAATTTTAGCTCCCTATCAATTAGAAAAGAAGTTATGGGGCTTTAAAGAATCTACAAACTGCATTTAGCAATTCACATTTGTTAAAAAGGGCCTGACACTCAAATTTCGAAAGGTTGTCCTGCAAAAACCGTTAAAGATATTGAGCTAAAACTTGGGATTCCTTCGTATGGTAACCTAAGGTATTTTTGAAAAAATGTTTCAACAAAATCTTAGAGGTGTCATGTACGAGATATCTGAATATTGGCTGTTTTGACAAAGAATGACCCAATAACAGTAACACTAAGGCCCGCTTAAAACGTCGCGCTTATGCCGTGTCGAATTATATTAAACTTGATTTTTAAAAATTTGACACGGCACAAGCACGACGTCTGAAGCCATTTGGCTCGGCAAAATGAGTTCGACACGGCAGAAGATTTTAGATCGACAGGGTCTGCCGTGCTAACTCTATTTAGTGCGGCACGGCTTCAAACGTCGTGCTTCTGCCGTGTCGAATTTAATTCCAGTTTGAAGTTGGTCCGCAATTTTGTTCACAACTAGGAATGCGCATGCTCGCAGCGAGTATGTGAGTAAAGAAATAATCAACAAACAAGTGCATCAAAATAATAAAATGGCGACGTACAATGGACAGAATGGAAAACGCACCTGTTCAACATCCATGACGTGCACAATACTCATCCGCCATGTTGGATGTATTTAAGCTCGACTGGGAGTTTGCAATTAAGTTCGACGTTTGAAGCCATACTGCCGTGCTTACAACGTACCAACGTCGTGCCAAGTTAAATTTAATTCGACACGGCATAAGCGCGACGTTTGAAGCGACCCTGTCGAGCTCAAATCTTCTGCCGCGCGAACTCATTTTGCCGAGCCAAATGGATTCAAACGTCGTGCTTGTGCCGTGTCGAATTAAAACAATCAAGTTTAATTTAATTCGACACGGCATAAGCGCGACGTTTGAAGCGGGCCTCACTTTTCCCAATTCTACCAATTTAGCATGTATTTTTCATTTAAATATATACTCTGAATAAGATAGAGTGAGCCGAATTGGGAAGATAAGTCTATATATGTTATTTATTGACATCAGCAAGTCTTACCTTTTATGTATACATGTACATGTAGGTCAGCATTCGTTTCATAAGTAGTTAAGCTCAGTTAATCTACATGTACCAGGTATTCGCCGACGTCAATTTCTGTGCGGACGCAGTCACTTCTTTGGCAATGGTTTATGCTACATGTACTTGCATGGCAACACGTTTCTCCGTTAAAATGCACAGAAGCCACAAGGGGAACATTTTACGTTGAGTTGGTTGGTTACAGCCATCACTATGAGAGTAGGTATGAGCAAACTATTGCAAGTCATTATAATAATAGAAAAATACACTGTGCGCAAACACAGTGTAAGCGTGAACCAGTAACCATAGTTACAGCTCTGCGCCCACAGTGTGACGTCATGACTCCGCCAGCGAATAGTGTCACGACACGGCTACGCCAGTACATACTATGTACATTGTACGATGACAAAAGCCCCATACATTGGTGTACAAATCATGCATTTGTTAAATCAGGTTGAACAGGAGGAAATGGCCTTGCAAGTACAGTATGGGGTGTAAAAAACCCCAAATTCTACATGTATAGGCCTTGCATTTCATGGGCCACTGCAGTAGCAATGAAATTTGCAATTGCATCAAAAAGTACAGCAGACACTGGTAATTCAGATATTGTAGACAATATGCTTATATAGGCTGCACATTCTAACTACGTATGTATACTGCAGTGCTCAGATATTCTAATCCAATATTTGATTAAATATTGACGATTTCTTTAGACTGACTTGGTCAGAATTTGTGGGTTTGATTTCCCTCTGCATATGGATAGTTTTTATTCCCCTCTGCATATGGAACATTTATATCCTAAAATCATTCTTCATAAAGCAAACTTTAAACAGTAAATATACATATATGTGCAACTATACATGTGGGTCTTTCTATTAATTAGGGGTCAATGTTGGTGGCCCTGTTACATTTTACATTTTGTTTTTGTAAATTCAGGACACATTCTTTAAATACTTTCTATCTCAAAGAGTAAGTACATAAAGTACAATTCATACTCTCTAAATGCAAAAGAGTGAAAAACTTACTCTTTAAAAGAGTGACTCCCTTATAAAACCACTCGGAAACAGTGGAAATCACTCTAAAAGGAGTGAAATTATATAAAAAGAGTGGCAATCACTCTAAAAAGAGTGGGAAAACCACTCCACAAAGGAGCCATATAAAGGACAGCTCGAAAAAGAGCTGTCCTCGCTCCTCCTTTGAGTGGTTTTTTTCCACTCTTTTTACAGAATTTCACTCTTTTTAGAGTGATTTTCACCGTTTCCGAGTGGTTTTATAAGGGAGTCACTCTTTTGAAGAGTGAGTTTTTCACTCTTTTGCATTTAGAGAGTACGAAATGGTTTAAAAGCCATTTTAATGATTTTTGTACGAAAAATAACACATATCAGGTGTAAATGGGAGACACCAAATGTCACACTTTTGGACCCCTTATTTATAGAAAGACCCATGTATGTGCAACTATACATGTATGCAAAGTTACTGTGGAAACATATGGCCAAACAATCAACAAAGAAGTTTACGCTCAAAATACATTAATTATTATTTTTGAGTAAATTTTTGATTGTAAACAGTACGTTTAATAATAATAATAACACACATTTATCAAGCGCCTTCAACCCAAATAAAGATCTCAAGGCGCTTTACAACATTTAAAATCACACAAATAAAAAGGTGGATACAAAAAAATAAATAAATAAATAAAACAAATAACTTGTTAAAACAAATAATTTTTAAGGCGCGTCTTGAAGGAGTCCAGTGATGGGGCCAATCTGACATGTTGTGGCAGAGCATTCCACTCCTTGTGGGCTGCCTCAACGAAGGACCTGTTGCCATATGTAGTCCGAGGTTGACGAGAAGGGGCTTTGAGGAGATTTAGAGATGTTGAGCGAAGTGATCTGGAGGGAGTATACGGCGTGATGAGTTCTGTTAGGTATGCTGGTGCAAGTCCATGAAGAGCCTCAAAAGTCAGTAGATTTATTTTTGAATGCAATCCTCTTACGGATGGGAAGCCAGTGGAGCTTGGTCATGATATCAGAGATGCTGTCATGCTTCTTTGCTCTTGTTACCAGTCTGGCAGCTGTGTGTTGCACTGTCTGAAGTTTCCTAATTTCTGAATCGGGCAATCCATACAGAAGGGAGTTGCACTGGTCAAGGCGTGAGCTGACATATGCATGGACTAGTTTCTCTGTTATATGTTGATTCAGGTATCTTCGAATCCGTCTAATGGCATATGTTGCATTACGACAAATAGTATTAACATGTTCCGTCAAGCGAAGTTGGTCATCAAGTACGACACCAAGGTTTCGGGCTGACTTGGCAGGCATGACGGTGCTGTCACCTATCATTATGCCAGCAATGTGTTCCGACTTGACATTCTTTGATGTTACGTGGAGTACTTCCGTTTTGCTGTCATTCAGTTGGAGTTTATTTTGCACAGTCCATGATTTTATATCTGAAAGACACTGCTCCGGTTTCGTAATGGTCTGATCTCTCTCAGATGGTTTCATTGAGACATGAAGTTGAGTGTCATCAGCATACATACATGTAACATGCATCCAACTCCAGTGGCTACAGCAATGTCTTCAATAGGTGATCAGCTATACAATGTGAAGATGACCGGTCCTGCAACTGATCCTTGTGGAACACCAAACTGAACTGTACTTCCTCAGAGACAGCAGTCTCAACTGCAACTTTCTGGCGGCGGTTGGCAAGGTATGATATAAACCATTCCAAGGCCCTATGATCCTTAATGCCATACCGGTACCTTTCCTTAAGACGAGCAATCAACAGCTGGTGATCAATCGTGTCGAATGCTGCTGAGAAATCTAACAAGACTAAGACAGCTTCATTGCCAATGTCAACAGATCATTAAGAACTCTCAGAAGTGCAATTTCTGTACTACATTCTTTCCGGTATGCAGACTGCCTGTCACATTGTAGACCATTCTCCAATAAGTAGGCATGGAGTTGATCAACAGCAGCACGTTCTACAAGTTTGGAATCAAAGCGAATATTAGAGATGGGACGGTAATTCCTTAAGTCGTCTGAGTCGAGGGAAGGCTTTTTAATTTAAAATGTTTAAAACTAGCTAAAATCACACTTATGACTCGAGCTGTGCTTTATTGTCAGGTATAAATTTGCAAAAAAATTGTCAAATTTGCAGGCTATGATGACATCATCATTGTGGGCTTGATTAAGAATGATAAGAGTGCCTACAGATCATAAACGACTTGATGATCTTGTGTTGCAGTGCGATGAAAATAATCTCCACATATGTGTCCAAATGGTCATTGTTGATTTTCGCAGGAATGGGCCACTAAGTGTTTGTTTATTTTAATAATAAACACCACCAACAGATTGTTTGCTTGCAGCTTCATGGTTTTTTGCCATTTAACAAAAAACTGAGAGTAGACCTTCTCTCTGGCTCACGTAGAAAATATGTTTCGCTTTTGATGGATTATATAGATAAAAGAAAAATGTAACATTTTGAACCCTTAATTTTAGCAGGTGACAAAAAGTGCCGCTCAATTTGTTTAGCGACTGTTTCGCTACATGTGCAATGCAGTTGGCCATCCAAATATCTGCATCGGCGTGAACGGCGGGCGCGCGTGTGGAATAATTAATGATGTTGCTGTTGTGTTCTGCAGGTCCTATGCACACGAGTCACATAACGTGCTGATGTGCCATTTGAATTTTTAAAATATTACGAAGAAAACAACTTGTTGCATCCATCAGTTGATTTATTGATTCCCATGCCTCGAGTATACATTTTTTATAAACTCTGCAAAACATTTTCAGTTAATATTACGCATTAGTATATAGCTGTGCACCAACTATGCAGCTGGGCGCTCACGTAAACATTCAGCAGGACGGTATAATGGCGGAATCTCGACGAAGTCGTTTTGTCGTCTGTCGTAGATGATGAAGTCCCTAAGAAAGTAAGAGAAGTGGCCTACACTGAAAACTGTGTGAGGTGAAATGTGCTACTAAAGTGCCAGGTGATTATGCTACCATTTTTTTTGCTGTAAATATACAACTTTTCCGCCGTAGACCAGCTTCCGAAATCGAAACTCGAAGGACCACTGTCATGACTGTGACTGTGTATCGTTACTTTTAACCAACCAGATGACAACAATCTACACATTCGCTATATAAAACAAATATTGACTGCTGTTTATTCGGGGCATGGTTAAGATTATAGGCCCGAGGTGATCTCGATCACCGAGGACTGCAGTCAATATTTGTATACTATAATTCGTAATCGGTCTTAAAGTTATATTGTCCGTGGTTCTCGGCAATTTCAAATTGTTTTTCTCTGAATGAATAGTCATCGGCAACCTTGTGAAAATGCCATTTTTATACGGCATATTTTGTTTCTTTTTTTGGTCTTGCCCAAGTCTGACTTGCCCAAGTCTGTCTTGCCCAAGTCTGACTTCCCCTGTTTGGACTGTATGCGCAGCGCACATACATATGTAGTGCCCTCTGAGACGGAAGAAACAGAAGAAAAGAGATTAGAGAGGCCCCCAGCCCAGAGGGCGCGCTGTACGCTGTGCATTACAGAACAAACACGGTAAGTCAGACCTGGGCAAGTGTACGCCTTGCCGCGAGTTGGCAGACCGCCAATAATTCGAAAAATTGACAGTAATTGTTTGATAACTAAACGTTGGTCGATTTTTGTCGTTGATGTCTCATTTGAAAGCAAATAACTTTCATATTTTTAGAAAAATGTGGAATCATTTTTCGAGGTTCCACACCCAAAATGCACGGACAATACATCTTTAATGAAATTGCATCCTGTACAGGTCTCGAAAAAAACTACTGGAGCTCTCTGGACCAATTCTACTTATTGTACTAGGCCAGCAGTTCAATGATTATTTATTGTTAACTTTTTCAGTTTCCAAACAGCAATAACATGCATTTTTAGGCTTAGGTCTAGGAAAAATATATTTGGTCTTTTAAAACTCTTGAGTCACTTGCCATATATTCTGAAGGCAAACAACAAAATTAACCATGACACTCCTCAACCATCCAATATAATTGTATGTACACCCTAGGGAGGTACATGTAGGGTTAAGGGCACAGGCTTGTCAATGCGCGCGTGAGGCCAAATTTATGCCATGAAATACGCAGCTCCATGCCTTTGCTATGATGGAGCTGCGTATTCCGTGGCACGAATTTGGTCCGCGCGCACTGCTGACAAACCTGTTCCTTAAACCAAATCGACATTGCCATGTACATGTACCGGTACATCTTATAGCAAGAATGGCTTGAATATACACAATTGCCATTTTGTTTGTATGCCCTATAAGTTTGCATAATGGCTGGCACCAAGAATTCTTCACATTCAAATGGAGGTGCAGTTTAGAAAAACGCATACTACCGGTATATACTCCTGTCGCTACATGGTGCACATCATTGCATAGCAACTGAAAGTATGGTTGCTTTATGCCTTTTTCTCCTACCGGGTATTATGAACACGGTATTGATTCTGTACTTCACACCTCTGCACCACATACCAACAATGATTTAGTCTTTTTGCTTTTACAATGCTTCATGTCATTCTCTACTAAGGTTAACACGGCTTTGACTCTATGCTTGACTAAGTACACCCGTCACATGCACCACAGTGCAACAAAGATTTAGTCTGGTCACGTGGATACTATCTGCACATGTGAAAGAAAGTAATGCTAGGAATTCAAAAGGTAATGCATACATGTACATGTATCTGTGACCAAATGAGGTATAATTTTGATAACGGATACAAAACATAATGTACTACAAGCTTAGATATACATACAGCATTAACAATTTAAACAACCTATGTCCGGATATCAGGAAACTCATACAAAATCACCAACAATTAATAAGAATGTTGGGATAGAAGGAATATTGTCCCTGTTTTTAAGGGATCCATCCTTTCCAAGGCAGCTCTAGCACTTACACTCCCATCAAAAAAGAGCCTTAAAACTTCATAAACAGTAAACAATATCATCAAAACCAAAGACCGTCTCATCTCAAAATTGTCAAAACGTACATGTGAGTAAAAAAAAAAGCAGTAAAACAGCTTATCTATCTTCTAACATGTGTACTATGAAAACTGCCCCAGGTTCTACCATATCCCAACCCCAACGTTCACAAACCCACAAATTTAAGTAGACCAATAGTGTCTAGCAGCGTATTTCCAACTGTACATAATGCAGATTTTCAAATGAGTAGACTTCTACTATTAATTTCCTGGTAGAAAACATCCCCTATTACATACTTACAAAACATTGCAATTTTTTCACCTTTGAACTACTTTCAACAAGTAAAACATTTAACCCCTACCCACCCCCGTAGCTACCATTTGTCATGATTACTTTTGCCTTATACTGGCACTTTGTGGTAGACTTCAATAGACATGCATGATCCAGTCAGCACCAGATCAGCATGGGGTGCAAAAGTGATGGCAAGAGGAACACAACATTCTGGGATTACACATCCCATGTATTGGCCATCTGGACTGTACTGGAGAATATCACTACAAGAATCATCAAATGAATAGACACCAATGTAAATGTTACCATTAGTGTCACAGCAGACACCATTTGTTTTAAAATGTGTTACCCAGAAGAACCTGCCCATATCCACCGAGAATGTCATCTTACCACCATAGCTTATGGAAAGCAAATTTTTCTGAGAGTGGCTAGTGTAAATCAGATGCTCCTTGTAGATGGTGAGATAATCACCAATTCCTGGAGCATGTACTGTCCTGATGTGGGATCCATCTGGGTTGTGTATGGATATCTCCCCACTGTTCATGTAACCTACTGCTATCAGATTGTTGCTGTCAACTGCCATGCATGTTGGTTGGGGAAGATTTGGTTTTATGCAAAGAGGGTGCCATGTATTACTAAAGGCCTTCACAGCTTGTTGGTCTTTGTTTACTGTTGCCCGTTTTACTTCGTCTGTCTTTAGTCCACTTGGAATGCGTTGGACAGTATTTGGTGTGAACTGATGGAGGAGCTGATATTGGTTGTTGAAGACTTTGACTGTTTCTCGGTCTAGAATGAAATAATTCGTCATCTCGGTTCACTGCTACACTACTTAATTTTATCCCAACTATGGGAAGGACTTCCACCTTTGGAGTTAATGAAGATTTGCCCTTGGGTAGTGAGCAAGCAAATAACTGCTTTTTGTTTTTCGAAATACAAACAATGCTGTTGTTTGAGAAGGCAGCGATCGTGTTCCCAGATGAAATGCCTTTGCCAATTTTCGTCTTTAATTCCCATATCACAGGCCTGGCAGAGGCTTGCACCAAAGATGTGACCAGTTTGCCAATCAACGGTCCCTCATCATCAGTCTCCTCAAATTCTATGAAGGATAATCTTTCAGAGACTTCCTCTGGTTGTTTCTTTGCTAGTTCAGTCAGAGTGTGGGAGACTTTGTTTTGAAGTTTCAGAATCTCATAGCAGCTTGCATGAGTCACAAGTTGGTTCACCTCCTCAAGCATCTGTGTTGACTTCGCCAGCTTGTTGCTGTTGGAAGCTTAGGCAGCTTTAAGTTTGCTTAATCTCTCCTTGTAAATCTGTTCAGTTTCCCTCAAGTGTTTTCTTTCTTCTGCTCTGATCTTGGCAACTTCCTCACCAGCCTTTTTGGAGATTTTTGTTTTAGCATCAGTAAATGAAGCATCCATTTCCTTGAGAATTGTGTCACTCTCTTGGATTGAGAAGTTCAACTGTGTCTTCCAGTTCTCAGCTGCAGCAAATGAGTCCCATATTGTTTTCTTGCATTGTTTGACCGCCTCGAGCACATCCACACGGGAGTGCATTTCATGTTGAAGGACTGAGCAAGTTGTGCATACTAATAGCTTGCATGTGTTACAAAAGAATTTAAGGCTCTCATTCAGTTGTATGTCACATTTAGGAGCATCTTTCCCAAAGTTGCTCATGTGTGTTATCTTGCGTGATTGACACTGAGCCAGGGTGTATATCTTTTGAGATTTCATCAGAGACATACATTCATGTGCCCTTTGGCATTCCTGACAGAGGAAATGTTCACAGTCCATGCATCTTGAGATGGCCTGATTCTGTTCATCACAGTTTTGACATTTGACAACTGACTCTTGCCCCTTTAGTAACTTTTCCTAAATCGTAAGTTCTTTAATCAGTGAACTCGGGCGAAAGTAATTTGGTAAGTCATTAATAACCCCGGACCCACTCAATTTTGTTAAATGTCCACAAAGAGGACAAGTCGGCTTTTCATGATCGTAAGTTTGATGCTGAACAAGTCCTTGAAGACTCTGCAGACAAATTATATGAAAACAATCCAGAATCTTAGGCTGCTTGAATCGCCAGGAGCAGATGGAACATTTCAAGGATTCAGCTGTTACATTAGATGCCATTTTATCTGAAAATTTAAAGAAAGTGTGAATATGAGATTCTTTATTTTCTGCTATTAACCTCCAATTTCTCAAAGTCCTCCCAAGTGCAATTCCAGATGCATAACATGTCATGAACATATCTGGGGCCTTTCTACAGGAGCCACCTCTAAGCCACATCACATGCACCAATGTCATATTTTCCATTGCATGGGTCTGTACTGTATAATATGGCTGAGAGTAAACTCGCACATCAAATATATATGTAAACACAAGAGAATGATGAAATGTAAAAACCCTCGTGTGACACACTGATGTGCTGTCTTAAGGCCCGGTCACACAGCGCTTTACGGCTTAATCACGGCCAAAACCCGTCCAAAAGTGGTCTCCCGTGAAGCAGACGATGTTGTTCGCGTTGATGTCGAGTTTAAGACGAGCTACAGTCGATTTATAGACGTGGCAGGACGCGGGGAGAAATCGGAACGGCGTCGGACGCGGCAAAAAGTTTTGAACTGCTCAAAATTTTAGCCCGCGGACAACCACGGGTGGCACACGTGGTAAAGACGTGCAACACACGTGAACCACACGTGATAATCCGTGTTCCGGCAGTGATTAAAACTTGGGGAGACGCAGTAAGACGCAGTAAGACGCGAAAGTTTAGCGGTCTGTCACGGGCAGAGCACGGTCATCGGACGGGTGTTACGCGTTGGTATCAAGGGAAATAGCGTGTGTTTTGCGGCTTATCACTGACAAGTGGATTTTTCCGCGTACATTTTTAACCTTACACGTGGCTGGACGTGGTTAGCTGTGCTTAGGCTGTGCTTAGGCAGTGCTTTAGCAGTAGAACAGCCGCCGACGGCCATACCCGTACAAAGCACGGCCAAGCCAAAATTGATCAAAAATTACCACTTACGACCACGTCCACCAGATTTTCATAACTTTTTGTACGTGATTTAGACGTGGAGTGCTGTGTGACCGGGCCTTTACTAACGCAAAGTGAATTTGTACTGTATCCTTTTTTTGTACAGTGACTAAATTGGCCAACGATCATCAGAAACACCTAACTTTTTACTAAGTACATTTGTACCATACTTTCTCCCAGTTTAGCCAGCCTGCAAGTCTTTTTCATTTACAGTGACCGAGACAGTGGCAGATCCAGCCTCTTTAAAATACAGGAATACCATAAATTTCAGGGGGCTATAGCCCCCGCCTTTCCTTTGTATTCCTGTATTTTAATGAGGCTGGATCCGCCACCTTTGAGATCTTGTCAAGTCATGTGAAGTCAAGGGTTTGGGTTACATGTATCATGTTGACCTGATTCAAATCCTGTACCGGTCAGTATGTGCATGGATTGAGCTCTCAGTCCCAGTTTGTTTCTGTGGGTTCTCTCTATACAGGGGTTCCCCACCTCTAAAACTGAGCATACTCGGCATTGTTTTCTCTTGACAGGTTTCTTGCCTGGGCCATTTTGAGAAATCCTTGATTTTAATATGAAAAACAATATTAATATTCAGATGCTATTTCCGAACCTCAAGAACTTAAAGTCTGCATGCTTTGCCACACCAGATGGACTTTTAAACATTTGATTTAATGTTAGTGTCCTTGACTCCAGGAAAAGATGGTATTTGGTTTTTAAGAATCCAAATACATGTACTCAGTTTTTAAGAACTACAATGTACATGCACATATATTCAATTATTGTTTTTGTCTATCAGGTAACCTTTAGTGGCCACACAGACTACATCCACTGTGTTTCACTGTACAACCAGTCTCAGCAGTTGGCCTCGTCAGCCGAAGATGGCACAGTCAGGATATGGGGTAAGTCCATTGGATATTGCTAATTGTTGTGAGTACATGTGAAATTAAATCGTGTGTTCAAGTGAAAGGGAGCATCATGCCTCCTGATTGATTTAACTGCCCAATGAGCTGAAAATAGAGAGCTGTAGATTGAGTTTCTAACTCTGGAGGATAGAATGGTGTCTTGTGCTACATATCTGTTATGGACTCCTTCCAATTTGAGAGTTTTGTCGGTTGTTGGGCAGCCCGCGGTGTGCCAAACGAATCGAGTATCCGAATATTCTATCTTCCATTGAATGTTTGAATAGCATTTTACCGAATCTTATTTTCGGCAAGACTTTTTTTCATGTGCAAACCGGCCCAGACAAAACCAAATATATCATCCAGTTTGGTGTTTTAGAATAAATATTCTGTGTGTGAATTACAGGATTTTTTTTAATTGAATAACGCAGCCGTTTTCATTGCCGAAACGGCTGCTTCCTTTGATGTCACATTTTGTGTCCAAAAAATTAACCACCAGTGTACAAGTTACAACATGGGACTTTTGGTTTGTGCATAATGGCTTTCGCCCATTCAGTTTTTCCCCATAAGTAATCCCATCTCAAACCATAGCTTCAATGTTGTAACTTGTACACTGGACTCGTGGCTGGAAGAAAATCGAGCATGCAACAAGGCAGCTGATTCGGCATCGAAGAAGGCTACTGAAAGAATCGAAAACATCCTGCATAGCACACACGTGGGAAGTACACTCTGAACAACACTGCACAAAAATTGGTCAGAAAGTTTTGAAAATGTTCACGGATCGAATATTGAATATTTAATATCGAATATTGAATACCAAAAAAAATTAAACAAATTTCGAATAGTCAAATATTTGAAAATGCACACATGCATTACTGTCAGCATATGTATGAACTATACCGTTATCATTTATTTTTAGACACAAGAACATCAGGGGAAGCAGTGCACATCATTGAACCACACAAACATGAGGTACACAAGTCAGCTCACACTTTAAATTTATTTTATTTATTTATTTATTCACCACATCCAACAGCGGAGGGACCGCCAATTACAGGAATGGGAGCAAGTGTGGTTGAGTGCCTTGCTCAAGGGCACAGGTGCCACAACCCGTCGTGGCACGGCCCGGAATCGAACCTACTTTCTAGTACTGGCACAGGAACTTAAAGAAACACACCGGCTTTGTTGGGCTATTTTGGGCTCGAAATAGACCCCCATACATTATTCTGAAGCGCCTTCGAGAGTAAATTAGATATATCCTGAAAAGACGCCGTCAGATTTGGCCGTTTTTGAGCACTTTTGAAAAATTCAAGGTCACATGACTTTTCGGAACCAAATTCTGGTTCCGAAAAGTCACGTGGTCTTGTGAGTTAGTTGTATCTCCAGCCGTATAAAAGTTTGTTACTGCACAACTGCACCAAATTCAACTCTGATTTTCCCCCAATATTTATAAGTAATTGACAAAAGAGAGACTATTTATACAGGTATGAAACAAAGTTAAACATATGAAAATTCGAACATAATTGTTTGTTCCGAGAGTCCAGAGAACGGGAGCGAGCGCGTGCTACGGCAGGCTACCGTGGAGTGTATGATATTTGCCCCGCGCAGCACGGCAAATAGCCTGAGTGCACACACATATACATGCGCTTGTTCTCCCAAACAATCGTGGACGTTTTAGGGAGGTCTAACAAAGAGAACAATATCGTCCGCGATTGGCAAGCGAACGTCCGCGATTCGCTCCTGTACAAAACCAACGAGAGTAAGGAAAAATAGACTATGTCCAAACAAAAGAGGAACAAAGGGACGTCCGCGATTGTCAGTGAGTTCACACCTGCGTGTGTTGCTTTGGTGTACGTTCGTGAAGAAAAAACATGATGCCAACTCCTCAAAAGAAAACGGAAATTCCTATTCGGTCGTCCGGGCTGTCCAGTGAAATCATGAGCAGAAAATTGGAGATATCCTGAGCAGGAGAAGAGCGAATCGTTTGTGACAAAGTCGTGAGGCTCGCTCGTAGTTGCAACGGCTGGTAAAGCGTATAACCCGTCTTTTGACCGTTTTTGTTAATTTTGCACTTCTTTGGTAAATTACGGGATATTTTGATGATCTTTTTTCACAACGACCATCAAAAAAGTATTGTCAATGCTGCTACATCACTAAATCATGTAAACAGTAGGCCGGTGTGTACCTTTAAGTTCGACGCACTAGACCGCTCGGCCATAACACCCCACAAGTCGTTTTTCAAAAGTAGATTAGAAGCAGAAATCATAGTGCTACCATGTGATTGATTACCGAGTTGTCTATAGAGAAAACAATTTTATCACATCGGTTCCATTTGAGCTCAGCGTACGCTTCACCAAGTGCCTAATGTACCACTTGTGCTTTTTTTTATGGCGGAAAGTCTGATCCTTCAATTTTGTTGAGATAGTGTATATAGGCACACGTTTTGATGATTCCTCTAACATGGTGCATCTCGTATGGCAGGCTTAAATTTTCCCTCTCTCTTTGCATAATCATCATACACTTTTAGTTTATAAATAAACTCTCTACATTCATAACATTCATAAATTTGAGTGAAATGTAGAGTTAAAATGGTATTGTTCATCATCAGATGTCATACTTTTACCCTGTGTCAATTTGTTTGACCATTGGATTATAAATATTTATGCCAAATAAGGCATTATCATGCTGGATTACTGAGCAAATTGTTACAGCACAAAACTATAGCAATATTGAAAAACTACCAGAAGCTCACTCCAAGAAAACTTGTACTTGACAGTCGTGCAGTATATGCACAAATGTTGCCTACAGCAGGAATCATTATTGCCAAAATAGACATTTTCTAACTAAGTTACAAGTATTTTAATATACTTGTAACTTAGTTAGCAAATGTTTTGAAAGTACTTGAATTACTGCATTTAAAAATGCAGTAATTCAAGTAGTTTTGAAAACGAAGTACATATTTATGATTGCCAAGTTCTAAACAGTTTTTTTTTTTACTAGGAATACCTCGGTAATTTTACTGTCCATTACAAAAATGAGTAAGACTTTCCACAGAAGTACTTAATTTCTAGAAGTTCTAGTCTGAGTACATAACCACTGTTATTGTTACACTTTTGATAGAAATATATTGTTGATTTTTGTTAAGTTTGACTTGAAGATTTCATTGGAATGAATTTGTCCGTAGAAGGTGATGAAGGTTATTGTTAATTGGCATATCAAGATTTTTGTTTTTGTAGGAGTGTGCCAGACCGCAACATGGCAAGTGGTTGGGATGTGTTGCACTAGATCCAGGAGATGAATGGCTGGTGAGAACACACAATAGACCCTTTGCACCAGCGGCCATGACAGGCGGCAGGTTTTCATATTTAAGTGATGTGACAATAGATCTACAAATGCCTACTCATGCACGACGCTTGGTGACACTGACTGCCCCTTGTCACGGCCGCTTGTGCAAAAGATCTAGATAGAATACTTAATAATGAATAGTTGATGGTGTCATATGGGGAAGAGGTGGGTGGGGCCCCCAAAGCCCCACCCTCAACAATTCTGCACCCCGGCACGCCCAATCCCACCCCCACACCCTCCAAAAAAAAGGATACAATTTAAAAAAAAGAGGAAAAGGAAACTGTGTGTGTTTATCTTTTTGCTTTTGAGTCTTTTTCATTTTTCAGTAATTACGTCTGTATGCAAAATTGTAGGAAGTTTCCCGCTTTTTTCTCTATGTATAAATATGGCTGGATATTGTTTTTACCACGTACATCCGTATAGATATAGCTATTGTAAAATTTAAATGACCCAAAATGTGACAGGTACCTGAAATGAGGTTTTTCTTCTATCATAACATCTCCTAGACTCCTACTCAGATGAAAATATATACAAAATTGTATTGTGATTCTTATGTTCAGTTTTACATCATGTTGCGTATTTGATGAATGATCACTTTTGTTTGGAAGGTCTGTGGAGGAGGTCCTTCCCTGTCCCTATGGCATATGAGGTCATTGACCCCTACTGTGACCTTTGATGCTCCAAACTGCTGCCCTCAAGTGGTGACTTTCCACGAAGATTCGGTAAGGGGCCATTCATAATGCCTTAGTGGCTATATCTAAAACGGGGCTCTATGATTGTGCGACTTCAGACAGGTTTTCTTCTGTACACTGCAAAGGAGGGATGGTCTACGAAAACATGTTTGGTTGAAGTAAATATACATGTACAGGTCCAAGTCAACACCATCACAACCCTGCAGCAACCACGAAAGCCTTTTTGGTCTCCCTAGTATAGTGTCTGAAAACGTCCACTAACCCAGCTCCACTATGAACAAATTCTTGCAGATAATATCAGGCGGCAGCACTCCATTTGTATACCATTGGAACATCAACGGTGTGGCCAAAACCAAGGTGCCTTGTACAGCAACTAGTGTCTTCAGTCTTGCTATTAATACAGAGAGTGAGAGTAATAAGGTGAGGGTCCAAGTCAGTTGATGATGGCCAACATAACTATCGTTAGCTTTTTGCTGAGAAAATGTGAGATGTGACAGTTTTGATAGTTTCATTTCATATGGGTCTTTCCACAGTAATAGGGTACATTTGAAAAATAAGTCAATAATTCCTTTCAGATGTCTTTAGTTTATCTCAGAATTAAAGAAATGTCCTTGTTTTGTTCTCAGGAGAACAAAACCATACATTTTTGAAAAGGTTGTGTACAAATGTTCCTATTACGTATGTAACGTGGACAGACAATTTTGTGACATTTTTTTCCGTCCTTGTTACATGCGTAATACAAAAATTTGTGCACGGGGTTTTCACAAATGTATGTTGTAGGACTATTTTTCTTACTCCTTGGTGAAAAAGTTATTTGCTCAGTTTAGCTTGATAATTTAAAAATAAAATTAAGACATTTGAAGTGAACTGGGACCTAAAGATCTTGAATGTTACATAAATGTACCCCATTATTGTGGACAGACCCATTTACATGTACGTTTGATGACTAGCTGAACGTTCCATGTTAACATTTCTATTTTTGAGATGAATTTGCCCCCTAAAATTGTAGATAAGAAAATGTAGTACCTGGTTTGGAAACAAATATGCATATCACTTAATCTGATTAAAATAGTGACATAGCACATGAATTAGTAGTTTGAAAGCATCAGGCAGTTTTATCAAAAGTCTATACTGAATAAAATGTTTGGTGTTGGAGTGTTACGAGGAACATTGTACATGCTCAGCAGGTACAAGCACTTTGATGATCAAGTACAAAATCATACAGTGAAGACCCAAGTACTTTTTTATACCTTGACTTTGAAAATGAGTACATGTACTATGTATGACATTTGAATACAAGTACAGAAACATTGATCAAAAGCATGTCATTATTGTCGTTCTCCACAGGTGTTGTGTGTTTCAGGAAACAGCGCCCTCATTGACGTCTACACTAACTTTGGCTACAGGGCGTTTTCTCTAGATTTCTGCTGATCGACTGATAAAAGACATCATTTGTCGGCAGTGTGACAAATGCCCAATTCCAGCTTGGGATGCAGCTGCTTTTGTGAGACTTAATTTCTGCAATTTTGGATTCTTTAACTTGATTGACTGGGGTGTCAATCATGTGGAACCACTTTGGGCACTTGACACATGTAAATTAGCTGCACGCACCAAACTGAAGCAAGACCAGCCTAAGTTTTTTGAACAAAATTTGGTCCTCAAATATCGGAAGCATCACAAAATTTGAACAAATTACACTAATTCTATTGTACTTCGGATTTATTTTCATATCATACATTAGTTTCTCGCAAATCCTGGGGTGGCTTGTCCCCTAAAATGCCCAGTCTCATGCAGAATGCACCTTTACTGGTGCATTGTATGATTTGCACAGACCTGAAATCTTACTGAACAAGAAGTCTATGTTGCGATCCCCGTTGCGAAATGAATCGAACCGGCCATTCAACACGGTACCGGCTAGCTCGGTGGTCGAGTGGTTAAGACGTATACCTTGTTTGCAGGAGGTCGTGGGTTTGAGTCTCACCCGAGCACGCTATGAAGTTTTTCATAGCGTCTCGGGAAAGCACTGAGTATACAGTGTTAATATTTACGTCGGGTAAGGGCAAAACAAACCCTAATTAAGAGGTCTATGTGATACCAGTAGTGTATTAGAAATGATCAATACAATACAAAAAGCGAGTGTACATGCAAACGTTTATTAGGTGATCGGGCCAACAGCCCGATCACCTATTACTCTCGTACGATTTCTTTTTTAGGTGATCGGGCCAACAGCCCGATCACCTATTACTCTCGTACGATTTCTTTTTAGGTGATCGGGCTCAACCCGATCACCTATTGATATCGTACGATTTCTTTGTCTTTTTTTTTTTTTTTTTTTTTTCTTCTTTTTCCACTCAAACGTTTCCAGAGCTTTTCTTCGAAACGGTTCAAGCTATCAACTTGAAACTTGGTAGGAACATCAACCCCAATGTGAAGGTGTGCATACAAGTGTGACGTCACCGTGACGTCATCGGGTATCAAATTACAACAAAAAAATGACCAAAATATGCATGTTTTAAAATGCTTCCGTCTGGAAAACCACGTGACTCATGATCTTCGTATTTGGCAGGCTTATATATCAGATCATGGCCAACAATTTTCTTCGTGTGGGCATTTTCATCTGACCCTTCCTTCTGGGGTCAATTTGAGGTCAAAGTTCAACGAAAACGAAAATCTCAATTTTTGCACTTATTGAGCAACAATGCCCATCAAACCAAGCTGAATCTTTAACAAACTAAGTACAGGCATAGGTCCTATGGCAGACTTTCACCAGCGTGTATAATATTATAATGGCATCAAGCGTGACGTCATCGTGACGTCATCAAGTATCAAATTACACCCCCAAAAAAACCAAAATATGCATATTTTAAAATGCTTCCGTCTTGAAAACCACGTGACCCAGGATCTTCGTATTTGGCAGGTTTATAGATGACATTCTGTGCTACAATTTTCTTTGTGTGGGCATTTTCATATGACCCTTCCTTCTGGGGTCAATTGGAGGTCAAAGTTCAACGAAAACGGAAATCTCAGTTTTTACACTTACCAGTAACAATGCCCATCAAACCAAGCTGAATCGTTAGTAAATTAGATACAGACATAGGCCCTATGACAGACTTTCACCAGCATGTACAGTATCATGATGGCATCAAGTGTGACGTAATCATGACGTCATCAGGTGTCAAATTACAAAAATTCAAAGGTTATTATTTTCAAAATTCATATCTCAAGTACCGTAATAGATACTTGAACAATTCTTTCACAACATGATAAGTCTAAATGAACTGAACAAATCATACGATGTCATGACCCCTGTGTGACGCCTACTTCCGGTCCAAACCGGAAGTTGTTTGAAAATGTGCATTTTTTAAAGCGTTTTGAATGCAAATAGATTCAAAGTGGTAGTGAATTTGACCATATTTCTACGGAACGAAATGTTTCCACACATGTGGACTTTTTGACTATACCATTGGTGGCGTCATCACATGGACGGTAGTTACGTAATGTGGTGTCAAAATACGCAAATTTGGAGCTGAATTGTTTAAAAATGCTGTATCTTGAGAACTACAGCAGATATTTGCATGATTCTTTCGCCACATTTAAGAACTTGACGTTTATCAAATTGTTGAACAATTTGTGCACAACATTGTGACGTCATGATATCGTCACAGGTGTCAAATTACAAAAATGAAATGGTTATTATTTCAAAAATTCATATCTCAAGAATCGTAATAGATACTTGAACAATTCTTTCACAGCATGATAGGTCGCAATGAACTGAACAAATCATACAATGGCATGACCCCTGTGTGACCCAAACCTCCGGTCCAAACCGGAAGAGGTTCGAAAATGTACACTTTTTTAGCACTTTGAATGCAAATAGAGCCAAAGTGGTAGGGAATTTGACCATAGTTCTACGGAACGAAATGTTCCCTCACATGTGGACTTTATGACTACATATATACCACTGATGACGTCATCACGTGCACGGTGGTTACGTAATGTGGAGAAATTATTTGTTGGGTCCCTTGATAATTAAGCTAACTCAGTCGTTTGAGGGCGCTATGCCAAGCCTCCACTAATCTGACGATTTGCGCCCATATATAGTGCTCGACTTCGAATAATATAGAACTTGTATCTAGGCGCCTGTCTCGGGTCAGAGGTCATTTATGTATCTTTTAAAGGTGGATGTCTGGGATACACGGCCAATGATATACACGTACGTGCGCGAGTAGTGAATAAGTCAGACAGACGAGACATAATAAGCAGGGCTTGATTTACAACCGAGAAAATTGGACTTTTGAAGATGTAAAACTGCTAGTTTCCGTGGCATCATCGCCAGGAAAGTTGAATAAACACTAGATAGCACAAGGACATTTACTTTTGGTGACTTAGCTGTTGTATCTTGGGTGTAATTATGTACGGCTAGCCTTAGTCGGCGGACCAGAGTAAATATGTCTTCTCCCCGAAAACTGTGAATGTGACATGCTGGAAATCGTTGCTGTGTTGGAAATAAAATAAACATGGTGGACCGCAACTCAAGTTGACTGGAGCGTCAGTTTATTCTAGATGCAATTGAACCCCAACTCCCCACACGGCGATATACTACAGTAATATGATCTCAAATGACAAAATCTTCAGAACTGTAATAGATATTGTAAAGATTTTTTCACCACATATAGGCCTAGGCCTACATGTCAAAACTTGTTCTTCAGTAGATACTTTAACAATCTGTGCACACAATAGTAACGTTATGATGAGATTGACAATGATGACGTCATCAGTTTTTCAGTTCAATTGTACGAGACTGAAGCCCTCTGCACACACAGCGCACAGCCCGAACCAAAATCTTACTATTTTTCATCTCAAAAAATCATCCACTTTTACCTGTCCAAATCTAACGAGCAACAGTTCATTAGAAAGCTTAGAGTTTCAGTCATTCACTAAGTAACGTACATAAAACAGCCGTCGGAGGTATGACCGACAGCCCAGGCTTTTATGAATGAACTACTCTCGCCCCGACCAGCTTTTCCCGAAGCGTTGCGATCGCGAGTATTCGGCCCATAAAAATTGCCGCTCGGCTGGGCGCGCATGCACTTCGGGTGCTTTCCGCGGATCCGAATACTTGTGACGTACATGAAAATGGTTTCCCTGAATAGCTGAAGGGGTACTGTACTCGTCATTGCGTCCTCGTTATCGGTAGGTGGTCTACAACCGAAGTTACGAAAAGGGGAAAAGTAAACTCAATTTCTTGAGGTGAAATCTTCATTTTGAAAGGTAGGAGGTTTCACTGAATGAATTTTACATGTCTTAACAATTATTTGTGCGAGTTTGGAATGTTAAATGTGTTTATTTTTTTACGGAGAGCGTATTTTCTATACCCTTTCAAAAGCTCTTTTGATAGAAACGAACGCCTACATGTGCGTGTGTGTGTTGGCCTATTGAATGGGGCACTCGCCCGTGAAAGCACGGCGTGATGCATGGCGTGACCCCGGTCGTTGGAATCTGGTTGTGTCAACCACTAAGTCTTAAAATCATGCTGTTTTGGTAATTTTATAACAAAATACACATCTCACATATATGCAGGATATATTTCTAGGGACGTCAGAATTACAATTAGCCGATTTTTTTAGGCCTCCTGTCCGTTCAATTTTGAAAGGAAGGTATAACCCTCCCCATATTTAAAAAAAATGGTACAATCGTAGTTCGTACATAGGATACACAATGCCTTTTTTTGGGCGATACCATTATTACTAGAGGTATTTTTTCGCATTCCTGGAGGGGCAGATCTAAGTAATCAAAATTCAAATTGAATTTGTTTTTTTGGTTGTCGAATTGATGTTTTATTTTGTTCACTATATCAGCTGTAAATACAATTAAAACAATAAATACAAACCAAACTTTAAGTATTAAAGAGAATAGGCCTACAACTTACAAGTTTTTAAAAGTCATACTCATAGCCGCCCTAATTGTTTCAGTCAGGTAATTAAAAAAAGAAAAGGGAAAAAAAAGGAGAAAGTTAACTAAATCTTAAGTGAGGGCATGGTATAATAAACTATCCTGTTGTCTCTACTTAATAAACTATCCTGTTGTCTCTACTTCCAGTATCAAGATTAAAGACTATGGCCGAGCCAGAAGAAAACCAGGAAAACCCTCCACCTGGAGTATCACACTAGCATCCGCATCCTCCACTTCTTTAAATTGACTTTTGACCTTGAAGATGAGTAATACAATACCTCAAATAATGTTACTGGCCTTTATTTATCACTTGTTCAGCTATATCATTGCCAGTAACTGTTATTTCATCTGAAGTTTGTGGAGACGTCAAATTATATTGTTTTCTTTGGAGAAAATGTGCTTGTTTCCATGGCAACCATTCATTTTATTAAAATAATTTATACTTTTTCTGAAAGACCATACCACATTACCCTTATGCAGAAAGTTTTATGAGAATACTTCAATTATAGCAGAGGTTATACTGATTTATGTTACTAAAATCATTCAAATTATGTCGTTTTGGGGCCATTGTGGGGTATACGCAGTGAATGTATGGTCGGGCTTCATCGAATGATAGATATTTTAATACATATAACAGGATATCTCAAAAAGTACTTGTCCGATTTTCTTCATTTAAAGAGCATTGTATTTCTGTCATCAAGACCTTTCATTTGATATATAGTTTGGGTGTTTGGGGCAAGGAATAAATTTTGGCCTGAAAACCTAGTAGTACAATTTTAGCGTTGAATAGTCGGAGTCATGTCTTGAGAATTCCAATACTTTTTCAACATCAAACAACTCAAGTTTTCAAACAATCTCAAAACTGTGTCGTCATCATCATTTCAATGTTTATGTCACCCGATCACCTTGCGTTTGTAAAAAACACAAACGCGAAGCTCTAGTTTTTTTTTTTTTTTTTTCTTTTTCTTTTTCCACTCAAACGTTTCCAGAGGTTTTCTTCAAAACGGTTCAAGCTATCAACTTAAAACTTGGTAGGAACATCAACCCCAATGTGAAGATGTGCATACAAGTGTGACGTCATTGTGACGTCATTAGGTATCAAATTACAAACCAAAAATGACCAAAATATGCATGTTTTAAAATGCTTCCGTCTGGAAAACCACGTGACCCATGATCTTCGTATTTGACAGGCTTATATATCAGATCATGGCCTACAATTTTCTTCGTGTGGGCATTTTCATCTGACCCTTCCTTCTGGGGTCAATCTGAGGTCAAATTTCAACGAAAACGAAAATCTCAATTTTTGCACTTATTGAGCAACAATGCCCATCAAACCAAGCTGAATCTTTAAGAAACTAAGTACAGGCATAGGTCCTATAGCAGACTTTCACCAGCGTGTTTAATATTATGATGGCATCAAGCGTGACGTCATCGTGACGTCATCAAGTATCAAATTACACCTCCCAAAAAACCAAAATATGCATATTTTAAAATGCTTCCGTCTCGAAAACCACGTGACCCAGGATCTTCGTATTTGGCAAGTTTATAGATGACATTCTGTGCTACAACTTTCTTTGTGTGGCCATTTTCATCTGACCCTTCCTTCTGGGGTCAATTGGAGGTCAAAGTTCAACGAAAACGGAAATCTCAGTTTTTACACTTACCAGTAACAATGCCCATCAAACCAAGCTGAATCGTTAGTAAATTAGATACAGACATAGGCCCTACGGCAGACTTTCACCAGCATGTATAGTATCATGACGTCATCAGGTGTCAAATTACAAAAATTCAAAGGTTATTATTTTCAAAATTCATATCTCAAGAACCGTAATACTGTTCCACAGACGGACTACTTCTGTTATCGTAAACAGAGAGCCCCATATACTCCACACACAGCGCCCGTGGTTACTGCACATTCCTATGGGCACACACAACTTCCGGCGAGTTCGTGTCAGTGGTACACACTTCAACGCTAAAACGAATCGGGCTAAATAAGATCGGAACACTTCGGGTAAAGATTTGCGCGTTCTGATTGGCCGGTTGGCTTAGAAACGTCATCATCGGAAAAGAGTATGTTTCCAGCTAGCCTGGGGTCCATTCGCGTACAAAATCGACCGCGGGTTGCAACTTTTGCGATCAAAAACATTTTTTCTCGTCCATAAAGCGATCCATAATCAACGTGAATCACCAAGCGACAAGGTATGTATACAAAAGTAGACATTAAACAATCCTACCATACTGACAAAAAGTCCGTAAGGCCTACCATTTGTCGCAAAAATGTACTTTTAGGAGGGCATGTTGAGCAGGAATCCGAGACTTCGCTCGCGTGCAATGTCCACACCGACGTACGACCGAGTTCCACGCCGTGTGTAGGGCCGGGACGTACGGCGGTGGTGTGCCCACTGCATACGCGATGATCTCGTAATTCCCGTGAAACAAGCAATGATGCAGCGTTAGAAAACCTGCGTTTTACGTCAATCTGTGCAAAATTGTGTGCCAATTTTGTAACTGATATTGAATTTATTAACATTCAAAGACAATACGTGATATCAGATACACCAATTAAAGATATTTAGTTGTTACTTAACAAATGAAGGCAAATAATTTGTTGAGTAATATTATTCTTTGTCAATTATTTTTGCAGCTTTTCTGTGGTCCTCGTCCTGTGACATACCACCAGTGAGCCTGAAGATGAAAAAGGGTAGTACGAGTCCCTTGATGATGCAGAATCGTCATCCATAGTTGAGCCTCCTGCCCGTAGTAACATCTGTAATTACTATTATTTGTAAATATTTAAATATAACCTCTAGGCTCCACATCCGTTTGTTTTGATCAAAACATAAATTATTTATCTCTGAAGAATAATACGTCATTCTCTTCTCTGTTTTGTATTTAATGTAACTTTGTAAGCAATTTGGAAAGTTGTACAGTTTGTGTGTGGATGCGCTACCTGTCATTCTTTTTTGCTGCCCTCAATCCACACCTCTCCAAAATAGTATTGGCTTGGTAATTAACACATACAGTGATTGATTATGTCAATTAAATTATTGATGCAAGTCCCAATCTTGACTATAGACAGATTTGATTATATCAGTATCTCTTATCAATCTATTTTTCAACATTAATTGGGGAAAAATAAGGTTCCCTTAACAATCAACATTTTTGCATAAATTATGCAAATTATGGGATTTCAATATAAACTAATTATCTGTAGTTAAGCAGGTTTGATTATTACAATGTCTTGCATCATTTAATTAAAGTAAATACTTTAATTAAATGATGCAAGATGCATTGTAATAATCAAACCTGCTTAAGATAAATTTGAGAAAAATGAGTTTTCCCTTGAAAATTGACCGTTTTTGCATAAATTATTAATTTATTATGCAAATGAGGTATTTAAAATATAAATTAATTATCTGTCCTTGTACATATATTAATAACTGTTGTTTGTACCAACTTTGGGCCATCCAGGATAGAGTTGAGCAAAGATATATAACCAAAAGTATAAGCCAAGTGACCATTGTCGGTGCCAAATTAGAAATAAAGAAAAACATAGGATAACCTTTGACCTGCCGATGAATTTTTACCCTGTTTTCAATTATCCAAACCGACTGTAGCTTCGCAATGCAAAATCCGATTTGAAAAAAAATAAACAGATTTCTTCTAGTCAATAACCACTCTTTCAATTGACACTGATTTTAAATCGATGTGGGCTTTAAAATAAAAGGGTTGAAACTGCCTAAATTATAATTATAGATACTTGAACAATTCTTTCACAACATGATAAGTCTAAATGAACTGAACAAATCATACGATGTCATGACCCCTGTGTGACGCCTACTTCCGGTCCAAGCCGGAAGTTCTTCGAAAATGTGCACATTTTTAGGATTTTTAATGCAAATAGATTCAAAGTGGTAGTGAATTTGACCATATTTCTACGGAACGAAATGTTTCCACACATGTGGACCTTTTGACTATACCATTGGTGACGTCATGACATGGACGGTGGTTACGTAATGTGGTGTCAAATTACGCAAATTTGGAGCCGAGATGTTTTAAAATGCTGTATCTTGAAAACTACAACAGATATTGGTATGATTCCTTCGCCACATTTAAGAACTTGATGTTCAACATATTGTTCAACAATTTGTGCACAAAATTGTGACGTCATGATGTCGTCACAGGTGTCACATTACAAGATTTCAAAGATTATTATTTCAACAATTCATATCTCAAAACGGTGCAAGCTATCAACCCCCAGCTATGGCGGATATGCAGGGAGGAGATATTAGTTACCGGATTAGTGTATACAGCAGCCGATTTCACGAAACTTTACGCAATTGCGCAAGTCCACCTACGCCATAAGTTATTGCGCAAGTAATGGCGTAAGTGGACTTGCGCAATTGAGTAAAGTTTCGTGAAATCGGCTGCTGAACTTCCATTTTTGCCATTCCACAGGTGATAACAACGTCTGAAATTCCATTTTTGCCATTTTTGAAATTCCATTTTTGCCACTGCTGAACTTCCATTTTTGCCATTCCACAGGTGATAACAACGTCTGAAATTCATCACAAAATGTTCATTTACCCCGATCACCTGGCGTTTGTAACAACAAACGTCATACCTCTAGTTTTTTTTTTTTTTCTTTTTCCACTCAAACGTTTCCAGAGCTTTTCTTCAAAACGGTTCAAGCTATCAACTTGAAACTTTGTAGGAACATCAACCCCAATGTGAAGATGTGCATACAAGGGTGACGTCATTGTGACGTCATTAGGTATCAAATTACAACCCAAAAATGACCAAAATATGCATGTTTTAAAATGCTTCCGTCTGGAAAACCACGTGACCCATGATTTTCGTATTTGACAGGCTTATAGATAAGATCATGGCCTACGATTTTCTTCGTGTGGGCATTTTCATCTGACCCTTCCTTCTGGGGTCAATCTGAGGTCAAAGTTCAACGAAAACGAAAATCGCAATTTTTGCACTTATTGAGCAACAATGCCCATCAAACCAAGCTGAATCTTTAAGTAACTAAGTACAGGCATAGGTCCTATGGCAGACTTTCACCAGCGTGTATAATATTATGATGGCATCAAGCGTGACATCATCGTGACGTCATCAAGTATCAAATTACACCCCCCAAATAAACAAAATATGCATATTTTAAAATGCTTCCGTCTTGAAAACCACGTGACCCAGGATCTTCGTATTTGGCAGGTTTACAGATGACATTCTGTGCTACAATTTTCTTTGTGTGGGCATTTTCATCTGACCCTTCCTTCTGGGGTCAATTGGAGGTCAAAGTTCAACGAAACTGAGAATCTCAGTTTTTACACTTACCAGCAACAATGCCTATCAAACCAAGCTGAATCGTTAGTAAATTAGATACAGACATAGGCCCTACGGCAGACTTTAACCAGAATGTATAGTATCACGATGGCATCAAGTGTGACGTAATCATGACGTCATCAGGTGTCAAATTACAAAAATTCAAAGGTTATTATTTCCAAAATTCATATCTCAAGAACCGTAATAGATACTTGAACAATTCTTTCACAACATGATAAGTCTAAATGAACTGAACAAATCATACGATGTCATGACCCCTGTGTGACGCCTACTTCCGGTCCAAACCGGAAGTTGTTCGAAAATGTGCATTTTGTAAGCGTTTTGAATGCAAATAGATTCAAAGTGGTAGTGAATTTGACCATATTTCTACGGAACGAAATGTTTCCACACATGTAGACTTTTTGACTATACCATTTGTGACGTCATCACATGGACGGTGGTTACGTAATGTGGCGTCAAAATACGCAAATTTGGAGCTGAATTGTTTTAAAATGCTGTATCTTGAGAACTACAGCAGATATTTGCATGATTCTTTCGCCACATTTAAGAACTTGATGTTTATCAAATTGTTGAACAATTTGTGCACAACATTGTGACGTCATGATATCGTCACAGGTGTCAAATTACACAAATTCAAAGGTTATTATTTTTAAAATTCATATCTCAAGAACCGTAATAGATACTTGAACAATTCTTTCACAACATGATAAGTCTAAATGAACTGAACAAATCATACGATGTCATGACCCCTGTGTGACGCCTACTTCCGGTCCAAACCGGAAGAGGTTCGAAAATGTACACTTGTTTAGCACTTTGAATGCAAATAGAGCCAAAGTGGTAGGGAATTTGACCATAGTTCTACGGAACGAAATGTTTTCACACATGTGGACCTTTTGACTATACCATTGGTGACGTCATCACATGGACGGTGGTTACGTAATGTACGTCAAATTACGCAAATTTGGAGCTGAGATGTTTTAAAATGCTGTATCTTGAAAACTACAACAGATATTGGTATGATTCCTTCGCCACATTTAAGAACTTGATGTTCAACATATTGTTCAACAATTTGTGCACAAAATTGTGACGTCATGATGTCGTCACAGGTGTCACATTACAAGATTTCAAAGGTTATTATTTCAACAATTCATATCTCAAAACGGTGCAAGCTATCAACCCCCAGTTATGGCGGATATGCAGGGAGGAGATATTAGTTACCGGATTAGTGTATACAGCAGCCGATTTCACGAAACTTTACGCAATTGCGCAAGTCCACTTACGCCATAAGCTATTGCGCAAGTAATGGCGTAAGTGGACTTGCGCAATTGCGTAAAGTTTCGTGAAATCGGCTGCTGAACTTCCATTTTTGCCATTCCATAGGTGATAACAACGTCTGAAATTCATCACAAAATGTTCATTTAGCCCGATCACCTGGCGTTTGTAACAACAAACGTCATACCTCTAGTTTACTTTAATTTTATTAGTGATTCTTATTTGGATATTTCCTTTATGTTACCATAAATCGTTTAGAGGGCAACATTAAGCCTTTGCTTGTATTTTTTTTAATGACGAAATTAAATTGAGAACCTAATGTAACAATTCTTTATTTAGATTTAAAGATTTAAGAATCGTTGTTTCCAATGGCGAAAAACTACCATTTTGTTTTTAATTGGCTATTAAAAAATAGATTTTTTGCAGGGTACTTGACTGACATTTTGATGTTGTTAAAGCAAATAGTCCATTCTATAGCCGTAGTGATTGTTATTTGCCTAGGCAATAATTCTACACTACAAAGTCACTGAAATTATTCCTTGTGCTTTTGCAATTGATTGGTTTAATTCGATGGTTCAATGTTTAGAGCCAATTACCATGGAAACTCATGCCACACTTCATATTCAGCTCTTAATAACAATAAAGACACGTTTTAAATCATCAACCCCTTGAAAATCCATGAAAAGATGTATCTTTGTAAAGGGCCCAAACTCCTATTGTTAAAAAGCAATAATTGTCATGGATACTCAATGGCAAAGTTGCACACTGTGAAATAACCCTGGTAATTCATGTAAGAAATAAGGAGTACGTTCTGAATGTTATATACTTTAAAGATGATTGGTAAACTGCTACAAATAGTTTTATCCCCCTGTGTGATTGAAGATATGCATGATTAAAACCAACCTGAGCCAAAACCAGCTCCTTACTTGGTCTGACTTTTGAGAAAACAGTCAAAAAAGGGTTTGCAGTCATTTCGCCCTAAAACCATTTCGCCCTGAACCACGATCTGTGAACGAAGTAGTTTTGGGGCGAAGTGGCATTTGGGCGATGTAGTGTTTGGACGAAGTGATTTGGGGCGAAATGGCACTCGGGCGAAGTGGTTTGGGGGTGTAAAGGCAGTTGGGCGAAATGATTTTGGGGCGAATTGAATTTTCATGAGACGAAAAATAATTGTTTTACTCATTTCTCAAAGACTATAGCACTTCAGTCAAAATCATTTCAGGGGAAGTTTTTTACGGTCATCATATGTTTATATTATGTAAGTTAGGCGTAAATCCGTGAACATTTCTGATTTTCGAAATACCAATCATGTATACTGCCTTTAAATAATTTCTGAAATAAGATTTAAGCAGGTGGAGGTTGTGGAGCTAGAGCAGGAGCTGTCAGAAGTAAAGGTGGCGGACCTGGTGGTGGCGGAGGTGGAGGAGGAGAAAGCAGACGTCACAGAAATAAAAGATGTGGTGGAGAAGGGGGCAGAGGTGAAGACAGATGTGGAGGCATCGGAGCCGGAGGTGGTGGAGGAGGCGGTGGAAGTCGAAGTGGAGGCGGCTGAGGCAGAGGTGGAGGTGCTATAGATGGAGGAAGAGGTGGCTGGGGCAGAGGCAGAGGCGGCGGAAGTGAGGAGAAAAAGGAGGATATGGACGGTGTGGAGATGGGTGAAGAAGGTTGTGAAAAGGGTTGTTGAAGTATGTAAATAAGGAGGTGAAGGATGTGGATGGGGATGTGGAGGACGAGGGAAGACACAAAGGATGATGTGATGGAAGACGATTTAGTGGAGCAGAAAGGGGTAGGGTGGTGATGGGGAAAGGAATGTGAGGGTGATATTGAGAATGTGGTGAAAGAGGAGTTGTAGGATGTTAATGATCATGATGTTGTGGAGAATGTGGGGATTGAGGTAGAGGATAATGTGAAGGATGTGGGAAAAAATGGAGGGGAGTGGAGGGCAACGATGTGGTAAACGAAGATGTCGATGATACGGATGAAGATGGTGATGTTGACGTTGTTGTCTTTACTAATGATGAAATGAAAGTATGTGGTAGAAGAGGCTGGGGATGATGTGGATGACGAAGAATATGAT
This sequence comes from Henricia sp. BOLD:AAB3569, assembly GCA_037783545.1. Classification (NCBI taxonomy): domain Eukaryota; kingdom Metazoa; phylum Echinodermata; class Asteroidea; order Spinulosida; family Echinasteridae; genus Henricia; species Henricia sp. BOLD:AAB3569. Next base: position 405,465 of record JBBELK010000720.1, read on the forward strand.
GGAAGATGATTTGTGTTTATAGTGAGGATGATGTAGTGAAATAGCGATATGATGAGGTAGAGGATGGGGATGCGAAGAATGTTGGGGAGTTCATGTGGAAAGAGGATATGCAGGAGGAGGATGTGGCGGAGGTTGAAAATTATGTGGAAAATGTGTTGGAACATTTTGTATTTAGAGGTGGTTGAAGAAGAGGGGAAAGTGGGGCAGGGGAATGAAAGATGAGGATGATGATGTGCGAGGAACATGTGGGGCAGGCGGATGAGAATCTGGAGATGGTCTGTGGAGGAGGTTGCAAAGGATAATTTGGTGAAGGTAAGGAACATTCCGGGGGAGTTTGGGGGGGGGGGGGGGGGGGTGGTGGTTGCACTCTGTATGCACTCCGTATGCACTCTGTATGCCGGTATGAACCCATGTGCATTCTCACTATAAAAAAAAGGCCTCTCTTGCGGACGGACATAAAATATCCCCACTCCCTATTCCGGGTGCGCGTACTCCGCTTTTTAAGTAAATAAAAACGCCCCCTGAACCCGTAACATTTGCACGCAATTACAAACACGGTGCGGAATAACTAGTAAAAGAATATCGTCACAGCATTTCCGATTCCCAAAGTGGTGCATTAAGATAACGGATGTATATAGAGAATAGTAGAGGATATGATAGTAGAGGATATGGAGGAGAATGCAGTAAAATATAAATCGGTAGAAAGTGTGGCGATGGCGCATGTTGTGACGTCATTTGTCTTTGGTCTATTACCTGTAACTAGCTGATTTATTTGTTTGACATGCATTTCCCTTTATCCCTGGCACCATTTTGTTTTATCGAGGCCATCGCTTCTCAAGAGTGACATACAGCGCAGTTACAGCGCAGTTGCATCACGTTGCAAAATTAAAAAACTGCATTATCGCTGTTTCCATTATCGGCGACATCTCCCGCGGTACGACTTGGTATGGTTGTAGAACGACGTTTTCATTAGTATTGACATTTTCAAATAAATCTCCGCAACCAATACTAACATGAGTCGACCCATTAGCTTTTTGTAGCATGTTTAATCTAATTAATTACTGGACCAGATGTAACTGAAGTATGCGTGTATTAAATTGCACAACCATATCGGACCAGATGACACAAAAGGACTCTATGTCAAATTATATCTTTACAAAAATTAAGTGCTCAACTTTATATCTTTACAAAAATTAAGTGCTCAACTTCCTTTAACATGGTAAACAGCATGCTTGTCAGGTGACAGCAATTATACTTAAGGCCGGTAGGTGGGGCGAGGGGTCGTTAATTTATCGAAGCCAGATATAAGGCGAAGGGAGAGGACGCCCAGTCATAGTCGTGAAATTATCTCAAGCATCATGGATTTTTCGCTAGCTTATTTTCTGCTGGCTCTGATGGGCTGTGTAATGCAGATAGACGGTACAAGCGCTTTCACGGGACAGGGTAAGTTATCGGAAAACAAATCCTTTGCACCATCGACTAATGTTTGGGGCAGAATGTTGTAGTTAAAAGGCCCACTATCTGATTTGCAGTAACCGAACGTTTTACTTTATGATTTGTCCAGAAAATGGTTACAATGGTAACAAACACCACTGTTTACTTTATCCAAAGTGGTCCGCATTGGGCTTGTTTTTCAGGAGGTTTTACCGAGATGATGGTAAAATTAAAAATTCCTACATTTTTTGGACCTTTTGACACGGGATAATTTTACCGATACCGTAGGAGAGCTTGCGCAGTGTTCCTTTGCAGTATCACATTCCAGAGCGCATTTACCGACTCGATGTATACGTGTCCGCATCAATTGGACTTATCGTCTCGGGAAAGGTTCCCATGTAAGTTTTCCTGGGCAGCAGTTGGCCAGAAAAAGTAACCGCTGAACTCGGGGAAAAGTTACTGAGAGGAAAACGTCCTGGGCTGTCAGCATTGGACTTAAAATGGGAAAAGTACCCAAAAAAAAGGCATCGTCTCGGTAAGTTTTCCCAAAAAAACTCTAATGCGGACACACCTTGAAGGATGGCCAGCGCATGTAAAAGCCCAGACGGCAAGCATACGTCGCACCGACGTCGGCATAGGTCGGCGAACGTCGCCCGTCGGTGTACGACGTCGGTACGACGTCAGATATGGGCCGGCGATTTCCGTATGCTATACGTCGGCATTAGGTTAGACATTTGGTCAACATGACGTCACTTTAACGTCAATATTTGACGTAATAAGGTGTCATATACAACGTCGGTAAGACGTCATATAAAGGTTATCACATTACGTCAGTATACGGCGTCGACATACTGCGTCAAATTAACGTGGGTTTAGGCACTGTTAAACAACTGACGGAAAACTATACAAACACACGCTTCCACAGCCAATATATCGTACGCATCCCTTTATTGACGGTGACGTAACAGTGACGTATACAGAAAAAATGACGATTTTGACCTTTGGTTGACGTTTTGATGACCACTAGGATGGTTCAATCTACATTTAAACAAAATACAAATTCAATAACGGCAATTAAATCTGGACTATACTAAACTTAATTAACAAGCGGAATAAAACAAAGTAACAGATTAAAACAACGATAACATAAGATAATCTCTCAGTCTTTAGGAGTGTCGTATACGTATGTCGTCACAGCTCCATGCTTATACAAAGGAAACATCTGTAATATGTTCACAACTCACTTAAATTATCGCAAATTCAAGGCTTACCGACTTAATATTCACTTGTCTTTAAAAGAGGAATTTTATCTTAAACAGTTGTTATAACAGGGAAAACAAATTAATTATACAAATGAATGGACTCTGGATAGAAAAATATAACAATTTACTTACGACATTTGTCATGACATGACATGTTATTTCTCTTTGCTTAACGAGAAGCACTGCGAAATCTTATTTGCGCCCTGTGCGGAGACTAGGCTCAGCGACACGAGGCTATAGAGCGCGCCATGTGCGAATAGTAGTCAATCGGACACAAGATCGTAAAACATCAGCCTGCGGTTGATTTATAGCCTTCCTTTTCGTGCATTTTTGTCCGGAAAACAAGGTATGTTTAGATTTGCATTAATACCATAGGGTTTTAGGAAACTTGCGGGGTACAACTATAGAATACAGGGCCACTGGACACTCCATCCTCGCCTCAGAGCTGTGAGGCGAGGTCATGCGATGCGCCGAGGTCATGCTCACTGAACCATGCTGACCGAACGCAAGCAAAGTCACGCGAGAATTCTCGATGGTTTGCCTTAAAAAAATTCAATCCCTCTGCAAGGCGCGCCTGCCCACTAGAGTTCACGCATAGTCACGCGAGAATTACCGAGAACTCCAACGCGCCCACAAGGCACTCCATCCTCGCCGGCCCACTAGAGTTCACGCATAGTCACGCGAGAATTGCCGAGAACTCCAACGCGCCCACTAGACACTCCATCCTCGCCTGCCCACTAGAGTTCACGCATAGTCGAGTCACGCGAAAATGACTTTCTTCCTCCATACTTCCGTCAGAAAATTCATTTCTTTTCTATTTATACCTCATGTGAGACGAGAAAAGGACAAAAACAGGTCAAATGTTTCCAATGGTGAACAGTGGCTAGGTCGTTGTGTGAACCTTGCTGTTCGATTTATTTTAAACTCCGCTAATCAGCTTGATTAGGATCAAATTATATGCACAAATGTAATATCCTTCAAATGTGGTTGAAAACAATAATTATACACGTCTGGTGTAAGCCGTATTAAAGGCCTATCGATTTAGAGGCTATCAAACTAGCATCTGAACCAAGTTTGATGTATGAATTACGAGCTGTAAACAATTTAAAAAGTTCACAGTATCTAGGTCTCGACAATAAAGTGTCGAAGTTCAATAATTATCACCGTGCTAAACATCGGTCAGAATCAATCAAGCCGAAAGAGAAAATAAAACACGTGTGTCGGAACTGAAACTGAATTCGGGTCGAGTGTCGGACCAGCACTGTTTGCTGGCGCTCGGTGGCCACGAAAAACCCCCAGCCATTGGAGGAAACGTGGGTGCATCCAGGGCACTCGACAGGGGTGCACTCCCCCGGTCCGAATTCCGATTGAAGTGGGAAAATGGGGTGGGCGGGATTGTACAGCAAAGTTGACACGATTGACCGAGAGTGAGCTACTGAAGCGAACGTGGCGTTTATATAGCCAGTTGTTATGTAATTCTATTGTGTTCAGTGTGAATACACTGGCACCTGTCGTTCTAAAACGAAAAGAAATTCCACACTCCATCCTCGCCTGCCCACTAGAGTTCACGCATAGTCACGCGAGAATTGCCGAGAATTCCAAAGCGCCCACTAGACCATCCTCGCCTCAGAGCTGTGAGGCGAGGTCATGCGTCGAGGTCATGCTCACTGAACCATGCTCACTGCGCTGAACGTGTGTGTACGTACGTGTGCACTATACCTAGATTGGTTCCCTATCCTACCCCAATTTCTCGCGGGACCGAATTAATCTCGCGGGACGTACGGGTAGCTGTGATGTCAGAGGAATAATCTTTCAAAGGCAAATCCTCGACAATTCTCGCGTGACTTTGCGTGCGTACACGCATTCATGCTTCAGTGAACATGACCTCTTCGCATGACCTCGCCTCACAGATCTGAGGCGAGGATAGAGTGTCTGGTTGGCGCGGTGGAATCCTCGAGAATTCTCGCGTGACTTTGCGTGGACTAGAGACTATGCACCGAGGTGGGTACCTGTCGACCGAATTAATCTCGCGGGATGTACGGGTAGCTGTGATGTTAGAGGAATAATTTTTCAAAGGTAAATCCTCGACAATTCACGCGTGATTTTGCGTGCTCGCGGGATGTACGGGTAGCTGTGATGTCAGAGGAATAATCTTTCAAAGGCAAATCCTCGACAATTCTCGCGTGACTTTGCGTGCGTACACGCATTCATGCTTCAGTGAACATGACCTCTTCGCATGACCTCGCCTCACAGATCTGAGGCGAGGATAGAGTGTCTGGTTGGCGCGGTGGAATCCTCGAGAATTCTCGCGTGACTTTGCGTGGACTAGAGACTATGCACCGAGGTGGGTACCTGTCATCTCAGAGGAAGTTTTTAAAAAAGGAAACTCCCGCCCGAATCTCACCCGGGCTAATTTCTCGCGGGACCGAATTAATCTCGCGGGACGTACGGGTAGCTGTGATGTCAGAGGAATAATTTTTCAAAGGTAAATCCTCGACAATTCACGCGTGATTTTGCGTGCGTACACGCATGCATGCTTCAGTGAACATGACCTCTTCGCATGACCTCGCCTCACAGATCTGAGGCGAGGATAGAGTGTCTGGTTGGCGCGGTGGAATCCTCGAGAATTCTCGCGTGACTTTGCGTGGAATAGAGACTATGCACCGAGGTGGGTACCTGTCATCTCAGAGGAAGTTTTTAAAAAAGGAAACTCCCGCCCGAATCTCACCCGGGCTAATTTCTCGCGGGACCGAATTAATCTCGCGGGACGTACGGGTAGCTGTGATGTCGGAGGAATAATTTTTCAAAGGTAAATCCTCGACAGTTCACGCGTGATTTTGCGTGCGTACACGCATGCATGCTTCAGTGAACATGACCTCTTCGCATGACCTCGCCTCACAGATCTGAGGCGAGGATAGAGTGTCTGGTTGGCGCGGTGGAATCCTCGAGAATTCTCGCGTGACTTTGCGTGGAATAGAGACTATGCACCGAGGTGGGTACCTGTCATCTCAGAGGAAGTTTTAAAAAAAGGAAACTCCCGCCAGAATCTCACCCGGGCTAATTTCTCGCGGGACCGAATTAATCTCGCGGGATGTACGGGTAGCTGTGATGTCAGAGGAATAATTTTTCAAAGGCAAATCCTCGACAATTCTCGCGTGACTTTGCGTGCGTACACGCATTCATGATTCAGTGAACATGACCTCTTCGCATGACCTCGCCTCACAGATCTGAGGCGAGGATAGAGTGTCTGGTTGGCGCGGTGGAATCCTCGAGAATTCTCGCGTGACTTTGCGTGGACTAGAGACTATGCACCGAGGTGGGTACCTGTCATCTCAGAGGAAGTTTTTAAAAAAGGAAACTCCCGCCCGAATCTCACCCGGGCTAATTTCTCGCGGGACCGAATTAATCTCGCGGGACGTACGGGTAGCTGTGATGTCAGAGGAATAATTTTTCAAAGGTAAATCCTCGACAGTTCACGCGTGATTTTGCGTGCGTACACGCATGCATGCTTCAGTGAACATGACCTCTTCGCATGACCTCGCCTCACAGATCTGAGGCGAGGATAGAGTGTCTGGTTGGCGCGGTGGAATCCTCGAGAATTCTCGCGTGACTTTGCGTGGAATAGAGACTATGCACCGAGGTGGGTACCTGTCATCTCAGAGGAAGTTTTAAAAAAAGGAAACTCCCGCCCGAATCTCACCCGGGCTAATTTCTCGCGGGACCGAATTAATCTCGCGGGATGTACGGGTAGCTGTGATGTCAGAGGAATAATTTTTCAAAGGCAAATCCTCGACAATTCTCGCGTGACTTTGCGTGCGTACACGCATTCATGCTTCAGTGAACATGACCTCTTCGCATGACCTCGCCTCACAGATCTGAGGCGAGGATAGAGTGTCTGGTTGGCGCGGTGGAATCCTCGAGAATTCTCGCGTGACTTTGCGTGGACTAGAGACTATGCACCGAGGTGGGTACCTGTCATCTCAGAGGAAGTTTTTAAAAAAGGAAACTCCCGCCCGAATCTCACCCGGGCTAATTTCTCGCGGGACCGAATTAATCTCGCGGGACGTACGGGTAGCTGTGATGTCAGAGGAATAATTTTTCAAAGGTAAATCCTCGACAGTTCACGCGTGATTTTGCGTGCGTACACGCATGCATGCTTCAGTGAACATGACCTCTTCGCATGACCTCGCCTCACAGATCTGAGGCGAGGATAGAGTGTCTGGTTGGCGCGGTGGAATCCTCGAGAATTCTCGCGTGACTTTGCGTGGAATAGAGACTATGCACCGAGGTGGGTACCTGTCATCTCAGAGGAAGTTTTTAAAAAAGGAAACTCCCGCCCGAATCTCACCCGGGCTAATTTCTCGCGGGACCGAATTAATCTCGCGGGACGTACGGGTAGCTGTGATGTCAGAGGAATAGTTTTTCAAAGGTAAATCCTCGACAGTTCACGCGTGATTTTGCGTGCGTACACGCATGCATGCTTCAGTGAACATGACCTCTTCGCATGACCTCGCCTCACAGATCTGAGGCGAGGATAGAGTGTCTGGTTGGCGCGGTGGAATCCTCGAGAATTCTCGCGTGACTTTGCGTGGACTAGAGACTATGCACCGAGGTGGGTACCTGTCATCTCAGAGGAAGTTTTTAAAAAGGAAACTCCCGCCCGAATCTCACCCGGGCTAATTTCTCGCGAGACTGAATTAATCTCGCGTCATTTTTAAACGGGACGTACGAGTAGCTGTGATGTCAGAGGGATATTTTTTCAAAGGCAAATCCTCGACAATTCTCGCGTGACTTTGCATGAACCGTCAGGCCGTCACACCTCGCCTCCGCTGCTTTCAAAAAGGTGTAGCTCACGGTGGCCCTGTATTCTATAGTTACTCCATAATGACACAGGACACGATCAGCTCAAGATTGTCTGAACTTTATACAATATTTTCCCAGTTGTAATAACAGACTTTCTAGAGTACAATATCATTTAAACTTAGATGAAAACTGATTTAGAAAATCAAGATGCTTACGAATAGGGATAATAGATCCATCTTTGTCATGTTGTTTATTAGTTTATCTAAATGATTAACACTTGTGTATTTTACTGAGACAAGTTTTTTATTGTTTCACTTGTTTACAGGAATCATTACACAGTTGTTGAATGTATACCAAGTTACTCCAGTACAGCTCAATTGCTACTAGTTACGTCAATACAACACAATTTAAAGCTAAAACTGACGTCATTCCTGTGTGGTTATTGCAGCAACGTGTCTTACGTTAGGACTTACGATCTCACTTCAGAACAACATTGGCTATTCTATGTAGCTTGCAAGTGGCAAGGTGTGTTGACGTGGCGGTGACTGAAACTATAGCAATTGCAGCTGGATTATATACATGTACATGTACATAGGGCCTATACTCATTAAATATTTTTGGTGGTTTTTAAGGAATTCGCAAACGGACTAGGGCCAAAGGCCATTTGGCTAGGGTCAGGAAAGGGCTTGTCCCAAATGAATCGTATAACTTGGAGTTGCAATGAACTTGTAATCTTAAAGGTGCATTCAGCATCAATACATGACGTAAAAATATAAAGAAAGGCAATCTAACTTTACAGGCACAACAATTGACGTCATGCTTTGCGTCGCTATTCTGACGGCAATCTGACGTTAACGGCAACATGTGGGCACACGGTCGACGTGTTAAAGACGTCTTTTTTCAGTCATTTTAGACTCCTGCGTCATAAAGACTGGTCGTGACCAGATTTACCGTGTTAAAAGGCTAATTTGCTTCAGTTTTGGCAGTTTTGATTTTTGTAAATGGGTTGTTGCTTGATAATAGGCAAATTGGCAATTGTCGGGGATAAACAAACTCAAAGTGGCGAGTGATTAGTATTAAGTTTGGTATTTGGTTAGTAGGTGTGTGCCAACCATGGGTTACAGGGTGCAGGTTTTTGTGGAGCATAAATAGATGTCGCGCATAAAGATAATGTATAAGTAATGTATGTAATGAGTGAGTAGTGTATGAGTAATGTACGAGTATCGATGAATATGTATATGAGTATGTTTGAGTAATGTATGGGGCGTCAGGAAAAGACGTCTTTTGGCTTTGCATACGACCCCACAAAGACGTTAATAAGACGTCAATAAGACGTCAATAATTTACGTCTGCCGTTGAGCCAGCATTGAATTGACGTGGAAATAAGGTTGGGAATTGAGCGATATGACGTTTGTCCAACGTTAACGCCAACTTATAAACAACGTTGTGCCAACGTTATTCTGAAGTGCAACTTTACGTTTGAACAACGTCACTTTCTAACGTTGGTCCAACGTTTCTTCATCAATTACTGACGTTGATCCAACGTTGGGCTAACGTAAGTTTGCTGTCTGGGAGGTAGTTATTGTTTTAAATTTGCACACTGCAATACATCTGCTTGGTTCAGCCAACGAGTGTTTCAAATTCTAAGCTTTGAAATAACGTACAGGCCGTGTGCGAGATTTGCAATGTTCCAAAATTTTATTAAGCCACTTTAGCCGAAAAAGAACACTTAGTAGGGCCTACTCAAATGGAAGAAAAAATATGTTCCAAATGTACAATGCGATGATTCCGCCTAAGATAATATAATTATTGTTTGTAAGATGAAGATGTCTTTATAGTCCGGCAGCCGAGGGTCTTACCCTTGTTTTGCCGTCTAAAGTTGTTTTTCTCGGCCAAATATTACTGGTCAAAGGATACCTTTCGAGAATACACCTGATGATCACCTGTCACCTTTGAGCAATTTGCATAATACGCAAATTAAGTCCGCCATTACAAAATATATATTTCTCCATAACTCGATATATTTAGTGCCTGGGTATAAGAATTTATGGTCAAGGATTCAGATAAGGACGTTTCCAATGTTATGAGCTGATTATGGCAAATTATGCAAATCTGGACCGCCATTACCATTAAAATGCCTTTAAAACAACACAACACAAAAACTTACATTGAAAAGTAGAATTTGACCTAATGGCGGCCAGTAATTTGCATATTATGCAAATTATAGCTAATTCCCCTTGACGGATTTTGACGGACTCTTAATATGGTGTGAAACCTTCCAAATGTTCTGAGGTGGAAACACGGGTTAAGTTTTTATCATTCGTATCCTCAGTCACACATGGGTATAACGTCGTTTGTGTTCAAATGCTGCACCTTTCAAGGATGTCTCAAAAATGATTTCGTTTTGTGTCGTTACAGATGTCGTCAGTGTGACCTTGAGCGGCGTATCCGTAAACATTTCTCATGAAGTGTCCTGTTGTGGTCGATGTGGTGAGCCCGAGCCAAGCCGCTCTGTAAGTGGTACTCCGCCGTGCTACTGTGATGAAGACTGCCTGAAATACCGAGACTGCTGCCTCGATTTCGAAATTTACTGTACTGATCTGAAGCAGCGACTGGGGCAACATGGAAATGCTAGCCTACTGGAAATCGTTGATCGTTGCTCAGATGAATTGATGGCAACGCCGATGACGACACCGATCAGGGAAGATGATGATGATGAACCACAGCACAACGACTGTCCGGTTTGGATCGATTCTGAAAACTCTATGGGGTTCTCCGGGGAGTACGTTTGTAAGCTGGAAGCGCTGTGGGCTCCACTCATTTTGGCGCGAGAATCAAACTTAAAATTGGTACACGTGGAAACGGAAAAGAGCAAGTGTGTCCTAATTCAGGACTGCATGGAAAAAGGTCTTGAGAAAGAAATAGAGGAGTTGTGTCTTGAAGAAACTGGAGAATTCAAGACGCTAGGTGATGTAATAAGAGCGGTGCCAGTTACTGCTTCGAATGGGCTGCACTACCGCAACTTTTACTGCGCTCAATGTAATGGCTTTGGCGAGGGTGATGTGCAGTTTTGGCAAGTCAAGCTGCACTGTTCCCCAGTTGTTCTTGCTACTGGTCTGACGGATGATTCGGTTGGATGGTGCGGGATGGGGTATGTGGTACCGCCTAGGTCGTTTGGATGGAAGGTTTCACTACCACGAATTATTTCGAAGGAGGAAATCTCAAGGGCGAAAAGTCTTGACCCGCAGACTGCTTGCAACGCATACAGATTACCGGACCGTTGCTTCAAAAATCCACACTGTGGACAGAGCGACCAGGACAGGACCAGTACAGTTTGTCCTAAAGAGAATGAGGGTGACCGTTGGGATTTACTTCCTATCGGCGCTCTGTTTGATTTCACCCCAAATCGCGACTTGCGTTTCTTGTTAGATGGGCATCTTCCCGTTCTGGTGTGCGACAAAGGCAAATTCTTCGACATTACCACTGGGGCGTGCCATCGGCTGCTGTGCCCATCTGGCCAACGTCTAGACCCCAGTAGCTCGTGTGTTGCTGCTGCTACAGAAGTAGATCCATGCTTCATCTCCGATACCAGGGACCAGTCGTTGATTTTCTTAGAAGTTAAGTTTCACGCTCAGACCAACATTCGTGATATTGTTAAGAGTCTCATTTCCACATTAGCCTTGGCAAATGTAACAGTTCAGTCATCACGTATTATGGGTTGTGATATGGATGATACTCTGATGTCAAAATGCAGTGATACATTCACTGCCGTGGCAAAATATGAACTTGGTTATGCCGCAGCTGCGTTCATGTACGTTGGTTTTCTGAAAGATTTCAAAGGTAGCCAAAATGTGTTTGTAAAAAGCGTAAATAAGACTACAGTGAGGAATTTCGAAACCTTAGATATTCTGGTCGAGAAATGTGGTCGTCTTGGCCAGACGCCGGTCGGTTATTCTTCCAAGTTGGACTTTAGCAAATTCGAGATCAACGGTACCTCGTTTGTAAACGTCATGGTGGACAACGGATCGGTAACGTGTCTAGCGGAGACGATGTACCAAGAGGTTGTGTTCGAACCGCAGTCGGGAAACACTGAAGAATTCGTGTACCTCTGCACGTTGAAGCTCAACTGCACACCATTACTGGTTCTTAACTCCAGCGATTTGACGTGGGCTGACAACGGAACGAAGGCACAGGCGTCTTGGGGCAATATCTCTAGTGATGAGTTCATCAAGCTAAATGAGGATGAAGTCGTGATCTGTCGTCCCCCGGGGTGTCTCAACTGCTCCCAGCCCCACCCTCCGTTATGGGTAGTGTTTTCCGTCATTTGCACCCTCGTCTCACAAGTGTTTCTCCTCTTCTCGCTTCTGAGCTTCTGTATTTTTCCCGAGCTCTGCACCCTTCCCGGCAAGAACCTCTTTTCTTTCATCGCGGCGTTGTTTTTGACCCAGATGGTGTTTATTCTAGGCCCAGGATCACCCTTAAAGCAAATGACAGCGTCTTCGGGAGATCCGTGCATCGCTTTTGCCGTCACCCTACACTACTTCATCCTCGCAACTTTCTTCTGGAGCAATGTAGTGTCGCTGCACCTTGCTCGGACTTTCGGATTGAAGCTCAGGATGCGAGATGAGATGAGGTTCGGTCGCGCATTTTTCTGGTACTCCCTCTACGGTTGGGGCGCGCCTGCTTTGGTCTCAGCAGCCGGGTGTCTGGTCCACTTTCTCCTGACGGTGGATGGGAAAGCGGTGGTCGTTTACAGCAGCGAATACTGCATCCCTACTGGGGTTGGTCCCATATACTTCATGGCTGTGCCGATGACAGTTCTCATGTGGTTGAATGCAGTCTTTTTCATCATGACAGTGATGGGCATTCGGCGCACCAGAAAATCCACAAGCATTGTCGCCAAGGAGCAGAGGCAGCTGGAACGCATCCAGTCGGAGGTCCTTCTTTGCACTAAGGTAATGGACCTTACACACGAGAAAGCAAATTCCAATTTTAATCGTGTCCATTAAATCAGGTCCACGAAGTGCATTATAATTATTGGAACAGCGCAAGGCTGCATTTGAGTTCCAAGTCCCGTTATGAACACGATGCTTGGAACGCAATTAACCCTTTCAATACTAATGTCGAGTTTACTCGACAGCGCAACGCAGTATGCTTCCTTATCATTGTCGAGTTTACTCGACCACTGACCTCATAGGTTTCCACACATTTGCCCATAAATGTGGTATACACAATAAACAATGCGGTATGCAAAGGGTAACAGAAATACAGAACTGATTCAGGACACAGTTGCTTCCCGTGACCAAGTTAAGTGTATTTTGTACGCTGCAGCCTTTTAATGATGCAAAGACAAACTGACAGTATGCGGGTATAATTTCTGAACCGATCAAAGAACATTTTGAATGAACAGGAATTCAAACATATACTCTTTGGTTTAAACATACATTTTGTTTTTGTTTTTATTCGTGGATTTTGTGTTTTCTTTCTTTTATACTAGAACTTTGTTTATTACTTCAAAGCCCCACAGGGTATCAAATGTACTAACTGCAACAAATACACTTGTTCTGAGCGTGTTCATTCTTTGTGGAATCGTAAGTTGGAACCGCGATATCATCGTTACCTTTCATGTGATCCTCTTTGTGAAGTGAACAGACACTGCTATTATATATAAGCTGCACTTTTGCCATGTTTCAGATCTTTGTGGCCACCGGGATGACGTGGTTCCTCCTTTTCATCCTGGGTCATTTCCAAGTCAACGACTTCCCCTACCTCTTCACCGTCATGTTCTCTCTCCAAGGGCCTTTTCTCTTCTTCTCCTTCGCGTTCACCAAGAGGATCCGGTCCATGTGGCGAGCCAAGTTCTGCCGGGGCATCAAGGCGACATCAGGCCAGTTCTCGGCCCGGGACACGGTGTCCACCGTGTCTGGTGGTCAGAGAATGGGGCGTCTCCCGAGGGAATCTCCCAGGGTTGATGGCAAAGAGATGCTTCTCACAGAAGTGGCGAAAGAACCGAATTTTTACGAATTTGACGAAAATGAGGAGGAAAGGGCTGAGCCTAAACGTGTCAACTCCAAATAAAGGAACAATTCTGAGATGTGGACAATTCTGAGAATGGCACACTGACATCCCAGGATTTTAGGAAACTGCACGATTTGAAGATTACCATCTTTAAATAAAACTGCCACAAACGTAACTACTGTACATAATCTTTAAAAGTATTAGACCTATTCCTTTCGTGTTTCACGTGTTTAGAAATTAGAATGTTGAAAAGTTGGGTGTTACCCTTTTTTTCCAATTATTTTGCGTGTAACATTTGCCTAATGGCTGGTACCCCGAATTCTCCGCTTTCCAAGGGAGGTGCAGTTTACAAAGTCACATACTATGCTTTTATTGCTACGTGGTGCACGTATTGCCTGGCAATCAAGTCTGGTTGCTTTATGCCTAGCTTGTATTATACGGTGAATACGGTATTGGTTCTGTATTTCATACCTGCCGCGTGCACCACATAGCAACAAAACAAGTCTGGTCAATTAGATATAAGTGTGCATGTGAAAGAAAGTAAGTACACCAGACTCTAATCTCTAACGACTGACCATCAATCGAGTAAATGTAGTTTTGATGCGAGTTCTTTTAATTCTTACTTAAAGACTAGTGTGGTCTTTGTAAAATGTTTTGGCGAACCTGTGTATTGAGTAGGATATTACAGGATTTACTCAAACTTGTTCTTTTAAAAATAGGAAACTGTTATTGATTCTAATAATTATTCCTAAATAACCTTACTTGCCGTTTATAAGCAATATCCGAGGCCGTACGTGTAGTGCCAAAGCAGGGAACTTGTGGAGATCCGTACTTTTTGTATAGAAATCGCCAAACTATAATCTGTTTACGATCCACCTTTAATAAGAGTACATGTATATATATTCGGAAGGCTTCGGGTAACTTCGTGACCTTTTGACCTTGAACGCGCGATAATTAAGAGTGTCTACGGGAGAGAATGAAAATGTTGTGAACTCAACACAGAGACGGAATGATCCTGCCGTCTTTTTCATCTTTGTTCGTCTCATCGGGACGTCTGATATGCCAAATCCACCGTTTAATCAAATGGACAGACTTTAGCCCTCTGAGTGGTTAACTCCTCCCTTGATTTTGGGCCGTGCTTTGAGACTCTTGGCCGTGTAAGGAAAAACAAAAGGCCGGGGTAAGGAAAAACGTTGTTAAAATACATGTACGTCATTTGTGCCATATTCACGTGTATTATGTACCTGTGTACAATGCGCTGTGTATAACATGCTCATAGAACTTTGTTGAAACACTAAATTGTATTCGTGTAACCATGGTGTAACAAATCTCCAGTTGCACTGTAAGGAAATCTTTTTCTTTTCTTAAATAGGTTTTGTTTTTGATTGCAATTTAATTTGCTACCTTGGCACCTTGAGATGTCATCGGGCATTGGATTGGAACTTTGTGAAGAATGAATAAATTGCGATCATCCAATAGGCCTACACCAGTTTGCAGCCTCCGTCCCATTCTTCGTTGGTGGCGAATCTCCCCCCTCTGTGTAACAGCTGGGACAGACCACTACAATTCGGTATTGTACCTGTAGGTGATTGCACAACACATACAATGGAGAAATGAACTGATTGCATAATACACACAATGAGGGAATGGAATGGAATGACAAGAATGCGAGTCAGGTAGTGTAGATAACAAGGAAATACAATTAATTACTTCTACTGTAACACTTATGTAATGCTGCTGTTCCTAATTTTAAAAGTTTTCCATTCGCGTAATGTCTTGAAGTAGCTGCTGGTGGGTATCACCTTCATGCCATTTGGGAACGACTTTCACCTTCGCGGGTCTATCTCCTATTGGGAATGAGTGGACATGGGTTGGCTGCTCTCTTCCAAATGCCAAATACACCTCTTCGGGAGAATGATCTAGGGAAACAAAACAATTAACTAGTTTTAAAAAAAATATTGTCATTATTTAATATCCATATCTATATTCTTCAAAATCGATGCTTAGAATACAGACGTTAAAAAATTGTAGACGTTAAAACAAGTGTAATACAATTCTAGATCACTTGATGAATACCTGGTTGGCATTTTACGCTTGCTCATACGTTTGGGTTCACTGGCGATGTCATCCTGTTTATCCTCGAGCCTCAAATGTAGGTACAGGTTGGGACAATATGTGCTGCATCTGAAGTCTTCGCTCCTTGACAGTTTTGATCCAATCACTGTTCAGGTAAGTGAAATCTTCACTTCCTGACCCCTAATGCACCTGGTGGTTGGTGCCTTGTCCCCATCACTGTTGAACTGAAAAATGAATAACAAGTTAACGTTAATAATAAATGGAACAGAGGGTTAAGAAGTTGATCAGAATGTTTTTCTTTTTTTGAAATGACTCATCAAGCATCGGTAAGTGCAAATTTGATGGAGATACCCACATTTTTGAGTGAGAAAACAATATTTTTTTTGTGAAACACTTAGTCTCATGTTTTGTGCAAAAAGTCGTAAGACCGTACACGTTCGCCACTAATTCTTCCTTATAAAAGTAATAATGTCATGATCATAAATGTCCAAGAAAGTGTAAAAACAAATTAGGAAACACGATAAGAAAATATAAAGTTTTTCTTTGAAAACACTTAGGATTTCTGTTGTCATGCTCCATAGACTTAGTGCATGGAGTTTCAACTCGCGAACGTGCATGATAGTTTTTCCATGATCAACCACCAAATTCTCTCCGAAATTTTCGACCGTGACCGGTCGAGATGTCTTGAAATGGGATGACTGTCGCTGTGTACACATGCGCTGGTGCCTGGAGTGTGTTTTTCAGTTGTGAATTTGTGCCACTTAAAGGGCCCCTTATTTAGGATTTTTATCAATGAAATCTATGCTTTAAAACCACTCTACTCAGTTAAAGTCATAAAAATCCTATTTGGAGCTTGCTTTGGGGGTTAAAACAAAAGTTTTTAGTTTTTATGCTAATGCAAATATGCATATTCATGACCAAGGTCACTATGTCACAAGAGGCAAACACAGGAAAATCACATTACACTGTGCACAAAAGATTCCACTTTTTTCTCAATTTTCCTGAAACTTTTGTAATCCCTGGCTGTTTGAGTTTGTTTTACATGTTGCCTGCTGTAAGCCATGACAAAACTGGGGGTAGAAACTGCAGCAATTTGCCACAAGTCCAACTTGAAGTCTTATGTTTTTTCTTAACTTTTCCCTTCTGTCTTCCTTATGTGATGCACTCAAAACAGCGCCCTCTGTCTGTGATTTATTGCAGTGAAATCTTCAAAGTTGAAAAATGCCACCTTTTATTAATTTTACATCCAAACGAACAATAGTATGTCTTGCTGAACAAGTAATCCGTCATTATGAAGCAAAGCTTAGGCACAAAGTTGTTTAGCATGTCACAGGCCCTTTAAACCACGAATTAGCAAACACGGACCGCTAGCAACATAGTATACAAATATTGACTGCAATGAGGGGAATGGTTAAGATTATAGGCCCAAGGTGATCTCGAAGCCATGACTATGCCCCGAGGCGGAAGCCGAGGTTGCGCTTTATTGGGCGTTTTGGGGCTATTACAAGCGTTTGAAGTATAATGAGCACGATCTGAAAGATGTTTAAAAAGTAGAATATAATGATCCACACAAACGTGCCTTAGAAATGCTTCAATTTTGCGTAATTTCTCGAAGCAGCACGCTCCGCCATTTATGGGAGTCAAAATCTTGACTCCCATAAATGGCGGACAAATTATATTAGTCTTATTTCCAGCCTGGAGAAAGAAATTATTTTTCCTTCCTCCGTTGCGTGTGATGTGCCTGTTTTTTAAAATTCGTGTCTACAATAACCATTGGGTATAAATCATCCAAGTCCTTTCTATCGGTTTGTCCCATGACAATATTCTTACCCTGATTGACGAGGTTTTCGTTTTTTTCTTTTTTGACGCGTCTGCTGTGTTCTCTTGACGATCCATTTTTTGTCAGCCAGTCGGTGTGTGTGGGTTCATGTGTTTACATTTCACACATGTCTCGGGAGGCGGAGAATGGTATGGTACCTTGCGTTCATCTGATAGGTTTACCTGACCACTGGCTACGGCGCCAGCCTAACTCCTGTTCGTCGCTGCATTTTGCCCACTACCCGGACGATCGTATTGACGGCTTGAAATACGTATACATTTCGCGGGACATGTAGTGGGGGTCAGAGGTCAGTGTTTGTTTTTTAAAATTACCATTCACTAATTATAACACATTAAATGTGTTTTATTGCAAGAACAACTCTTAATAAGTATAAGGAACACCCTCAAACGTGAGATTTCGTGAAATCTGAAGGCAACGTGTTCCTTTAACCATGACCCGAATAAACAGCAGTCAATATTTGTTTT
Source organism: Henricia sp. BOLD:AAB3569 (assembly GCA_037783545.1). Taxonomy (NCBI): domain Eukaryota; kingdom Metazoa; phylum Echinodermata; class Asteroidea; order Spinulosida; family Echinasteridae; genus Henricia; species Henricia sp. BOLD:AAB3569. The sequence continues at coordinate 423,362 of JBBELK010000720.1, forward strand.
ATATACCGAATGTGTAGATTTTTGTCATCTGGTTGGTTAAAAGTAACGATACATCATACAGTCATGACAGTGGTCCTTCGAGTTTCGATTTCGAAAGCTGGTCTACGGCGGAAAAGTTGTATATTTACAGCAAACATTTGTAGCATAATCACCTGGCACTTTAGTAGCACTTTTTACCTGACACAGTTTTCACTGTCGGCCACTTCTCTTACTTTTTTAAGGACTTCATCATCTACGACAGACGACAAAATGACGTCGAGATTCAGCTGCATAGTTGGTGCACAGCTATAGCTATGCTAACACATGTAATGCGCGCGTCCGGAACCCGCTAAATGACTATGCCCGGGGCATGGCAAAGACTATTGACCGGTGGGCATATACGCGCCGGGTCTAGCCGATTCAATGCCCCCACTTTTAACCAATCAGATGACAGGAATCTACGCATGAGGTATATAAAGCTTACTATACTATTTTTACCTTCATTACTTACTTTATTTTTACGAGTAATTTGTTGCTCATATACACAGCTATCTTTCGCGATCCATCGATGAAAATCATGGTTGTTGCTGGCTGGCCGGCTGGCGCCGCCGCGCCATACACGAAAAGGACATTTCAGTCTGGCTCTCTGACATGACGTTAAAATGCCGTATATTTAGATTTCACAGGCCTGGATCCCAGACTTAAGGGCCAATCATCAGAGTGGTCGATTTTATAGCAGGAAATGCACAAGAAAAATAAACACATCGACGATTTAAATTTTGAAACTAGAAGAATTTATTCTACTACAGCATCATGTTAAAACATTTTAAATGTTATGAGCTACAATTCTGATGGTTGCATAATGTATACATTGACAATGTGCTTCAATTTTCATAAACCACACACCCCACAAATAATGGTATGGTCTGTCGCTAAGTAACAATCGGTTTCCTGTTTAATGGCGACGCACTTGTTGTGAATCCAGGAAAAACAAAGTAGTTCCAGCGTCAAAAACCGACAAAAACGCGAAAAGGACCCTCATAATTTCTTTTTAACATCGATTTCTACTTTCAACAATAAATAAGGACTCAACTTGTTTAGGTCTGGTTAAGTATTAAAGTCCTACACGGACGACGAAATTCCGACTGACCTAACGGTGCGGGATAACTAGTAAAAGAATATCGTCACAGCATTTCCGATTCCCAAAGTGTGAAAGGGGGGTGGTGGCGTTCTCCCATTCAGAGACACATGCGTTCTGGTTTATTTGTATCCAATTAGTACCGTTTTTGCTGGATTTATTGTACATTGGTGGTGTGGGAGAGTTTCCCCGGTTTTTGGTTGTGCGAGTAAAAGAACGTTTTTCAGTTCCTTTAGGTTTAGCAAGAGCTAGCTTTCTGGGCTTCCGTCTGCCCTTCATCAGTTGCGGGTAGATTCAAAATGAATCGGATTATCTCGCATTGGGTAAATCTTGAGAGCGATAGAAACAGCTAGGATAACGGATGTATATATGGAGGAGAATGCAGTAAAAGATAAATCGGTAGAAAGTGTGGCGATGGCGCATGTTGTGACGTCATTTGTCTTTGGTCTATTCCCTGTAACTAGCTGATTTATTTGTTTGACATGCATTTCTCTTTATCACTGGCACCATTTTGTTTTATCGAGGCCATCGCTTCTCAAGAATGACATACAGTGCAGTTGCATCACGTTGAAAAATTTAAAAACTGCATTATCGCTGTTTCCATTATCGGCGACATCTCCCGCGGTACGACTTGGTATGGTTGTAGAACGACGTTTTCATCAGTATTGACATTTCAAATAAATCTCCGCAACCAATACTAACAGAGTCGACCCATTAGCTTTTTGTAGCATGTTTAATCTTAATTACTGGACCAGGTATAACTGAAGCATGCGTGTATTAAATTGCACAACCACATCGGACCAGATGACACATAGGGACTCCATGTCAAATTATATCTTTACAAAAATAAAGTGCTCAACTTCCTTCAATATGGTAAACAGCATGCTAGTCAGGTGACAGCAAGGATACTTAAGGCCGGTAGGTGGGGCGAGGGGTCGTGAATTTATCGAAGCCAGATATAAGGCGAAGGGAGAGAACGCCCAGTCATAGTCGTAAAATTATCTCAAGCATCATGGATTTTTCGCTAGCTTATTTTCTGCTGGCTCTGATGGGCTGTGTAATGCAGATAGACGGTACAAGCGCTTTCACGGTGCAGGGTAAGTTATCGGAAAACAAATCCTTTGCACCATCGGCTAATGTTTGGGGCAGATTTTTGTAGTTAAAAGGCCCACTATCTGATTTGCAGTAACCGAAAGTTTTACTTGATGATGTCGACAAGAAAATGTCGACAACAATGGTAACAAAAACCACCGTTTACTCTATCCAAAGTGGTCCGCATTGGGCTTATTTGTCAGGAGGTTTTACCGAGACGATGGTAAAATGTAAATGACTAAATTTTTACTCCTGTCCGCATTTGAACTTTTTGACACGGGATAATTTTACCGATACCGAGCTTGCGCAGTGTTCCTTCACAGTATCACATTCCAGAGCGCGTTTACTGACTCGATGTGTACGTGTCCGCATTGGACTTATCGTCTCGGGAAAGGTTCCCATGTAAGTTTTCCTGGGCAGCAGTTGGCCAGAAAAGGTAACCGATGGACTCAGGAAAAGTTACTGAGAGAAAAACGTCCTAGGCTGTCAGCATTGGACTTAAAATGGGAAAAGTACCCATCGTCTCGGTAAGTTTTCCCCAAAAAACTCTAATGCGGACACACCTTGAAGGATGGCCAGCGCATGTAAAAGGTAGTTATTGTTTTAAATTTGCACACTGCAATACATCTGCATGGTTCAGCCAACGAGTGTTTCAAATTCTAAGCTTTGAAATAGCGTACAGGCCGTGTGCGAGATTTGCAATGTTTCAAAATTTTATTAAGCCACTTTAGCCGAAAAAGAACACTTAGTAGGGCCTACTCAAATGGAAGAAAAAACATGTTCCAAATGTCCAATGCGATGATTACGCCTAAGATAATATAATTATTTTTTGTAAGATGAAGATGTACTTATAGTCCGGCAGCCGAGGGTCTTACCCTTGTTTTGCCGTCTAAAGTTGTTTTTCTCGGCTAAATATTACTGGTCAAAAGGGTACCTTTCGAGAATACACCTGATGATCACCTGTCACCTTTGAGCAATTTGCATAATACGCAAATTAAGTCCGCCATTACAAAATATATATTTCTCCATAACTCGATATATTTAGTGCCTGGGTATAAGATTTTATGGTCAAGGATTCAGATAAGGACGTTTCCAATGTTATGAGCTGATTGGGTAATGGCAAATTATGCAAATGTAGCCCGCCATTACCAATAAATAAAATAGGGTTTTTTCATTAAAATGCCTTCAAAACAACACAACACAAAAACTTACATTGAAAAGTAGAATTTGGCCTAATGGCGGCCAGTAATTTGCATATTATGCAAATTATAGCTAATTCCCCTTGACGCATTTTGACGGACTCTTAATATGGTGTGAGACCTTCCAAATGTCCTGAGGTGGAAACACGGGTTAAGTTTTTATCATTCGTATCCTCAGTCACACATGGGTATAACGTCGTTTGTGTTCAAATGCTGCACCTTTAAAGGATGTCTCAAAAATGATTTCGTTTTGTGTCGTTACAGATGTCGTCAGTGTGACCTTGAGCGGCGTATCCGTAAACATTTCTCTTGAAGTGTCCTGTTGTGGTCGATGTGGTGAGCCCGAGCCAAGCCGCTCTGTAAGTGGTACTCCGCCGTGCTACTGTGATGAAGACTGCCTGATATACCGAGACTGCTGTCTCGATTTCGAAATTTACTGTACTGATCTGAAGCAGCGGCTGGGGCAAAGTAGACATGCTAGCCTACTGGAAACAGTTGATCATTGCTCAGATGAATTGATAGCAACGCCGTCGACAACACCGATCAGGGAAGATGATTACGATGAACCGCAGCACAACGACTGTCCGGTTTGGATCGATTCTGCAAACTCTATGGGGTTCTCCGGGGAGTACGTTTGTAAGCTGGAAGCGCTATGGGCTCCACTCATTTTGGCGCGAGAATCAAACGTAAAATTGGTACACGTGGAAACGGAAAAGAGCAAGTGTGTCCTAATTCAGGACTGCATGGAAAATGAGAGAGAAATAGAGGAGTTGTGTCTTGAAGAAACTGGAGAATTCAAGACGCTAGGTGATGTAAGAAGAGCGGTGCCAGTTACTGCTTCGAACGGGCTGCACTACCGCAACTTTTACTGCGCTCAATGTAACGGCTTTGGCGAGGGTGATGTGCAGTTTTGGCAAGTCAAGCTGGACTGTCCCCAAGTTGTTCTCGCTACTGGTCTGACGGATGATTCGGTTGGAGGGTGCTCGATGGGGTATGTGGTACCGCCCAGGTCGTTTGGATGGAAGGTTTCACTACCACGAATTATTTCGAAGGAGGAAATCTCAAGGGCGAAAAATCTTGACTTGCAGACTGCTTGCAACGCATACAGATTACCGGACCGTTGCTTCAAAAATCCACACTGTGGACAGAGCGACCAGGACAGGACCAGTATAGTTTGGCGTCCTAAAGAGAATGAGGGTAACCGGGTGAATTTCCTTCCTATCGGCGCTCTGTTTGATTTCACCCCAAATCGCGACTTGCGTTTCTTGTTAAGTGGGCATCTTCCCGTTCTGGTGTGCGACAAAGGCAAATTCTTCGACATTACCACTGGGGCGTGCCATCGGCTGCTGTGCCCATCTGGCCAACGTCTAGATCCAAGTGGCTCGTGTGTTGCTACAGAAGTAGATCCATGCTTCATCTCCGATACCAGGGACCCGTCGTTGATTTTCTTAGAAGTTGAGTTCCACGCTAAGGCTAACATTCGTGATATTGTTAAGAGTCTCATTTCCACATTAGAATTGGCAAATGTAACATTTCAATCATCACGTATTATGGGTTGTGATATGGATGATACTCTGATGTCACAATGCAGTGATACATTTACTGCCGTGGCAAAGTATGAACTTGGTTATGCCGCAGCTGCGTTCATGTACGTTCGTTTTCTGAAAGATCTCAAAAGTAGCCAAAATGTGTTTGTAAAAAGCATAAATGAGACTACAGTGAAGAATTTCGAAACCTTAGATATTCTGGTCGAGAAATGTGGTCGTCTTGGCCAGACGCCGGTCGGTTATTCTTCCAAGTTGGACTTTAGCAAATTCGAGATCAACGGTACCTCGTTTGTAAACGTCAGGGTGGACAACGAATCGGTAACGTGTCCAGCGGAGACGATGTACCAAGAGGTTGTGTTCGAACCGCAGTCGGGAAACACTGAAGAATTCGTGTACCTCTGCACGTTGAAGCTCAACTGCACACCATTACTGGTTCTTAACTCCAGCGATTTGACGTGGGCTGACAACGGAACGAAGGCACAGGCGTCTTGGGGCAATATCTCTAGTGATGAGTTCATCAAGCTAAATGAGGACGAAGTCGTGATATGTCGTCCCCCGGGGTGTCTCAACTGCTCCCAGCCCCACCCTCCGCTATGGGTAGTGTTCTCCGTCATTTGCACCCTAGTCTCACAAGTGTTTCTCCTCCTCTCGCTTCTGAGCTTCTGTATCTTTCCCGAGCTCTGCACCCTTCCCGGCAAGAACCTCTTTTCGTTCATCGCGGCGTTGTTTTTGGCCCAGATGGTGTTTATTCTTGGCCCAGGATCACCCTTAAAGCAAATGACAGCGTCTTCGGGAGATCCGTGCATCGCTTTTGCCGTCATCCTACACTACTTCATTCTCGCAACTTTCTTCTGGAGCAATGTAGTGTCGCTGCACCTTGCTCGGACTTTCGGACTGAAGCTTAGGATGCGAGATGAGATGAGGTTCGGTCGGGCGTTTCTCTGGTACTCCCTCTACGGTTGGGGCGCGCCTGCTTTGGTCTCAGCAGCCGGGTGTCTGGTCCACTTTCTCCTGACGGTGGATGGGAAAGCGGTGGTCGTTTACAGCAGCGAATACTGCATCCCTACTGGGGTTGGTCCCGTATACTTCATTGCTGTGCCGATGACAGTTCTCATGTGGTTGAATGCAGTCTTTTTCATCATGACAGTGATGGGCATTCGGCGCACCAGAAAATCCACAAGCATTGTCGCCAAGGAGCAGAGGCAGCTGGAACGCATCCAGTCGGAGGTCCTTCTTTGCACTAAGGTAATGGACCTTACACACGAGAAAGCAAATTCCAATTGTAATCGTGTCCATTAAATCAGGTCCACGAAGTGCATTATAATTATTGGAACAGTGCAAGGCTGCATTTGAGTTCCAAGTCCCGTTATGAAGACGATGCTTGGAACGCAATTAACCCTTTCAATACCAATGTCGAGTTTACTCGACAGCGCAACGCAGTGTGCTTCCTTACCATTGTCGAGTTTACTCCACCACTGACCTCATAGGTTTCCACACATTTGCCCATAATGTGGTACACAATAAACAATGCGGTATGCAAAGGGTAACATAAATACAGAACTGATTCAGGACACAGTTGCTTCCCGTGACCAAGTTAAGTGTATTTTGTACGCTGCAGCCTTTTAATGATGCAAAGACAAACTGACAGTGTGCGGGTATAATTTCTGAACCTATCAAAAACAAATTTGAATGAACGGGAATTCAAACATATACTCTTTTTGGTTTAAACATACATTTTGTTTTTGTTTTTATTTGGGGATTTTGTGTTTTCTTACTTTCATACGAGAACTTTGTTTATTACTTCAAAGCCCCACAGGGTATCAAATGTACTAACTGCTACAGGTACACTTGTTTTGAGCGTGTTCATCCTTTGTGGAATCGTAAGTTGGAACCGCGATATTATCGTTACCTTTCATGTGATCCTCTTTGTGAAGTGAACAGACACTGCTATTATATATAAGCTGCCCTTTTGCCATGTTTCAGATCTTTGTGGCCACCGGGATGACGTGGTTCCTCCTTTTCATCCTTGGTCATTTCCAAGTCAGCGACTTCCCCTACCTCTTCACCGCCATGCTCTCTCTCCAAGGGCCTTTTCTCTTCTTCTCCTTCGCGTTCACCAAGAGGATCCGGTCCATGTGGCGAGCCAAGTTCTGCCGGGGCATCAAGGCGACATCAGGCCAGTTCTCGGCCCGGGACACGGTGTCCACCGTGTCTGGTGGTCAGAGAATGGGGCGTCTCCCGAGGGAATCTCCCAGGGTTGATGGCAAAGAGATGCTTCTCACAGAAGTGGCGAAAGAACCGAATTTTGACGACAATGAGGAGGAAAGGGCTGAGCTGTAAACGTGTCAACTCCAAATAAAAGAACAATTATTCTGAGATGTGGACAAAGCCGAAAAGCACACTCTTCCCTAACATCCCAGGATTTTAGGAAACTGCAAGATTTGAAGATTACCATCTTTAAATAAAACTGCCACAAATGTAACTACTGTACATAATCTTTAAAAGTATTAGACCTATTCCTTCCGTGTTTCTCGTGTTTAGAGATTAGAATGTTGAAAAATTGGGTGTTACCATTTTGGCCAATTATTTTGCGTGTAACATTTGCTTAATAGCTGGTACCCCGAATTCTCCGCTTTGCAAGGGAGGTGCAGTTTACAAAGTCACATACTATGCTTTTATTGCTGCGTGGTGCACGTATTGCCTGGCAATCAAGTCTGGTTGCTTTATGCCCTTGTATTCTACGGTGAACACGGTATTGGTTCTGTATTTCATACGTGCCGCGTGCACCACATAGCAACAAAACAAGTCTGGTCAATTAGATATAAGTGTTCATGTGAAAGAAAGTAAGTACACCAGACTCTAATCACGTGAAACGTGCAAAAGTCTAACCCTGGTCACTCTATACTGTTACATTTCTGTTATACCCCAGTCACACTAGAGGTGGAACACTGAAAACTTTATTTCGTCAATTGACACAAAAAAATTAGTCATACTCTGGGTCTTATTTGACTAATTTCCAATTAGTCATACGTGGTTTGAATTGACTAATTTTAAATAGTCATGAAAAAGGGTCTTATTTGCCTAATTTAAAAAATGATTAGTCATGCGGGAAAATTAATTTGTCATGGGGCAAAATTAATTAGTCTTGCACACAAAATTATTAGTCCTGCAGAAAAATGATTAGTCTTGCAGGAAAATTAATTAGTCATGCAGTAAAATTAATTAGTAATGTCAGTTAGTCAGCCTGACAAACTTACTTTGTCACGGTGTGTTTCGTATAACGTACTGAAATAGGCCTACGCAGAATACGTGCAATGACTGCACGGTGTGTTGTGTTAATGCAACAAAGACATCCGCAGTTTGATGACGATAATGGGGACAACAAAAATGGAAGAGGCAACGATGTACCCAGGAAAACATCCAGTTACTATTCGTAGCTCATTTTATAAACTTACTTCTAACTGCAGCGAGAAAAGGAGTCTAACCTGGGCTGACCTAACATTACGAATACGTACTGAGTTGTCCTTATAGATCATGACTATTTGTGTCAATACACGGATGTTGAGACCCGAAGCACGGCTTCAACCATGTCTTTACTCCGACACACGACATAGTTTGAAACATGCAAACCAATTATTGCCTTAGAAATCTCAGAGTCCCGCACAATTCTTTGGTGTCACACAAAACCCGTCACACGCTTACCTTTCCAGAGTAACGTCACAGAATGTTTAGTCCAGTCAAACACGACCTCATTTTACGGTGCGGTTCGCATGTAATGGCGTCGCACAGCTGCACGAAAACAACAACTGAAGATTTATTTTCCCACGACCGATTTCATGACTAACCTTTTATTACATTATCAATGTAAAGAATAATCCCGCCAAAACTCATGACTAATTAAATTAGTCATGAGTTTCGGCTGCATTATTCTTGACATTAGTAATGCAATCAAAAGTTAGTCATGCAATTAGTCATGGGAAAATAAATCGTCAGTTGTTGTTTTACGTGACAATACAAATTAGTCAAAAGACGATCATCACATTTGTCAGTCGTTCAGATTAGTCTTCCGCTAATATTAATTTGTCCTGCAACAGTTTTAATTTGTCATGCACCAACAAAGATTTGTCATGTACCAACAAAAAGTTGTCAACTGACAAATTGTATACATGACTAATCATTTTGCCCCTGTTTGACTAATTTTCCACTGTGATTGACTAGATAATGTTTTCAGTGAATGAGCCGGAATGCCGTCGAGATGGAAATTCTTCGTATATTGCATTCTAAAAATTCTGAGTGCATTCCAAACATTTTGCTCATGCTCAAAACATTCGAGGTGCATTCGAAGAGGAGAAATATCGAACGGCATTCGAAGTGTATTCGAACTGTATCTCGACTGCATTCTAACTATTCTTACGGCATTCCAACAGAATTCGAAACATTCTGATCGCGTTCGAGGGAAAAATCGAAATGGCAAGCCATGGCAATCCTGCCAGAATGTCCCGAATGTACCTCGAATGAGCCGGAATGCACCTCGAGTGTATCTCGATTGCTGCCGGAATCTATTTCGATACTAAAATAGTCACAGATGGAATGCACTTCGAATGCCTTCTGAATATTTCTATTGCCGCTCGAATACATCTCGAATGCAGTCGGAACGTCCTGATTGGCCCTTGCATGAGTCCGGACGTAATTCAGAACACCACCGAATCGCATAAAAACGCGGCTAGCTGCCGCAAAGCAACATGGTCTGGGCTGAGACTGATGAAAATGCTAGATTTGGCAGCGTTTTATACCCTATCGGGGACCATTCCGGTGGCATTCTTGGTACACTTGGGACATTCGTGTTACATTCTAAGCACATTTCTAAGCACGGTTCGAAGCGCATTATAAGTATTCGAACGGCATTCTTACAAAGCTGTAATAATGTTGGTCAGTTTGAAATTCCCGCCCGAACGTGGCACGAATTTTGAAAATCTTTCATTCTGGCATGTTCTGCTTGATTCCTGCTAATTCCGAATAAGTGTGACGGGGGCTTTACACTGTAGACAAAGGTATGTTCTTCCGTGTGTTTATTATGACTCATAGCTTGAGTTTTCATATTGGTCATCGTTGAAGTAAAACAGTAGGCCTACATGTATGAAACTGTGACAATTTTATATTATTATAAAAGAGTGTGACCAGGGCCCTATTGCATAAAACTTTAGGAATATTCCTAAATTGGATTTAGGAACATTTATCATTCCTAAATCCAAATTGTTCCTAACTTTAGGAACATTCCTAAAGTTCTATTTCATAAAGCAATTTAGGTAAAAAATCATTCCTATCTTGGTTGAAATTGTTCCTAACTTTAGGTCTGATCATAATCAGACCTAAAGTTAGGTATTACATGACAATTTGGCGGGAAAATTAAACACTGCTTCGGTTTGCTTGCTTGTCAACTGTGTACATGTCAATTTTGCTATGTTGATGGCTCTAGGCCTACTTGACAGGGTAAATAGTTGATGGCTCTAGGCCTACTTGACAGGGTAAATAGGCGCGCTAGACGGAGAGAAAGAGTGTTCAAACTCGGTCATACAATGTGTAGTCTGTATAGTTTATGCATTGTTCCTAACTTAGAATTGTTCCTAACTTAGGATAATTAATAATGCCTAAGTTAGGAATCTTCCCAATTAATTGTTCCTAAGTGACTTAGGAACAATTAATTAGGAATGTTCCTAAATAGTTTTATGAAATAGGGCCCAGATCACACTTTTGAACAACCTATTTTTCCCATGGGTGTTGAGATTTTGATACCATCATTTGTCATATTTTTCTCATTGTCATTCTGAAATTTCGAGTTCTCAATCGGTATATTTTCAAGGACATCGTTAGCCTTGACCAAGGCGTTGGGCTTGTCTTCTAGACGGCCCGCTGAAGATAAAACAAAGCGCTTACCAGCTACGGCATCAGATCTGTTGCACGTATTGCTGGCTCACAGCGCGCCGCGCTACGACTATATGCACACACGCACGTACATGTGTCGGCACGGTCCGTAACCCAACGCCTTGATGATGGTTCTGCATTCGGCCAGCGAAACTCATTACAGTATAAATAGGGAAACCACCCCAGCGTGAGCTGAAGTTTCATTGGTCGACGCACGACAGGTTATGTTTTAAAAACGCTATGATCTGCGATCCGCAGTTTGTTCATCCGAGGCAGTATTAACAGCTGGCTGAGGCTATAAGCCAGGCACTCTGTGCTTTCCCATCACATCCCGTGTACGAACCCGTCATGGTTATGGAAGGAATGTACCCAATTGATGTACATCGTGTACGTGCAGGTGCATACACATCCACATTCGGGCCCTTGCAGCTGTGAACTGTGCGATCCGCATTCGGGTCATGCATGGAGTGCCTGGCTTATAGCCTCTCCCATTAAGAGCTCCCACAAATCATTCAGGAAAGCTGTCATATCACGACAAAAATTTTCCCCCAGAAGTGTAATCAAATACGTAAACAGAAAAGCACAATAAATGCTACGAACTCGAGAATGTTTGTTGTTTTCGTCCATCGACCATGCCACGGTTCTCGTAACATGAGGACGCCAACATGCATAATGCACACTTCGCGTCATTACGTGCTACTCATGAGGCTCTTGATTGGCTCAAGACAAATTTTTAATATTCACACCTTGCATACCCGCATATCCAAAGCCCGCCCATTTTCGGACAAACCTGGCCGAAAAATAAAGAAAGACATAAAATCCGGAAGTGCGGACGCGACAAGGCTGTCATTCGAGCCAGGGCACGTCGTATATGCAGCTTGTGCTGTATGTACGCAGCCAGTTTGTTGCCGTACGAGTTGGTACTATTGAAGTCGTGATCGCACGGTGGCTCGTTTTGATGCCGTGTGCAGTTTGCGTGCGTTAGACCTAATATTCTGTCGGACAGCAAAAGAACCTGGAGACGGCCTTACCTTGGACAAGGCTAGGACATTGTAAAAAAAATCCATGTTTTGTAAATTAATTATCTGATTCCATACAGAGTATACAGTAATCACACCAAAACTTTTGCTTCAACATCCAAATCAGGGATTGGAAATTTTCTGTTTTCTACCCAGAGATTTTCTCATTTTGCGATGAAAATCTTCATCGTCGCAGGCAAACGCTATTCATTACGATTACAGAGTGTTTCAAACTATGGAGACAAAAACTCATATTGGTCAACCTTATAATTCGTGCATACTTTGTTTGGTCAAAATCACATCACGACCAGCTCTTTTCCCAGATGAAAAGGGGACATTTTTGGGACACCCTATAGCCCTGTACGTATTTTATGCCCTATAATTAAGCACAAACTTGCACTGTAGGCATACCTTGCTTTTCCCCTCTGCTTAATTCACGTCCTCCTCGGTGTCCAGGAAATGCATAAATGTTGGTCCGCTCGTCTTCCTTTTTGCCGGTATAATCCAAACGGACATAACTCCATTGTATTAATCAAGCAGTTATCTCTGAAGGTGGTTTGCCCTTTCAATTTCTCACTGATGAGGCACGACGTACGCGCTCAAACTTCAGGAACAAAACGTACGCATAAGTTCAGTATTCCACGGTGTCTCGGTCCACAACAAATCCGCACATTTTGCTTCCAAATTTAGGGTGAACTCCGATTTTTTTCCCTCGATTCGCCATGCACTTGAGGACACAAAACGTTTTTTGAAGGTTGTAAGGTACGTATACATTTTGCCGAAATTTTTTTTCCAGACCTTGTGCAAAACACACATGCAGCTTCGCCAAGAGAAAGGCCAAAATGATGAGTTCCACTGTTCTGATGCATACTGTACAAAACTATGTGGCTGTGCGCGCGCTCATTACGAAACAACACGTTTGTGAAAATGCCTGCGCCATTCGTTTGATATCTGAGGAATTTTTATTTGTAGAGAAGGGGAGTGTAGAGCGTTTTTTTACTGTGTTATGATCTCTAGCTATTTTTTATGAATTCCTGAATTGAGGAACGTTAGTAAACAAGCGTGCAGGAATTTCAGCCACGAAATGCATGTTTTACGGATACCTAGAATTAGAGCAAAATTTATAAGAAAACTGTTGGTAAACTAGCTAGCCTTAAAGGAGTGTGACCAGATCACTTTTTTTTACCCATAACTCCCCGGGACTTACCTTATGGGTCATGAGATTTTTATATCATAGGCCTAACATCAGTTATATTTTTCCGATTACGAAACTGAAACTCCCGCGCTTCTAGGCCGCATATTTCTGAGGATATCGTCGAAAATCCACCGATTATTTGTAAACTAATTTTCCAGTATCAACGTTTATCCGCTGAAAGCCGACTCGATAGTTTTGTTCAATTTTTTTACTGGAAATTGCGAATGTTTTCGGATTTTTGGGACATGGGAGGTGTGTATGGGAGTTACTTGATAATATTGGTAAGTTACATCGAAAACTATTTTCCAGAAACTCTGGTCACGCTCCTTTAAGCACTTATATACACACTGTACGTGCCTCGGAAAACCATTAAAACCCATGAATTTTTGTGTTCGGTAAATGGTAAAAAAAGTGTGCACACATACTTTAAGTCCTTTTTTAAATTTCTTACATTGGGCATAATTTATATAAATATATTCGTGTCACTTGTTACTACATGTATTGCCATCAACACCCGAGTTTGAATAAAGGTGTTTAAACGTTGGGTCTCTGCAAATAAAATCCTGTCCCTGTAGGGTCGGATTTTAGATTTAAAATGTAAAGCCGCGCACAAAACAAACTCAGTAAGCCTTCTTACTTTCATTTAGAAAATACATGTACTGTGTAAAATAATGTATTTATTAATAATATATTTAAAAGAACAAAATTGCATAAAACGTAGGCCTAGGTTAAAATTACAATTAATTGAAATCACTGTACAATCTTAAAGGTAAGTTGTTTATTTTAAAGAAAGATATAACATTGACAAAATATAGGTATGAATTGTATAAGGTTGCCAGCATTGTTGTGGTTTGTTAGAAGGGATGGAAAAGCAAAAAAAACCATAATATGGCACATGGTGGGAACTTTGGTGGGACAGCAAAGTTTCCATGAGGTAAACAGCCCTCTAAAACCATGCATGCAACTGGGTCATTACAACAAAAAAGAGGAAAATGTCCAACTTTGTACAGTGTTTTTCTCTTCTTCAATGGGACATAAGGAAACCAGCGGATCAGCTGAAAAGTAATTGCATGCATGTAAAACCCAACTCGAGTGAAAACACAGCCAACTGGGGTTGGTATTCACCAAATCCACAAGCCTGCAGTTAACCACTCCAGGGAGATTAAGATTCTTATCAGTAATTATCTCAGTGGGGTGATCTTGGCTGTGAATTTTCATCCCAGACTTTCTCCGTTAATTTTATTCTGTATGATAAGTATAAAAATGGTATTTAGCATTAAATGATCGATAAAAATCGATAATAAAAGGTCAAGAACTATCTTTTGGCACTGTATTTGTTTTACATACAAACTTGTGGATTGTTCAATAAACAAAAATTTCCAGACCCAATAATAATGTGAATATTTATATAGCACACAAAATATGGTCATTTGGGCTCTTAATAATAATAGCATTCCTTAATTTGAACCGGCCTTCTCAGCTCCCAGGAAAGTCAGTATTTACAGCCCCGGCTGCATGTGCACTCATAGGCGAATTAACCACACAATATCTTCACTACCATCCAGGGTTGAAATGACTCCGACTCGAGTCACGATTTTCACCGACTTGACTTGAGACTCGAACCTCAAATGACTGGACTTTCCTTGCCTCGGACTTGTACATTTTTGACCCGGGTCTACCAAAAATGAAATTGAACCGAATTGTATTTCAGCCCTAAAGCTTTCTTTTAACATGTTAACATGGAGCATTCTTGACCAGAACAAAGAAAATACCCTACACGAATGCCATGAATGCAAGTTTCAACGTTTAGACTCATTTTTAAATTAGCCTCAACTAATTTACTGTTGTGACTACTCGACTTGAACCGACTTCACCAACATGCCCGACTTGACTTGACACTCGAGCAGAGGGCGACTCGTTACAACCCTGCTACCGTCACAGGTACCCATTTTGGGTAGATTCGGATTCGATCCTACAGCCTGTATAGAATCAAACAGGTCACAACAGACAACCACTCGGCTATTCCACTGGAGTACTAACATTTCGTTCAAAAGGCAATAACTTAGACAAACCGAGAACTAAAGTGAAAACGTCACCCTTTGTGCGTTGCCAAGGTTACTGGGCCTATACACTAAAACCAGTGAACCGTTTCCCTGCGTTTTAGCACCAATTGTTCAGACCCAGTTACCCTGGTAACTGAAATTACACTAAAGTAGGGTTTTCTTTTACAGCCTATTAATCCAAAATATAAACTTACGATGATTTTTTTCTTTTTACGTAGCCCCACCGATATTTATTATTTTTACCTATATCCCACGCTTCTGTCTTTATAGAGTAAGGCCCATGCAAAAAGTCATAAAATCCAAGTAACAAAACATTCTAAAGTTTCATTCCAAAGTTTGGCAAACATCAGAGGCAACTTTAAGACTAGACTGGTAAACTGTTAAAAACGGCATTATTTCCACGTAATAAAAAAGCCTATGTCGAGAAAACTGCCTTGTAGAAATTTCAGCCTCAGAGATGCAGTAATACTTCAGAAAGCCTGAAAAAATCCATGCATGTGTGAATAAAACGTTGTCTGCAGACAACTTTAAAAAAAACACAATCAGTCTGCAATTTCTCCTATACAAAGGTACCATTTTACACGGGGAAAAATCATGTGGTGTTTATTACCATTGCAATCAACACTTTTAGTCCGTTTTCTCTTGTCAACTCGTGAAGTAAAATTTTGGGTAACTGCAAATGATGGGCTTAAAGCGGCCCATGCCTGAAAACAAGACGACCAAATTATTCTTCACTCAAGAATTCATGGTGGCCATGTTAACAAGGCTCAATTCCAATCCTTATATGGATGTATTGAGAAGTCCAGCTGTCAGACCTTATCAGGTGCAATGAAGATTAACCCTAACTCCCTATAAGGTGTATGTAAAATCACATTGATTTTGGAGGATTGAGGAGTGTTAGCAAATATTTTCCCGCCCAAATCATATAAAAAATAACCCTATCACTCTCAAAAACTCCTAATGCACATTCTTCTAATAAGACAAAGATGTATTACTTGTTAGTTTAAAATAAACATAATTTACTCAAAGAGCAAAATACATCTTTCAGGCGGACAGGAACACATTAGTAAAAGGCAAGGGCCAAATCAATTACTAATTAATCAGTCGGATGTAATTTAAAAAACAACCCATAAAAACTAAATGGACAAGACAAACATGCCATTAATCAAAATGCAAGGTAGGATGACCTAAAAGAAGAGTGTTTCTCTCTTTTGGTAACAGTACATGTGATGTGTTTAAGTACTAGGTACACATACTAAAAACAGTATTTGGCTAAAAAGCTTTTCCGATATGTCAACCAGCTGCTAATTAAGATCGAGTTCTCTGCTACGTTAATATAATGGTCGACAGTGAGACAAGCAGGCCCATAATGGCTTTTAAGACATGCGTGTTGTGTCGTGAAGCAGCGTTGGTAAATGGTAGCCTGGTGCCTGCATAAAAGAGAAAAATTTATTACAAATAGATTTAAAAAAAAAAAATTTGAAAGATGCTCGTTGTTAAAAGAGTGTCCAGATCACATTTTTTGAGCCCACATTTTTTCCCATGGGTGTTGAGATTTTGATACCATATCATTCGTCTTTTTTTTCATTTTCATTCTGAAATTTCACGCTCTCAATCCTTTAATTTTCAAGGATATTGTAAACAAAAACTGAACACCAATGTTTTGTAAATTAAACTTATCCGTTTCATAAAGCAGTACACATAACTGCCAACATAGACAAGTAAAAAATCGGACTGTAATGAAACTTGCAACGGTTGAGTTGGTACAACGGTCAAGTTGACCTATACTACTGCACCCGTTTTCATGTACACAACACATGCGGCGCGCGCGGAGAGTCAGGTCAAGTCGACCGTTTACCAATTGTTCCAATTTTCAACACTTAACATTTAAAAATCGGAATAAATACGATAACATCGGACTAGTTGGCAGGTATGAGTACAGTGATTACACCACCCTTTTTGCTTCAACATCCAAATTGGAGATTGCAAACTTCCTGTTTTCCTCCCATGAATAGTATTTTGGGGAGGTACATGTATTTTATATGATTGTTAGGTTGAGCCAAATCCATTTTCTGGAAAAAAATGAACAAGTTCATTTAAAGTGAGGTCTACAAACTGCACATGTATCACTGAAAATGTTCAAAACAAGAAATGCGACTTCATGTTATGGGGAGTGAAGGGGAAGGAGTTTATTTATTTAACCATCTTTACAAGACAGGGCAAACCCAGCTCGCAAGAATTGATCATATGTGGCCCTCCGAAAAATAATGGGAAAAAAAGCATAGCTTTAATGTGCAATGCTTGAATTGACAACCTACTTTTTTCGCACCGTGTTCCGTAAAACGCTGTGGTACATCTGCAAACTAGTGTGTTGTCGATAACCAAGCAAGTTCCACTATTTTGACATGCATCTTGCTGGCAGGTAACAGTTTCTGTATTGCAAAAAAAGTAGACATTTTTTAGCTTAATGCAAATGTTTATGTACGTAAAACAACATTTGAGAAATGGCCAAAATCTATATATTTTTGTAAGGCAGTACAATAACATATACATGTATACATGATTGGTCTTGGTACAAGTTATGAGTTGGACACATCTAGGTGGTATAATTTTTTTCACAAATTTGTGTCAGTGGGCCATGTAAAAACAATAAAACAGTGTCTTTATCCTCAAGTTAGGGAATGGCAAAGGGGTTTTAACGTTGTGACGACATATTTTGAATTGTCACTTCACCGTACCTCGTTTGTAAGCGCCCAAATGCCAGAGGAAAATACACCTTAAATTCTATCGATTCAATAAATAAAACGAAGAAAATGTTGTTTGACCTTTAGTTGTTGGTTTGTAAGTACCTTTACGAAATACAGGCTTCTGTTGGGAGTGGATAAAACCACCAACAAAAACCCAAACAAATAAAGTAAACACGGCCAGGACAGAAAATTGCAAAGACCGTCTAAAACCAAATCAAGTACTTTTGAAAACGGCCATGTAATGCAACGTATTTGCGCCAAAACACTGGCGGCAAAATATTTGCGCCACCACCAGCGAACTACCAGCGGTGCACTGCATGGTTTTCATATTACGTCCAGGGTTACAAGTTTATCTCAGAGACGGAAATAAAAGGTCAGAATTATAATTTCATGAACGTTTTGTTCATTTAACTTTTCCCACAATTAATCAAGTGGACCCCGAATCATTTGATGAAACTGCTTATTTTGACGCGGAGCCAAAATGGTACCGGGAAAAAATGGTCCTTAAGCTCGTATACAAGGTCCCCGGAAGTTGAATCCCGCAGCATACAAGTTCTCGAGGTCAATTAACTTACACGTTCTATTATACTTACTTCTCCGACAGTGAGGCCCGGTCCAACCGCTGGTACACCGACAGATATCACGGTCGCTGGATGCGACACAAACTCCTCCGTTACTGCATGGTATCTTTCGACAGGTCTCTGGACAAGTAAATTAAGGTTAACAGTTCATAAACTGTTTGTGCTGTACTTCTTGTTGTAAGCATTTGTTGTACGTTTATTTTACTTGACGGTTTGGAGAATCATGGCCAAGTCTGGTGTATCAAACTCAAAACCTGCTGGTGTTCAAGTGAAATCCAGGCTACATTTGTAGTGTGTCTCCTGGGGCAAGGCACTCTGCCATAAGCTGCTGCAACTATAATCGGTTAATAGAAATGCTATTATGTTTGTGGTTTGACTTGCAAGTTGCTGCCAAATACTTGGGACATGAATCGAGAAATTGATAAGTGTCAAAGACTCGGCGCTCAATGTCAAGATGCTGCCATATACTTCGGACTTGAATCGAGAACTGATCTCCAAATACTTGAGACAAAAATCATGAATTGGTCTTCAAAGACTTGGCACTCGACGTCAAAGACGCGACGCTCAATGCCAGAGACTTGGCGCTCAATCTGAAACACCTTACCGACAAACCATACGCTTCAGAAGCACTTGCCACTTCATAAAATAAAGGAATTTGAAATCCTATTTCTTGGTACTCCATGTAATGCATTGCAATGTGACTTACCTAGTTCACAGTGAGGACCAGTGTATCCTTTCATACATGTGCAGACATATCCATTCATACCCTGACTCGAGTAACACATACCATTGTTAGTACATGGATTGCTTTCGCAGTTATTTGTCACAGCTATAGAAAAAAATAACAATAAGAAAGATTCAAGTACACCAATACTACTCAAGTATACTCTACTTAACAAAACTAGAGGTTCAGACGTTTCCTCTAAAAAATGTTCAGGCACAAGCGATCCCTCAAACACTTGAAGTGTATGCCAAGTTCCAGTGGAACTTGCATGTATGTGGTTTGTGTTCTTGACAATTCGTTAACCAATTACATGGTAACACGGTGATTTCAGTTATATTCCCAATGAAAGAAAATCAAGCAATTTGTTTCCTTTTTTTCGATCGTCTACAGTACACATCTTTCTTCTAGGCTTCCAAGCCCAACTGAAAATGTGCTTTTCACAACAAAAAGTCCTGATTTCTGAATGTAATTACTGTTTAGTAAACTTGATAATTTTTTGCCCAAAGAGCATTTTAATTTTGCTTTTGTACACAAGTAATAGCAATAAAATATTGGGAATATCAAAAATAACGTAAATAACAGAGTGCCCAATATGAGGCAGTAAATAAAGGTACAAATAATTTAATCAAATTGTTGGCGCTAGTTCAAATAATGAATATCACAATTAGTTTTCACATCTTTGATACAAAAATTAATTTAAAAATGTTAAAAAGAAAGTCAGTGATTTATTTACCATTTTCGCAGTTTGCACCAGTAAACTTTGCAGGACATCGGCACATGTGCATACCAGTGATACGATCACCCCGACAAATTCCGCCGTTCACGCATGGATTTGGAAAGCAGGGGTTATCTGCGAAAGATTCAAAGGTAATTATACATGCCATCCTTAAAAACCTTCCAATTTGGGTTTTTGAGAGTTTTTAAAAATAACAGCAATATGTGGCATATGCCATGGAAAAATGGGGATTATGGTACCCCCAAGTTTAATTTTTTTTCAGATTTTGTATTACACAATTAGTTGGATATCTCTCCGAAAAGATAGTGTCGAGTTAGCACGCTCGCCGAGTGCTACAGCACAAACTTAGTTTTATAGAACGAGTGCCCTTTTACGAGTTCAATGAAACAGACCTGTCACTGTTACATAACGATGTCTCGGGCCATAGAAAAACATGCATGTAAACAAACCGTGACGTAATTATGTTTCAGGTCTATAGACCAATTTCACTTTACCAGGTCTGCACTGAAACCGAGGCTCTTCGTGTCAAGTCAGCAGTATGTGTGTGCTGCAAGTACAATATAGTACAGTGATTGAATGGGTGTTTGTGTACTGTTCTGCATGGCATTTAGAACTGATTGTGCATTCATGTGCGTACATTAGTTCACTTCAGTTGCTTAGCATAAAGTGCCTCGTTATCAAACCCGGAAGAGCGCAGACCGGTCTCAAATTGGTTAATTTGGGTTTCGTCTATAGAGCTCTGGGACATTTCAAAATAAATTTTGTATGACTTGAGATGGATTCGACTACAGCAATGCCCTTTAAAGGGACAAGCCGGTTTTGTTGGGCTCGAAATAGACCCATACATTATTCTGAAAGTCTTTCCGATATAGACTGAAGAGAACCTGAAAAGAAACCACCAAATTCCGCCGTTTTTTAGCATTTTTTAACAAATCAAGATCACATGATTTATCCGAACCAGATTCTGATTTCGATAAATCACGTGGTCTTGGAGGTTTTCCAATTTGTAGACAAATCTGCCAACAGATTTCATAAGAAGGTTTTCTGGGTTCCGATACGGACGAGAGAATCTCTCAGATCTTGGCATCGATAAATAACATCCTAAGAAAAAAAACAGCATAGGCCTATTGAGGGCGCTAAAGACACAAAAAAGTTGCGTTCGAGTTGCTTCCTCGAGTCAGCGCTAACCTGAGGGATCATGCAAGGTGTGATGAGTCAGGGAAACACGTGTTGACCCATATCGAATGCCACCTTTATTTACAAACACATGATACATAATGTAAAGCGTATAGCCCAACATTTGTCTCTTTTGTTAACTTTAAACATTTCTAGTTAATTACGTGACATTTTGAAAAAGATGCTAGATCGGTACATAATGTAAACAGTAAGCCGGTGTGTCCCTTTAATGTGGACTGATCCACAAACATACCTGATGGAACTTCGCAGTGCAAACCCGTGTATCCAGGTGTACATACACACATGGCAACATTCTGATCCCTGCTAATCTCAATACACGTTGCTCCATTAAGGCACGGATTTATTGTCTCGTGGCATGGTGGTACTGCAAAGACAAACATTAAACGTAACCTAAAGTCAGCTGCGTGTACATGTATTTTAGAACAGAGCAATGCCATTCCTTCTTTGGAAGATCAGTTAAGTTTCTCATGACATCTGCTGGAATTTCATTAATTAATTAACATAGTAACATGCAAACTTCATCCTGAGATCTCGGGGAGGGAATTTCCACTCTGCTAAGCGACGTTACAATACCCTGAGGAAATCCACGCAAATCTGTGGAGTAAGCCGGCTGTTGTGTTCGGCCAACACACGCCCGAGTCATTTTGATGTAATTTAATCAATTCGGTCATGTTATGCCGAAAATAAACAATTTCTATACTTTCCAGAAATTGTATTGGGTTCTGTCCCTTATGACTATCCCATTCTTATTTACTCCGCAGTTTTTCAAATTAATGACAGGGATGCATGCTGACCAAAGTGAATGGAACGGAGTGGAGCTCTCAGCCGCTTTAAACTCGCAAAACGGCAAATTCGTGATTTGATCGACACAAGTGTTACCTGGTAAGATACAGCTCAGATAGAGATTCAACCTTCTGTATGTATGTTGTGAGATTACATCGGTGTTTAGGGGTGAAATAATAGTGAGGTTTCGGTGTGCACGGTTAGTGATTACGACTACGATTAGCCAAACCTCAAAATCGTTACCTTTCACTGTCCGTTTTTCACTAAGGTGTAGAGGCGTTGCTATCAGTGTAGACAACAAAACTACACTTGGGATATTTGTGTAAACGCCACAAGTACGCACAAATCGATGACGTAAAATTCACTAATAGTCGTCGTTTTGCCTAACCGTATGCGACCGAAACCTCCCTAATGACTTGACACAACTTGATTTTATCACTTTTAAAAGTAATAAAAGTCAATTGTGCAGGTAACAAGAAGATTCAATGCACACTCACGTTTGTCGCATCTCGGACCAATGAAATCTCCAGCACAAATACATAAAGCTGAGGTATCGTCGAGTTCAATGCAAGTCGCTCCATTCCTACATGGGTTAGTGCTAGAGTGACACAGGAGTGCTGCAATAAATGATAAAATAATATTAAATAAATTAACACAATGAAGGTCGCTCTCTTTTCACATGTGGCATGCCCATCTTTAAAATTCTTTATAATTGGAAAAGCACATATACGTACGTCTGTGGCAATGTTCCCCTGCAAACCCTTCGGCACACTGACAAACTGCTGCTTGATTAACCTCTACACATTGGGCTCCATTGAGGCAGAGATTAATACTGCTGTGACATGGGGAAACTGTGGGGCACATATGAAAACATGGTCAAGTCATATTGTCCAGAAACCAAATTGTTAATGTTCCTATTTTGGTGATCATATTTTCATTGTAAACTTTGCGTGGTCAGCAGTCTCAGTGACCGTTATGAGCTCTCCATTCCTCGGCTGCGTTCCATTGACGCAGATATTGCCAAGATTCGCCACTGGCTACATGTACAGTGCTTTTGTGCACTATTCTATGGAAATCAAGGTACCAGTTGTTGGCAAATGTTGCAAATGTTTGCGTATTTGGAACGCAGCCCAAGGTTGTGGTGTGCGATTACACTTGCACACTTATAAACCTCCCTACAAGTGTGAAAAATCATATTCCTGAATTTATTTGAAGCCTTGTACACTGCATTATGGAATTTAGCAGAACAACTGGTCATGACTCTATACTGCATGAAGCAAGGAAGAAAAGAAAGCCTGTGATTTTCACACTCCACGAGAGTTGCCATCCATGCAACTGTTGGCATGGTTTATGTCATCCTCCCTTTTAAAATTGTAATGGTTCAGCACATAGCCAGGTTGGCTTCAAAGTTCACCATCAATTGTGTTGCCGACTGGAAGCAACTCAACTCATCAGTTGCTGTCGATGTGTGCGTAGCGCGTTCATCGACAGCAACTTTTCAGTTGCGCAACTGGAGGCAACTGGAAGCGTCCATGAAGGTCTACATTTGGGTCTTTCCACAGTAATGGGGTACATTTGAAAAATAAGTCAATAATTATTTTCAGGTGTCTTTAGTTTATCCCAAAATTAAAGAAATTTCCTTGTACTATTCTCAGGAGATAACTTTTGCCCAAAAAAGTAAGAAATTGCTGCCACAACATGCATTTTTGAAAATCTTGTGTACAAATTTTCCTATTACGTATGTAACGTGGACAGACCATTTTGTGACATTTTTTTCTGTCTTTGTTACATACGTAATAGGAAAATTTGTGCACGTGGTTTTCAGAAATGTATGTTGTAGGACTATTTTTCTTACTCCTTCGTGCAAAAGTTATTTCCTCAGTTTAGCTGGATAATTTAAAAACAAAATTAAGACATTTGAACTGAACTGGGACCTAAGATCTTGTATGTCACAGAAATGTACCCCATTACTGTGGAAAGAGCCATTTCCATTGTGCGCACAAAGACACGGCAACACGGGTACATTGACTTTGCGACTGGAGGCAACTAGTTACTGTCACTGTGTGCCTCATGTCTACAGACGCTCTCGTGCAACTGACAGCAACTACATGTAGTTGTAAGTATGCGTATATTGACAAATATATTGACAAACTGGATACAACTATATAGGTGCCAGACACTAAAAAATGAGCAACTCGCGGCAACTGGAATTTTTTCCAGTTGCCAGTAGTTGCAAGTGCGTGTACATCAACCTTTTTAAGCAACTGATCTGTTGCTCCCAGTTGCCACATCGATGTATATGCTAGGCTTTATGCACTGGACAGTACATATGTAGCATTTTTATCAAAAGTGACAATTGTTTCTTCTTCCTTGAAGAGGTTTTAGTTAAATGTGACTGAAAACGAACCCGTTTCACAGAAGATGCCACTGTATCCGTTGATGCATTCACAGTGTGCTGTTGTATCATTGCGGTAGATGCAGGTTGCGTTATTGAGACACGGATTAACCCGAGCACTGCAGGGATGGGCTAAAAAAACACCAAGATTGTATTTCAGCACTACAGAAACCAATACAGACAATAAGCTTTGTTTAAACATGGATAATTCCTGGCTAGAACAACCAAAATACCCCACACAAATGTAAGTTTCAGCATTTAGACTCATTTTGAAATTAGTTTCAATAAGTTTACGGTTGTGATAGCCTTGTCCAAGGCTATGTATGAAATTGTGTGAATCCGTAAAGAATTTGCCTGTACTATGCAGCGAAAGTGCGCCATCGCGCGGTGAATTGTAGCCAACTGCCAAATAGTCTGGTTACAAAAATATCTTGGTCTGAATCCTGACTTCTCGGGCGAGGCTGTATCATAGCCTAGACTGGTTCCCGCTCCACATATTACAACGACTGAATATGAGGACCGGCTACTGTCGTGTTTAAAATAGCACTTTAAGCATTACGTCATGCATTTATTTTTAGGAGCACATAACCGTTAATTTTCAAAGCGCGCGCGCTGCGCGATATGGCATGAGTGTACAACAATTTGACAGGGGTTATTCTATATTTGACCAATACAAACTTAATATATTAACCTTAAAATATTAAATATGCCCATTTTAATCATGTAGGCTAGCATCAAAAAGAAAATTCTAGAAAATTCAAACCTTGTCTGCATCACCGAGTGAGCTCCATATTGTACATGAGTTTTAATCTGCTGTTGCAATTCCGTAACTATAGCCATTCAAACGGTTGTTTGTTTCTTCCTCCATGCCGTAACTATAGCCATTGCGTAGTTTTAAATCCCTGGCATCACCATAAATACACACGCAGCGGCACGCGTACGTACGTGCACGCGATGTCAATTCAAATTCTCGAAACAATGACGAATTGTACCCGACGATTAACGGTAACGTCCGGACGACCGGACGTGCATTCGGGTAACTTCGGGAACCTTCGGAAAAAGGAGGAATTCCTCCTGTTTCAAAATGGCGAAATTGACGGCTGCCGGACCTTAAATTCAGTCTAGTCAAAGAATTTTTGGTCCGGGTACCAGACTATATCATAGCCTTGTTCTTTCTGTATTCGATGTGTTTTATGGGCGGGGACTCTTTATGCAAATTTTTCGAACAGAGCACCGAGACGCGAAAGCTCATTGGTTAACGGTTGTTTTGACCATTCTTCCTCCATGTTTTGACCGAACAATACGGTGCCGTTTGAAAAATAGCAGATTTTCCGTACGTATAGCCTATACCCAGTTGGTAAGTTCACAAACACGTCATACCTTTACAGAAATATGTGAGGGATATCTTCTAATCTTCGTGATAGTCAACAATTTGCAATTTGTAGGCTGCATAATTCAAACTACCGTTGATTTTCTCAGCTGTAACACTACGCGTGATGTCGCCATAATTGCATCAGACAGGCCTACATACTGTACGTGCCGCGTGCCATAAACGTACTACAACAACAACAGTACACATGTACGACGTACAAACGTTTATGCTTGCAAACCGGTCACATGCACCATTTGACCCGAGTAGTGAGCTCTGATTGGATGTTATGTGAGATATGAATATTTATAAGCAATCTGGTTTCGCATAAGTAATTGCGTCGGATTTCGAACGCAGATATAAAGAAACACATAAGAAATCGAATACAGAAAGAACAAGGCTATGATACAGCCTCGCCCGAGAAGTCAGGATTCAGACCAAGATATTCTGGTAACCAGACTATTTTGCAGTTGGCTACAATTTACCGCGCGATGGCGCACTTTCGCTGCATAGTACAGGCAAATTCTTTACGGATTAACACAATTTCATACATAGCCTTGGACAAGGCTACGGTTGTGACTACTTGACTTGACCAACTCGGCTCGAGACTGGAGCAGATCAGGGAAACTTGTTACAACCCTGCTAGCATCTATAATTAACCCTTTAGTGCACAGGCCAGTTCCAAAACAATCTGCATCAAAGGGTTAACTTGTGTTTAATTTCAAGATGTAGCCATACATCTTGAAATTAAAATTTGAATACCGTCTATAATAATAATAATAATAACGGTGGATACTTATATAGCACACATGCCCGCCCTATGGGATGCTACTCATGCTGTTGCCATTATTATCACTGCCATCAGGGAATCACCATAACCATTTTGCTTCAACTAGGTGGCTGCCTGGCCAAGGCGCACAACTTTATGAGCACTTAGATTGTGGCGTTCTCCCCAACAGCTCCCCAAATATCGATTGCGTTGACGAGGCAACTGGGATTAAGTGCCTTGCCCAGTGACACAGACACGTTGGTCATAGTGGGGCTTGAACCCACAACCTCTGATTGGGAATCCCGCTTCATACCTACTAGACCACACACGCTTCCACGTGTACTCATTGTTAATTGAATGTCCTGTACTCACTGCGTTCACAACGAGCCCCAACAAAGCCACTAATGCAACGACAGACTGCTGCTGCATTCACCTCCATACAGGTTGCTCCATTGAGACATGGGCTAATGCTGTCATGACATAGAGGTACTGGAAAACCAAAACATTGATATTGGTTAGAATTGGTAGGAGACACAAAACACGATAAAGAAGGTCAGTAAAATTAATATCTTGCACGCCATATCTAAAACATATTTAATACATAGTGAATAAGCTTGTATTATAGCTTTTCCCGCACATTTCAAAACATTTTTCATTCAAAACATAGTCATGCCCTAACGTGGACAACAACTCACTGGAAATCCATTCACATTGCAGCAAAACAACTTGATGCAGAAATATATGCCTTCCAAAAGAAAAAGTCATTTACTTACTTAAGTACAAATGACACAATTAAATAATGGAAAAATTTCTACCGATGCCGCATAGGTTTACTCACCGAAAATCGCCCAACTGTTAACCAACGTGGCGCACTTGATGCTGATTGGCTGAAATATTGAGAACCATGCTACGGTGGCCTGAGATGACCATTTGCATTCACGCACCATGATACAGGACGCAACACCGATAGGCACGATTGTATTCACGTGAAATGCCTATTACAGGCTCTCGTGCAAGATGTCACGTCAACTTGAACCGAACAGCGATGCCTTCACATTCCGGTGAATTTCTAGTTAATAAATGATTCTTCTCCGTATTTTAGTTTTGGAATTTATAAACGTACTTGAAAACTTTATTTATTTTTAATGCCAAGTGCAAAAGATTGTTTATTGTGCCAAGAGAGAACGGAACGTAAATGCGCCACGTTAGGGGACATCAACAATATATCACTAAATCGTGGTTGCCTTACCTCTTTCACAATGAATTCCGGTGAACCTATCCACACATGCACACAATGCTGTGCTACCGTCGTTGGATGAACATATACCACCATTCATACAGGGATTGAGGCCAGAATCACATGGGTGAACTGCAAAGTAAACAAAAAATGTTCCATAAATGTCTCTTTGTTTTGGGTTTTTGCTTTATTTGGTTAGTACCATGCACTCACGGTACGTTATTAGAAAACTTTTAAAAAGAGGAAAAACAATATTACATAACTAAACAATGTTGATAAACTGCCTTACACGTAGTAGTTTCAGCCACATGCAGAACACCTGGAAAAACCAATGCATAGTGTTTGTGCGGTTGGCAACGTCTACCATAAAGGTAGGCCTACCTTTTTTACGTGAAAGTAGTGTTTGGTACCATTGCTATCAACACTAGTTGGGGCTTTCTTGTCAACTTGTACATTTTTGGTTAATTTCAAATATGTGTTGAGGCTTTATAAGCAAAGTGCGGGACACTGAATGTGAACTGAATTCACATCAAGTCCTTTTACCTGGTGGGATTGCACACTGCCTGCCGGTATAGCCTGCCGTGCATGCACAGCTGAAATTTAGTCCCGTCTCTGATGAACACACTCCACCGTTCATACAGGGCTCATGATGACAAGGGTCCTCTGTGAAAATAGAATCAATGTGGTTTACGACCAACCAGATGAAGAGAACACATTAAAGCTACAGTATAACAAAGCATGGGATCGGATAAGAGTAAAATCATATGATCCTTATTGGGATTCGAACCCATCTGAGACACTGCACAGATGTTTTACCAGCTGAGATGCGGGGCACAGTTGTATACTCCCCTCAGGGTTTCCCATGAAACACTGGGCAGATGCTCTGCCAGCTGAGCTGTGAGACACAGTGGTCTATATACTCCCTCAGGTTTTCCCCAAGACCTCTGAAACACTGTACAAATGCTCTACCAGCTGAACTACATATGAATTATTGGTTAAGTTTTTTTGTTAATGTCGTTGGGGTTGGAAAATGCAGTGCGATATGTTCCCCATTGTGCCTCAAACATACAAGGAATTCTTTTCAGGTTTTATGGGGAGTTGGTGTGTTAACAAGAGGGAAGAGTGTTGAGGTACATGTATAGGTGCATTTTTTGAGTCCCTTTGTGTTACAATGTATATTTATAAAGTACATGGTTATAGGTATCAGGGATGATGGGGTGGTGGAACTGTGGTGGAGGTGATGGGACTGGTGGCGTGTGATGGGGTGGGTTAATTGGGTATAGGTAGATTACCATGTATGGACCACCCAGGATTTTCTTTGTTATTGCATATATAAACCATATAAAAATATTACTTTAATACAAAATGCAAAGTTATGAGGGGAAAATGTCATTATTTTATTAAGAAATATTTTTTGAGAGTTGTCCCATAGGTTTAGTGGATGGTGAGGGTGTTGGGGTAGGGTGACGAGGTGGGGGTGATGGGGTGGCAGTTTGAGGTTAGGGTACGAGTGATGGGGTGGGGTGGGGTTTTAATTCGTAGGAATTTAATTAGCAGTGAGCCATGGCGACGTGATGTGCGATATAAAGACTCCCCAAAAAGTAACGCAGCATGTCAAAATACCCCCATAAGTACCAAACCATTGGTCGTGTGCACGAAAACACAAATGATATCAAAAGTTTGTTCTTTTCTGTAAATTTTGATACCCTTCTTGCCCCATTGCGATCAGTATTGCCAACACAGTGTCCAGTTTACGAAAATCTGTCACATTTTCAAAGTTGCAGTAAAAGGCATTATTACAAGGTTACGAACAATCCTGCATTAAGGAAAGTGAAACACTTCACACATCAATTCTTTCACATGTTTTATAAATGACAAAGCAGCTTTCTTTCAACTTCTCTTTCTTTGTTTTAACTTTTCTTTCTTTGATTTAATGTTCTTTATAACTTGTTCGAAACTTATCAGTCTGCTATTACTTTCCTCTATGCTCAATACTTTGTGTGTCCACCTGCTGCATCAATTACAGCCAAGCACCTCCTTCTCATGCTGTTTATTAGGCATCTGATGCGATGACGGTCAATGGCAGCCCACTCTCAGCAAAATGCGCCGGAGGCCATCTAAGGTAGTGGTGGGCCGGATGCGCCTGTCGACTTGAAATTTGAGATGTGCCCAAAGATGTTCTATGGGATTCAGATCCGGGCTTCTTGAAGGCCAAGGGAGAAGGCAGTTAACTCCTTCCTCAGCATGGTTTATTATGGACGCATCTTGATTGGCGCTTGTTACTCTCGGCCTGCCACTTCTGGGAAGATCCTTAAGGTTTCCTCCTGCCTGTCGTCTGGTTCGCCAACTCTGAACCGTATTCCGATGCACGTTCATTTGCCTTGAAATCTCAGTTGTACTCATTCCGGCATCAATCATACCCATCATGCGCCAACGCTCATTCTCAGAGAGCTTTCCCATCTTGTTCAAGAATGTTTCCTTCGTCTGAGACACCCTGCCCATTGAAATCTTGTAAATGTACAAGTGGAAAGCTACTCCTCTTCATTTTAATGCTTGATTGGATCAGAACAATTGGGTTGTACAACCATATTCCCCCATGCATGGTAAGATCCGCTTTAAAAATCCCGCGAAGAATGCAGTCTTTCAGTGAATGGCAATCAATATGGCATACCTTTTACTGCAACTTTTAAAAAGGGAGAGATTTTCGTAAACTGGACACTGTGTTGGCAATACTGATCGCAATGGGGCACGAAGGGTATCAACATTTACAGAAAAGAACAAACTTTTGATATCATTTATGTTTTCATGCACACGACCAACGGTTTGTAACGTATGGGGGTATTTTGACATGCTGCGTTAATTTTTGGGGAGTCTTTATTAGCGATATATAGTTGGCAGGTATCCGGTATCCATTAATTCCTGGCTCAACGAACTAAACGGTTTCCACCCTCAAAATGGCTATACAAATACACTTCACATACAACAACTTACGATTTTACAAAAATAGTAATTTCCTTACGATTTTGAAACCATTGCATGATGCACGCCGCGCACTGCATTCAAATATGGCTGCGTTCTCTAACAGCTGGTACCTGGCGCTGGGCATCAATGGATACCCGATACCTGCCAACCCACTTTGCCCCTAATATATTGCATGCCACGTCCCCATGTTAAAAAACAACGATATTTAGGGTCCAAGTTATTCGGACTATATTTCAGTCAATTTGATTTTAATGCCGCTTTACCTCTTTCGCAGTTCTCTCCAACGAAACCGTCAGTGCAGGTACAGGAATAGCCGACATTATCTGGTAGGTCCAGGCAAAACCCGTTATTCTGACATGGCATGGAGTTGCATGGTCTCACAGCTGAAAATATATGGTTTAAAAAAAGAAATTCAAATTATACTCTGACCGAAAAATCAAGAAGGCTGAGACTGGCTGAGAGAGCTAGGTAACATTTTATCCAGAGTTCCAGAATTCAGCTCATTCCATGCTGGTTTAAAATCACATTAAAAACCCAATAAAATGGATTTTCCGACAGTCCTAAAAGGAGCGTGACCAGGTTTTTCCAAAAAATGAATTTCGTTTTAACCTAACAATTATAAAATATACCTCCCCAGAATACTATCCATGGGAAGAAAACAGGAAATTTGCAATCCTCCGTTTGGATGTGAAAGCAAAAAAGTTGGTGTAATCACTGCAGTGCTAAGCTTGTGCAGTATTGGGACACCACGGTATATATTTTTCGAGATGCCACACCCAAAACGCAGGGACAATACATCTTTAAAGTAAGACCGGTCTTAACATTTAAACCTGTGAACAGGCTATAGGCCCATATCATTTTTAGACACGACACTATACATGTACTTCTTGTAGTTGATGAGTTGATGATGTAGTTTCATGCACCTGCTATCAGGACTAGACTAACTCCTCTTGCAGAAATATTTTTGTTTTCATTTATAGTAAACCCACCTTCTTCGCAGTTGAATCCGGTGTAACTTGCAGGACACCCGCAGAAATAGTTACTGTTGTCGTTTCGATTGAAGCACACTCCGCCATTTTGACATGGCCTCTGGTCGCAGGGCTTAACCTCTGGTTTGGACAAAATTAGCCAAGTAAATATTGATGATTTTGTGCAACGGTGAAAGTACTATTCAATCCAAAATTAGACAGAATGTATTATTAATACATTTCCTTTGAAAATTGAAAATTGAAAATATGCATGCACATACGGACTAAAGTAATTCCTTAAAATTAAACAATACTTAAATGACGAAAAACAGCCATTACAAATGAATAGGACCCACCCCTCGAACTATGGAGATACGTATCTCCTATAGATAGGAGCATGATTTTGCAATATGGTTGTGCAGCAACTAGTTTAAGGGAGACATTAAAACAAGGCTAGCGCAAAAAAACTGCTGGCCAATTTCCACTAAACTTTCTTGGATACTTCTTGAGAACCTTACTTTTATACATGAGAATGCCATTTATACATGAAAATGTACATGGAGTTCTTCTCGACATATTTTGCATCCCTCATACTATTTTATAGAAATGTACCAAGATCAGGACTCATAGGGGAAATCCTTGTCTTCTTGGAAAATACCACGTTTCCCATCTCGTTGAGTGACTTTGGGCATGATAATCATTGCCAACCACCGTTGCTTATGTTAAAAATGTAGTAAGCTACTTACAGAATAATAAATCACGCAAAAGGTCATGTGACCTCCGGGCATGATAAAAACTATAAAAATAGTGGAAATAATTAATTTCACAGACAAGGAGCACTCTGGAGGGAATTTAATACCTCCCATTGGATTCCTTGGCCCCCCAAAAAAACCAGACAATAAAATCAACAGAATAGAGTACAGAATAACAAAGTTATGAAAATTTTGGGAAATTTTCAGACCCCCCTATATAAGACCTCGCCCCCAAATCAGTTTTTTGGGCGGCACCAACTTATTTTTTTGCCGATTTTGATAAAAATGGTATCAAAATGCTCAGGAGTCCATACTGCATCAAATAAGCTGGTTCCCTAAGGAATTTTAAACATCACCTTTTTTTACCCCCGTTTATTAGCCCACCTGGCCTCAATTTACGGTGGCCGCCGTGCTCGAACAAAATGGCCTCAAAGCCCCTCTTACACGCCATTTTTTTTAAGGCCAGTGTGGCTCCAATGCCTTTAACACATGCTAACATATGATCGACATCCCGAGTTCATGACACTAAACATCAACCACTGTAGCAGGTCGGTTTTATTTGCGGATGACTCGGTTTCTAGTGCCGTACGTACTGGAATTACTTTCCAGCGGGGATTACTTTCCCGCTGTAACCAGGAGAGCCAGAGGGAAGGAAAAATAATGTTAGGCATGTTTGCCGTCGTGCAATTATAGTTCAACGTACATTGTACTTACAGCGCACCGATATGAATTTCGATATGAATTTCGAATGTTCGACTGGCTTCTACGCCCTAACTGGTCCTGGCAAAGTGGCATCAGTGCCCTGCGAAGTGGCCTTGGTGCCCCAAAATAACAGAAAATGTCGAGGCCTAAAGTGGCTCAGCCCTAAAAAGTCTAAATTTCGAGGCCTGGGGCCGATTTCACTAACGCTTTGCGATGATCGCTAATGCCCAAATCAATCGCTAAACTCGAAATCCATCGCAGTTTAGCGATCAACTTCGAAGAGCGATTTCACAAAAACTTAACGATGGCGTTGGCCATCGCTAGTTGTTATTTAGCGATGAATATTTAGCGACGACTAATTTGTCATCGTAAATGGAAACATTCATCGCTAAAATACAATTTCGCGTTATTTTCAGTGCGTCTCGAAATGGCGTTTCAGTTGTTGTACATAAATAATGCAAGCGCATTACAGAGAGAGAGAGGATTTTCAGGGACAGGACAAATCCTCTGGATTCATAGTGACTAAAAGATGCACAAATATTATCGGTTTACGCGGAATGGCGTCATGAGAATTATTGACAGACATTTGCAACCGTTGAAGTATTTGTGGCTTTTAGGTTTTACGCTATGCTGCTTCTCCACAACATCCGATCATGGCATATCTGAAGCTAGTGTCTGCAGAATCGTGCATCGAGTCACTGAATTTATGGTTGTTTACGCGTTACTAAGCGATCGTCCTCGTCCAATAAATTTATTTATAATTAATACTCATCGCTATTGCGACAGCTTTAGTGAAATGCAAAATCCATCGCCATCGCAATAACGATGGATTTGAATTTAGCGATCATTCTAACGATGATCGCAAAACAGCGTGTTAGTGAAATCGGCCCCTGGCCCACCACTACTGACAGTTATCGCTGAGCAGCCTGTTATAGGGCATGGACTTGAAACTTCATTTGGAAACACCCTTTAAATAGTATTGTTTTTGAATAGCAATTTCCACAAGATTTTAAGAGTTGGATGAAATGTTAGATGAAATACCCATTTCACAGTGATTTCCATTGTATCCCTCTGCGCAAGCGCAAACAAATGTTGTTCCGGACACGGCACATACGCCACCATTTTGACACGGTTGAGGGAAGCAGGGATTGGCTGAAAGAGAAGAAAAGATGGGAAATAAAATGGGACATTTTCTTGCATTTTAACCACCCCAATGAAAATATGCCTGGTACCCTACTGTTTTAAAGACGGAGGCTCGTCAATGCACGACGAGCTAATTCGTGCCACGAATTTCACCACGATCCATACCTTGCCCGAGCTCTTACGATCCTGGAGGGTGCAGGCGCACTTGACAGCAAACAGTATTAGGTCGAATCACGCGCAGGCGTACGTGTGTTTGTAGACGTGTACGTAAACCAATGACCCTGCACTGTCGTAACAGCCGACTGCCCAACTAGAAGGGAGCGCGGTGGATTTCGTGGCAAAAATTTGTTCCCCGCACATTGACAAGCCTGCGTCTTTAAGTACATTTGGTTAAAAAAGCCCCAATACTTCTGTCTTGATTGTTACTCTTGCTATCAACAAAGTCTTTTCGTGTAAACTCAAACTAAACTTTAATTTGGGTCATTGCAATATAAAGGTTTTTTACAGTTGATGTATGCTCTAGGCATTAATAGAACAAAACTCGTCACACTTGCTTAATATCTCTAAGAAGCAAAATGTCTCGGTCTTTGCCTTGGACTAGTACACATACCCATATCACAACGGGGTACTGAGTAGGCTTGTGAGCAGAGGCAGATGGCATGGTTGGGCTTGCTGGGCTGGGTGAGACACGTGCCGCCATTCTGACATGGACTTGGATCACACACATCACCTGATAAAGACAAACAATGTTTGTTTCCCTCTTTTACGTTCAGCACGCATACAACGTACATTTAAAGGCCCATGATATCGCTTACAAAAAAAACCAATTTATGAAATCCAGGAAAAACAACATATACATAACTAAAGAATAATGTCGATAAACTGCCTCAATTGTAGAAACTTCAGCCACATAGATACAGTAATACTTCAGAAAACCTTAAAAATCCATGCATGATTTGTGTGTTTAGTGAATGGTACAAAAACAATTTGCAAACAATTTAAATATAAAAAAACTTCAGTTGGCAATTTCTCCTACCTTTTTATAGGGGGGTGGGGGGGGGGGGAACTTTGGTGGGATTCCCGCTGTATTTTCTTGGAGAGTAGGCATCATACGATACCCTACCTAATGCGTATCTTTTTAGGGTGAGGTAAGTCAACAATAGCCTAGTGTGAGTTACGGCTTTTGAAACTGTGTAGTTTAAAAGCACTCGTTGTCGGAGTTGTTCGCGAAAGGTCTATCGTATGCCCAGTAGCCTATGGCCAAATATACATGTACGGAGCCTGCGTAGTATTTGGCCACAGGGCTAGTCAGGTAGTGGTGTTTCTTACCACTGCTATTGTATTAACACTTTTTTTTAGTCAGTTTTTTTTTGTCAACTCATGAAGTAAAATTTAAATGTGTCACTGCAAATGATGTTATGGGGCTTTAGTTTAATACACGTATGAACACTTACTTTGTGGCGTAATTTCACAGTCACTGCCAGTGAAGCCGTCCACACATTGACATCGGTGAGTTGTATCCAAGTTGAAACAAATGCCTCTGTTGTTACATGGGCTACTAAAGCAGTGATTGGCTGAAACCAGAAAAAGAAACGATTCCATATTCAGATTGGTTATTCTGAATAGGCCTATCTACATCCCATATGATCCAACAATTTACTTGACAGAATTCTGTGTGTCAAATTTCTAGTGGGACAAAGGGAGAGGGGCGGGGCTTCTACGGCTTCTAAAACTGCGTAGGCCCCTAGGCTAGTTTAAAAGCACTCGTGGTCGGAGTTGTTCGCGAAAAGTCTATATATATATACACACCCCTCTCAGCCTCTAGACAAGCATACGGGGCCCGCGTTGTATTTGGCCATAAAATGGGGCTATAGCTATCGCTTGGCCCAGGTTGGACGTCTTCATTGCATATGTAGTATGTGGTACGCATGGTACGGAGTCCAACCCTGGGCTAGCTGATCACGTTCACAGACGCCATCTTCGTAGGAAAAAATGCCACTGGCACTGCGCGTATGGTATTTTTTTCGTATACATTGAACAAAGATTTTAAGGAAATTACCTCCTGGAATCAACACATAATGTATAATTTTAAGATATAATTCCCACTTGAACTTTTGTCGCAAATGTTGCTTTTCTGTAGAAAAATCACTTTTTCTTCTTCAAAAATTGCCTTCAGTTAGTGCATAAGATAACCATTCACGCACGCGCGCAGCGCCCTCTGTTGTCGCGCTTACGCACAGACCGCTCGCCGCGTCATTTTGTGCATTACTTTATGCAGTAATTTTATCATTTATTTATCTCAGAAATGCAACATTTGCGACGGAAGTGTCAGTGGGAAGTATATCTTAGAATTGAATAAGCTGTCGATTCCAATATATAAATTTACCCAAATTCGTGTTCAATGTATATGAAAATAAATACCAAAATTTGTTCGAAATACGGCGCAGCCAATGCGCGTCACAAAAAAATACGCTCAAAATTCTGATGCACGTGGCGATTTGTAGGAAGTGATGCATTTGAAAGTGATTAATTTTTTTTGGATGGGTCCAGTGCATTGAAAATACGGCTACAAAACCTTCATCAAATCTACACTTAATGATGCTTGAAAAATGAAGTCATTTAAAAGGACAGAAATATAGCAATATCAACTTCCCAATTCCCACCAGTGAAAGGTTTAGTACATTTATTTCAATTTCCTCAGGCTCATTGCGTTTGTTTGTAAACACAAAACACGTGTAGGCCTACATCTTCTTCTTACAAAATCATAGCACAAACTATTGAGGTCGCTCTACCCCCATTACTTCTCGAAGACTGGTTTCCAGTCCATATTTTCCCACATACAAAAAGAGGACAATAGCACCGTACTATAGTGGCCTTTTACGTTGGATTCTAATGGCGGTTATTTTTTTAGCTTTTTGAAGTGGATTCCAAGCAATAAAATCAAGTTGACATGAAGCCAACAGGCATGTTTTTAATCGAAACACTCGATAGACGGTGCGTGTCTCAGTAAAAAAAAACTTTTACGCGCAGAGTTGAAAGTGACGCGCGCGCTTTTTACAATGTTTTTTTTTTTGAGAGGGGGACGCTTAAAAAGAAAGAAGCTTTGACGCACAGGGTTGAAAGTGAGCGCGCGCTAACGCTAAACATAGTTCGTGTTTATGACCTAATGGTAACCTACTTGTTTTTTAGTGGCCACAAGTTTCACTGTACCTTTATCACAGAACAAGCCGGTCCATGCTCCATAGCAGCTGCAATAGAAACGGTCCGTGTCGAGTCGTTTGCACTCGGCGCTGTTTTGGCAAGATCCGCCCATAGTGCCGCATTCTGAACATAGCCGGTTTCAAAAAGAAAGAGAAAGGAGAGAAGAGGGAAAATGGGGCAAAACTACTAATTATTATAAAATACCTTTTGACTCAAAATAAGTGCTAGGCCGTTTTCAAAATTGCTGGATTCGGCTTCAGGATCAGTTTAGGATTTATTTTGATACAGTATAGCCTACTTGGCCAATAGACCTTATCGCTAATACCGCTTGGGCAAGTTTGCACAAAAGCACAACTGTCTTATGGGAAGGAAAACGGGGCAAAGTCTGCCCCAAAAACCTTCCCACAATACATTGCTGCTTTTGTGAAAACTCGCCCAAGCGGTATTTGCGATAAGGTCTATAATATCATGTGAAGATGAAACCTTTTAAACTCATTCCAGCATTACATATGCGGTACGAGTTGGAAAGTTTATCTTCTTTTTTTTCTTTCAAGGAGCGTGACCATTTTTTCCATGGGTGTTGAGATTTTTATACCATAGACCTATCCTTGGTTATTTTTCTCATTACCATTCTGAAATTTTGCGTTCTCAATCCGTATATTTTCAAGGATATCGTCAAAAAACCACCGGTGTTTGGTAAACGAATTGATATGGAATTCCACAAAGCAGTGCAGTAATTACACCAACCTTTCTGTTATTGAAATTGGTGATTGCAAATTTCCTGTTTTCTTCCCATGGGTAATATTTTTGGGAGGTTTCTTTTATGATTCTTATGCCTATTGGTTAAAATGAAAAGCCATTTTCTGGAAAAATCTGAAACGCTTCTTTAAAATGACTCATTTAGCATTGGAATGTGCAGAAAAAGTTTAAGATGTGAGGAAATATTTCTCAGCCTGTCTCATATGCTTTACACACAAGAAACATGATCAACTTCCCAATTCTTTTCAAAAGGACCTTTAATTTCTCCCACAAAAGCACCATTTTACACGAAGAACAAAACAATGTGGTGTTTGTTACCATTGCTATAGACTTAAGAAATCAGTGCCGTCAACGCGCGCGCACTGGTACCTACACTAGTAATGGTTTAAGTTTCACAGCGGATTTTTGCCGTCTCTGAAGTGGTGCATCATGAAAAATGCGTTATAAAATTTCACAACATTGTTCAATTCATTTTTTTAATAGATGCGGGGGGAATTCGGAAAAGCATGCATCAAACCGACCTAGAAGTGTTGATAGCCCTAATGGCATTGCTATCAACAATTTTAGGTCGGTTTTATTTCGTCTACTCAAAGCAAAATGACATATTGGGGCTTCAAACCCCGTGTTTACTTTAATACCTGTGTGACATTTTCCTTATTTACAGCTTATCAACCACCAAGAAGTGAATTCTAAAAAATTGTGATTTTAGCGTGGAAAATATTGACCAAATTCTTAGGGAAAAACTTTGGTTTTAGGGTTAAAAGTGCAGGTATGAAAGTAAAATCTGTTCAATATAATTCCATAATTCTGCAAATCAGCTGTACCTTGGGCGTCAACGGCACCGCACATCATCAGCACCAACACTACAGCCACCCGGTGTACTCGGTCCAGTTTCCTCCCTCCATAGTCC
This sequence comes from Henricia sp. BOLD:AAB3569, assembly GCA_037783545.1. Classification (NCBI taxonomy): domain Eukaryota; kingdom Metazoa; phylum Echinodermata; class Asteroidea; order Spinulosida; family Echinasteridae; genus Henricia; species Henricia sp. BOLD:AAB3569. The sequence continues at coordinate 462,471 of JBBELK010000720.1, forward strand.
AAACAAGGTCGCTGAAAAATCACCATTTTCGCTCTTTACAATTTCCAAAACTATCGTAAACCCAAAAACGTTCCTCTGACGAACTTAGGTACAGATAACCATCCAAGAAATTATCTTATATTCCAAAATGTCCGCACAATAATATTCCACGACGTTTCGCGATTTAGCAGCCCACTTCACCCCGCAAACTTCACTATATCTGCGTGGTATACACATGGAACGCGCGGTCACCAAAAAGCGCCCTATTCATGTTCACTCTCCCGTACATTATTACGCAATTGTGACCACATACCATTATCAGGAAATTAGCTTTAGGAATGTAAATTCACTTGTGTGAGAACGCTTTTTCATTGTGAAGTATATGTAATCTACATGTATACAGTAATTGACAGTAGCACGCGTACAGAACTTTCTCTTTCGAGATGGTCTGGTTCTCACTATGAGCAAGAACATGTACATGTTCATTGTAACCCCATTGTTAGTAACAATGGTGTGTGCCCAATTTCCATTGTTAGATGTTCATAGTGTCTGGAGTTAGTTCCTCAAAAGAGGATTATTTATCCCGATTGCGTGCTGGAAAAACCAAATTGAATGCTTTCTTTAAAGGGCCCCTATTTAGGATTTTTATCAATGAAATCTATTCTTTAAAACCATCTACTCAGTTAAACTAAAATAAAAATCCTATTTGGAGCTTGCTTTGGGGTTTTTTAGTTTTTATGCTAATGCAATATGCATATTCATGACCAAGGTCATGATGTCACAAGAGGCAACACAGGAAAATATCATTCAACTGTCCACAAAAGATTCCATTTTTTCTCTCAATTTTCCTGAAACTTTTGTAATCCATGGTTGTTTGAGTTTGTTTTACATGTTGCCTGCTGTAAGCCATGACAAAACTGGGGGTAGAAACTGCAGCAATTTGCCACAAGTCCAACTTGAAGTCTTATGTTGTTTCTTAACTTTTCCCTTCTGTCTTCCTTACGTGATGCACTCCGAACAGCGCCCTCTGTCTGTGATTTATTGCAATGATTATCAGAACTTTTTCTTCCCCCTAATTTTACGTAGGCCTACTAACAAATTTAACGGAAAGTCCGCACACATTAAAGTTATGTCTGTGGTACTAAGCAATTTCGAGTTTTTCTCCGTACGAATTCTTAAAGCGTTTACTTTATTTTAACGAAAAAACATCATACTTTGTATTTCAGACATCGGCAACCCTATGAAAAACGTCGTTTTTTTATACGGCTGTTTTGCGCCTTGCCTCGACTAGCCCAAGTCTGTCTTTTTCGTGTTTGGTCTGCCGCAGCATACAGTGTGTCCTCAAGACTAGTGGCCTGTCAAATCTCTTTCCTTCTGTCTCGGAAGACTTTCCGAGACAGAAGAAATGAAAGTAAGGAGACGAGACAGGCCACCAGTCTAGCGGGCGCGCTTACGTTGCGCATTACAGGCAAGACTTGGGCAAGTCTACGCCTTGCCGTTAGTTGAATTATTGACAGTAATTGTTCGATAACTAAACGTTGGTCGAATTTTTCGTTGATGTCTAATTTGAAAGCGAATATCTTTTATGTTTCTAGAAAAATATCAATTAAAATGTTTGTTTTATTGTTTGAGGTGCCACACCCAAAACGCACGGACAATCCATCTTTAATCATTAGTTTATACAATGTGTTTGTGTTATCAGGCAATAATCAGGCAAATTAGTCCATAAACTTTTTCCGTTAAAATACGGATTTTTACCGTGTTGATGGCGCCCATGGTTTCGCCACCGGTTTGGGGATCAATATCAGCATTGTAATAACGTGTACACGTTGCACCAAAAATAAAATATTCTATTTGATATATTTATTAGCACATAAAATTATGATTATATTTTGATACCTATATTACTTTTATATATTGCATAACATACAGTCAGTTACAACAGCTACAATTTCTACAATACTATAATGTTTACACGTACTTGTACTATAATATATATATGATAATGATAATATCGATTTATATCGCGCACTTATCAGGGGGAACCCCATCAAGGCGCCCACACTATCATTACCCCTGATCATAGGGTTCCATTAAATCACTCCATATACAATCTCAGCATCCTGGGAAGTATGCAACCCCGGCTGCGATATTTGTTTCCGTACCGCTGTTTAGCGAACATTGCTTCTGATTGGTTTAACCCCCATGCATATGTTGCATACTGATGTGTTTCGTTGATTAACTACCTCAACATAACCCCACACCATACCACACTCTTTCCTCAATTAATAGTAAAAAAAAATTAATACGACTCTGAGGAGATTCGATCCTGCCATCTCTCGATTGATAGCACTACGTCTTAACCACTAGGCTCTTGAAGGCGCTATATAGAAACGCCTCGATGAAGCCCCATAGCGAATATGTGGTACGGAAAGAAATATCGCACCCCGGCTGCCTTAGGCGCTCAACGGCCAATCAAACGCATCAACTTTCGCTACCCTCTTAGTACACATTTTGCTCCTGGGTGGAGAGAAGCAATGCGTGGCAAAGTACCTTGCTCAAGGGTACACGCACTATGTATGGGCCGGACCGGGATTCGAACCCACTACACAAACAGTGAAATTATTCTTGTTTATATATCATGTACAGATTCTTGTCATCTGAGTGGTAAACGATGAAGGCCTCAAGGAAATCACAGAAGCGGCTGGCAGCGAAAACGTCCAGTAAAATATGCTGCCAATATTAGGGAGGTTTAGATGCACGTAAAATGCGAAAGTCACATACTACGCTGTTGTTGCTACGTGGTGCACGTCATTGCCTAGCAGGCAGCAGTCTGATTGCTTTATTACATTCTCTCCTACGGTGATCACGGTATTGATTCTTCACACCTGCCGCGTGCACCACCCTAAACAAAAGTCTGGTCAAGTAGATACTACAGTGTGCATGTGGAAGTACGTCAATACACCAGACGCTATTCATGCAAAACACGAAAAGGGCTAATCAAAAACTCAATGGACTACAAATTGTCATGTCTACTTTTAACCAATCAGATGACAAAATCTATATATTATTTTGGCATTAGGCCAATATAAAAATCGGGGCATATTGATGGCTTCGAGATCACATTGGGCCTATATTTTTAACCATGCATGCCCTCCATTTCGGCCAATATTAAACATATAAGTCTTACTTGATGTGTACAAAATGTCTGCATATACATTTCTGGATACTGTACAATCTTTAAAAGATTTAGAGCTATTTTAGAGCTCACGATGCGTACTGTACTGAAGAACATGAGGTGAATCACTAATTTTAATTGCCACAAATCATTTGACAACTATGGTTATGCGCGGCCATTAAAACTACCACCTAATACCAATAACCAAATTGTGCAAACTGTTTCTTAAAAATTGCAACAACACAATTACGGCAATTCTGATTAATTATTTGTTTAATTATTTATAATCGATGGAAACTTTGACAAATATTTTATGCGTTTGTAAAGTGAATTAACTTTTGGGGCCGTTTGTCCACATTTTCCCCTGTTCGGTAATTACTTTCGGGCAATGCAGATCGCATCCATTTTCAGTACACAACAAGTAAATGTCCCGGGTCAATCATTTAAAGATAGTATACATGATTGGTAAACTGTTACAAATAGTTTTATCCCCTGTGTGATTAAAGGTATGCATGATTAAAACCAACCTAAGTTAGCAAAAACCAGCTCCGTACTTCGTCTAACTTCTGAGAAAACAGTCAAAAAAGGGTTTACAGTCATTTCGCCCCAAAACCACTTCGCCCTGAACCACTTCTCCCTTAACCACGGCCTGTGGACGAAGTTGTTTGGGGTGAAGTGGCTTTTGGACGAAGTGGTTTGGGGGCGAAATGCCACTTGGGCGAAGTGGTTCAGGACGAAGTGGTCCAGGACGAAATGGTTTTGGGGCGAATTGAATTTACGTCTTGCGAGACGAAAAATAATTGTTTTGCTCATTTCTTAAAAACTATAGCACTTTAGACAAAACCATTTCAGGGGAAGTTTTCTGCCGTCATCATCTGTTTATATCGTGTAAGTTATGTGTGAATCTGTGAACATTTCTGATTCTTCGAGATACCAATCATGTGTACTGCCTTTAAATCATTTCTAAATCATTTCTAAATCATTTAAATCAAATGAAGCATTCATGGAATACTGAATCATTTGAACAAATCGTCTGGAGCTTTTTTTTGGGAAAAAAACACAACATGAGATTCAATTCTAGGGCGCAGCCTATAACTGTATTCAGACGGTCACAACCCATGGAGGGTTTCTGAGTTTTGGAGTGTCGGGTATAAAAATGTATAAGCCCCCCCCCCCCCCTCCCCTCCCCCTAGCCTCCGCCCGCCCGCCACACCCCCCCCCCCTCCCCTTCCCCCACCCCCACCCCCACCCCCGAGTCGTGTCCAAACGATCACAAACCCCCAAGTTTCCCTCGAGATAAGTTCGTTCCCTCGAGGGAAAGGCGCAAGGTACACGGTATAATGCGGTACATGGCGCAAACCCCCGAGTTCGCTTGGAGGTTCGTCAGGGGATTCACGAGTCCCCCAAGTTTGTTAGGGGCAAAATCGTCGGGAGAAACTTGGAGGTTTACTTGAGGGATAACCTCCCGAATGCGTCCACACGGTCACAAACCTCCAAGTTTCCCTCGAGGGTTTGAAACCTCCAAGTTTCCCCGACGGCCTCCGTGTGGATACGCCTTATTTCACAAAACCCCATAATCCCCTTCGGTCACAGGTATTTGGACATATGAAGAAAAAAATCAGATGAAATACCTTTCAATAAACATGCACAAAATGTAGGGGCTACAGTATATACTTACCACAGATGTTTCAAATACCAAATATATGTACCATGAATTATACCTTAGAGTATTCCGTATATCTGAAAGCACTCAGTATATATTTACGTACATTTAATGAATGTTTACATACAGTAGACCTATAATGAAGTCACGGTTTATTTACATGCGTGCAAATCTATGGGGGAGTATCCGGGTACCAGACGACATAGGGCCATAGGAAAGCACGTATGTAACAAACCGTGACGTCATTATGTTTCAGCAAAACCCCTAACTATTTATGGAAAACCGAAAACTCACATCCCTGTATTCACCTACGTCATCATAGACCAGCATATTCCACTTGCGAAGCACATATTGCACCAAAAAAACTCAAAATGGCCGCCGCCACAACCACCACCACAGTGCTATCTACTGCCTGCACGATGCTGCCCATACACGACGATAGAATGAGCTGTGCGACGAACACCATGCCTTGGACCAGGGCTATATCGGTACCCAGACCCCGAACCCTGCGTTTGGTCGTATCACCGGATGGGGAACCCGTCTCGCAGTTTGATTGACGATCAAACTGTTGGGGAAAACATTGCACAGGAGCGAGAAAAAAATCATTAAAGCAGGATTTACAATGTCCCAACATTTTAATCAACCATTTTGACCGTTAAATCCCTACTTAAATGGAAGATTATATTTGTAGTGGTTCCAAAATGCCTAATGCAATGCTTCCGCCCGATATGATATCATTTTAAAAGATAACAATAATTGAAAATGAATTTCAATTATCTAATGTGTGCACTACAAGGGCGCCCTCTTGTGACAGAAACGAGGCCCCTGACTACTTATGGCTCCGTTATCCGTGTATAACACCAATCCGAGCTGCAAAGTCATGGTCCGTGTACGTCCGCCATAGCTGGGGGCCATCCAGTGCCATGAACTGTGGGTTTTGTGTTGACGATATGCTGTTACATTATGTTGTCACTTCGAACAATTTTGCGCGTTTATTTTCTTGCGAAGCCTGTGTACGCGTACGCGTTGTGCGCTGTTCGATTTAACAACAAGACAAAGCGCCCAGTGCATGGCAGTGGATGGCCCCCAGTAATGGCGGACTTGCAGGGAAGGAGTCCTTAGCAACCGGATTCGTGTATAGACCTTTCTTTTGTTGATAAACAAACCGCGCTGGTTGGCATGAGCGGCCACAAGTTACAAAAAACTTTCAATTTGTTGAAATAATTTGTGATCCAAATCAAAACTGTTAGACATTTCTTTAAAAAGACAAATGCATCCCGTTATTGATTTGTTTATTCCTAATAGATGGAGCACTGTTTTAAATATTTTTGTAACATTTGTACAAATGTTTAAGATATTGTTTTGGTTTTGCCTGAGTGTTTTCCATACTTTTGCCAACCAAACTCGAGCTGTGACGTGCAAAAGAGAGGTCTATAGTGTAATCCGAGCAACATTTAGTGAGCCCGCCCTCTTGTGATTATTACATTGTTACTGCGGTGTATTTATAGTGTGACGTCACTATGAGATAGGAGATACACCGCAGTTTTCTTTCGTCGGAGATACACCGCAGTTTTCTTTCGTCGTATTAGTCTATACACCAATCCGAGAGCCGCGGACCAGGGGCCAATTTCATAGAGCTGCTTAAGCATGAAAAATTGCTTAAGCATGAAAAATGTTGCGTGATAAAGTGAGGTTACCAGCAAAATTTTCATGTGATTGTCATGGTTATTAAACAGTCCTGTAACACTGGTCATACCACAATTGCTATCACATGAAAATTTTGCTGGTAACCTCACTTTATCAAGCAATGTTTTTCATGCTTAAGCAATTTTTCATGCTTAAGCAGCTCTATGAAATTGGCCCCTGTTCTCTGTACGTCCGCCATAACTGTTCGAACAATTTGCGCATTCTTTGTTAAAGCCTGTGCACACAAAGGGGGCGCGTTGTGACTATTCAATTTTAACAACAACACAGAACGCACACTTCATGGCACTGGATGGGCCCCCAGTTATGGCGGACGCGCAGGGAGTCCTTAGTTACCGGATTCGTGTATAGCCACGAAACTAGCCTAAATAAGACGACAGTTTAAGTAACAAAAGGTGCCCCACGAAATGGCGGCTATTCGATACGGTCTATACGCTGGAGTTTTGAGCAGCACAATGAAATATACAGAAAGCATGGACGCAGTTTTTTAAAATTGTTTTCTCGGAACAAAGATGAGGTACTGAGCTGACTTATGCACAGATTGGGTTTTATCATAATCATCCGCAATCGCACTTGGAAACTTACGCCGTTTTTACCAGTTTATAAATCCTATAATTAATTGTCTCAATAAAGGACAGAATTAACACTGAAAGGACATAATTAACATTAACACTGAAATCTCACCGTATTGCTTGAGTGGTAGTGAGCAACGAGCAGAAAAGGCATAGTGAATAGCGTGGAATACTGGATACCAGCACAGGTGGAGAAAACAAACGCCGCCCATACTGTGCGCACACTGGCTAGAATCACCATGCTGATGCAGTACACGAGATGGTTGAAAATGTAGATTGGTCTGGCACCTGTGGTGTGTAAAAACAGGAAGGGAACCCAAACAGTCAAGTTTCCCGACTTCAGTTTAAAATGACCTTTACATCACTTGTCAACTTTTCTTGTTTGCACTTAAAGGAAGAGAACATACCTCTTTGGAATTACACGTACCGTTATATTTAATAACAAAATGCTACCTGCCCGATGCATAAACAGTCATGGAATCCAGGGCACTTGTTTTCAACGTCGGTACCACAATTTCGATGATATAATCGAAAGGGATGATGACATCAGCCATGCAAAAGTTGCATGGATGACATCAGGATTGAAAGCTTGTTTCCCGACACGCCGTGAAATATAGGAGAAATCTGATGTGACCTCAGACTCACACCCTCTCCAGTTCGAGCGCCAAATTACAAAACATGGCGGCTTACATGAAGCGCATTTAGGCACAAGTTAAAACTGATTTTAAAAATATAAGCTTAATTGTGGTACTGTTATAACAAACGTTGCAATGCTGGAAAATAATTTTAAGTAACCTTCTGCAAGTGTTTTCTCGTTCTTTAACAAAAGGGAAGAGTGTGGTGTGGTAAGGGAAGGGAAGGGTAAGGGAAGGGAAGGGTAAGGGGCGGACTCCGTGTGTTACATAACAGACAGATTACTTGATTGGATTAAACAGTAACAACATCATTACATAACTTAGGAATAATGTTGATAAACTGCCTTGTAGGAATGCTAGCCACATAGATGCAGTAAAACCTTAAAAAGTCATGGGTTTTGTGTCGAATGAATGGTAAAAATTGTCTGCAGGCATTTTTTAAAAACGCAGTTAGCAATATCGCCCACAAAAGTACCATTTTACAAGGAGATAAAAATCATATGGCGTTTGTTATACCATTGCTATCAACACTCTCAGTCTGGTTTTTCTTGTCAACTCGTGAAGTAAAATTGATGTACTGAGGCTTTAAGATCCAGAGGAAATTTACAAATGTCATCTATGGGGCCATCAAAAACCTTTGGTATAGAATCATCTTACTTGGCGTTAATCTTTATCTCGCATAGATTTTTGCCCTTTACTTCGACATCAGATGGAAGAGCTCGGGGTAGATGTCCACCCATGTCTGTATAATGCTTTATTACATAGAATCAGACCCAAGGACTTCCCCCAAGTTAAGGACAACTCTATAGGTTCCAGTCACGATATATTGTCTCGTTGCAGTCTCTTGTGAGAGAGTCAATCCGCGATTATGAGGTGTTATTCGGACGCAGGTGTTTTTTCGCGCTCGCAAGGCTTGGCATTGATTCACGCCGCGGGGACCTCATAATACAGACGTCACTTAATTAAAAAAGAATCTCGGAGTTGAATCCTAATATACGCGTGTTAACAGGCCTCTCAAGTAGACGGGTCCAATTGCATTAAAAAGTACTACATGTGTAATCAGATATATTCGTGCATTATCAATGGTTAAACTACACTGAGGATCGAAAGAAATATATTGCATTTTTAGAAGGATCGATCGTCACTGCAATCCTGCACAGAAAACAAAATGAGCACAAATTCTGTCTCGTTTTTAACATTTCTAGCAAACTTGATTCTATTTAGCGATGCATCATCTCACGAATTTAAGAAATGAATCTGATTTATTTACGTACATTCCAGCAGACTGCCGAAGTGAATACGTCATATTTTGTTAGTTGCCTAGGCAATGGCTCTACACTAAAAATCACTGAACAGTGTCCTTGTGCTTTTGCAATGGTACTTTTTCCGACGCCTATGATGTTTAGAACCAATTACCATAGCAGCACGTCACAATTCAGCTGTCTATTAGGATGCCGGAGCAGAGTGTACCTTTAAACATGGCGTGAGGTCCTCAAAGAGGCCTAAAGTTTGTTTCATTGTGACTTTTTTGGGCGCCGCCAATCACACGTTTATTTATTTATTTATTTATTCCATTTATTTACCCAGGGTGTGCCCAAACAGTTTACAAAAACTGGTTTCCATTGGGGCCCTGCAAACACACATAGAACAAATATACTAAATTGAACAACTTCATAATTACTAACAAACTGGAATAAGATACATTTGTACAACAACTACAACATCAAAAAACTAATGGTTACAGAAGAACAACATCACAAGTAATTATTATACATGCATGTGACACTAAAATTTACACTAATTACGGGAAGGGCGAAAAACCCGCAAAAAATCTTTTTAAGAGGAAAAAAAAAAAAAAACATTTTTAATGGGAAAATTCCCCTCCGGCTCCAAAATTAGTTTGATTTTATGGCAACCAAGTCATACGACTCCGTAAATTAGCATTTCTCACTTGAAGTTGATCATGTGAATATTATGTGTATGTTATATGGCGAAGTGCCGATTTGAATGAGCTCAAAGAAGACATAGTTCTAAGGTGTGCACTAAGGCTGTTCCAAATTGCGGCGCCAGTTACAGCAAAACTCGAGGCGTAAGACCCCTTTCGTGCAAAGGGAATTTTCAGTGTCTTTTCGGCAGATTGACGAGTTTCTCGAGTTTGTACGTAAGGTGTAAATAGACTTGCCATATACTGCGGGGCCAAGGAATTGATGCTTTTAAAGACAAATATAGCTTTCTTGTATTTAACTCTCTCTGGATAGCCAAGCCAGTCGAGCTTTTTAAACATGTCGGCTGATGGCGTTAGGAAATCGCATTTCAGTATTATTCTGGCTGCACGTTTGAGGCATTTGTTTAAGACATTGTTATGAGATGCGTAACGGTCACCCCATACTGTGCAACAATAATCTAGACTAGGCATGACTAAGCTTAACATAAGGGTGTTCATGTGCTGTTGAGTTACACAGTCGCGAATTCTTTTTAACATAGCTAATTTCGAGAAAACTGTCTTCTTTACATATTCGACATGTTGGTTCCAACTTAAGGTTTCGTCAATAATAACACCCAAGCATTTAAACGATTTTACGTTATGCACTTGATCATTATTAATGTGTACTCTGAGCTCATGCGCGCTTATCTTTTTCTTTGAGCCAATTAGCATACATTTAGTTTTACTGGCATTAATTTTGATTTTATTTTTAACGGACCATAGATAAATCATGTCTAATGACTTGTTAAGGCTAGTTTCAATTTCGACAATGCTTTCGGAACTGCAAGTTAGTGTAGAGTCATCGGCATACATATATAGCTTATCGGATACATAAAGAGGCAGGTCATATGTATATACAAGAAACAATAATGGGCCCAGAATTGATCCTTGTGGTACACCGACATTTATAGGCAAGGATTTTGATATATGTTTACTAATATTAACGGTTTGACTGCGATCACTGAGATAGGACTTAAACCAGTTTATTACCGAAATCGACATGTTCAGCTTTTCTAATTTTTCTAAAAGAATTTTATGGTCAACGCAGTCAAATGCCTTACTGAAATCTAGGAAAACTGTTCCGGTCATTCTCCCGTGATCCATAGCTTGAAGACACTCGTTTGTTAAATCGTTTAGTGTACTTTCTGTTGAGTGCAAAGGCCGAAATCCAGATTGACAAACAGGAATGAAATGATGTTCATCAAGGTACGAGTACATGTTCGAGTGTATCCATCTTTCTAGGATTTTAGAGATAATCGGCAAGATTGATATAGGTCGGTAATTACATGCGTTGCATTTATCGCCTCCTTTATGAATAGGTGTAACTGAAGCATGTTTCCATGCCTTGGGATACTGTTCATTTATTATGGAGAGGTTAAATATATGCGTTAAAGACTTAGTAATAAAAGGTGCAGCCATTTTAATCATATTAACGCTAATACCATCTGGGCCTGTTGCTTTCCCAACCGACAAAGATGCAATTTGCTTTTTGACAAACTCCTCTGGGATACTAGGGAGAGAACAATGTTCGTAATCTGGTAAAGAAACAAGAGAATGGTCGTGAGAATCATCGGCCTCATTTGAACTTGTGTGATTCTCAGCGGCCATACGTACACCAATTGTTGAAAAGTATTCATTAAAATTATTTGCGATGTCGGTAGGGTCATCAACATATTCTCCGTTTGAGGAGATGATTGAACTCGGGACACATTTTTGTTTATTGGGAAGGACTTCTTTAAGTTTCTTCCACAAGAGTGATGAGTTATCCTTATTTTCCTCAATTGCCGAAGTAAAATATTCGCTTTTCTTTTGTCTAACTTTGTTTGTAACATAATTTCTTAACTTTTTGTACATATCCCAATTTTTCGATGAGCGCGACTTTTTAGCTACACTATGTGCACGATCTCGTTGACGCATTAGTTGGAGCAATTCTCCATCAAGCCATGGTATGGTGCCGCTTCGAGCACGCTTGGACTTGATTGGAGCATGGTGGTTAATAACAGCCATAAAAATCGAGTGCCAGATAAACCACGCTTCGTCAACATGTTGACAGTTTATAACATACTCCCATGGAGCATTGCGGAGGTCATTGTGAAACGTTTCGGTATCAATATCCTTCAGGCGTCGAAAATTAATTAAACGACACCCTTTGCGAGGCGTTTTCCAATTATGTATGCCGTAAATAAGAAAATGATCACTTATGAGGGTTTGCAACACTCCGCATGCACTAACAAGATCGGGATGCGTACTAAAAATCAGATCAATAGTTGTTTGGGTGAACTGCGTGACTCGAGTTGGTTCTTGTATTAACTGCTCCATTTGGAAGAGATTCATGCAAGAGAGTATAGGATTGGGTGCATTAACATCCGCTGCATCACTGTTAAAGTCACCGAGTACAATCATTTCTTTAAATTCACAGGACGCCTTTTCATTAATATCGGTTAGGTTATCTAAAAACTCGACAGTACTCGATGGTGGTCTATAAACAGAACTCATAAGTACTGGCTGTCTTTGCTTACACCTAATTTCGACCCAAATACATTCGACATCATCATGTTCAAGATCACATCGGCGAGTAAAATTTAGCGTGTCTCTAATATACATGGCTACCCCGCCACCGTGGCGATTTCTGTCTTTTCTAACAATAGAATACCCAGGCAGTGCGATCTCGCCGTCAGAAATCGTGCCGTCACAGAAAGTTTCATTTAGACACATAACATCAAATGGTTTTCTTGAGAACAGTATCTTAAATTGGTCAAATTTGTTGATGATACTTCTTACGTTAAGGTGAGCATAAGAAAAGCCCCCGTCGCTATGACTATGTATGATACCATCTTTTAGGCTTACATTTGACCCCTGCTTTGTGGATTCAGAAGTTGTCTGACCTCCTGGAGATACTGTATCCATTCCTGGTTCGGAGTGCGGGGGTGAGGGACTCTCATCCCGTGATGTGGGATGTATGGGTGGTGTGGGATGTATGGGTGGTTCCGGGTGGGTTGACGTTGTGTCTGCGGACGGTACTGGTTTGCCTTCCGAAAATCCATTTGTGTATTTTCCGTAGCCGGTTTCTTGAGGGCGTCGGAATACAACCCCCCGTCGACAGCATGTGGCCGTTTCGGTGGTCCGTAGATGTGCCGAATAATGTTTTTGGCGAGAATACACACACCCTGGGAATTCAGATGTACGCCGTCTGTCACAAGATGGTTCGGCGTTATCCCCCCATTGTCGATGAACCCCCATTTGTTACACTCCGCGATGCGTTTTAGCATGTTATTCGCATCGTCGACGGCCTTACGCCTAGATTCTGACGCGACTCCACGGTGGATAATTGATGAAATCGTCACTTTCTTTGGCTGAAGCGCTTCCCCGAGAGACGTAATTTTAGCAGTCATGGTGTTGGCGTCGTCCGTTGTGTTGTTGGAACCGACGTGGAGTATTACCTCCGATACGCCGTATTTAGACGATAACTGCTGAGCCTCATGAGTAACTGTTTCAATCTTTGCGCCTCGCATTGTTTGGCAAACTACCTTAGATTTCTTGCTTAGTTTCCTAGGTTGCAGGTGTTTGATCATGGAGTCGCCAAAGTCAAAGAGTCCGTAAGCAGTTTAAAGCCCAGCAAAGTGTACGCTAATATCAGAAACAAAACAGACGTATAGACCGTATCGAATAACCGCCATTTCGTGGGGCAGTTTCTTTGTTCCTTGAGGACATGCATGGTTGCACATATTGTGCTTCCATTGTTGAACGGTTTAAGTAACAAAACGTGCCCCACGAAATGGCGGCTATTCGATACGGTCTATACGCTGGAGTTTTGCGCAGCACAATGAAATATACGTTTTCGGCATTCGTAAGATCGAAGTTGCCAACGGCAGGTTGGCAACTAAAGGTGCTAATATCAGACCCGTTTTTTGGAGATACTCTATGACGTCATTACTTCTCTCCATCATGACATCCTAACTATATTCTTGTCATGACGTCATTTGTCGTCTCAAAAGGGGAAAAAAATCCATACATAATGACGTCACGGTTTGTTTATAAAAACTTTCCTATATGGAAGGAGGTGGGGAACACGACCTCCGTTCTACTATCAAAATGTGATTCCTGGGTAATTAGTAATTTAATCTCGGTTTCCATGTTTTCTAAGACACCCTGTATATGAACTAAGTCTTGTTAGTTCCCCGCATACTAATTTTGCAATATATAACATATTAACCGCCAGCAAGTGCAAATATTTGAGGGGGTGGGGAAGGGGGGTGGGCGAGATATGAGACACACTTTTGTACACATGCATGGTCCCAAATGTTGTCCAGATAAGAAACACTCACAATTCTGTAGGTATCATTTTCCATTCTACATTTAGGGGCGTTAGTCCTGAAGAAACTGACCTAAATGTAAATTATTTCTCGGAAATTTGTAAACAAATATGCAGCTTCACAAATCTACAATTAAAATGTGGAATCGTTTGCCAGCAGTGGCGTCACAAACATATTTTAATCTTACCTATTTTATTGATGAGTTTATCGACATTGTAGGAGCAGATTGAACACGTGATAGAGTACATGGCCATTGCGAATGATCCCATCCTGACGCCATCGCTGTATCGCTCCCTCTCCAAGGATCCCCGGGGAGCAGTGGGGTCTCCTCCGTACACCGACTGGCCGACGAAGTCCGTGAAATATAGCGAGTAGCAGAGGAGAGACATCCAACCTAGGAGATGTGTCAGACATAGAATCCGCATGGACCAGGGCATGAAGACGATTGACAACAAGTACGTGCCCATGGTGATTGATGAAGCATCCTCGTCCAAGTCAGTTGATGTGGATTCTTCATCAGAGGTCGCGCCGTCCTCTTCCGATCTCTGTATTGCTGAATAGTCCCTCTCCTTGATAATGATCTCGTATTCACCAGGCCTGACGCTGCCGTTGACGACGCTTTGGTCCCTGTGCTTGGTCTTGTCCTCCCCGGCGTTTTGGTCGACCAGAGTGGTAACGATTTCTGGATTCGGGGCATTGGACCCGTAGCCTTTCATCTTCTGTTTCACGAGTCCCATTTCGATTTTCTCAACATTCTTTACGAAGTCTTTGCTGTCGTCCATCTTTTTGTAGCCCTTATCGCGCCTGGCTATCCTTTCCAGGACTTGGCGCCTTTTCTCACAAGGGAACAGCTCGTACAGAGTCTTTTCCCTCTCGGCCGTGACGGTGAGAACCACGGCTATGACAAAGATGACGAGAACGATACCGAAAACAACGCGGACTTGGAAATTGTCTAGGTCGTTGTGAGACACCTCACTCCACGGGATACCGCCTATGGCGTAGCCGATGGCGCCACCCAAGCCGGCCATAAAGCTAAATGTGGCAAGTCCTTTGGCGTGGTCAGCAGGATCGGTGACGTCTATGAGATAGGCTCGTGCCGGAGACTGAGCAGCATCGCAGTTGAAATCAAGCATCATGACGCCGAAGATGGTCAGCGCCATACCACAAGCTCTTATGGGAGCCGGGACAGTCTCGATTAAACTCCACGGGATGGTTGTCTCGACTGTCGAAGAGTCCGTGGAGAGTAACTCGCCTTCTGTTCTACCATCAGATGCAAAATTCTGCGACATATTACTTTGCTTGAATTTTAATTCCAAAAGTTCTTCCAGTGTTTGGATAAGATCATCTCGGAGAGGCAAGGTATCCTCTTCCAATGCACCTGATGTTGTCGGAGTATATGAGGTTGTTGGGACAATGTCGTCTCCGTGACGCACAAAGCGGTAGGCTGATATATCACATACCTCTCCAGCTGGCCATCCGTACGGAACGAGAAGCAGCCCGAAGACAACCCCGATGGATAAGAGAATGATGAATGGACGGCGCCGGCCCATGCTGGACTTGCACCGATCACTGGCCGAGCCGAGCAGCGGCATCAGGAACAGGCCCAGAAGTGGGCTGAGACACCAGATCAGGGTCATGAAGCGATGCGGGATGCCGATGCGTAGGAGTATGGGGCTTACAAAGGCCGTCTCAGCGGCGTAGCAGAACTCGATACCGCAAACAGCCCCGCTTAGCCGGGCAAGCCGCACGCGGGACTTGAGACGTGCCGCGCTCGCTTCCCGGTCTTCTTCGGATATTATTGGTTCTAAGTCATCTTGGACTCTCCGGGGCACGCAATTCCGAACAAGGGACTTTGTTGTCATCCAAAATCGAGAGCAAGTGGCGATGATCTTTTCAAGAACCATTTTACCAACGTGCAAAGTCCGTCGGACGAAAATCCCAAATTAATTTTCTTAACAATTACAAAACGTTCATGTTCAGTTGTGTGATAATTTAACTCGTGTAGTTTACTCAAGTACTTCAGATCCCCACACACGATGCCGAAGAAAATCTACGCACATGGACACAAAAATACAACATCAGCATCTAGTTACAGGCCTACTGTTCACACAAATGAAACACAACATAGTTACGGTACAGGCATTTCACAGTGGTAAACAGCACGCAGTGAACATGTCCAACACTATTCAGTCGGAGACGCGAGTGCATCACTGTTTTGACACAATGCCGATCTGACAGCATTTCGTCATCTTTCGGGGCGTAGCTTATAAGCTGCACCACCTGCTCCATTTCCGTCACTTCTTTCAGCCTTGATTACATTCCTGAGCTTCAAGCGGTTTCTTTTGTGCAAGTACGCGCTCTTATCTTCGAACGAAGCCCCGTGGGTCATTTCTTTCCACCGTATTATGCTCTTCGCTGTAAGAATAAAGAAAAGAACATTTTTGCCCAACAATAGGGACAGATGGTTTCTTAGATGGAGACTTTTTATGACAATTCGGCTTTGTTATTTTCGCAACATGGATATCGATCGAAAACAAATTGAGGGGGTGTTGAAGGCAGACAATGAACAATTGAGTGTTCCCCTATAGACTGCCGAAGTGAATACGTCATATTATGTTAGTTGCCCAGGCAATGGCCATACTCTTACAATGACTGACCCGTGTCCCTGTGCTTTTGCAATGGTACTTTTTCCGACGGCCATGATGTTTAGAGCCAATTACCATGGCAACACGTCATATGGCAACACGGCTGTCTATTCAACTTCGGATTGATCACGTTCAAATGACGTCACTTCCCACAAATCGCCACGTGCATCAGAATATTAAGCGTATTTTTTTGTGACGCGCATCGGCTGCGTCGTATTTCGAACAAATTTCGAGCAACACGCGCGCGTGTTTGGACATGTTACAGCGTGTGCGAGCGCGTACTTGATGGCGTTTAATACGCAGTAGCATTTGTTTCTACGAAGATGGCGTCTCTGAACGTGATCAATACACATTTAATGTCCCAAAATTTTAATCACCACCCTCCCCCCAAAAAGCATACTTTACTTAGATGGAAGATAGAAGTGGCCCCAACTGCCTATTGCAATGATTCCACCCGAGATGATATGATAAAATGCCTTTTCGATATCTCGCGCGCGCAAGGTATAGAATGTGCATAAACAAGCCATTTTACGGGTGGTTTTTATTAAATTGGAAGTTGTTAAGTTATAGTAATCCATGCAACGTAATGGATGTTAGAAACAATATTAACAGAATTTAACTGGAAAACCGGCACTGTACTGCGAGCCGAACATGCGACGGCCCGCTAGACAGGCCTAGAGCACTTCTGGTCGCTTAAAACTACTATCGAACACAGAAACCTGTGCAATGCATTCGATTTCAGTTTTCACTAAAATGCTCAAGTTTTCGCGGAAAAAGTAATCCTATACACATAGTCCTATACACATGCATATACACAGCTGGCTTGTTTATCCACATTCTATACCGCGATTCCTATCGAAAAGGCTTATTGAAGATGAATTCATATGTGTGTGTGTGCGCGCGCATATGCAGCACGATATGTGGCAGAGAGACTCACCAAGGAATTTCCAAGGAATTCCTTTCAGTTTTTAGGGGGTCGGGGGAGGCGGGGGGGGGGGGGGGGGGGGCGGTGGGGGAGGGGGGGGGGGGGGGGGGGGGGGGGGGGGGGGGCGAGGTTGGTGCGTTAACAAAAGGGAAGAGTGTGTTGAGGTATAAGGGCGTTAGGTGGTGAGTCCCTTTGCCACATATCGTGCTGGGTATTAATGTGCGCGGGTTCATCTATTCAAACCGTGGACGTTTTCTCAGTTTTAACTTAGTGAACAATATCGTCCGCGATTGCCAAGCGAACGTCCGCGATTCGCTCGTGTACAAAACAAACGAGAGTAAGAAAAGGGACGTCCGGGATTGGAGGTGTGTGTATATTTACGTGGTCTAACACGGGCACACACCCAACTCCCGTGGTATTAAGGTTCCGTTGTCCGTGCAGTCTTTACACCTTACACAAAGTGTTTCCATTTTTATTCTGTGATTTTTACATTTGATTAATTACCATACTCGGCTTCATTCAACCTCAACAGCGTCAAGGACGTTGTTGTAATAATAAACACACTGTGTATTTTTTAATTTACAAATCCGATAACGCTTCGCTAACATGAAATATATTTCCTTCTCTTCCAACACCTTTCGGCCTTCTTCGGGTGTCAAGAAATCGATGCAGTTCATTTCCGCTGTGGGAAGATTGACTGATGCACTTTATGCGAAGGTCATGAGTATAGACTGAATCGAAGAGGAGCAGTGGACATCCTCAATTATTTTTTTGTCGGTGTGATTATAACGATAATTATGCACTGGGTATCCACAGAAGTTTTGTACCATCAATAAAAATACGTTTCTTGAAATTGTAAGATGGCCGCCATTAAAGGCCTATTATATAATTTGCGGATGAAACGTTTTTTTTACGAACTCCAGGAGCATTTTTACGAACTCCAGGAGCATTTTTACGAACTCCAGTAATACTTCAGAAAACCTTGAAATCCATGCATGTTTTTTTGTGTTAAATAAATGTTAAAAATCTTTTGCAAACGATTTTTTGGAGCACCTTCATAGTTTGGCAAACTACACAAGAAAAACCATTTTACACGGGGAAAACATGTGGTGTTTGTTACCATTGCTATCAACACTTTTAGTCGGATTTTTCTTGTCAACTCGTGAAGTAAAATTCTGGGTCACTGCAAAATGATGTATTTAGGGCTTTGAGATTATAAGTTATAAGCATACCTGGCTGCGCTGCTCCAAATGAACGATCCAACGTCGTTCAAATCGGCGGTTCACACATATACCGTGTATCCCCATTCCGGGCCGTGCAGATGTGGAAGGTGGGGCGGACAGCATTTTGTGTATGCCACAGATGGACTTGATGTATAAATGGAGTTGTATTGAGAAGGAACAATGCGCGGATCCCGCAGAGTAAGCAACTTGGGTCCAAAGTTGAATATTTTGGCAAATGAATATACTGACATAATTACTTCAACCCGACCGCTATAATATTACTTGTGAATGGACATTCATGTTAAATATAATATACTCTTCTAAAAAACAAAGACAATTTTGTTAAAATATGATCAATTCTTGGTCAGAACAAAATTGTCTTGAATACGATGAATACTTGTGGTTAACAGGGTACTAATCGACCAATCACTTTGTATTCGCTTTCAAAACTGTTCATTGGCAGGTCCAAGCGGACCTGTTTGAACAAAGTTGTTTCCACAGCAATGGAATGTGACATTTCCTGCGTGGGAGGTGCCATCTTGTCAAAATGCAAGTCAGCCTTGCCACAAGAGGTGTTCACTCCTCATAGATCGCCGTACAGTTAGGCGCGAGGTCAAAATAGAAACGGTCTGTATGCCGGTAAACGATTCGAGTTAATCCCTCTTTAAATCTTTTTTTTTCTGTTGACAGAAAACCGTGTGCCGGTTTGAAGGGAACCGTTTCCAACTTGCTGGGTTGGTCGATGATTGACAGGTTTACAACTAGCCGCCTGCACGAAGGGAACAAAAGGCTGCTACTGGCCGACGATTTCAGAGGGAGACGCCCAACCCTCCAGCCGGGCACACCCTTGTTCGGGCGGTCACGTGATAAACAGTGGCAGCGAGTCAGCCAGGAATAGTCACACAATGGCCCGTAATCCGATAAGCTCTCTATTGTTCAGCGAAGGTGGGCCGGGTTGAACATTGCCAATTATCTATCGTCTGGCCAAACAAGTTGAATCGTTTGCTTGTTCACTGAAAACCGTGCAACGGTGTATCTTTATGTACCGTTTTCCGGTATACAGACCGTTTCTATTTTGACCTCGCGCCTTACTTTTTGACCGATAAAATAAACTACATCCTTGACCTTTCGGCCAGGGTATGATTTGCGTTCCCTTTTTTTAACTGTATAATGATTTAAACTTCACGGCTACGATATATAGGTTCTGTGTGATTTCTCAATTACCACAAACCAGATCCTAGGCATATATATTCAAGTGCCATTTCGCCCAAAACCACTTTTTGCTCAGGTTGGTTTTAATCATGCATATCTTCAATCACACAGGGGGATAAAACTATTTGTAACAGTTTACCAATCATGTATACTATCTTTAACCTTTTTTATTGATTGTGGAAAGTTATGAAACACTCCCAAAAAGTCACAAAGCAAGCGTTAATCATGTACAAATGGAAACAGAGGAAGGCGTTCCCATACTGTACAGGTAAAAATGAGGCACGCGAAAAATGGCGCCTGCGCCGTGGAAATTTACCACAAATCGCCTTACATGGTCTGGCAGCAAAAATTGTATTGTGTCAAAAAACTGCCGTGTCACTGGCGTCTGTCCTTGTCAGCCACACGTCAATAAATTGAGGAAGTATTCTTTTAAAAAACAGCATCAACAGATATTGTTCTCGCACAAAGAGCTATTTTTGAGTGGTACAGGCTCGCACATAATGAGCGCTCGCGTACGTACGTACCCGGCATGTTAACGTATGACTGAGTTAGTAAAATTCCTTTTCATCACTTTTCAAGAATCGAGTGCAGTTGATTTGGCTGCAGGATTCGGTGTGATGCCACTGGGAACTATATCAATTTTGATTGATATGAAGTTGTTTACGAAACTGAAAATAATTAAAATACATGTTTTATAACTTGTAGGGGTAATATGAATTAAAAATTACAAAAAACTGCGTTAAACGTTTAGTTTTCTGCCGTTCGTTTTGTTTATAACAGCTAGAAAGGAGACATTTTAAAGGAGGCATTTTAAAAACTCTACCCTACGGCTGTTTTCTGACCAAAACCCCCGCAGCTATTTTGTTGTTGTCCAAGAGCCCGTTTTAAACAAGAGAAAGGTACTACATCTCTAAGCCTATACCATTGAAAATGTACAACAAATTCGCAATGTGTAGCAGGTAATCTTTGCCTCCCTTGCCCAAGGACAAAATTTGGTAAGAGAACTTTTCAATTTCGGGGTGTGCAATCATGGAACAAACTGCCATTGTTACTGAAGCATCCTCTTCCAACAAGCTTAAAGAAGTTTAAGGAGCACCTCTCCAAAAATCTGTAGTTGTTTTGTGATTGTATTTTTAATAAATTATTCTTGTTGTTTTATTGTTTATTTTTAAACATATTTTAACTATTTTGAACTGTTAACTTGGACCTATGGGAGAACAGTTTTTATAAACTGAATAGGTTCCCCAGTAGGCCTATAAATATGAAATAAATAAAATAAACAAATGCCAATCATGTATAATAATTATCTTTAACCAATGGATCCAGATATGCACGCAAAAGTTATGTAGTGCAAAACCCATTTCAGTGTGTATCAAAATCATATGCGTATTCTAACCGTAATTGTGCACATGCGAAACCTTTGTAACGATGCAGCAATGAACAGTGATATTTATATTTTATTGATAAAAATTGGTAGTATCTCGCAATTGCAATGACGTAGGTACTTAGGAACAAAATCCAACCCAGACGGATTTCTGCTAACCCAAACAAAAACATTCAACCGAATCAGTTTTGCAGCAAACTTTGCTATACCCAGAATGTTACACAGACAATTTCACATTAGTGCTGATTCGGTCAGAAGAGTTAACTAAAACTGCCTTGTTGCCGCTATACCATTTGAAGTACCCGAATCAAGTCCTACACGATGTGGACCGGATGGACTATTCTAGCGGTGTCATCAGTGCTACTGGCGGGCTTTGCCGTAGTTGAGAGTGGGTCAGATCGGCACAGTACAGACTCGCCTAGACCACCATGGGACGACACCTACGGTAAGTACACGATCCATAGGACATATATTTTGATATTTCTGTTTAATTTTGTATCCTACATGACAATAATCTTTTTTGTTCACCTGTCAGTACAATTGCTACTAACTTCTTAAAGGTGTAATAACCACAAAATTGGGCGATTTTGGGACGATAAATACCGCACGAATATATTAAACCTTGCGCAAGGTTTGAAAAGGTCGTCCATACGTAGAATATTATTACATATTTTATTAAAACACAAGATGTCTTTGAAATGTCCAGTTTAGTTGCAACTGACCAACAAAGATTCTACAGGGAGTTTTGGAGACCAATAGGCTGGACCCTATTCGTCAATTCGTCGTGTTGCCTGAATCATTTCTATAGATTACAAACTCCTCGTTTGAATTGAAGTGTACCAGGTGCATATGCGTTCCAAATCTCGTTTTCAAGACGAGGCTTTGAACGCACAATAGTCTACCACCTTTACACTCAGCAGTTTGCACTTTATGGGGTTGTTTCAAGGGACACGGCTGAACCGTCCTTCCGCGTGAATGGGGTCCACTTCTATCAGCGGAACCAAGAGTAGTCTCACCACAATCGCGATGTACGTCGTCAGGGTCTGTCACGCACGTTAATTGAGGCTTGTTCACGTAGTTCGCAGTGCTGGCGGCTGAAATTACACAATGTATTAATATGACACAATTAGGTTTAACAAATGTTTACATGCACGAACCCAATTTCTGGTTGGTTGTTTTTGTGCTATGTATAAAGAAGGCCGCCGTGAATGCCCATTTTTGTTTTTAACATATCTAGTTCTAGTTCTTGGTTAGTCTGGTTCCCGGACCAACATATTCTCGACTGATCTTTAGGTCCGGCAGCCGCCAGTATACATGTTAGTCCGCTATTATTGAAACAGGAGAAATTCCTCCTTTTTCGAAGGTTCCCAAAGTTACCCGAATGCACGTCCGGGCGTTATCGTTAATCGTCGGGTACGATTCGTCATTGTTTCGAGACTTTGAGTTTACGCCGTGTGCCGCCGCGTGTTTATTTATGATGATACAGACAGTAATAGCGGATACGATTGTTCTTGACGTCACGCGTATGGCATGCCAAAGCGAAAATAATTTAACACTGATCCTTTTGCCATCAACCCTGCAAAACAAGTCACAACATTTTTAAAAACTTGCCAACAAAAGCACGGTATGCCAGTTTTAAACAGTCTATCAACATTTAAAAGCCATGCCAACTTTTTTTTCTTGCGCAACATTTGCGAAAATATGCGTCAACATAAAATTGTCAGTCTTGAGTTATTTTCGCTTTGGCATGCCATAGTATGGACACAGTAATGGCGGATAGCAACCGGTTGTCAAGAAAGTGAAACCCAAGAATACTTGAAGGCATTTAGTAAATCGAGATAAATCGCGTATACTACGTAAACAAGTCACACGTGGGACAGCTTGGCAGCGTACGAGCCAGGCGTTGACTGTCAGGTGTATGAGTTTCGGGGACAACAAATTGATACCCGAAACTCCAAACTGTGTATTTGTCAGATTGTTACAAACAAATTTGGAAGGAAGAAAAATAAAGAAATATATAAATATAAAATACTTGTACGAATCATCCTAAACTACTTTTAGACCAACAATTTCAGGGTGCGTTCCATCGCCCTAAATCGTCCTATTTTTGCAGATACTATTCAACATATACATGTATATTTTACTCTCCACAGCCTGTCAAACAAACATTTGTCAAAATGGCGGTACTTGTATTAATTTCCTCGGAGTTATAACGTGGTGCAACTGTCCTGAGACTCATGTCGGAATTTTCTGTGGTAAGTGAACTCGTCTTCTATAAATACCTTTTACACGGTAGCCATCTGATGGGGTTCATGTTTTGTCTCATACGTTAGGTTTGCTGACAATAAAGAATGCAGTTTCGCGCGCACTCTTATCGCCTGCTAAAAATAAAGCTTGTTCCTTTTTTTCCCTGCAAATTTCGATCTAACTTAACATTCATACACAAACCCTTCCACAAATGCATGTACATATAGGCCTACACTGCAAAAAAATGCGGTGTTAAATTTCTAACACCAAGGTTTTTTAATTCTTTGGGTGTTACATTTGTGTCAAACGACCACCGGTGTAATAGATTAACAGCAGAAAAAGTGGTGTCGAATTTGCATGGTGTTAAACTTAATAAACTGCGCATGATGACAATGCATGACGCTTAGTATTCTAAACCTCCATTGTTTGATTTCGAGAAACTTATGGGATGTCGGTGACGTGTTAACTGCAAAAACAAATTGTTGGTGTTAAAAAATAATGCTAAGAGAGCATGCGCGGAAATCCAGCTATTTGATTGGCTACAGGCGTTTCTGATCATTTTTCCGCGTTTGAGCATACAACCCGTAATCAGCACGTTGTACTTATGGCTAGACTATCTGAATGTTAATATTGTAATAATATCATCATTATCCTTAGGGGTATGAAGAAATCATGTAAAACATGATGAAAACAATGTTATTTTGCTAATTTTATTACTGTTTGACCACGAACAGATCAGTGTTAAAATATTTTAACACAAGTGCTGGTGTTAAATTACACCATGGGTGTTAAAATTAACACCAGAGGTTTTGCAGTGCGTGCTTTATTTTAAAGTGGTTCCCCCATTTTTGTTTACACCAATTGGTGTCGGCTTTTAAATCTGTCAGAATAAATCAACTGTAGGTCCTACAATTTAATTCCACATTCAGGTGTCAATTAACACCCAAATTCTTTCCCAAAATAAACACCAAGAAGAATACGTTGACACCGGATGGGGGTGTTAAATTTTAACACTCTTATTGGTGTTAAAAAATATTGATTCCCAAATTGGTGTTACTTAACACCCAAATCCTTGCCCAAAATGGATACCAAGGAAGAATTAAATTTTACACCAGTGGTGTAGATTTTAACACCCCATTTTTTGCAGTGTACTATCCATGAAAAGAAAGCTCTTTCCGACAACCACATTTGCAAACTTATACGCAACTCCGCGGCCCGTCTTGTTAGTCGTTCATCTTCTCGAAAACACATAACTCCCATTCTCCGCAGACTTCACTGGCTTCCCGTTTACAATATGGAGCTCACTTCCGCAACATATCAGACTTGCATCAACGTAAAATTAATTCAAAAATGAACCCATAACTCACTTAATTAATGAATTTATTTATTTATTATGTTTCTCTCTGTTAAGCGCCTCGAGACATTTGTGGGAAGCGCTAATAAAATGCAGATTATATTTGAAGTATTAAAGGCACAGGCTCGTCAGCAATGCGCACGCGCCAAATTCGTGCCACGAAATACGCAGCGCGCATTGACGAGCCTGTGCCTTTAAAGGATACTATTATAGTACGTGAACGCCTTGATCTGTAAACAACAACACCCCCGAGCTTCCATACACACCAAGATTGGAAATTGGATCGTATTCTTGTATCTGTAGATTGTTATACAATTACCCACATATTTACAGGCATACAAAGAGTATTCTAAAATATGCGTCCGGGGGAGCATGTTTATTATACCCAGCACGATATGTGGCAAGGGCTCTCCCTCTAACGCCCCTATACCTCAACACACTGTTCCCCTTCGTTGACGAAAAAAAACCGAAAAAAACTGAAAGGAGTTCCTTTGAATTTCCTTAGATGTGTGAGACACAATGGGGGACAATGGAAGGGGAAGAACCCCTTTGCCACATCGTGCTGCATATGAGCATGTGGTAGGCCCTCTACCTCAAGTTCATTTCTTGCCGCCTTAAAAGCACGAACTCTATTTGTTTTAATTAACTGAACGAAAAGGACCCGTGCGTTAACAAGCATTTTTCCGTTTGTACACAGAGATTGAAAACGGCTGCTACAACGACCCGTGCCTGAATGATGGTATTTGCGATATAGACTATCATACCGAGGAACAATACTGCGCCTGCAGGGAGGGCTGGACCGGGGAGCGATGTGGAACTGGTAAAACAACATTTACACCGGAACATCCTTTATCATTATTCATATACCCAACACGATTTGTGACATGGGTCTACCCCCCTATATACTGTTCCCAACTCCAAACTCAAATTCTGGATCTCACAATAATGACGTGCACATTTTTAAAGACCCAATTTACCGTCTGCACGGCCGCGTTAAGAACGAGGCTTTTCTGGTATCCTACACCATATTTTACAATCGACAAAAGTCGACGTCACACACTATGAGCAACTAACAATGGAAATTCGGCACAAACCATTGTTATTAACAGCAATAGTGACAGCAACCGACATTGTTCATGCAAGGAAAGCCTGGTTCTTTTGCCACTATGGCGGTTTCGTGCAAGTGGTGAATACATCATTTAAAGTTGTACCCAAAAACTTACTTTACGAGTCGACAAAAAACCGACTAAACGTGTTGAGAGCAATGGTAATATTTATTTTTTCCGTGTGAAATGGTACCTTTGTGGGAGAAATTACAAACTAAAGTAGTTTTTAAACAAGTTGTCTGCAGACAACTGTTTTACCATTCATTCATCCACAAAATCCATGCATGGATTTTTCAGGTGTTCTGAAGTTATTACTGCATCTATGTGACTGAAAGTTCTACAAGGCAGTTTATGAACATTATTCTTTAGTAATTCATATTTTAGTTATTCATCATTCTTATGTAATGATTTTCCAATCATGTAGTCAGTCTTTAAAGAACGCTGAATGACGCAATAGGGCGACATTTCGGCAAGAGTCTCGCCGGAGACCACCGAAATTTCGGCAAGAGTCACTCAAAATGACACCTTATTTTTTTACCCGAAGCTTCCGGAGATGGTCGCAGACCAAAGAGAAACAGCTCCAATCCCAATAAAAATGGTTCTCGACCTAAAAAAAATGGTTTTTGACCTAAAAAAATTAATTTTAAACTCAAAAATATTAGGGCGACACCAAAATGTCGCCCTATTGAGCAGGTCGCCCTAATATACCTTTTTTACACACGATTTGTCGCCCTAACCTACAATTCATAGTTTTTTAACTATTGAACTACAGTATTGTCCGTAGCCTTATCCAAGGCCGTCTCCAGGTTTGTTTGCCGTACGAGAGAATATTGGGTCTAGCGCATGCAAACTGCACACGGCATCAAAACGAGCCACTAGAGATAACGACTTCCGTAGTCAACCCGTACAGCAACACACTGGCTAAGTACTATGGGGGACCAAAAGTGGACAATACAAATTTCCAATTTTTTGATAGCAGAAAATTGAAATGTACTAAAAAAAACTTAAGTAAAAAACCTTTTTCAAAATTTCCAATTTTCTCCTAGCAGAAATTTGAATTTTACTTTTGTGCAAAACTAAAATTTTCAAATTTCTACTAGTAGAAATTTTGATTTTACTTTTGTGCAAAACCAAACTTTCCAAATTTCTACTGGCAGAAATTTCGAATTTACTTACATGCCAAACCAAAATTTCCAAATTTCTAGTGGCAGAAATTTGGATTTTACTTTAGTTCCAAACCAAAATTTCCAAATTTCTAGTAGCAAAAATTTTGATTTTACTTTAGTGCCAAACCAAAATTTCCAAATTTTTACTAGCAGAAATTGCCAATTTTTTTGTTTCCAAGTTTCTAGGGGTGCTCCTTTATTCAAAGAGGCACCCCTTAAGTTGAAATGGAACAGTCCACGGTGTTGACGTTTCCAAAGCACTCCTTCCGGCGCGCGCGCTTCCTTTTATGCCTATACTTAGTACTTCCTGACCACCAATAAGCCAGTTGCGTGATAGATTTGCATAAATCCTAGAGTCCTGCCTCTGCGCTATGGCGCTCGCATAATAAGAGAGTACTGCACCAGACTACCAGGCCGTTGGCAACGGTTGCCAAGTGGCAAGGGGGTGCACGCTAGAACATGTTAGCCGGCGCGAAAGTCTGTACGGTACCTGGAATACCTCGCACAGTACTCTATGCATTTTGAAGCTGGACCATCCGAAATTACATGTTGAAATTGCATGTTAAAACATGTACTCGCCATGAAGTTTCGTCAAAATAACGAGTTAGAACGTCTTGTTTGACTCGAAATGAACGTTAACTTTGAAAGCTGGATTGTTCCCAATCTGTGCATGATCAATTCAAGAAAAGAGTAACGATTTCGGGTTATGAGACCGGTTCAAAGTTGCCGATTGAACGTCGAACCCGAACGAAGGGAGACGTATACACTTTACAGCAAACTTGACTTGAAATAGGGGAAATAAGATGACATGCAGCTAGTAAATCTTGCCACAATATGATAAAAAATTAATATCGCCGTTGATTGTTTAATATCCATTCGACGGAACTTCGTCAGAAATTGGCGAGTTTTGCTGTTTCAGATCGCCGTTCAACGCGACAGCGAGCGACTCTCGTTTTGCGTACATGACCGGCATATTCCGAAGCCCAAGTAAAATCGCGAGAAATACATCAACGTACGCGACTTAATTAAGTGGAGATATAAATACCGTACACCCTCGCCACTAATTCTTTCTAATATTACATGATATTATGCCCCCATAAAGTTTAAATTTGGTTAGGAAACGTGATTTGGTTTAATAGGAAACATGAATTTTGCGTGTGTGGACCGGGAAAAATGGAAATGCGAAAATTATGCGATGCCTACTAAATATACCAAAATAAAAAGGTCGATCGTATCCCGGTTCGTGTTTGCTAGACAGATTTGTGAAACTGAGGACTGTTAGGAGATATAATTGTTTGTCTTTGTTTAAAATTTTATTCTAATCGAAGTGTGTTACGGGTGCTGTTTGTCGCCCACAAATTAGAGCCTGCCCTTTTTTCCCATCTCAATTTTTAGTGGTGAATTCCGTATTCCGCACGGATATAGACAAACTCAACAACGTATAACACAACAACCGCTCGGTCAAGTTTTTGCAGCCAAAGTATTTCTAAAATCTGTTGTAACTTGTATGTAGCTAGATAATCATTTTAATTCATAATTGAATTACTTTTGATTTTACCCAAGTTGCTGCGAGACGTCGATCATTTGCGGAAACAAACAGGCATGACCTTTTCTTTTCAAAAAATTCGGAAGGTGTATTTGAAATCGTATGCCGGTCTTGTACGCAAAACGAGAGTCGCTCGCTGTTATGTTGAACGCGCGTTTTGGAACAGTAAAACTCGCCAATTTCTGACGATGTTCCGTCAAATGGATAAACAATCAACGGCGCTATTAATTTTATCATATTGGCAAGATTTACAATCTGCATGTCATCTTATTTCCCCTATTTCAAGTCAAGTTTGGTGTCTAGTGTATACGTCTCCCTTCGTTCGGGTTCGTGACGTTAAATCGGCAGCTTCAAACCAGTCTTATAACCCGAAATCGTTACTCTTTTTTTATTATTTATCATGCACAGATTGGGAACGATCCAGCTTTCAAAGTTAACGTCTATTTCGAGTCAAACAAGACGTTCTAACTCGTTATTTTGACGAAATTTCATGGCGAGTACATGTTTTAACATGCAATTTCAACATGTAATTTCGGATGGTCCAGCTTCAAAATGCATAGAGTACTGTGCGAGGTATTCCAGGTACCGTACAGACTTTCGCGCCGGCTAACATGTTCTAGCGTGCACCCCCTTGCCACTTGGCAACCGTTGCCAACGGCCTGGTAGTCTGGTGCAGTACTCTCTTATTATGCGAGCGCCATAGCGCAGAGGCAGGACTCTAGGATTTATGCAAATCTATCACGCAACTGGCTTATTAGTATCACACTGAATTGAGTTATGTCGAATTGTTGGGCCTAAAAGAATTCTATAGGCCTACGTGTATTCTTCGCTCTTCGCAGAGAGCCAATCACGCTCCTCGCTTAGTGGTAGCGTCCACTTTTACTAAGGGGTGGGGTCTAAAGTTTAAACGAACAGTGACTGTAAGAACGTTTTTTAATATGCCTATCTTTATTCAGATGGGGGTGGTGACATAGAAGCACTGCGCATGTGCGAACTTTTAACAGCCGTTGGTGTGTTTTATATTTGGCGCCCTTTTTGATGGCGAAATCGTATGGGTGTTATCTTACGCAATGTTTGGAAAAAATAAGCAATAAACAACCAGTAAAAATATGCAGAATAACTTTTGAAGACCTACTTTAAATAATTCCAAGGCAAACAAGTCTTTAAAAAGGCAGAAATGACACGGAATTACGGATCGAAAAATGTTTTAAATATTTTTTTGAAAACATACTTTACAATTTTCCTTATTGCTCGCAAAATATAATTTTCCCAACATTGAGACATATTTGCTGGTTCAGTTGATGAACTATTTTAGTGTCTGAATTTGATTTGAACGTGGCAATAAAGCCGGATATTTTTTATATGTGTTCAAATAATTTTGAAATTTTGCTGGATATTAGCGTGAAAAGTGTCTAGTACCTGTACTACGCGCTGT
The DNA here is from genome assembly GCA_037783545.1 of Henricia sp. BOLD:AAB3569. NCBI lineage: Eukaryota > Metazoa > Echinodermata > Asteroidea > Spinulosida > Echinasteridae > Henricia > Henricia sp. BOLD:AAB3569. The sequence continues at coordinate 492,742 of JBBELK010000720.1, forward strand.
ACTGTGTATACAGCGTGTGGAACAGTGGACATAGGCGTTCGCGTACGTGTGGTATCGACTACTCGTAATAATAATTCAGCGTCAGTAATCGATACTAACGCGCCGTCGTATTCGCTCCGTTCGCTCGTGTTGACTCACGTTGCGATGTTTTTCAAATTCAAAATGTAGTCAAAATATGTTTATTGCCCGAATAAGTTTGTAATGACAATTTCAATCAATAATCTGGCTTTATTGGACATATATTGCTTTGTCAGGGAAAACGATGGTTTTGGAGAAATTTCTCTAAACATTTTGATAAAAAAAAAAAAATTTGTGCGTTTTGCAAATCTACAAGACGACCTAAAATTGCAGTTTAGTCAAAAATGTGTGAATAATTTTCGCCAAAAGGGCCCTTAAATGTCTCATACATGTCTCATACGTGTTCCCCAAACGGGATTTGCACCCAAAAAAGCCTCATTTAATTCCTGGTCCAGTTATATTTTTGTAGGCATAAAAGAAGCGCGCGCGCCGGAAGGAGTGCTTTGGAAACGTCAACACCGTGGACTGTTCCATTTCAACTTAAGGGGTGCCTCTTTGAATAAAGGAGCTCCCCAGAAACTTGGAAACAGAACTTTGGCAATTTCTGCTAGTAAAAATTTGGAAATTTTGGTTTGGCACTAAAGTAAAATCAAAATGTTTGCTACTAGAAATTTGGAAATTTTGGTTTGGCATGTAAGTAAATTCCAAATTTCTGCCAGTAGAAATTTGGAAATTTTGGTTTTGCACAAAGGTAAAATCCAAATTTCTGCTAGCACAAAAATTGACATTTTGGATGACCACTTTCGGACCACGGTGTTATGGAGTATGAAGTAAAATCCAAATTGCTGCTAGCAGAAAATTGGAAATTTTGAAAAAGGTTTTTTACTTAAGGTTTTTTAGTACATTTCAATTTTCTGCTATCAAAAAATTGGAAATTTGGATTGTCCACTTTTGGTCCCCCATACTAAGTACATACTGCGTATAATTAGCTGCGTACGGCCTGGCCTAGCTCGAAATACAGTACCGATACATGTACGTGCATGTACTTATGTGTGCATAGTCGAGTCGTAGCGCGGCGCGTTGTGAGCCAATACGTGCAACAGATTCCGTAGCTTGTACTTGTGTTCAGTTTATCTTTAGCGGGCCGTCTAGAAGACGAGCCAAACGCCTTGGTCAAGGCTATATTGTCCGGGGTATGGTCACCCGAGCTTGCAGGGTTCGTATGTAAACGTACCACCGCTCGTCTAGAGACATTCTTGCATAGAGATAAAAACGCATGCGTGTAATGCACCTATCAATTGTTTATCTTACCACTCCCGTGTTCATAAGCAAGTTGTTTTGTCTCGTATTCCGATACAGCATCAACTACGACCAGTTGTTCGTACGTGAGCTGCGAACATGGCGGCACGTGTTATCACTATGGAGGCCGCTTCTTCTGTTTATGTAGCTCAAGTTATTACAGTGGAGTCTCCTGCGGTAAGAATAACATGGCTTGCGCTTCGAATTATTCACTTTCAAAATAATGGAGGTCTAGATGCAGTTTAAGTCCACATATTATGTTGTTGTTGCTACGTGGTGCACACCAATGCCTAGTAACCAACAATCTGGTTGCTTTATGTCATTCTCATCTACAGTTAATCCGGTATTGATTATGCACTTCACACCTGCCGCATGCACCACATAGCAACAAAAATTTAGTCTGGCCATCTGGATACTAAGTGTATATATAAAAGAAAGTATGTTAGTACACGCGACGCTATTTGTGTGAAACACGTAAAAGGCTACTTTGGACTGGGTGCATGCCTTCATTATTTTTGGCTATACTTAAAATCACACATGAGTCTGTGGAAATTGATTAAGCCTTCTATCAAGCTCCTATACTATTAAATGAACACGCATTAAGCAAAATAGACTATTTGCTCAATGTGTGTTATTTTAAGACGTAGATTCTGATTCAGTTTTGTAAAATGTATACTCTTTATTGGAAAGGTACCAGACTATTACGTGTGCGTTTCAAGCATCATTAGTCTACATGTCAAAGACGAATCGCTACAATATTAGACCAATCCAGGAACGTTTAAGCCCCGCCCCCAAAGATTCCACCAAACAATAATTTGAAGGACAATGGTGATCCACGTGGTCTAAAACAGTCTAATAATGATGATACACACAACTTGAAGTTGCTAGACGCGTTTCTACTTGAGCGGGGGTATGATTGTCAAAATATATCTGTCTATTGCCGGTTTTTTTTGTGAAGTTCGTATCAAGTTTTCCAGTTGGTCATACTTCTTGTTCTCTGTATAAAAGTAATGTACGAGTTGCGATCCTTTAGCACATTGTCTTTTGTTTCTTAGGTATACTTCTCATTTAAAACCCATTTTGCCATACTTTGTTTTACCCGAGCAGAGACTGAGCAGGCTCATCCGTGTGACAACCCATTAACCCCGTGTGCTAATGGAGGCTCCTGTATCAGGGATGGACAAGGCCATTACTGCCAATGTACATCTGAATGGGCTGGACTAAACTGTACACAACGTACGTATCATATAGAAAGTTAAATGATCATTTTCACTGAACAGAGTTTTTGCTAAAAATAAACATTCGTAAAAAAACACACACGGTATATAGAGCTATATAGCCGTCAGCCAAAATACTTGTATTGGCATGAATGTCTTAATTGGTGTGATTTTCCAAGGTACCGAGATTAGGCCTAGAAGTGCTGAGAGGATTTAAAAGAATAACATCCATTACGTCACCGTGTCCTCTTTCGTATGACACCAAGGCAATCCCCAGTACATTCATGGATGACTGAGCACCAATTTTTCAAATCGACGCTGTCAGAAATAGCTTTATTATTATTATTTCATTCGTCATCATCACGAATGAAATAATAATAATTTATTTTTAATAATGGTGCTTTGCACCAGGGGCCAATTTCATGGCGCTGCTAAGCACAAACATTTGCTTAGCACAGGATTAATTGCCTTATAAAATGGATTACAAGCCAAAATTATACACCAACTTATGATCTCTGCAAGAGTACGAGAATACCTTTAGATACACATCACTTTTTGGCAGGCAATCCATTCTTCGAAAATTAAGCAAACAAATCATGTGCTGAGCAAATTTGTGTGCTTAGCAGCGCCGTGAAATTGGCCCCTGACACTATGAACATCTAACAATGGAAATTGGGCACACACCATTGTTACTAACAATGGGGTTATTAACATGTTTTTGCTCATAGTGTGATGATAATAGGTTTATCAGCTAAAAAGGGATAAGCAGAAAAAAACATATAATCACTTAAACAAAAGACTAGTGCTCTGTTTGGAAACATGAATGTTTTTGATAATGAGGAATTTCAAATTGTCATCGAAAACGAGGGTCTCGGTGCTTTGTTTTGTGATAAAATGTGCAAATTAAAAGACGCGTGACGTAACGGCTCAGCATCCACGACGAGCCTGCTATAGTGCTAATTTGAAATGTGTCCATTAAATAAAGTATTTTAATGAATTTTAATATCCTTTCTGTGATTAATTTAAATCCTTCAGCTCTGAAATTAATGAATTTTAAAAATAAATCGTATTCCCCGATTTTCAGCGTTTCCTGTAGCTGAACTGTGCGACGACTTTTGCGAGAACGGAGGCTCGTGCTACATCCTGCCTAATTACACGCCAGCGTGTTACTGCCAGCCTGGCTGGCGGGGCGAACAGTGCTCCGAACCCACGAGCTTCCAGTCCACAACAACGACAAAATGTAAGAGTAAAAGCCGTGTTAGAAAATGACCGAGTTATTGAACATCATAAGTAGGACACGTTTTTTTTATGACACGCAGTAGTTTCTCTAAAAGTTTCTCTAAAATTTCTGAATTTTTATCTAAAAGCTTAATTGTTATCAAGATGGTAATAGTTGTACTCATCCTTTGAAATGTTTTCGTCTGAAGTGCCCTCATTCATGAGAAAAATGACAAAACTATTTAAATCTCCAAAGATCGTCTGTAGGCGATTTTTGGAGCCATTCATTCATGCACAAAAAAATGCTTGAATTTTTCAGGTTTTCTGAAGTATTATACTGCATCTATGTGGCTGAAATTCCAAACTAGATAGTTTTCTCGACATAGGCTTTCAATTCCCAGTGGAAATCACGTCGTTTTTAACAGTTTACCAATCATGTATACTACATTTAATGTTTCTCTCCGGTGTTGCATGGTTACGCAACTGAGCAAATAGCGAGACAATTGGGTTCGTGGGGGAAAACCTGAGGGAGTCCGAGCATCTGCCCGGTGAGTCAGATCAGAGGTCTCGGGTAATTTCTCTTCCATCCCATGTTTGGGCCATTCCTTATAATAATTTGTTCCTATATAACAGGTGATCTTCAAAGCCCCAACATTTTGTTTGTTTACTTTACTTAAAGGAGCGTGACCAGAGTTTCTGGAAAATAGTTTTCGATGTAACTTACCAATATTATCAAGTAACTCCCATACACACCTCCCATGTCCCAAAAACCCGAAAACATTCGCAATTTCCAGTAAAAAATTGAACAAAACTATCGAGTATGCTTTCAGCGGATAAACGTTGATACTGGAAAATTAGTTTACAAATAATCGGTGGATTTTCGACGATATCCTCGGAAATATGCGGCCTAGAAGCGCGGGAGTTTCAGTTTCGTAATAAGAAAAATATAACGGATGTTATGATATAAAAATCTCATGACTCATAAGGTAAGTCCCGGGGAGTTATGGGTAAAAAAAAGTGATCTGGTCACACTCCTTTAAATAAAGGATTTTAATGAATTTTAATATCCTTTCTGTGAGTAATTTAAATCCTCCAGCTCTGGATAATGAATTGGATAATGAAATTAATGAATTTTTAAAATAAATCGTATTTCCCCGATTTTCAGCGTTTCCTGTAGCTGAACCGTGCGACCACTTTTGCGAGAACGGAGGCTCGTGCTACATCCGGCGTAATTACACGCCAGCGTGTTACTGCCAGCCTGGCTGGCGGGGCGAACAGTGCTCCGAACCCACGAGCTTCCAGTCCAAAACAACGACACAAGGTAAGAGTAAAAGCCGTGTTAGAAAATGACTGAGTTATTGAACATCATAAGTAGGACACGTTTTTGTTTATGACACGCAGTAGTTTCTCTAAAAGGTAGATACATGTCTGGTAATTACCCTCCAGAAAATTTCTGAATTATTATCTAAAAGCTTAATTGTTATCAAGATGGTAATAGTAATACTCATCCTTTGAAATGTTTTCGTCTGAAGCGCCCTCATTCATGAGAAAAATGACAAAACTATTTGAATCTCTAAAGATCGTCTGTAGGCGATTTTTTGAGCCATTCAATCATGCACAAACAATGCTTGAATTTTTCAGGTTTTCTGAAGTATTACTGCATTTATGTGGCTGAAATTCCAAACAATGTAGTTTTCTCGATATGCTTTCAATCCCCAGTGGAAATCACGTCGTTTTTAACAGTTTACCAATCAGTTTAATGTTTCTCTCTCGGTGTTGCATGGTTACGCAACTGAGCAAAAAGCGAGACAATTGGGTTCGTGGGGGAAAACCTGAGGGAGTCCGAGCATCTGCCCGGTGAGTCAGAGGTCTCGGGTTCGAATTCCGATGAGGCCCATGTAATTTCTCTTCCATCCCAAGTTTGGGCCATTCCTGATAATAGTTTGTTCATTTATAACAATGTGATCATCAAAGCCCCCAACATCTGTTTTGTTTACTTGTACTTAATGTTTTATTTTACTTAGTAAGGTTCGTCTGTATTTTGTTACAGCTTCGAGGCCTTCACCACGAAACACTGACACGCCGTCGTCTGGACTGCAAGTCGGTAGGTTTGGAAATTTTAGAATTATTTCTACCACTCCGCAAAGAGAAAAACAAATACTTAAAATGAAAATACTTAAATTGATGTCTTTATGCACAATTTATCAGTAAACATAAAAACGCAAAATCATTGTAAAATACACGTTTCTTTTTCTTATTGTAAGCGAATGATGCATCATGTGACATCATGATACATGGGGCGTGTTTGTTTCTTGACAGATCCGAATCCAGATCCCAAGTTGTTTTACCGCGCAGAAACAAACGAAACTTCTCAGACAGTATACATGATTGGTAAACTGTTACAAATAGTTTTATCCCCCTGTGTGATTGAAGATATGCATGATTAAAACCAATCTGAGCAAAAACAAGCTCCGTACTTCGTCTAACTTTTGAGAAAACAGTCAAAAAAGAGTTTGCAGTCATTTCGCCCCAAAACCACTTTGCCCTGAACAATTTCGCCCTGAACCACGGCCTGTGCACGAAGTGGTTTTGGAGCGAAGTAGCATTTGGGCGATGTAGTGTTTGGACGAAGTGATTTTGGGCGAAATGGCACTCGGGCGAAGTGGTTTGGGGCGAAATGGCACTCAGGCGAAGTGGTTTGGGGCGAAATGGCACTTGGGCAAAATGGTTTTGGGGCGAATTGAATTTTCGTCTCATGAGACGAAAACTAATTGTTTTACTCATTTCTCAAAGACTATATAGCACTTCAGACAAAACCATTTCAGGGGAAGTTTTCTACGGTCATGTTTATATTGTGTAAGTTAGGCGTAAATCTGTGATCATTTCTGAATTTCGAGATACCAATCATGTATATACTGCCTTTAACTAGCACCTCAGGTCACGTGAATTGCAATTTATTTACCAAATTGGTCAAATTTCTCTTTCAAATTTCACACACGACAGTCATCGTAAATAAAGCAGCCTGAATTTGTTTGTATCGCGTATATTATTGTGTGTTGCCTCTGAAAACTGAAACGACACGGTTTTACTCACTCACAAAAATTATTCGCGATGTTTACGTCGCCATTTTGGATCTAGCGCTGAATCAACTCTCGAGAAGGATTCCACCAAAGAGTTAGAAATAGAAAACACGAGTGCGAACTCCCAATACACGATGTGCCGATATGGACGCCGCCATTTGGGCTTAACGCTATGGGGTGCTCTCATAGCGTTAAGCAAACATGGCGCCGCCCACATCGGCACGGTCCACAAACGTGACTTGAATATTCAATGCACACTCTAGTTTTCTATATATAACTCTATGGATTCCACAGATCACAGATCTCGATCAGGATTTGCGCGAAGTGAACGAGTTCACCTTGGATCTGCGCAGATCTGAATCTGGATCCATCCGAACCAAACACGCTAATGGTGTACTTGCTTGAAGTCTAATTCTAGATGGCGTCATTTTTGTTTCCATCAGGTGCCGTAGTGGGCTTATCGGTCGGCCTTGTTGTCCTTCTCGTCGTGATTTTTGCTGGTGTTTGTATCGTTGCAATGACCAAGGCAAGGTAAGAGTACCAGACTGCCAGTCTTAGGTTTGTGGTTCTTCTCACGAACTTTCGGGTACTTATTGTTGTTTCAGAAATTTAAAGCGACCTTGTTTTGCACAGATGAAGGACCCCCTTTAATTTAGTGTGCAATCAATATTTGTTGCGGAGCTGCATTTAAAAAAAATGAAACTTTGACTTACTGATTTAGCCCAATTGTTATCATGTGTAAATCATTTACTACTTAACCATCACTTCAGACCGTTTTGTCTGTTCGATACGGTCTATTGGTAGTTTCTTGCTGGTATGAGGTTTAAAGTGTACTGTTTAAGGCCACTTCGCCCCAAACAACTTCGTGCACAGGCCGTGGTTCAGGGCAAAGTGGGTTTTGGGAGAAGTGATTGAAAACCAGTTTTTGACTGTTTGCTCAGGTTGGTTTTAATCATGCATACCTTCAATCACACAGGGGGATGAAACTATTTGTAACGGTTTACCAATCATGTATATTACCTATGGTATAAGTTTGATTACTTGTTCAGATCCACCGTTGATATTTTTTTCTGCTGTACAGCAAAACTCGCAGTGTTCCTCACCAGCACACCTCACATGGTCTAACCACGGCCCCTCCTTCAGTAATCTACAATCCAAACGCCCATGGCGATTTTGAAGGCGGAGTCTATACCGTGCCAAGCGCTGGAGTAGTACTACCTCAACCCACTAAGGATGTCTACGGCTCCAACCGCTACCAGTCCAACATACCGCGCCGTTACACTACTGGCCCGGTCCGCCAACAGTCGTCGGGCATGATGCCAAATCCGGGAGCAGGGGCCTACAATTATGGGTACGAGCATGGACCCACACAAAATTCGTTTATACATGTAAATGCGCCTGCAGGCCACGAGCATGCCTACGCGGAGCCTGCAGTCCCGTCTGTGTATACCACCCCACAACCAGTCCCCCAACAAAATGGCCCGCCACCACCGTACACAAAAGCGCCCTCAGTGGCCTACTCACAGGCACCCTCGGGAGCGCCCTCCAGAGTCTCTGAACACACCTACCAGTCTTTAGAAGAGTACGCCGAACCACGTAGCCCTTCTTCTAAAGGGGGCCCGACCCCCTCGGTAAAATAAGAAGTCTCTCACCGTTTTTTCGAGGAAATAAGTTTTATGTTTTTTTATGATTTGCAAATTTGCAAATTACAATAACGGAGTTGGGTAATTCTAGTTCGGGCAGTAGCTCTAAATACATGTGTAAATGCAAGGTCGGCTAGAATCCCTCGAACGACGCATGTCACCCGTTTTTCGAGGGGCTGTGGATAGTTGCTCGTACTTGTCTGTGCAAGTAATATTTTAAATATAAAAAAATCTGATTTGAAAGCATTATAGACTTTTTGCACTAATAGCATTTATGTTAGGCGACATGTTTTCTTATTTAAAGGAGCGTGACCAGATCACATTTTTGAACACCCCATTTTTCCCATGATTGTAAAGATTTTTACACTATATCGTTTGTCATATTTTTGTCATTACCATTTTGAAATTTCGCGTTCTCAATCCGTATATTTTCAAGGATATCGTCAAAAAATCACCGATGTTTCGTGATAATCTTTCTGGATACATAAAGTAGTGCTGTAATAATTACACCAACGTTTCTGCTTCCACACCATTGGAGATTGCAACTTTTCTATTTTCTAGTTCTTCCCACGCATAGTATTTTGGGGAGGTATTTTATATGATTCCTAGGTGAAAATGAAAATAGGTCCACAAGGTGCCCACTCATGCGTGATGCACGGTGACAGTGTGATTGGCCCAAGATGGCTGCCAGCATGCAAAAGGCCTGTACGCCCGATTGAAATTTGTTGGGTACGGGGGCTTTGCACAATTTCGTAAAAGCATATAGTTTTTCATTGTTTTCTCGTGACGTAGATGAATGTACTGAGCCGACATTCATTCTATGTTAGCTTTTATCATACATATCATCAATCACGCATGGAGATAACGCCATTTGTATAAACTTGCAGTTTTTTAATATTGTAATCCGTCTTTACAGTCCATACAGTTTACTATAATCGTCTGTTGCAACAGTGGTATAACCAGTGTTGCATGTTGTTTGCTAGTATATTATACAAATATTGACAGCAATGAACCCAAGGTAGTCTCGAAGCAGTGACTATGCCCCGAGGCGGAGGCCGAGGGGCATAGTCATGGCTTCGAGATCACCGAGGGCCTATAATCTTAACCATGAGCCGAATAAACAACAGTCAATATTTGTTTTATATACCGAATGTGTAGATTTTTGTCATCTGGTTGGTTAAAAGTGACGATACACATTCACAGTCATGACAGTGGTCCTGCGAGTTTCGATTTCGGAAGCTGGTCTACGGCGGAAAAGTTGTATATTTACAGCAAAAAATTGTAGCATAATCACCTGGCACTTTAGTAGCACATTTCACCTGACACAGTTTTCACTGTAGGCCACTTCCCTTACTTTCTTAAGGACTTCATCATCTACGACAGACGACAAAAGACATCGTCGAGATTCCGCCATTACCGTCCTGCTGAATGTTTACGTGAAGCGCCCAGCTGCATAGTTGGTGCACAGCTATGCTAACACATGTTATGCGCGCGTCCGGATCCCGCTAAATGACTTTGCCCGGCCGGGCATGGCAAAGACTATGCTCGTGTGCATAGTCAGAATTTTACACGCGCCGGGTCTTGCTGATTCAATGCCCTCATTTTTAACCAATCAGATGACAGGAATCTACGCATGAGGTATATAATCTTGTATATATCGGGTGAGTTTTATAAAAACACTCCGCCATATTGTTTTGAAATATTTTCCCAAATTGTATTATCTTGTAGCTGGGTCTTTCGACAGTAATCGGGTACAGTTGAATAAAAAAAGGACAATACATGTAATTTTTTTCAGACGTCTATAGTTTACTTCAAAATTGAAGAAAATTCCTTGTAGACCTATACGGTTCTCGGGAGATAACGTTTGCCCCAAAAGGGAAGAAATTGCTGCCACAGCATACATTTTTAAACAGCTTATATACAAATTTCCCCTTTACGTACAATGTAAGTAATGTGGACAGATCAATTGTGACATTTTTTCCGTCTTTTTTATAAGAGAAAATATGTTCACGGGGTTTTCACAAATGTATGTTGGAGGACTATTTTTCTTGCTCCTTGATGCAAAAGTTGAGAGAAAAAAATTAAAATATTTGAAGTGAACTGGAACCTAAGATATTGCATGTCACAGAAATGTATAGTACCACATTACTGTGGAAAGACCCAGCTCTCGAAGTCTCAATTTTGTCCATGTAAAATATAATTTTGCATCGTGGCATAACCGTGTAAATATTGTTCAGCAAGACTGAATTTTAATCAGATTTTATTCACATTATGATACATTTTGATACATTTTTGTTCTTCTAACTTCATAATCTTTTTATACAGCGTTGTTTCTTATATTTTAAACCCAAAATATGGTTTTGATAAGAAGAATAATGATGTAATGTCATCTTAAGTCGTTGAGATTTGTGTCATTGTCTTTATTCTTTTGTTGTTCGATTTTACCTGAAACTGTTTAAAGCATTTGGGAAACCTTACCGACCCGATAAGTGTTAAAACGAGCAGAACGAGAGAATAATCACGTGCTCCCCATCGGGATTCGAACTCGAAACCCCCGACACGCCAGACAAATTCTCTACAAGCCGAGATATAACCAATATTCTGCCGAAATTAGGACACTCCCTGAAATCCACTTAAAAATAGAACAATTTTAACACATAAATTAGCCTATGTAATTTTGTATCTAGCACACGTCACCAAACCAGGCGAAAAAGTGAATACGTCACCCTATTGTTAGTTGCCTAGGCAATGGCTCTACACTAAAAATAACTAAACCGTTTCCCTGTGCGTTTGCAATGGTGCTTTACCTGGCGGTTATGATGTTTTGAGCCAATTACCATGGCAACACATGTCACACTTCAGGCACTCCGTAGTTGGCGACTCCATGATCAAACCTATCAAAGGTTAATAAACAAGCCATACCATGTACCAGGCCACTTCGCATTGTGTGTAACCTTTGAACTGTGGCTGGCGCTCCCAAATAAATCTTCACTTTCAAATTTAGGTGCAGTTTAAAAATCGCACTAAATGCTATTGTTGCTACGTGGTCCACGTCAATGCCTAGCATCTTAAACAGCTAGTATCCCCCCGTCCACATGTTTTAAGTTTTCCTGTTTATCATGGAGGTGTATGTGTCTACAACATCATCACAACTTGTTTTCCACCAAAAACCGACAGCCTTTTGTTTAAAACGCAATTTAGTTCTCCACCCGAAATTCTGAAACGCTCGAGGTCACTTGGTTTGTTGATAAACAGGGTTTTGACGTCATCCTGAGAAGAACGCAGAACGGCCTGCACAGTAGGCCTACTGAATGGAAAATACACGGAGTAAACGTTCATCATGCCTAGCCTTGTCCAAGTCTATGAGCTGTGGCATCATTAGGGACCTCTCGCGATAAAATGTAGCCAGCGACCAGGCTGGTTACCCGAATATCTTGGTCTGAAATCCAGACTTACACGCGCAAGGCTAAATCATAGCCTTGTTCTTTCTGTACTCGACGTGTTTAATGAGCGGGGACTGTTTATGCTAATTTTTCGAAGAGAGCAATGAGACGTAAAAGCTAAATTGGTTGATGATTGTTTTGACAGAACAACACGGTGCTGTTTGAAAAATAGCAGATTTTCCGTACGTATACCCAGTTGGTAAGTTCACAAACACGTCATATGGCCTACCTTTACAGAAAATATGTGAGGGCTATCTTCTGGTCTTCGTGAAAGTCATCAATTTGCAATTTGTCGGCTACATAATTCAAACTACTGTTATTGTGTATGCACGCATACACAACAACAACGTGGCGTGTACAGACATGTTTACAACTCGGCGCCGCACGGTATAAAAATAGTGAACTCTGATTGGATATTATGTAAGATAGGCTGGCTCCGAATTAGTGGCTTTGGCTGTGGCTGTGGCTGTTGCTATGCTGTTTCTAAGGACTTTCATTGTTCGCCCATAGCAATAGCATAGCAACAGCCATATAGCCACAGCCAAAGCCACTAATTCTGATCCAGCCATATGAATATTTATAACCACTCGGGTTTCGTATAAGTAATTGCGTCGTATTTCCAACGCAGATATAAAGAAACGCATAACACATCGTGTATACAGAAAGAACGAAGCTATGATTTAGCCTCGCGCGTGTCTGGATTTCAGACCAAGATATTCGGGTGATCAGCCTAGTCGCTGGCTACAGTTTATCGCGAGAGGTCGCTAATGATGCCACAGCTCATAGACTTGGACAATGCTATCATCATGCCTGTTTTGTCCTTGTAATTCAAAATACAAACGTGAAAAACACTTGATGTAATATATGACAATAAACCCTATCGACGTTCTCAAGGCATCATGGGATTGGATGACAAACGAGGCTGGCAAATTTCACACAAGCCTATGGGGCTCTGGGGAAATGACAATGTTCATGAATTTTATTCTCATTTATGTGAAGCGATTGACATGTGATCTTCCCACATGTTCTTCATAAAGGAAAGATGCAATTTTTGACAAAGATCATTTTTATTCTAACTGTGTAAAATAAAATAAAATGAGAACATTTAAAATAACGCACAGCACCAGTTTGTACAAAAGAATGCGCCTGATTGGCTCTTACGTGGTATTACCTTTTTTTGTGAAAAAAATTGTGAAATTGTGGCTCACAATGAAGCTCTTTTGAAGTAAATACTGATGCATTGCGAGCGGTGGTTTTGTCACGGAACGAACGACATACACAGCGGTCCGTGTACAGCAGTGGAAACGGATAAGGAAGTACATGTAGCTTTATTGATCCGAGTGAGGATGTTGGAAACTAAATGATCAGGACGCGGTTGACGTACGCAGTAGTCCATGAAGCTCAGTCGGGGTGAGCGAAACAAACTAGATTCAATATGGGTCCGGTTCTGCAGAAAGCTGCTGAAAGGAGGGTTCAAGCGGAAAAAGCCGCCGAAAAAGAAAGAAGAAGTGGGGCAAAAATAAAAAGAATCAGTCTGATACCGACACTGATGCCAGCGCGGCGGAGGAGGATGAAGGTGTAGACTGGGGTTGCTGCCTGACAAACGCCCAAGTACTGAAAATATGCAAAACGCACCCATCAGCGAATTTTGCCAATGTCAACACGTCAAATATACCGCCCCTGTATAGCACGCATGCCCAATTCAAACGAACTCAAACAGTGGCTATTCACCGACTCTGAGCACAGCAGGTCACGAAATCAGTGGAGAGAGCTAAGCCGAGAGCTCGATATGGACGAAGGACAGTTGAGACGTATGCTCTATCGCAAGAATGAGCTAAATGCGTGGCTCCGAAGCCGCAAAACACTAATGATGATGATGATAGGCCCAATTGCTTGCATTTTGAAAATCAAAAGTCAAGTTAAATTTCTCACGCAATAAAAACCTTTCTGCTACGTGGCGTAATCGTTGTAAACAATTATTTAACACGAGAATGTGGAATTAAAATGGAATAAAAGGATCGGCACTTTCGCCGGATTACTATAAGTCATGTTGGATAGCGCGTAGTTAAAAATAACAAGTCAAAAGTCAGAATTATCCGTATCCTAAGATGTCGACCATTTATAAACTGCTTTGACCAAACTCACTCTAACTTAAAGGGGTATTTCTCCCAAAAATTGATGTAAACTATCCAAAGTACAAAAATTCAACAGATGGCACGGCAGAAAATACTTTATATTATAACCTACTGACAAATGCAGACATACATCGATTGGAATTCACACAAATATCAACAAACAGAATTTCATTCGATAGTTTTGTAAAATTACAATTCATTATAGAATAAGATTTAGAGAAGTTCTTTTTGTTTTTCAAACTCACACCTAATGGTGGTCTAACACGGACACACTTGTGGGGTACCAAACACAATGGAACAATGGTACCCCATAAAGAAATTCAAAAGGAACAGTGGTACCCCACAGAGGAATTCTAAAGAAAAGGGAAAATAGGACAACAATGCAAGTACCCCATAAACCCCTGTGTACACAGATGTATGCCCTCACACCATAGCGATCACCAGTTGCGTATGGTTGCGAATAAAAAATAGTGGTCATAAGTTCCGAACGCAACTTATAGGTTTTATAGGTTTGAAGTACGCAACAACCACGCACTAGGTGATCGCAGACACACGCAGAGTAAGTTCCGAAATGTTTAACATTTTCATTAATTCTCTGCGAATGCCAGCGATCAATTTATACGCAACAGGGACGCAACAGGTACGCTACGCACGCAACACGATCGCAACAGGTACGCAACTCATAAGTTATGAACGCAGGTGATCGCAGGTCCAAATTTGAGATATCTGGCTAGGTTTTGGTAGCGTACATGTTGCGAATGTGTTGCGTACCCGTTGCGATCATGTTGCGTGTGTAGCGTACCCCCAACCTATTGTGCGTATTCCCAGCGTATCCCCAACCTATGCCCTGCGTATCCAACATATTAGTTGCGTGTGAGTTGCGTGTTAGTTGCGTACATGCGTATTGAGAAATGGTATAAATAGTGGGCCTTTTCTAGATCGGTGTCAGTTGTTGGTGGACCTCCGAGGTGACCACATGGAGCTACCTCTTGCTGTTATTGGACATCAGTTTAATCTAGTCAATTTAGCACTCCGCTTTTATAGCTTTTTATCACGTGACTGAAATTCGCAACTAGCACGCAGGTCCAACGCAACTTGTAAGTTTTGAACGCAACTCAAAAGTTCTGCACGCAACTCACACGCAACTCGCACGCAGGGGATCGCAGATATTGGGGGATCATCAGTTCAGTTCGCAACCCATGTGTTGAATAGGTTAGAAATTGACAACATTGTTGATTTGGGTTGCGTTTGGTGCGTACATTTTTTTTTACACGCAACTCGTAAGTTTCAGCATACGCTATGGTGTGAGGGCACCATAAATCAAAGTGCCCTCTCCTATGGTTATGGCTAAACAAAACCAAAAACTATTTTTCTGTACGTGTACTTTTTACTATAAAGCCCCAATACATTACATGTTTGCAGTAATTTTACCCACGAGTTGACAAGAACAACCCGACTAAAAAGTGTTGATAGCAATAGTAACAAACACCACATTATTTTTTTCCCCGTGTAAAATGGCACCTTTGTGGGAGAAATTGCCAACTGAAAGTGTGTTTTATTTAATTGATTAATTATTTTTTTACCAAAATAAAATGCTTGGTTGTTCAAGTTTTCTGAAGTAGTACTACATTTATGTGGCTGAAATTTCTACAGGGCAGCAGTTTATCAACATTATTCTTTTGTTCTGTAATTGTTCTTTTTTTTCTTTTTTTTTAAATTTTAATCATGTTTCGTAATCTGTGTTTAAGCACGCATATAAGATATAGCTTACCGCTTCGGGCGCTTTTTCCTTCGTGCTCAGCGCTTCGAAACAACCCAGACTTTATAATCAATATCTAATATAGATGGGAGTGGCAGACAAGAACACGTCTATCGCACCCAATTATTATAACCATTAATATTGTTCTACGCGCGAGCGTTCATTATATAAAAGCTCTATTGAATTGCTCTAGAGAGCGTTAATTTGTGTTCAGAACAAAGAACAGTAATTATCGTAAAATGCTTGTTAAAAAGTATACTCAAGTAATACTGTAAAACACTTAGCTAAATTGCCACGTGTCAATAACTGAGAAATGGTGTCAGTTATTCAATACGATTAGAAAAACAACATAATGGCTACTTTAAGAGCTTTTAAAAGGTCTACTTCATCAAATTTTGCCAGGGTATTCTCAGCTTAAAAAACAAGCCCACTTAATATTGACCTTTTTTTTTACGCAGAAGGCATTGCCAATCGTGTCTCTTGAATCACTACTATAAAATATATCCAGCTGATTGCGAAGGCGCCAGACTAATTGTGCGTGACAAGCCTCGTATTGGCAACGAGGCATGCAATGCATATTTTTGGCACCTTTCCAGTCAACACTATGCATTTTAGGTCTGAATCAGGGGACACGATTAAAAAAGGTCATACATGTACATATAGACCCTATTCAAGCGTTTGAACTGTTCAATCGTGTCCACTGAAGCATTTCTATAGAGTACAAACTGTCGATTAAAAAGGTGCCAGTTACGTAGGCCCCTATGCGTTTCAAACCTCGATCTGAGAACGACGCTTGAAACGCATAAGTAGTCTGGCACCTTTCCAATCAGGGGACATGATTGAACCGTTCAAACGCGTGAATTGAAACCCTTTGCACCGCCAGCCATGTTAGGGTCAAGTTTTCAATGCAAATTGTGAGTTTAATCAAAAGTTGAAAATTGCTTTTGTAATTAAGCTGACGTAGAAATATTCACATAACAGCTCCGTGAAGTATCACTGCATAAAGCTTTTGTGTGCTGAAAATTCCCACTCTCAGACTGACTGCTTTCTTTTTTAATCAAAAAGTGTAGAACATTTTTGCGTTTCTTTTGTTGCATGCTCGGTGTAATGATACACAAAGCACTGTCTTACTCATGCATGGCGCACGATGATAATAGGCACCATTAGAAATGGTACGCGTACGGGAAACGTATGCGGCTGGGAAAAACTGGATGGTTGTATAACAGTTTGCGCGGTTATTTTGTCTGCACAGCATAGGTAATGTGACTTTTTACATCAATATAACCATGTACACATCCGCACATTTCTTGAACAGCCACACAAAATTGTGATATAACAACCCAGATTTTGCAAGCCGCACACGTTTCCCGTACGCGTACCATTTCTAATGGTCCCTATACTGTGATTGCCCCCTAAAATGGTTTCTCAGAAAACAGCCAATTGAAATGCAAGTAGTCTATTGTTTTCTTCCAAGCTTCATTTCAGTGTGCTTTGAGTGAATAACACTGTCATCGGTAACACCCCAGCGTATTCCCTGCGATGTGGTACTGGGATACATTCCGTTCAGGTTAGCATGGTAGCAGTTTTTGTACCACCAAGCGCCCCCGAACGATATAGCACACTGGGCTCGTGAATGTTTATCATTATCCCTGTCCCGGGTAGAAAATTCCATGTTGTTGTGGTAACTCATCGCGTTTCCTAAAAAAAAATAGACAACATCAACAAAAATGTAAATAAATAAATGTATTAATTAATAAATTTAAAAAACATGCAAATTATATTCTGACCGAAATATCGAGGAGGCTGATAGATGTAGCTTATTTTATCGGTCAGTAACGTGTATTGTGGCAAGGCTAACTGCACTAGCCTGTATGAGAGTCGGTGCGCCACTCTGCTTGAAATGCCTCCCTGAGCGGGATTTCCCGTAGGGACAGAAGGAACCCCTTTCATAAAGTGGATTGTTGTCATTTTGCCTCGAAATTTAGAATCACACCCAAAAATGTCCTCCTAGTTGTGTCCTGCAGTGGTTTGAGATGTCCATGATTGGAAAATGATTGGAAAGAAATACTTACAACACCGTTTTTGAAGCCAAAATGTTGTCCAACGTACACATTTAACGACTGCTTCTGTCGTTGCCGTGTTAATAAGTCTGGACGTGAGTAAGTGGACATGGTTGACATTAAGTGTTAAGTAATGAAACAGCCGTCGGAAAGAGCAGCCATAGTCATTTCCTCAGTGCGTACAGCGCTAGCGGCACGGAAAGGACTGCGTAGTACTACGTGTAAATGTATTTGTGCCCGATTAACGATAAGGCTTGATACAGTCTGTCTGCAATTGGGCATGGGCAGGCCCAACTGTAATTTATTTTTACGTAGGAAAGCGCCCTCTCTCGAGATCTCACGTCCAGACTTATTAACACGGCAACGACAGAAGCAGTCGTTAAATTTGTACGTTGGACAACATTTTGGCTTAAAAAACGGTGTTGTAAGTATTTCTTTCCAATAATTTTCCAATCATGGACATCTCAAACCACTGCAGGACACAACAATCCACTTTTAATGAAAGGAAAGCTCACTGACTACCCAGAGCTATACTGTATACTTCTAGGGCTGTTTATGAGACGCGTACGTGGTTCCAGAGGTCAGCTCATACCACACAAGTTTAATCAGGTTAAAAAAACAACGGAATTTGTACATGCACACAAAGTATATAGACCCCTTGCACCGGCAGCCATGACGAGTAGCTATATGGTTTTTATTTTTAAAAGATGCGACACTACTCCTCGTGCCTGACGCACTGTGCCAAGGCGACTGGTCCCTGTCATGGCTGCCCTTGCGAAAATTATTTAGTTGCAAAGGAAAACCGTTTAAAAAGATCAGAGGTGCGGTACCAACCAGCATTTCCCGAGTACGCCCCCACCGTCAACCTGTAGTTATCACAAGCGCCTGCTACATGTATAGCATCGTAGATTGCAAAAAAGGTTTTTCCTGAAAAGTCCGTGAGGTCGACTCGCAGTACGTAATCGCCCTGATCGGTCAGTCGGTGCAGGTTGTCATTCCCCAGCCAGAAGTCACCGGATAGAATTCCAAATCCCTTCGCGTAGCTCTTGAAATCGCGATAGAAGTCCACTGTGCCGTCAAGACGCCGCTGAAATACCTTTAAAAAATGTTTGCTTAAATATTAGGCTATAAGCCTTTTACGTGTTTCACATGAACGGCGTCTGGTAACCTGACGTACTTCCATCACACATAAGCACAATGACCAGAATGAAATGTTGCTATGTAATGTGTCTCTATTTGCACGTGGCAGGTGTGAAGTACAGAATCAATACCATAGGAAAGAATGGCATAAAGCACCCAGACTGTCGGTTGCTAGGCAATAGCGTGCACCACGTAACAACAGCAGCATAGCATGTGCACTTTCCAAACTGCACCTCCATTTGAAAGTGAACAATTCGGGGCACCAGCCATAGTGCAAAGGTTACGCGCAGAAAAAAAATTATCGGAGAAGCCGAAAACATGGAGTTTTAATTTCAAAGGGTTAGACGTAAAATGTCTGCCATGCAGATGCACAGAGAAGAAAAGAAAAGAATGCAAGAATGAATACTTATCAAATGAAATGTAACAAGTTGCGAATCGGCCGAGATAACCTATAATAGGGAGGTTTCGCAAGCCGACGGATACGCGTACGCATACGTTTAGCTACATGTATCTGTAACCGTTAGTGGCATTTCTGTGGTTTCGTAACTTCAAAACTACAGCGTGTTAGCTAAAAGGCGTATATTTCCGACAGCGGGAAAACTGCCCTGCACAACACGGGTTTGAGACTAATTTTACTTCTAATCCAAAGCTTTGCCAAATGCACAAAAAGTTCGTAGACATTCATAATCTTTTCAACCTGGCTACGTAAACAACGATAAATGAGGAAAAAACACTAGAAATACCAAAAAGATCACTACGCGTTAGTGCTCACGCATACAGCGAGCTCGATATGCCGTTCAAACGCGTAGCGGATAGTGAGACGTGTATGACGTCACAACCTGTGACGTATCCGTCGGGCTATCCGTATCCGTCGGGCTATCCGTATCTGTGCACTTGCGAAACCTATATAGTAACGTCAACATAAAATATACTTTGTTATACTTACTGTCCAGCCACGACCCTCGGTTTCCAAGTCACATAACACTTCAATTGGACAGCCATTGTCTTGTGGTTGGATCGTGTACACCCCGCTGGGTCTGCCACTGGCGTATATTTCAGAGCAGTCTCTGGGAGAGCTAGAGGCAGCTAACAAAAGATAAAAACAAATTCACTATTTATAAAAAAAAAAATACGAAGAAAAGAAATAAATCTTAGTCTCAACATTGCCGTATACGAAGTACTGCAGACTCGTACTGCGCCTCGTTTCTACGAGAAAAAAAAAACAATTTGCATGCGTATTTTTATTTGAAATCTTCAGACATAAAAACAAGTTGAGCAGAGGCTGTTTTGGATTATGCAAAAGTTACAAAAAACTGTCATCAAAAGATGACGACCTATAAAAACACATCTAAAAAAGTAGCATTAATTTGGCGGTCGGGTTGGCGTACGGGTTCTTTCCTCGCCTTTCACCTCTGGGGTCCCGGGTTCGAATCCGGGGCGTGTATGTGGATTGGGTTTGCAGTCCCTACTTGACCGCGTGGGTTTTCCCCTGGGGCATTTCTCTGGGGGTTTTCCTCCCACTTCTAAAACTGCAACTCCTTCTTCGTCATCTCAATTTGATAATATAGTATAGTTAAAGCTAAAACCGTATAGTTTATGGCATAAAGGGCCTCAATTTGTAAAAAAAATTATATCAAAAAACTCCTATCAGAGACTAAGTAATATATAGCCAGAAAATACAACAGAATTATCACAATAGTTCCTTCCTAAATTTTGCACGACACGATTTATAACCAAAATTAGACTGTTTCTCACTTCAGCGCCTAATAGGGCGCATTCACTACAGGGTTACACACACTGTAATAGGGCGCATGCACATGGGTCAAACGGTCAAACTCGAGGATTCCTGCTGGAGGACAAGCAACGGGCGCACGTGCTCCGCTGTCACAGACAGCCGAAGTGTGACGTGTTGCCATGGCAATTGGCTCTAAACTATCATGGCCGTCGGAAAAAGTACCATTGCAAAGCACAGAGACATGGTTCAGTGATTTTTAGTTTAGAGCCAATTGCCTATGCAACCAACAAAAGATGACGTATTCACTTCGGCAGTCTATTCAGAGAACATCTTAGGAAAACGAACAACTGTGGAAAACTTATCAGTAAGTTATTGGTTTTAAGTGACAAAAAGTAAGTACCTCCTCATGGCGAGGATTGACCAACAAGTGTTCAAAGCTAAACAAGCTACTTGATTCAGTAGTACACATCATAACTTTAGCAACAATTTAAAGCTGATGTTCAAAAAAGTCCTTCTGTTCGAGAGAGACATTACTAAAGTCATCCATTCCTGTCCTAGAATCATCCTGGTATCTATAAGCCTGCCACTGAGGTATTTTACGTCAAAATATATAAACATATCCTGAAACTACTGCGTGTATAAAACAAATGTCACACGTTGATACTATATAGCTTTTGCCAACGGATTTAAACCAAGATTCAGGTCATGTAAACAAAGCCTGACAAATGTTATGAGCGACTTGCACCATCTTAAATTGCCCGAGAGGGTGAGATTTAAAAGCCATACGAAAAAAAACCTCAATTTTAGAATCTGCCACTTTCGACTTGGCCTCCTCCATATACGTTGATACAATGTCGATACGGTGGCGGAAGGCGTAGCAGCCGAAAGCCTTTGAAAGAATGCAGGTTAAACCTGTCATTACACACCTCCAAATGCAAAGGTACCTCTCACATAGACGACAATTTTATTGACATCGAAAGTGGCCGATTGTGAAAAACAAGGTGGTTTGTTTTCGTATGGCTTTTAAATCTCGCCCTCTCGGTCAAAGTGGATGCAATTCGCTCAATAAATTTTGTCGGGATTTTTTACATGATATATACAACTTTGGTTTAAATCGGTTGGCCAACGACAAAGTTATTTACTATCAAAAGTAGGCTATGTTTTGACACCTATTGCCTACATCCAAAACCTGTGGTTTCAATAAAAAGCACATGTACTCGTGGAAGTTAAATACCTCACCTTGCGAAGTTTCTTTGGAAATTTCGTAGTACAAACAGCCATCTGTGGGTTTTAGGTCCCCTGGTTGACTTTCTGTCTTATTGGCGTCGTTTAGTTCACAAAGCTTGGTGGCAGAGCAATAATTAAAGGAATGACATTTTGTGGTGTTCTTCATGCAAAGACTACCGCAGCGCAGCTTCGATTTCCCGTGGACGCGATGGTACACGTGTTCGGTCAGAATATTGCCGGCAGGAGCGCCGAGAAAAAAATCTGCTTCCCGGGTAGAAGGGCAGGTATTGGCGCGTGCTTCCACACAAAACACATCGAGACTTAACGCCATCAGCATGCAGACATTCACGGCAAAGATTGTTGTCTTCATTTTGTATCTATATGTTTTTAAAATATTGTACTGCCAAGCTTGAACAGAGAAAAAAGCTGATCGAACTGATATTTTGTTTGAAACCATCAAATATCGTAGTTATCTCTAAACGTCTCGAACGTGGATCCCGTTCAAGGGGCGACCGCGGGGTCCGAAACGGTGTTGTTGATTTTATGGCACTTTCGGCAACTATAGATTAACCCTTTATGCCACACGAAGTTAAACTTCATTTACTATATACCAGCTACAATTACCGTGTACAATATTCCACAAAGCAACGTATACAGACATCGCTAATTATTTCATTTTAGACTAATTGCACATGGAAATTCTTTTGAAACAGAAAAACAATGTAGGACACTTATCTGGATGGTGATCTTTTGTACTTGCAGTGGTATGAGTCACGGAGAGCCTTTTGTCGTTGTGTCGTAATGTGGTATACGAACGTCATAAGTCAACGGCGAAAGAGGCCATGTACAGAATATGTTTTATTAATCGTTCGTCAAATGGGAATTTACACTAATGCATAGTTCCGACCTGTCAATCAACCGAACCCGCCGACCAATCACAACAGAACTAGCAGATGTCACCCACATAGGTCAAAGTGCACTGTACGCTCATAACAACATGATCACGCGATATGTTCTGCCGGCCCCATACAATTTGTACAGTGTTGTATGCGACGATACGGGTGAATTTTTGGTTTCAAGGCCGGTCGTTTCGTTGTCCAAAGGTACGAAAGCTATATTTCGTGATGATATGATATCCCTGTATTACTGGCCCTTTACTCAGTGTGTTCTAAGATAACTGTTGACCCTGAAACATGAATACCTTTGAGTTTTCTTCAATGAATCTGTGCTTTCCGTTGAAAGTCCCATTGCTTTGTGCGTTGTGTGTCGCCATTTTTGACGATAGCGTGTGAGCCATAGCAACAATGTCCAAGGGGACGGGGTTAACTGGGCAAAATCGGAACTATGCATTAACGAATGTCAATCGCTTGGTCTTTCAAATCGATAATTTCAAGTTACCTTTTAAATCAGTAGTTTTATCGTTTCCCCAATGTACAGTGCGGATCCAGGGGGATGGATTTCAGAGGGTTGCAACCTCCTGAAGTCCATTGTATTCATGTAGTTTAAGGGGACACACCGGCTTACTGATTACATAATGTAGCGATCTAGCATCCTTGACAATAATTTTTCGATGGTCGTTGTGAAATAAAAACACAATGCAATTGTACTAAAGGCACAGCAATGCGCGCGCGCCAATTCCGTGCCATGAAATACTCAGCTCCATGCCTTTGCTACACGGAGCTGCGTATTTCGTGGCACGATTGGAGCGCGCATTGCTGACGAGCCTTGCCTTTAACAGTCTGGTTGCTTTATGGAATACTCTTCCGCAGCGAACACGGTTTGATTCTGTACTTCGCACCATGCCGAGTATACACCCAGTCACGTCCTTACATAGCAGCAAATATTTAGTCTGGTCATCTGAAAGTGTGCTTGTGGAAGGAAGTACGTCAGACGTTATTCAAGTGAAACACACAACAGGCTAATTGTAGAAACTCAATTTGTTTTATTTTTTATTTATTTTATAGTATTTATTCACCACATCCAACGGGCGGAGGGACCGCCAATTACAGGATTGGGAGCAAGTGTGGTTGAGTGCCTTGCTCAAGGGCACAGGTGCCACAACCCGTCGCGGCCCGGAATCGAACCTACATTATAGTACTACATAGCACAGGAACTTAAGTTCGACGCACTAGACCGCTTTGCGAGTACTAGACGTCTGATTAAAAAGAAATTAGACTTGTAATGAAATATTTTATTTCCGAATAACAAATATCCACAAGCATACACTATATAGGCAAACCAGAAACAGGAAAAGTATGCCCAAACTATGCACAGGAATGTGGCATGGGAAAAATCGCGCCCGAACCAAGACAGTTTACCATATATGGTCTTACATTGTTCCCGTACAAAGAGTAATTTTATGAGTATTATAGACTTGCACATGACCGCTTGCGTACAGGGCCTACATTCGACTGCGTCAGTAAAACCGCTTTTCGTACCTTTTCATAAATTGAGTACAATTGACTCTGCTGCAGTATTCAAGTGCAGTTTGAATTATATCAATTTCTATCGATGTACAGAACATACTAAACTACGTGTTGCATAACTTGGATTCTATAAAATTCCGGATAATGTACAAAACTTCGTAAAGTATACTCAGGGTGATGTGCAATAATCGTCTTAAGTCTGAGATACATCATAATGTCATAACCGAGATCAAGTTTTTATAATTGTTTATGTATCTCAAGATTCAAGTTATGACAAATTTTTATTCCAAGAAAAATTTATCAACGATGGCTTAGTTAAGACATCTTGAAGATTTTTAAAACTTTCTTTATTGCAATTCACCCCTGGCCTTTTGAGTACATGTATTTTACAATTTCGCAGATGTAGTTTGGAGATTTTCAGATAAGACCAAGATGACGATGGTTCAATGAACAATTTAACACGAAAAAAAAAGCCACACGGCGACTGTTTTTGTGAAGAATAAGTATAAAACTTACAGTGGATGGGTATACCTGCTATTAATTTACTTACCACCTAACCATTTATCATTTTTTTTCAAACGCTTTAAAAAAAATACGACAAAATGCCAATCGTGTATAGCACCTTTAACAAAGGATCCCAATGTATGTACACCAATTCGCACAAAGTACGCAGTGCGAAATCTATTTAGCCTAGTGTGTAGGCCTATCAACGTAATATTCTATTCGTGCACAAAAACCTCGCTACACAATTTAACAGTGAACCGTGATGTTGATATTTTATTGTTAATAATTTGCCGTATATCTCACAATCGCAATAACGGAAGTTATGAGGAATAAAATCCCTCGCAAAGGCTCGTACCAACCCAGACAAACATTCGTTTGCCATCGTTTGGCAACAGTCATTGCTTTACGCCTGAACCATTCCACATTGGTGCTGATTCGGTCAGGAAAATCATCTGAGATTGTCGGATTGCCATTACGCCATTTGAAGTACCTCGATCAAATTTGACATGCAGACCTCGTGGAGTATGCTAGCGGTGTCAGCTGTGCTTCTGGCGGGTTTTACCGTAGTTGAGAGCGGGACATATCCGAGTTCAGACTGGCAAGATCGGGATAATTTATGTAATATTTAGTGCACATTCTAATTAGATATAGAGATTCTAAACATGTTTTCCTCAGTTGTGAAATTTCTCTAATAGGCCTACAACATTACAGACCGTTTCTGCAGACATCCCTAGCCCTGAACTGTGCATATATTTTTTACCTGAGAAATGGGGGTACGTGGAGTGGTGTTCATAGTGAACACGTTCCAAAAAGTGTCGTGCTCCCTCAATTAATGTTCTCTATATAAGATTTAGGGTTTAAATTGCATATAAATTGTTTTAAGCTGATTTGGAGAATCAATATACCCGTACGTAACTCATTTTGTTGACAAAATGGCGGCACCCAACAATTGCCATTCTTAATTTGTGAAGTTCGTATCTACTTTTCAGTAGGTCTCTTGTTTTTGTATAGCAATAATTCACGAGTTGCACATAACATCGAGTGGAGTATACCCTTATATAGACCGTATCGAATAACCCCTTGTTGGCATAGCAACAGCGCCCTCTGTGTTTACGCCGCCATTTTGTAGGACAGGCAAAACAAGCCGGTTGGGGCACGCACGCACAGACGTTATCGTTATGATTGTACACTTTTGACATTTCCCCCCAACTTTTACGGTTCATATGTAGTTTTGATGTGCCAAGGGCAAGGATAGCAAGTTGTGTGCGGCAGTATGGGCACGTTTCCCCGGGTGATGTCCCCCTATTTTTTGCAAATCGACGACAAGAAATATCCCGGTGTTCGTTGTCGTTACATGAGCAAAATCGAGGAAATAGACAGAATTGATCCGTACACGATCGGCTCAGGAGAATGGTCACAAGATAGTGACTTATTTCCCATGGTGAACTGGGGGGACATGGTTATGTACCTGGTGTATGGAACAAGTACGTACAGCCTTGAACAGTTTAAGTGTTTCAAATCACTAGAGGCATACAATCAATTTGTGAGCGGTTGGGTACAGAAGGTGCAGGTACACAATGTAGCACAACTAAGCATACTGACCAGTCGGGTAAGTCAGTTTGGAATGAATTATAAAACTTAAGCGGTATTTTTTTAGTTTAGGCCTAGGCCTATGGATGCCACAACTCGAATTTAAGGAAAATAATTATTGGAATCGATAGCTTGGACGATTTTAGAATAGGAATACTTACATGCATTTCCGTCGCAAACTGGCAAAGGCTTAGTTTTAGAGAAAAATCACAGAAAGTATATTGCATATGATTGCACGCAAAGCGGCCGGTCAGAAACCAAATGGATCATCACGCGCACGCCCTCTTTCTTCGCGCGCTTCACACACCTACACTGCCTCGGCCGGTAGCAGTTTCACACACTTTTGTATGGAAGCGGGCGTGACAAAAACACAATTTTCGTGGAAATGCAACATTTGTGACGGAAATGTCAATGGAAAAGGTATTTCAAAATCATCCAAGCTATCGATTCCAATAATTATTTTCCTTAAATTCGAGTTGTGGCATAAACTAAAAAAAATACCCTAAAAGGAACTTGAAAAAGACTCTATTGTGCATGTTGGGTGCAATCTAAATGCTCGGCGCAAATTATGAATTTGCGCAAGCAGATTTAAAACCTGCATGCGCAAATTTTGAGCTGGAGGTACTGAATCAGACTGTGCTTGGAAACCGATCTTGCACAGATTCTGAAATTGCATTCGGAATCAAAATTTGCGCTGCGCAAATCTTTCAAGTGTTAAGTTCAAAATGTGCTTGCGCAAATTTAGAATTTGCGCTGAGCATAAAGATTGCGCCCAACATGCATACTTTGTTGTTCATTGACTGGTTCTATGACTGTACTTCCCTTTATAAAACATATTTTAAAAGCTACTCGGAACGTTGCTGGGTATTTTGTTGAAAAAATAACCTAAATTAGGGAGCCAGGATTTATATTAATCTGCTATATTTGCCACTTGAGGAATAAAACAGTGTAAGAATTGACAAATTTTTTTTTGAATTTGACTATTAGGCCATTAGGCATTCGTCATGAGTTTTAGAGAAGTAGAAAACAAATGTGTTCAGCCAGTTTCATTCATGGGTATTTTCTTTGGTATACGTTGAACAAAGATTTGAAGGAAATTAGCTCATGGAATCAACAGATCATCCAATTCCAAGATATTCTTCCCACTTGCACTTCTGTCGGAAATGTTGCTTTTCTGAGATAAAGTAATGCACAAAAGTACGGCGCGAGCGGTTTGTGCGCAAGCACGACAACAGAGGGCGCTGCGCGCATGCGTTAATGGTGATCTTGTGCACTAACTGAAGCCATTTTTTGTAGGAGAAATATGATTTTTCTACAGAAAATAAGTGCAAGTGGAGAGTATATCTTTAAATACGTATGTGATAGCCGAATACAATCAGTGACAAACAACTGCACTACTGTCTACCGTGATTCGAGACCACCAGTTGGCTGCATAGCTCAATTGGTAGGGTGTCTGCACGTTTAAGCAGAAGGTTCGTGGTTCGAATCCCGGTGGAGCCAAGTTGCTTTTCACTGCATCCAGATTTCACAAACTCATCATGGACATTTGTCCACATTTGTATTAAAATTATATTATCTATTGATTCCATCAAATCTTTGTTTAACGTATACAAAAAAAATACCCATTCATGTTTTGTTCACAAAGCATGTTTTTTTATTGTTTGAATTTTTTTTTTTTACCAAGAGTGTACTTCCTCTAGAGAATGATTTTCAGAAAGACTACCGTGCACTGACACCCTCTAAGACCCATGATGTGCAAAAGTATGTGTATGAGACAACTCTCAAAAATGTTTCCTTAGTAAATTCAAGACACTTTTCCCTCCTAATTTTGCCTTTTTTATCATCAAACTAACATTTTTACGTGTTTCATACATGTCATAACAAGGATAATCCTGGTTGTCCGTGCATGGTAAATGAACCCTAATTGCCTTTATGTCAAGAACTTATTTTCTCCATTTCTCTGATTGAATATTTTTTCCCAGGTTATGCACTCCCAAAAACTTAGTGAGACACCTCTGAAGCCATGGGTCATTGCCAGCATGGATGGCACAATACATTCAGCCCACTGTAACTGCATGGCAGGTTTGTCGGAGACGTGCACACACATTGGAGCCCTACTGTTTGCAGTGGAATTTATAAACCGACAGCGTGAGAAAAAGACCGTCACCCAGGAGAAGGCTTACTGGCTTGTACCATCAGTGAGTAAGGCCGACTACCGAGAAGTTTGTCACATAGACTTCTCATCTGCTCGCAGCAAGAAAGCAAAGTTGGACAAGGCCTTAGGAGAAATGTTTCCTCCTCCTCCTCCTCCTCCCGAGGCTAAACCTACAAGAAGTGTTCCACTCCCATCCTCAGAGGAAATTTCAAGATTTTTCAACAACATCAGTCAGTCGTCATCAAAGCCAGCCATTCTCTCATTAGTAAGCCCATACAACAAGATGTTCATACCAACTGCTACAAAACGGGAACTGCCACCACCACTTGCAAAGCTATTTGATATCAACATGCAAGGGAAGCCTTATGGCAAAATAATCACAGCATGTGAGAAAGCCATGACGTCAATCAAAATAACCAAAGAACAAGCTGACCATGTGGAAAAATTGACTAGAGATCAAAGTAAGTCGAAGCTGTGGTTCTCCTGCCGTGCTGGTCGAATTACAGCATCCAAACTGAAATCAGCATGCCACTCTGACCCGAGAATGCCATCCAAGTCTTTGATCAACTCCATATGCTATCCTGAGGCAGCAACGTTTTCAACTAAGGCTACTAAGCATGGCCTCACAAATGAAGAGGAAGTACTGTGCAAGTATGAGGAACACCAGAAATCAAGTCACAGCAATTTCACCATCTCCAAATCGGGTTTTTCCATTCATACAGAAGTACCATACATTGGTGCAACCCCCGACAGCATTGTTAGCTGTTCTTGTTGTGGAAATGGGTGTGTTGAAGTCAAATGTCCATACAGCAAGAAAGACATGACTCTATCCGATGCCATTACATCAGACAAAGGGTTTTTCCTTGAAAAATCAGACAACGGTGACCACAGACTTAAAAGAACACACGCGTATTATTATCAAGTGCAATGTCAAGTTCACTGTACAAATACAGATTATTGTGATTTTGTTGTTTGGACTGGAAAAGACTTTCATGTGGAGCGCATCATGCCAGATTATGACTTCTGGGAAGTTTGTTTAAATAGGGCTCGCAGTTTTTTCTTATTAGCAATTTTTCCCGAATTACTGGCACGATACTATTCTTCTCCAGCATCCCCTGTAACAAATGCCACTGTAGTGAATGAGAATTCCATGTGTTACTGCCATGCCTCCAACTCCCAGAACAGTGTAGAGGGCGTTATTACCTGTAGCTACAATAAATGTCCATATCGCACCTTCCATAACAAGTGTTTGAGGTTCACGAATTTGCATCTCACTGAACAACAGCAGAAACTCAAGAACTGGTTTTGTCCCGACTGTGTTAGAAGAGGTGTTTGTAAAGAGACGGTCAACCGGAAAATGTGAGAATAACATGTTTCAGACCATCCTGCTGTTTGTTAATGGGAGACTTGAGATGTGTGATAGCAACAACCAACCTCGGGACCAATTTCATCAAGCTGTTTAGCAAATAAAAAAACCTTAATCTCAAATTTGATTGTACGTGAATGTCACTTTGTGTTCTTGGCAAGAATTGCAGACCAGTCAATTGTAATCTCATACAATTTTGACTGCTAACACATTTTTTATAAATTTTTGATTAAGCAAATGTTTCTGCTAAACAGCTTCATGAAATTTTATTGCGTAAGTTGCGCAACATTTTTCCAAAGATAACATGCAAGCTATGGGGCTTGCGCCATTTGTCAAAAGTTTCGCAAGCTGCGCAATGTTTTGTGAAATCGACTGCTGGTCCTTATCCATCGTTTGTGACATATTGAACATGTGCACTTCACAGCTCATAAGTAATACGATGTAAAAGACAACAAACTTCAAAAGTCTCCCATTGGCACTTTACATAATTTGTCTTAAACCGGTCTGTTTCATATACTGGTAGGGTATTTTCTTTTTGCATAGAATAACCATGTTGGCCAAAAAAGCCCTAAAACGAGGCATATGCAGCACGATATGTGGCAGAGGGTATCCCCCTATCATTGTTCCCCTATTGTGTCTCAAACATCCAAGGAATTCCTTTCAGTTTTTAGGGGGTGTTGGTGTGTTAACAAAAGGGAAGAGTGTGTTGAGGTTTAGGGGGGGGGGGGGGGGAGTCCCTTTGCCACATATCGTGCTGGGTATAAAACGAGGCTATACTTGCATGAACAAGGACTCTCTCGCATCGTTATCATGCGATATACCGTATGTGTTTTTCCCTGTTATGTCCCTTTCACGTAAACATGTAGATGGGCTGGCATTAAACGTGCTTGAATTGGTCACTCATGTGCAGTAACTTGCGATATCGGCATGTACAGGTGCAATTTAGTAGAATCAGAGTTTATCACATGTACAATGTACCTTTAATTTATTTCTAAATATTTATTGCATATTCATGCAAAAAAATTTTACGTGAAATTCTTTGAAATTGTTTTGAGTTCTTAATAGAGCCTGTTAATAGGCCTCAAATATATGATGTCACAGTTTGTTTACAGGAAAGCATGCATTACATCATATATATTTAAAGTGAACAAAGACAGTATATATATACTTTAACTTTTTCCTTATTTATTGCATATTCATGCAAATAAATTTAACGTGAAATTCTTTTGAGTTCTGAATAGAGCCTGTTAATGGGCCTCAAATATATGACGTCACAGTTTGTTTACAGGAAAGCATGCATTACATCATATATATTTAAAGTGAACAAAGACAGTATATATATACTTTAACTTTTTTCTTATTTATTGCATATTCATGCAAATAAATTTAACGTGAAATTCTTTTGAGTTCTGAATAGAGCCTGTTAATGGGCCTCAAATATATGACGTCACAGTTTGTTTACAGGAAAGCATGCATTACATCATATATATTTAAAGTGAACAAAGACAGTATATATACTTTAACTTTTTTCTTATTTATTGCATATTCATGCAAATAAATTTAACGTGAAATTCTTCGAAATTGTTTTGTGTTCTGTTCTGAATTTTTTCTTAAGGTTTCAAATACTACAAAAATGTTAAATATCTGACAATGTAACACAGGGATGTGCTTCTGCTGGGTTTTTCCTGGACTTGGTTCTTTTTTGTTTTATTAACAATGGTACATGCTTAAAAATCTATTGTTAAATCAACAATTAAAACGTGCGACGAGTGACAACTCTTTAAAGTGTTAAAATCTAACAGTTATCACGTTAAATCCAACCAAATAAGCATTGGAATTATTGCGATAAATGTTAAAACACTTTAAAAAGTAGTCACTCACCAAACGTTTTAAATGTTGATTTAACAACAGATTTTTAAGTGTGTATGTCAAGTACTATTCCGGGTAAAAACAGAACAAATCACATCCCTGATAGCATACAGTACTGTGCTCGCCAAATGGTACAAGTGCTATTGTAATGTGCATACAATGTATATACACTTATTTGACTTGACCACTATTTTACAGCCAAATCTTAATGAGAAAAATATGACATGATACGAAGATCTTAAAACCCATGCAAAAAACATGGTTCATGCTCCTTTAATAGATAAACACTAACTGAGACTTTCAGCTAGCGATGTTTTAAATCTTTTCCTACGCAGTGACATTTATTCAAAGGAAACAACAGAGTTGCTTAAATTTGTAAGTGCACAGCTGAGTCTTGCAATTTTGTCCATAGTGGTCCAACCTTGAGAATCAATCGTATCTAGGTAGTCAATAGGAATTGGGCCACCAAGAATTCTGTATTTCTTTCGAACATTTCCAATACACCTCTCGACGTGAATCCTGACATGTGCAATTTTTCTAGTTGTCTCAATTTCTGCTGGTGTAAGTTGCTTTTTGCCTTTAGTAAATGCTGGTATTTTAACTTCGGCACACTGCATGCCAACACTTTCAGCAATGTCAAAACCGCGGTCAGCAAGCACTAAATCGCCTGGTTCCAAATTCATCAAAAATCCGCAATTCTCAGTGATGTGCTTATCGGAGGTTCTACCTCCCCATGCATTGGAGAGAAAGGATATTGTTCCTTGAGGTGTGATTCCAATCAAGTACTTAATTGTATTGTGGTGCTTATAGTTGCTCCACGTCTGTGCTCTTGCAAGCAGATTTGAAGGGCGATCAATGAAGACCTCGAAACAGTCTATGATCACAGCTACACGCTTTCCAAAATGTTCTTGGAATTGCACTGGCATGGTCAAGCGAAGCTCTTCTCTCTCTGGCCACATAATCAAATGTTTAAGTCTTATAAAAAGAATATCCAAATTTAATTTGAAGATTCTGGAAATTGTTGATTGAGCAACATTGAATCTGTATGCCAAATCACATTCTGACAAATTTAATCTAAGTCTCATAAACACGATCATCATTTGCTGAAACTTGGACATAGATGAACGGTGAGTGAAAACAATATAAGGGGATACAAAATTGAAAATTGCCATCAAAAGAGTGTACGTAGGTAGTCCAGTGTAGTACTTGACCTTTTCGTCGTTCCCTTCTAAATTTGCCTGACTTACAGAGTTTGTGAGGTCAGCCTGCTCACGAAGTTGAGAAATTTGTTCATCTTGGTACATAGTATAATTCACAATGCGGTCTATGTCCTGTCCACTTAAATCAGTTTGTGATTCCTTATTTTTATGATTCACAATTGTCTGACTGGAACGCGACTGGACTTGATGACACACTGTTTCTGGTGACTGTGTGCTTGCTTCAGACTGCTGAGTGTCCCTTTCCTCCATGTTGCTTTGTGTGTCCCATGCCACCTCAATGTTGCTCTGTGTGCTTGCTTCAGACTGCCGAGTGTCCCTTCCCTCCTCCATGTTGCCTTGTGTGTCCCATGCCGCCTCAATGTTGCTCTGTGTGCTTGCCTCAGCCTGCTGAATGTTATGTGCGTCCTTAATGTTGCTCTGTGTGCTTGCTTCATTCTGCCGAGTGTTCCATGCCTCCTTGATGTTGCTCTGTCTGCGTTTTCTCTGCATTCTTGGTGTTTTTGTCGACTTTCTGCTTGCTTCAAACTGCCGAGTGTTTCTTGCTTTCTCAATTTCCCTCTCGTGTTTGCATTTTCTTCGTTGCTTTGTTCTCTCGTCGCGCTCTGTATTTTCCTGTTTTTGTGGTTTTGCTTTGTTATGACCAAGGCACAATGTAGGGACCCAGTCAATATTGGATGAATCCCAATTCTTGGCACTCCTTCCTGCAAAACAAATAAGAAAACCCAAGAAATAAATACACTGGCCATCCATCTAAGCCTGTGCCAAATATATTCGATCGAAAATCGAATATTCGAATACTTTTTTTCGAATTTGAATATTCGAACAAAAATGGGAGATTAAGTTGTATGATAATTTTGGTTTGAAGAGAACAATATTCACAGTAACCGTAATGGTTGGGTATCCGGATACCCTTAAAATCAAAGCAAACATCTCAAATTTCCAACCGGGAAGTCACATAATCATGTCAAAGAATGGTATTGGGACCTTTTCTTTTGAGAACAAATACACGATCTAATATTCGAATATTCAAATAATTTAAAAATTGAATATTTGAATACTAAATTATTTAAATTGACTCGGGCTTACATCCATCCATAACTATACAAAAATAGTTTCAAATTAGGAAATTACGAATTGCTTAAATTTGCCCGAGTATGCTGAAACCTTTCAGGCTCTGTGTGCTCTAGTGAAACTCGAGATCATAGCATGCTACAATTTTTTAGCATGTTTTTAAGAAAAGCACTAAGGATATATCACATTGTGTATGGCAATAAATCTTATCATACAACCCTCCTATCCTACGGACTTCATGCGGATTGTCACTTTTTGCATGACATTTATGTGACAAACTCCCCACCCACGGGTACCGTAGGTGCAAAACATGTGCATATTGCTATCAGATGCAGACATTTCACATATTTCAGTGGGTCAAAATCCCAACCCTGGGGCACAAAAAATGTGTGAACAAACCCCAAGGGGTGGGACAGCATAGGTGCATGCCGTAGGGCCAGGCCCGAGTGTTATTAAAGAAAAACTTGGAATAAATTACCTAGTAGTAGTACTAGTACTTAGTAGGCCTACACACAGTAGGCCTAGACTTATTTTCCTTATGGCATAAAAAATAGTTTGGCGATAAAACCGCAAAATTAGAAAGGAAAGTAGAATGGAGTAATTTACTAACTGATTAAGCCAGGATGTGAGAATCACAAAAGGTAAAGATTTATATTTACCGGTGACAAAATGTCTTGAGCAGACTCTAGCATCATCGCCAAACTCCTTCCTGTCAGCCCGGCTGATGGCAGAAACCCATAAGCGCCGACGTCTCTCACTAAGCTCTCTCTCTTGTTCGCCAAAATTTACCTTTACTTTAGGAATTCGAAAAAAATTAACACTGTCTCGATCTCCACGCGATCCACAAGCATAAATTGCACAAAATGCTGGCATACCTGCTGATTTGATTTTTAAAATTCGATAAAAAAGACGATTCGTTTTACTGTCTGGCTATGCATGGCATGCACTGCATTAACATCGTGGCATATGACCGTGCACACTGTGTCTGTCCTACAAAATGGCCGCCGGGATGTTTACAAGTTGTTGCTATGCAACGGCTCAGATCTGTGACGTCATATTCGATACGGTCTATAGCTGGATTTACACCAAGCCTTTTCGTGCGTAAATTGTACGCGCGTCGCTGTGAGAAAAAGCGATGAAAATCACAGAATCACCAAAACACTTTCCGCCCAAGTCGATTTTGTGGTTTTCATTGCGTCGTTTTATTACAAATTCTCCTCATGTTTTTTTTTCTAAAGCGACGCGCGTTAAATTTACGCACAAAACGCTTACGTGTATAGCATAGCTAACCGTAGGTTTACTATTTTACTCTACAGTTTGCAAAACGAGCGTTTGTGAATATGGTAGTCCTTTCCCATCGGCACATGGTCTACTTTGCCTTTGTTATACGGGTTTTATCGGACCTTGCTGCGGTAAGTGAATTTATCTTCAGCCCGTATACCCTTTGGACAGTATTATTGATTATTATATAAAATTAATCTTTTGCGGACACCGTGCGTTTCTGTTACTGTGCAGCACAGAGCATAGTCTTGGCCCAAGACCGTGGTAATCAATATTGGTGTGCACGCCTTGGATATTCTTGAAATAGTGCGCCCTCTTGCAGCACTAACAGACCAGTCCGACAAGCTCATACCCACAGATTTTTCAAACCATAGTCTTGGGAAATCCCTCCTGAGCTTCAGCATTGGGGGCGTTACCGGTTCATGTAAATAGCTGCACAGGATTTTATGATGGCATGCAAGGGACATCGAATACCACAGATATCTATGCAAATATTTGCAATGTCACAAATATCTTCATAAACAATCGTATTTTGCGATGTCATACGTCTTTGCACCCATGTTTGTAAATATATTTAGAAAAGAGTCAACTCCGACAGAAAGTGTAAAATATTAAATGTAGATGAAATCAAACGTGGAAAGACGTGAAGGGCGGTGTCAAATTTACTATTCAATTTGCTCTTTCGAAAGCTGCTACCGTTTTCCATTGCAAAGTAACACTGTACGAGGACCCCGTAAACCTGCGGGTGCTAGCAGACCTCCCGTAAAGGTTCGGGGGAGATTGCGGGGTCCGGGGAAGATTGCGGGGTCCGGAGATGATCCACGGGGCGTTTATGAATATCACCTGCGGGCTCCGCGGCTGGAGTCATCTGTACGGGGTGGTTTACGGGTCCGGTGCCGCTACGGGGTCTTTATGAATATAAAAGTTCCTGAAATCTGGTTCGGATAAATCACATGACCTTGATGTTTTCTATTGTAGAAAAGTGCAAATATGTGGCTTAGCACAAGGTCAGACGCATGTGGTGACATTCCGGCTGTGGGGTTGGAAAGGGGAAGTCCCCTTTTGTTATTTATGGATTTGAATAAATTATGCACTGAATGGTTGGAAGTTAAAAATTAAAGTAGTTTTTAGTTGACTTTTGTATAACCTACATGTATCGGGATATGGTTGCCCTAGAACAACAAGTGAACCGTTCTCTGCGCTTTAGCAATAGACGTTTTAGATTACCAGCGAATCATGGGCGTCGGACGCAGTTTGACATGGCCTTGCTGAATAATGACAAAGGATATATACATACATTGAGCTCGGTATCACTTGTAGCAAAATATCATGCTTCACTGTGGTATCTGGTGTTCTTTGGGTTGAGGGCCTCTCCCTGCTTTCGCCAAACGTACTGCTGGGCATTGTGGCCGAAAGGTTCCATCTTGCGTTTCATCCCGCCAGTAGCCCCCGTCTCTGTTCTTGTGCCTTCTTGCATATTTTACCCCAGCTTCGCAGTGGCGTTTCTGGAGGCCATTTCGATTCCAGACCCTCTGGACGGTGGACAGTGACACCTTCATCCGTGAACCTTCTAATTCTTGGCAGGTGTTTCGTGTTAGTCTCGGGGTTAAAGCGAACCTTTATGACCAACTGTTAGAGCACTGTATAAGATAAATGACATCATATGAAGAAAGAAGACTATACCCAGAACCTGAAGCAGTCCGCTCGAAACCTGAATATTGGGCGTCACTGAACCCTCCAGCATGACAACAACCAGAAGCATACTTTTAAGTTAGTTGCTAGGTGGCTTCAGCAGAACAAAGTGAATGTTTTGGAAAGGTCAGCTCAAAGCCCGGACTTGAAGGCCCTGTAGATGATCTGTTTTGGAGCGATTCTGCGAATAAAACCCTTATAAATCAAAATAAAGACATCAACAAACTCATCTATAAGAAATTTCAGCTTTGTCAAATGTACCACGTTAAAAAAACCATGAAAATCCATATGCGTTTTCCTGGTCTTGGCGGGGTGTTTTAAATATTCGTTCTCAGTTGATCGGGTACTATGTGGCTTGCGTCATGCACTCTGTGGCGCACATACACTGCGTGTGCGCGCGATCCATAAAAATGCATCGCGTTGGAACACGCAGTACACAACGCCCATGCATTTTGGACCGCGTAGATGCGAACCAAAAAAAAGTAAATCGTTTGCAAACGATCTAAATAATTTCATCTTAACGGATTATTTTCTGGTAAAATTATATAATTTTGAGCGGAAACTTTTCATTGGGTAGTTGCTATTAATTCAGTCTTTACTTTCAGAACTTTTCCCCTGTGAACTCGTCGATTACTTTTTGGGGTCATTGCAAATGATACACTGGGCCTTTAAATCCAATAGAGATTTTGTGGATGGAATTGACCAAAGTCTTATCGGGATTCGAAGACGAGGAGCATGACGCACGGCGACAATGTGGTTGACTGCTCCCTGTTATGGCCGCCCTTGCGATGGGTCTATAAAAAAAACCTCGTATCCGTAACCTTTGTCTCCGGTGCGAATTGTTAACATTTATCAATACTAAAATTGTCACGTTGGTATCCATGGACAAAAAAAACCCAGTGCTAACGTAACGGCAAATGCGTAT
Source organism: Henricia sp. BOLD:AAB3569 (assembly GCA_037783545.1). NCBI lineage: Eukaryota > Metazoa > Echinodermata > Asteroidea > Spinulosida > Echinasteridae > Henricia > Henricia sp. BOLD:AAB3569. The sequence continues at coordinate 530,815 of JBBELK010000720.1, forward strand.
AGCGGTGTTCCATCTCCTTCAAATGTTACTTGCAGGGAAGCTTTCAAATAAAGAAGTAAACAAAACCTAAAAATGTCATTCCACTTAAAGGCACAGGCTCGTCAGCAATGCGCGCCCACCATGTGTGCCACGCAATACGCAGCTCCATAGCAAAGGCATGGAGCTGCGTGTTTCGAGCACGAATTTGGCGGGCGCGCATTGCTGACGAGCCTGTGCCTTTAATATCTTGAGATTCCAAATTGCATTATTATTCACTCGTGTCATAATAATGTGGTAGTTTTGTATTTGATTTTTGCAAGTCCTGTATACTGGCTTTAAATGTATAGTATACATGATCGGTAAACCGTTACAGATAGTTTCATCCCCCATGTGATTGAAGGTATGCATGATTAAACCAACCAGTGAGCAAAAATCAGCTCCGTACTTTTGAGAAAACTTTTGAGAAAACAGTCAAAATATGGTTTACAGTCACTTCGCCCCAAAACCACTTCGCCCTGTACCACTTCACCATGAACAACGGCCTATGCACGAAGTTATTTTGGGGCGAAGTGGCATCTGGGCGAGGTAGTGTTTGGACAAAGTGGTTTTGGGGCGAAATGGCCTTTGGGTGAAGTGCTTCGGGGCGAAGTGGTCCAGGGCGAGGAGGTTTTGGAGGAAAATGAATTTACGTCTCGCGAGACGAAAAATAATTGTTTTGCTCCATTCTCAAAGACTATAGCACTTCAGACAAAACCATTTCAGGGGAAGTTTTCTACCGTCATCGTGTTTATATTTTGTAAGTTACAGTTGTAGTCAGACGTTTACATAAAACTGTGTTAAAACCTGTGTGCTTAACTTGCGTTGTCACCATTTTTTTTTGTACAGTCTTTACTAAAGTCGTGATTTTGTAGAATTACTCACGTGCTTGCAGTACATTGCAATGGTTCGGGTATTTTGGGTGATAATACCATGTATGTAAACTTCCGACTTCACCTGTATGTGTAAATGAACATTGTGAACATTTCTGATTCTTCAAAATACAAATCATGTATTCTATACCTAGATGTATCCTACATACACTATTCCGTTTGTACACAGAACTACTCGCAGAGCAGACCTTAATGAGCTGCGACACGACGTACAACCCATGCCTGAACCATGGTATTTGCGAGACAGATTATGACACCCTGCGACATTACTGCTCCTGCAGAACTGGCTGGACCGGGAACCTGTGTGAAACTGGTGAGACACAACTTTATTTTCGGTCACCACGACGGGAATTAATACAAATCGTGTGCTTATTGAAAGAGGAAAAGTAAGGGGCGTGTCCAGGGCCAATTTCATGGCGCTGCTAAGCACAACAAATTGCTTAGCACAGGATTTGTTTGCTTTATTTTGCAAAAATGGATTGCCAGCCAAAATCGTAAGTGATGTGTTTCGAAAGGTATTCTCCTACTCTTGCGAAGAACACAAGTTGGCGTATAGTTTTGGCTTGTAATCCATTTTATAAAGGAAATATATCCTGTGCTAAGCAAATGTTTGTGCTTAGCAGAGCCATGAAATTGGCCCCTGATTTAACATCATTTGGACCGACGTAATAATTCCTTACAATGCACAGGCTCGTCAGCAATGCGCGCCCGCCAAATTCGTGCTCGAAACACGCAGCTCCATGCCTTTGCTATGGAGCTGCGTATTGCGTGGCACACATTTGGCGGGCGCGCATTGCTCACGAGCCTGTGCCTTTAATGTAAATTACAGTCGCCCGCTGCAGGACCTTCGAACCATCGCATTTCGCCATCGGAATGCTTGGTGGTCGAGTGGTTAAAAGCCGTCTGCACGGATATGCCTACTGCCTAGTATGCAGGAGGTCGTGGGTTCGAGTCTCGCCTGAGCATGCTATGAGTTTTAGCGTGTCCTCGGGTAACACACTGATTTTATAGAACGTGTCGAATAGCCGCCATATTGTGGGGCAGTTTCTTTGTTCGTTGGACATGCGTGGTTGCACATATTGTGCTTACATTGTTAAACAGTTTAAGTAACAAAAGTGCCCCGGAAAAATGGCAGCTATTTGATACGGTCTACAGTGCATACCGCGTCGCGACGGGCAAAATTACTTCGACTTAACATAATAGAAAATTATTGTCATAATTACAGAAAGTATTTTTCACGTTTGTAATTTGAATTACAAGGACGAAACAGGCATAATGAACATACAATCCGTATATTTTCCAATACTACACCAGGCCGTTGTGTGTTTTTCTCAGGATGACGTCACAACCCTGTCGAACGTTTCAGAATTTCGAGTGAGGAGGGTCGAAAGTAAATTGCGTTTAAAAATATATACACTGTGAAAATATTGGTAGAGACATTGGTGGTAAAGAGTATAAGTTAAGGGATTCTGGGAGATCAGTTGTCTTGCAGTGCGCCGGTTGCAGTGCAGTGATGCAGTGTATAATACAAATGCACTATACGCATATATCCGTGCATGTGCATACTGCTCTGTACAAATACATGTATACATGAGGGGAAATCGTGAAACCTATGGTCCCGCGTCTTTGCTCCACACCGAGTTCCATAAACCCTTGCTGGATCGAGTTGAGCTAGGCTGTATAAAAGGGGAGACGGAATATCAGACCATGTAGGGGCGGTCGGGTTGGCGTATGGGTTCTTTCCTCGCATTTCACCTCTGGCGTCCCGGGCTCGAATCCGGGGCGTGTAATGCCGATTGGGTTTGCAGTCCCTACTTGACCGCGTGGGTTTTCCCCTGGGGCATTTCTCTGGGGGTTTTCTTCCACTTCTAAATCTGCAACTCCTTCTTTGTCATCTCAAGTTGATAATATATTATAGTTAAAGCTAAAACCGTATAGTTCATGGCATAGAGGGCCTTGGTTGCCGAAGATGCCATAAAATATACAACAACAACAGGCCATATGTAGAGCGACAGACGTTATACATAAACATGATACAACAAAAGCTCGAGTCATGTATTGAATACAGTGCATGCTCAACAACCATGACAAGCTTTTGTTGTATTCATATTTATGTATAACGTCTGTCGCTCCACCTGGCCCAATATTCCGTTTCCCTTATTAACCCCCCGAGCTGAACTCGACCATAATAGACTGCCGGAGTGAGTACGTCACCTTTTGTTGGTTGCCTATAGGCAATTGGATCCAAATGATAGTTTAGATCCAATTGCCATGGCAACGCACGTCACACTTCGGCTGTCTATAGATACTGAACACTTTTGACCCGGCACTTTTGACCTTTTAATGAAGCCGTTTCGACCAATCATCTGGCGCGTTGTATCAGCTCGCGACATTTTACAAAAAAAATCTTTGTGAATTAGGTTGCCTCAAGCAGTGGACCATTACGAAGTGTTGTAAATTATTGATCAAAACGCCATAGACAGTTACTACCACCATCAAAATCTGAAAACCCACAGGTCTTGCGCAACATGTCCGGGTTGACAAGAGTGAAATGTAACACGGAAAGACACAAAAAATCAACCATTCCTCAGCTGGCTAAAATTTTATAAATTGAGGGAGGGGAGGGGGGTTTCTTGGAATGGTTCAAATATCGTATAATCTGTTCAATAAATTCCTCTAGCTAGAATAGTTTATATTATCTCATTAGTAATTTTTTGTTAAACGTTCAATATTATTCTTTACTCTTTATAACACATACCCAAATAATTTATGTATACAGTAATTGTTCTATAACTGAACGGTGGTCGATTTTTTTCGGTGATGTCTCATTTAAAAGCAAATAACTTTTATGTTTCTAGAAAAATATCAATTAAATATTTTTCGAGGTGCTACACCCAAAACGCAAGGACTATATATTTTTTAAGAGGAAGAATACCCCTTGACGAAAATCTAGCATTTAGGCTTTTTTCGATAGTCCAAACATTCCTCTTGCCGACGTGGATTTTTTTTTTTTTTAAATTGTCGGTTTTAAGTGGATAAATTGCAAGCAAAAGTGCGCTTTTCGAAAATGAGATTTTCGCGGATTCTGAAACGCTTATTAGGTATTCATGATATGCGCGTGACCCCGTGACGCAATCCTGAGAAAGAGAAGTCAACACGATAGTTAGCTCCATACGTTTACACGTAAAAAACTTGGAAAACCGTCTCTTTTAGATGGTGTTTTTTGAAGAATTTTGTTGTTCCAAAAAGCCAGAGATATGCCCAGTAGCTGCGTGGTTGCATGTTTTACCAGACACTATGGAAAAAAAAGAGCAAAAAGAGTTTCTTTTCTATTACCAAGAGAGAAAAAAAAATGAGTCGCTCATTCTATAACTTGTACGGCCGATGTCCAAACACGTGGAAACTACGCCCGCAGTGGACCGTACACAGACCGCTGTGAATGCCGTTCGTTCCGTGACAAAACCACCCGTCGCAATGCACCAGTATTTACTTCAAAAGAGCTTCACTGTGAGCCACAATTTCATCGTTTTTTCACAAAACAGGTAATAGTAGATTGCTGTCATATTACATGAAGTGTTTTTCACGTTTGTATTTTGAATTACAAGGACAAAATAGGCATGATAAACATTCACTTCGTGTATTTTCCATTCAATACTGCACAGACCGTTTTGTATGTTTCTCAGGATGACGTCAAAACCCTGTTGATAAACAAGCCGAGTGACCTCGAGCGTTTCAGAATTTGGGTGAAGAGGGTCGGAACTGCTTTACGTTTTAAGCAAAAGTCTGTCGATTTTTTGTGAAAAACAAGTTGTGATGGTGTTGTAGACACATACACCTCCATGATAAACAGAAAAACTAAAAAAAATGTGGAAGGGGGGATTCTAGCTGTTTAAAAAATGTGGAAACACATAAACAGGCAAACTAAAAACAAATATGGAGGGGGCGGCGGTGGGGGTGGTATATACCAGCTGTTTAATTAGACACTATATTCCGTTTATACGCAGAAACAACTTTAAGTTGTAGCACGTACATCCCGTGCCGGAACCATGGTATTTGCAGGGTGGACTATCACACCATGCGAAATTACTGCTCCTGCAGAACTGGCTGGACCGGGAACCTGTGTGAAACTGGTGAGACACAACTTGTTTTTTTCTTCCGGTCATCACAACGGGAATTCACATATAGACAGATTGAGTGCTTTAAAAAGAAAAAAGTAAGAAGGAGAGAGAACAATTTGGTGTACTGCCACGGGGCTTAAGTCACGTTAGCACATACACTGTCCACCGTGGAACACGCTCCCGTTACTAGGATTCAGTCTGAGTCAAAATGTTATTATTATGTCAGAAATATGGAAATCAGAGCTGAATTTAGTGCAGTACTGCAGTACATGTAATAAACTTTCATACAGCTGGAAACACAACATGTGACTTATCCGAACCATACATCTGGTTCGTATGGAATTCCAAAATGGACAGGCACACGTCGCACTTCAACTTTTCAAACGTCGTAGAATTAAGTTTTCAAACGTCGTACATCAGTTTTCAAACGTCGTGGTTCAACTTTTCAAACGTCGTACCTCAGTTTTCAAACGTCGTACTCTCGCTAAAGAGTGAAAAACTCACTCTTTAAAAGAGTGACTCCCTTATAAAACCACTCGGAAACAGTGAAAATCACTTTAAAAGGAGTGAAATTCTGTAAAAAGAGTGGCAATCACTCAAAAAAGAGCGGGAAAACCACTCCACAAAGGAGCCATATAAAGGACAGCTCGAAAAAGAGCTGTCCTCTATATGGCTCCTCCTTTGAATGTTTTTTTAGGCCCGTGTTAGTGTTAGTGTTGAAATTCGAGCAAAACCCTATACCGACTTGACATTTCCAAAGATGCCGAGCCAACAGATCTGTTAACAGATCTGTTACACTAACACTAACACGTAGCAGAACTGCGCTCTCACTCTGCACACGGCTTTGAACATATACCATATACGACGTTTGTTCTGAGGTCACAATTATGATTGTAACACTCACACTAACACACACAGAATTGTGACCTCGCCCATTGGATGGCTGTCAGACTGGCCGCGTGTGTGCTATCTGCATATGGATGACAAACCACCCAAAATACAGATCATCAGTGGACCCGGGAAGCTTGGGCGGCTTTTGGGCGAGATCGGTCGGTCTGCGCTAAATCGCGTCGCGCGATGGGTGGATCCATTCTGCTGAAAAGGTGAACCAGGATGCGTGAAAAGTTGAACCACCACGTTTAAAAATTGAAGTACGACGTTTGAAAAGTTGAACCACGACGTTTGAAACTGAAGTACGACGTTTGAAAGTTGAATACGACGTTTGCCTGTCCGTTTTAGAATTCCATAGGTTCGGACAAATCATGTGACCTTGACTTTTTGGGGGAAAATGCTCCAAAAAAGCAAACATTGGTACACGTCATGGCCGCCCATACAAAGGTCTATAAAGAAGACTCGTCTGCGTAACCTTTGTGTGACTGTCGGGTGCGAATTGTGACCCCCCCCCCCCCCCCCCCCCCCCACCCCCCATCCCCCCCCATCCCCCGGCCCCTTATTTGATCTTTCCCATTATAGCATTATTTACTTGTGTCATAAAATCGTGATACTTTTGTCTTTGATTTTTGCAAGTGCTGTATACTGGCTTTAAACATACATTATCAGGCGCGGATCCAGGAATTTTGTAGACGGGGGAGCACAACAAAAAGGGACAAATGCGAGCGCGTATCGCGAAGCCCTTACGGCGTGTAGTCCGGGGCCCGCTTAAGGGCCCCGGGAAATTTTGGATTCTAGATGCTCTGTGGTGCAATCTAAGGCGATTCCTTGCCACTTTTAACTGACTTTTTTAAGCAAAAGTTCTGAAGATTGTTGTGTGTTTTGAGAATTGTGTGTATGAAAAATTATTTTCGCCATTATTTTTAGCCATTATTTTCGCCCGGTAAAGTTGACAAAAATCTATAAAGTTTCTCCCTCCCCAATTTGGCATTTAATATGCAGTTTTTACCCATCATCATTTCTTATTTTCCGGATTTATTCTTGGTTTTAGATGTTAAATATCGGCATCGGTATTTATTTTAAGAAGATTGCCCTCCGATTTCTCTTTTTTTTTTACGGCCTTTCCTTCCCCCCACTTTTTTTTTGACTCAACTACTTGCCCTCCCCCCTTTTTTCTTTTACCTCCTTTCCTTTCCGCCCATTTTTTAATTATTTTTGTTGACTCAATTTGCGTCTGGATCCGCGCCTGATTATATTCTGTTGGTACACAGGAATAATAACTACAACTTCCGGCTGTAGCGCGTACAACCCGTGCCTGAACCATGGAACTTGCATACATGTAGATTATCACACCGAGCTGCATTCCTGCTCATGCACAATTGGCTGGACCGGCAAACTGTGTGAAACTGGTGAGACAAAACTTTATTTTTCGGTCATCAAGACTGAAATTTATATACAGACAAATTTAGTGTTTAAAAGAATACAAAACTAAATTGTTTGACTATTTAAAGGAAGAGTGACACTTAGGAGTGCAATAGATATTTGAATGATTCTTTTACCATCCAATGCTGTTAAACAAACCTTAATTATCGACGTTCTCAAGGCATCATGGGATGGATGACAAATAAGGCTAGCAATTTTCACCCAAACTTATGCATCCTCTTGCAACAGTGCCCCTTTAACGCACTCCCTAACTCCTGCGTACAGTCGCTTTGCAGAGTGGAAATTCCCTGATATCTCAGGATGAAACTTATGGGGCTCTGGGGACATGACAATAGTCATCAATTTCAATATCTTTACTGTGAAGCGATTGACATCTTCCCACACGTTTTTCATGAAGAAAAGATGTAACTTTTGATGAATATCATTTTTATTCTTACTGTAGGATAATGAAATGAAATGAAATAAGAAAATTCAAAATAATGCACGGCACCAGTTTATACTCTACAAAAGAGTGTACCTGATTGGCTCATATATGTGGTATCTCAACCAATCGTAACAGCCCTTCTATAATGACTTTTCCTAGTTTATTTCGTCTACGCTCAATTAAAATAAAAATGGTTCATTTAATTGTAGTTGTCAAAAAATGCACATTTCCTTTATATTATGTCTTTGAAAAGAGTCTAATACGTATATGTGGAGCGGAAACCAGTCTAAATTGCCAGCCGACAAAACGTTAGAGCGCCACCAGCGAAAAACAAATCATTATCGGGTGCATGGGGCTGTGTAGAGAATCGCGTAAATAAAGCCAGGATACTAGGCTGCTTCGCTCCAAAATTTTGCAAAGTCAAAACTGGCCCAAATTTTTCATCAATTAAAACAGTGCCCCTTTAACGCACTCCCCGATCGTGCGTGCCGAGGCCCTGTTGAAACCGGCCCCATTTCGCTGGGGAACAAGCGACAGAAATCTTGTCGCCTCTGCTGGACCAATCAGGACGCTTGGTAGTGCATTGCAGGCATTCAAATGTAACGCGCGCAGATTGTAAACACCGTGCATGCATGTGATACATGTACTCGGTAATTCTGGCCGTTGTCCGCGTCGGCGATTGGCTGCTATATAAAGTATACTCGGGAATCCGTTATATTCGTCAGCATGCATCCCTGTTATTAATTTGAAAAACTGCGGAGTAAATTAAGATCATCGTTTGAAATTTTGGTATAGGAATGGGACAATCATAAGAAACAGAACCCAATACAATTTCTTTTCGGCATAACATGACGGAATAGACCTATGACATAATGACGTCACACAAGGTTTACCGCGGTGCATTAATTATGGGTGAAAGGTAGGGACGAAATCTCTGCATCGCTAGTTTGCACAATTACTGCAGGGCCATTTTCGCCGCCTTTTGAGGCCTTGAAAGTTCAAACCATAGTTCGGGCGTCCGTCGTGCGCTTAAAAACTCACGCAGGCACAACTAAGTTGACACGAACCATTTTAGAAATTTTCGATCTTTGTTTTTGACATTTATTTTGCCAGCGAAGTGGTTAGTAAAGTTCACAAAGTTACGTGCACAATACGCTAGGCGCTGTGCATGCAACGCACGCAAAGTTCGCAAACTAGCGATTTCGTCCCCACTTTTCACTCATAATGGACCGCGGTAAACATCGCGTGACGTCATTACGTTTCAGATCTATTGATTAAATTACATAAAAATGACTCTGGCGTGAGTTGGCTCAACACAACAGCCAGCTTACTCCACATTGCGTGGACTTCCTCAGGGTATAGACAGCCGAAGTGTGAGGTGCGTTGCCATGGCAATTGGCTCTAAACTATCATGACCGTCGGCAAAAGTACCATTGCAAAGGACACGGTTCAGTGATTTTTAGTTTAGAGCCAATAATAGGCAACCAACAAAATATGACGTATTCACTTCGGCAGTCTATTGTAACGTCGCTTGGCAGAGTGGAAATTTCCTGAGATCTCTGGATGCAAATTTGTATGCAGACGCATATGTGGCGGTGTGTTGAACACCCTGCTGTCCGCTCCCAATAATAAAATTAGTTTACAAAACTTCGGTGGTTTTTGGACGATAACCTCGGAAATATGCGGCCTAGGAGCACGGGAGTTGAGATTCGTAATGAGAAAAATATGATGGATGATACAAAAATCTCAGGACCCGTGAGGTAGGCCCTGGAAAAGTATGGAAGGTGGCAGCTCCTTTAATACACAAAAAATACATTATTTTTCAAGAGTAGTAAACTTTAAGACTGCCCTTACACTAAAGAATAAACTGTATACGGTGGGCTCTCCCACCCCCATCCCCCCTGGGATTTTCATAACTTCATTATTTTTTTACACAGCGGTCGTAATGGCCGTTTAAAATATTATAGAAATAACATGCTTTTTCTGGTGATTTGCCTGTTCTCGTCGGGTTTAAGACGGTATTACTCGAAGTTGGAAATGTTATGGTGATTATTAATCCAAAAATTGATTTATATTATAAAATAGTTTATTTTTTTTATTTTTTATTTACCACATCCAACAGCGGAGAGACCGCCAATTACAGGAATGGGAGCAAGTGTGGTTGAGTGCCTTGCATGCTCAAGGGCCGGAATCGAACCTACATGTATTCTAGTACTAGCACAGGAACTTAAGTTCGACGCACTAGACCGCTCGGCCATAACACCCCACGTTGTATAGACCCACTAACAAATGTCAAGTTATTAATTGTTACAACAATCATCATTTGCCTATTTTGGCGCATTTGCATTCCCACTGTGCAATGTGGTCAAGCCTTGAGCGCAGCGTATAATCTTGGCCACAGTATGTATAAAGGCATTGTTCCATTTGTACACAGAAATAGTCGGCTGTTCCAAGCCGTGCCTGAACGGTGGTACTTGCCATTATTCATCTAATCACCACTGCTCCTGCAAGGACGGCTACACTGGAGACCAATGTGAAACTGGTGAGGCACAACTTGAACTGGAGTATCCTTATTTCCCGATATAACATTTGTCACGGAGGCTTGATACGTACCTCTTGATGTTATGGCAAATGGCTTTCAGTATTGGCTTTTGTTACTCATTTCCAGAAATGTGCGGATTTTGCTATGATAATTTACATTGTATTCTCGAAACAGTAGCTGTGGGAAAAATTATGTGGCTGCGTCTTGAAATCTTTGGGTCATAAAGTGGACACGGAATACATGGACTTACATGATTTCAAAGGAAAATTTATGCGGACAGATTCAATCACGTCAAACGAAAGCGTTTATTTTGCAGCCGACAATAATTGTAACGAGTCTCCCTCTGCTCGAGTCCCAAGTCAAGTCAAGTCAAACTGCCATCGAGTCCCAAGTCAAGTCAAGTCAAATGGCCTTCGAGTCCCAAGTCATGTCAAGTCAAGTCAGGCATGTTAGTATTAAGTAGTCACAACAATAAATTTGTTTAAGCTAATTTCAAAGTGAGTCGAAGTACTGAAGCTTGCGTTCATGTAGGGTATTTTTGTTGTTATGGCCAAGAATGCTCCATGTTAAAAGAAAGCTTAGTGCTGAAATGACAAAAAACAAAATAAATTCATTTTTTGGCAGAACCAAGTCAAAAAATGTACAAGTCCAAGTCAAGTCATTTGAGGCTCGAGTCTCAAGTCAAGTCATTTCATTTGAGGTTCGAGTCTCAAGTCAAGTCAAGTCAGTGAAAATCGGGACTCGCGTCTACTCGAGTCTGATTCTCGAGTCCGAGTCATTACAACCCTGCTTAAATTCCACTTTTTCTTGAAAATGACAGCACACCGTGTACTGTTATCTACCACTATTATTCACTTACGGTCAATGGCACTTCTTTAATGATTTTCTATAGTTTTGCTTTTGATTAGTGCAATTTGTATATTGCCTTTAAACATGTATGGCTAAAAGGGATTATTCTGTTATTCCATATAGTCGTCTGTTCCAAGCCTTGCTTACACGATGGCACATGCGTCAGAAGCTATTATTCATCCTATTCCCACTGCTCCTGTAAGGACGGCTGGACCGGAGACCAATGTGAAAGTGGTGAGACAAAACGTGAACTTGTAAATGGGTAATTCCCAAAATTAGGGGTCCAAAATGTTTGGTGTTCCACTTCGTACAACACTCTCTGCTTCAAAATCACCACTTATGACCACAAATTCTCAGTAATGGACTGTGGCCTGTGATTATAGAGGGCAGCATCATTTTCTTCAATATTTTGTTTTCTGATTCCTGAAAAATATTCAGAACAAAAGACCATAAAGGCTTATAATTTGTTTCATGGTATTGGATAGGAGTTTGGTGTCCCGGGTTACCTACGCCAATGAAAATTGGCTGTACACTCTCAGAACGTTGGTTAAAAATGTTAATTATGTTAACAGTTTAAAAAAAAATATATTTGGGTATAAAGGACACTAAATAAAGGCAAACACCACACGATGGACTTGACAGTTCTACAATTTTTGTATTTTATTTATTTTGTGATATTTGATGTACATCCCTATATACTTTAGCAGCAGGTGTAGGCCAAATATATACTGGTATTTTCTAAATGAAAGTGTTCGGCTTCCTTCAAACATTTTCATCTTTAAATGTTTCACATCACTCTGTGTTAACAATGAGTTCGAGAATGCTTGTGTGACGTTTAGCACAGCTGCACTATATGAAGTCAGAGAAGAGCGTACTTTTATTTTTGTGGTTTACACAGCCAAAGAAAGGTTAAATTCAGATTAGGAAATAACACTTGCCGAGTTGCAATTACAATGGCAAGTTCGTTCTACAGTGTGAGTAAAAAAACTACATGTATATGTACACTTTTAAAATTACTTTTTGTGTTTTAGTGTACCAATATTTATATGAGATGTTCTGACATATATTTTGGATAGGTTCTCCTGTGTCCTTTAAATTATGTTTCATGCATGATCGCACATGAGGCAAATAAGGGTGTCAGGTGGAACACAAATTAATTCTACCTCGCTATCCCTAGCATCTCGAACTTACTTGAGATTGCACCTGCCACCGGTATGTTTTCGTCACGGTTCAGAGACCCCATTGTAAAAACGAATGGGGTTCCCCTATATAAGCACCCTCATAGTACCATACTCCAATGCATTTTTTGTGACCGGTTGTTCGCCACACTACTACCATGAATTTTCAAGGCTCGCCTGATCTTCTGGAACTACTCGCCGGCCCGTCGGACAGTGAACTGCAAGCAGAGACACTGACCGACCCTGGGCCATCCACTTCATCTTTTCCGGTGGCCAGCGGCAAGCCGCTAACCACGACTTCCGTTCCTAGCAAACCGAAAAGTCGGAAAAGGAACACCGAGACGGCCAATGCAGTCTCCCGGGAAGAATTTAATTCTTTGCAGGACCAGCTTACAGCAATGACTGGTGCCATGGATAAGCTTCAGTCGGTTGTAATTGCGTCAATGGATAAAGGTCAAGCCAAGCGTCAAAGAACCGATCCAGTGTCGGAATCGTCGGGTTCCGAATCGGTAGACATTGACGAGGCAGTCGCCCAGCTAACCGAGTCCAAGGACACGGAAGCGCAGGATGTACTGCAACAATTTGAACAGCTTTACGACACTGAGGAGTCGGGGAATGCTGTTAATGAAAAACTGGCTAAAGTGGTGAAACAAATGTTACTCCACAAACCTAATGAGGAGAAAATAAAGACCAAGCTAGACACATACAAGCGACCAGCTAACATTCCAGAAATGACGGCCACACGGGTAAACCCGGAGGTCTGGAAATCGCTCAAGCCGAAAACTCGGTCCACGGACATTAAATTTCAAAAGGTCCAGCAGATACTCCTCAAAGCTGTCATTCCTATCATAGCTTGCGCTGAATCGTTCATGTCAAAGGACAATAGCGATTCAAAGCTTTATATGAAAGAATTATTGGACTCTGTAGCCACAATTGGCTACGCCAATTATGAACTGAACCTGCGCCGGCGGGAACTTATTAAGCCGGACCTTAACCAGCAGTTCAGCAGTCTTTGCTCGTCTCACGTACCCGTGACAACTTTACTGTTTGGCGATAACTTATCGCAACAGTGCAAGGACATACAACAAACCAATAAGCTTGGACAGAGTTTTGTTGTACAAAATACCGATCGTAATACCGGAAAATTCCAACGTCGGTATAGCAAGGGCCAATATTGTACTGGTACCAAGGGGAAAGCCCCGTTAAACTTCCCGCGCCAAAGAGGCAAGTACTGGAAGACCAAGCAGCCCAATTGGCCCAACACTACGAACCGAAAGTAGGTGCAACTACCGAACGGACGTCATTGACGGTAAGCACGCACAACATTGCTCAATGTTCTTTCGTGCAGGCAGGCAGACTCGCATATTTCGTAGCCAAATGGCGTGAGATAACTTCTGATAAGTGGATTTTTGATATTATTCAAAATTACCATATTGAATTCATGCAGCAACCTTGCCAAATTCAGCCTCCGCGTGAAATTCAATTCACGGAGGACGAGGTCGCCATAATTTCGAAAGAAATCGACAAAATGCTCATTAAAGGAGCAATAGTCAAAGTCTGCCATACAGATGCAGAATTTCTTTCAAACATTTTCATAAGACCCAAAAAGGATGGGTCATTTCGACCAATCATTAACCTTCGAGGGTTAAACAGATTTGTGACGCATGTTCATTTTAAAATGGAGACGATTCATCATGCAATACATTTGCTTCGTCCAAACTGTTTCATGGCATCAATTGACTTAAAGGATGCGTACTTCTCTGTTCCTATTGCCCAAGAACATAGGAAATATTTGCGATTTTTGTGGCAAACGAAACTATACGAGTTTACCTGCATGCCATTTGGGCTTTCGTGTGCTCCAAGAGTATTTACCAAAGTCATGAAGCCGTTAGTAGCCTCTTTAAGACGTGCGGGGCACGAGTCTTGTGACTACATCGACGACTGTTTGTTGATTGGCTCGACATATCAGGATTGTTTAGACAATGTTAGAGCCAGAATATCCTTAACGGAAAAGCTTGGTTTCATAATCAATTATGCCAAGTCCGTCTTGGAACCTTCAAATGAAATTACATTTCTTGGGTTTCACATAAATACCGTTAAGATGACAATTTCCCTACCGCCTGAAAAGGCTGATCATATAAGCAACGAAATCTCTAAACTTATTCATAAAGAACACCCCAAAATTTGGGACGTTGCTCATATCGTAGGCCTGTTAGTGTCCTGTGAGATAGCAGTGCCTTATGGACCTATGTATCGAAGGATACTGGAAAATGAAAAAACGACGGCATTGACCTTTAACCAGGATAATTTTGATGCCATAATGGAATTGTCTGAACAATCCAAAGCTGACTTGGCATGGTGGGCAAATAATGTAAAATCTTCGTCAGCCCCAATTTATAGAGACACGCCCAAATTCACAGTTCAAACTGATGCTTCAGGGAAAGGTTGGGGTGCTCATTGCAATGGACAAGTCATCGGTGGACAATGGTCCATTGATGAAGCCAAAAATCATATTAATTGGCTTGAAATGAAAGCATGCTTTCTGGCGCTCATGTCTTTTTTTCCAAATGAAAGCAACGTGCACATCCACATAAGAACCGACAACAGTTCCGTTGTTGCGTATATTCAGCACTTCGGTGGTTCCAAATCTGCATCTTTGAATTCATTAGCAAGAGAGATTTGGATGTGGTGCAGTGAACGGGACATCTGGTTATCAGTGTCCCATCTTCCCGGGATTGAGAACACACAAGCTGATCATGCTTCCCGGAATTTCAATGATGATATAGAGTGGAAACTCAATCCTGATATATTCTGTATAATTACACAATATTTCGGGGTACCCGAGATAGATCTTTTTGCCTCAAGGCTAAATCACCAGGTGACTGTCTATGCATCCTGGCGACCAGACCCAGGTGCAACCTACACCGATGCATTCTCTATAAGTTGGAATAATTTCTTCTTTTATGCTTTCCCGCCATTTTGCTTGATAAGCAGGGTGTTGGCCAAAATTGAACACGAAAAGTCGTGTGGTATACTGATTGTTCCGTTTTGGGATACACAGTTATGGTTCCCTAAATTAATGAAACTTCTGGTAAAAGCACCAATTGTTTTATCTACTCGGCCTGACCTACTTTCCCTACCTTTTTCTGACAGACCTCACCCATTTGGGGATCGTCTGCGACTCCTGGCATGCCTATTATCCGGGAATCACTCAGACGGCAGGGGATTTCAGGAGCAGCTGCTGACGTCATAGTTGCGTCTTGGCGGAAATCCACACAGAAATGCTACGCAACAGCACTACGGAAGTGGCTTTTATTTTGTGTGAGGACAGAAGTATGTCCAATTCGAGCAAATGTCACTAAAGTAATTGAGTTTCTTACTAATCAATTTAATTTGGGTTGTGAATATAACAGCCTTAATACAATGCGAAGTGCATTATCAGCAGTCATGATATCTGAGCGTGGTCAGACTATAGGGTCGCACCCGCTCGTTAAACGGTTCCTAGCTGGCGTATGTCAATTAAGAACTTAACAATGAAACTGGTTATGTTAATTGCTCTCGTTTCTGGCCAGCGTTGCCAAACTATATCGTTGATTAATCTCGACGGTGCTCGAGTCACACCAAAGGGTGTTACCTTTATTTTATCGAAATTAACGAAAACATCTAAACCGGGAAGACCACCCGTTAATGTTGATTTGCAGGCTTATCCTCACGATAAACTGCTTTGCGTTGTGCATACACTTAAAACGTATCTTGTGAAGACACGTAGTTACCGAGGAAACAAAAGGAATTTATTCCTCAGTTTCGTTAAACCATAAAGAAATAGGGCACGAGACAATCTCTCGCTGGATTAAGGCAACGCTTTCAGCAGCAGGTATTGACACTAGAGTCTTTACAGCCCACAGCACAAGATCTGCATCATGCAGTGCAGCTTTTCAAAAAGGTGTGCCATTAAACATCATCATGTCAACAGCGGGATGGAGGAACTCCTCTACCTTTGCAAGATTCTACAATAAACCGATTCAGGACAGTAGTTTTGCACAGGCTGTGCTTGATACGTAATCACCATAATTGGCCTTTTTTTCCCGAAATAATAACTGTCATTATAATTGCAAGTCCGTTGAGTGACAACATTGTCTCAGACTGTTCTTTTTGGCCGTTGCTCTAAACATCTCAAGTAAGTTCGAGATGCTAGGGATAGCGAGGTAGAATTCCCTAATTAAACGAAATGAATGAAGTGAAATTGAAGTTTAATTATAATTCTACCGAGTCTATACCTAGCATTAAAGAACTTACGCTCCCTCCCAAAGGAGCGTATCCCACCCTTGCTCTATCTAACGGCCAAAAATTTCCTCAATAATTTGTTCACAAAAATACATTGGAGTATGGTACTATGAGGGTGCTTATATAGGGGAACCCCATTCGTTTTTACAATGGGGTCTCTGAACCGTGACGAAAACATACCGGTGGCAGGTGCAATCTCAAGTAAGTTCTTTAATGCTAGGTATAGACTCGGTAGAATTATAATTAAACTTCAATTTCACTTCATTCATTTCGTTTAATTAGGGAATTATTTTCCAAAGAACCTGTTGCAAAATCCGGGACGGATGGCAGCTCTGCACTGAATCAAATCCTTTTCTTTTTCCTAGCCATACTGAATTGGCGCAAGTCGTGTTCCACCCGACACCCTTATTTGCCTCATGTGCGGTCATGCATGAAACATAATTTAATTGAACTGCTACCAAATAACACAGCAGAACTTATCTAAAATACAGGTTGTCAAAACATCCCAAATAAATATTTATACACTGAAACAAAACAAGTAATTTTAAAAGTGTATAGAGGCTTTGCGCCGTCACGTGACCCCCATAGCAACCGTAACTACGCCGCCATGACATGGGGCACACACACAGCACTCGCGCGATTGCGCAAGCACAAACGTGCATTGACGTACGTGTGTTGGAAAACAAAACATCGAATTTTTGGAAAGTTTTGCTGCGTTTATGATTGCGGAAAACGGTCTGAAAGCGGTGAACATATCAGATTGTTCAACCTACAACGCATCAAGCCAACAAATACGACAACTTTGATTAATTGAGGCATCAAAACCATGACTGCAGAGTGCAGTCGGCAACGGACAGAAATAGACGTACTATAATAGGCTAGCTACATGTACATGTCTGCTCGCTGCACTTCCTACTGTATTCCGTCGTGCATGGCATCAAGGTAACAATGAATTAGGACTAAACACGCTAAATAAAACATGTAAGATGGTATTACGAAGGGTTGGACGAAAATGCAAAGTTAATTTGCAGGGCCAGGGTAGGCCTACGAGATGATCAAAGTTTTCCCTCAAAATCTTTGGAAGTTGATCGAAATTTGTTTCTTTAAAACGACTCATGATCTAGCATTAAATGTGCAGATTTGATGGAAAACCCCACAAATTCGAGTGGGGAAAGTTAAATATTTTGTGAGGAAACACTTTGAAATCTGTCAGCCTGTCGCATGTTTTGCACAAAAGGTCTGAAGTCATGATCAACTTTCAAATGTTTTCCCTCGAGGACAAACTTTTTTTTAGAGTTTTCCCCATAGCTTTAGAGTTTTCCCCATAGTTTAGCGCATGGGGTCTCACAAGGTGCCCTTTCATGATAATCTTTCCGGTGAACTTAATTCTGTTTTTAGTTTTCACACAGGTTAACCACTCCCAGGGGTGGCAACAAGGAACAATGGCACTGTAATAGCAGGGCACTGTAATAGCAGGGCACTGTAATAGCAGGGCACTGCAACTGCATGGCTGGATTAGGTGAAGTTCGCATGCTGGGGCTCCGCTGAAGCTCGTTGTTTAGTATGCCGGAGGTTGTGGGTTCAAGTCCCACCTGAGCATGTTATGATTTTTGAGTGTGTCTTAGGGAACACCGAGTATAGCCACTTTGTCGATATTTTGTTACTACAATTCAATATGAAAACATCCCCCTGTCATAGCCGCCAGTGCAAAGGCTATATAATGCTAACCAAGTTCATGTGGGGCAAAATGAACCATAATTGACATTCATTCTCCCCAACGAAGCAAAATCACATTCCTAATTTGTTCAATCATTTCTTATATTCTTGTGAAAGATTATTTAAAAAAGAGATTGCAGTATTTAATAATATATGAACAATTCTGTGCAATAAATAAAGCTCGAGTAGATCGATGCAGGAGTAGTTTAATTATAACTGATTTGAAACTGGCAAGTGAAATATTTGAACCTTTTTGATATACATGACATCCTTGAGACTTTGTAGATTACTTTGTTATATAATAATGTCGCATAATCAGGGAAAAAAAGAATAAATGATAAACGTACAAAGGGGGGAAGGGGTGGTAAAATATATCCCAACTGAATATTTTGGGCAAAAATAACTTAGAACCAGAGAAAGTGTTTACAACATATCAATTTTTTTAACACAGCTACTTTTTTTTTATCTTGTCAGAAATTAAAGCAGTTCTTTGAACAAGGAACTAGAATGGCAGAGATCTCTACAAAAATAAAACTATACAAGTATTGAGAGAATACAAGTATTGTTGCATACTTTATTGTTAGTTCATAAACATGACCTTTTAACATTTTTGCTACACATTAGCAGAAAAGCTTGCTCAATAAAACAAATTCTTTTTAGAAATTATGGGTTAATAGTCAAAATTGTATATCGGCCGTGTTTTAGCAAGAATAGTAGTAGAACCAGTCAACTGTAAAATACATCATATAAGGTTTTTACTTGTAACCAATTTTTATAAAGCAAACAATTTTTGGATTTAGGCATTTTTTTTTCTGCTCAACAGCTTCATAAAAATTAACAAAGTCCTTGTGTACAATACATAAGATGGATAAAACTAAACACCGCCCCCACCCCCGCCCCCCTCTCCCCCAAACACAAAACAAATCATGTAGTCCTCATCAGGCTTCGAACCCGAGACTTATGATTCACTCTGGGCAGATACTCTACTAGTCCAGCTATGAGGCACAGTGTGTGGTACTCTCTCAGCTTCTGAAAATGTCCTGTTTTTTTCCCATGGTCACAAAGTGCAGATGGCATGGTCCCAATAGACAATGTGTTCTTTGTTTACATAACTGCCCTCTGTTGAAAATTGGTTAACGTTATGTACATTGTTTCCCCAATCCCTCTCCCCCAGGCTGCCCCACCTAAGAGGTGGGGATTGCCACTTTTCGAGTGACAAATTCACCACCCCAGGGACAAAAAATTCATGTTTTGCTCCAAGGTGCACTGAAAATTGTTTTCTATGCGTCAAATTCCGCACCCTTGGGCATGAAAATCATGACCAAATCCTAGAGGAGTGGAGTAGCACAGGGTAGAGGGGTGGGGGAAACACTTGATAGACTGCGCATTATCTGTGCGCATCCTGTTTTGCATAAATTTGGTTTTGGCAATGATGCCAAAGGTCACATAATTCAAAGACGATTTGACATGAGACCTCATTCCTAAATCAAATTTATGCAAAACACTATGCGTGCACATAACGCCAGGCACGTTTTGATTTTATGTGATGCCAGAGGGCACATCGTCTATACAAGTGTCCCCCAAAAGTTTCACATCTTAATCAACAGGTATCACAGACTTAGAGCAATTTGTCAAAGTGGAGTAAACTGCTATACTTTGCATAATCAATTTACAATAGGAACTATTCCATGTCCAAGAATAAAGTACTTTTGACGAACACATCTTTCCACGTGGATGCGGACGTTAGCTATTAACCCCGTAGATTTATCTCCCCTGGTGCATGCATGCCAGTTGGGGTTTGCCTCAAAAACGACATGTGAAACTTGCTTGAGGAAGTTGAGCAACAGTGCTTGATGAGTGACCCATAGAGACTGTAGGTGCCAAATCTGGGCGAGTTTGTTCATACAGCTTTGCTGGTTATCCTGGGAGGAAACAAACATAAATCCCAAATTTTAATCTACACTATACAATGACTGACCATTTAACATATTTAATACTAGGTACATGAATTTATTCACTGTCTTTTTAGACAAATAAGCCAAATCAAGATTAATAATAGCTCTACTCATGCGCAGTCAGTGCTAGTAATAGTATGAATCACTCACAGGAAAATGTAAGAGTTAAAGAAATTTTTTTTCTTCTAAAGTCGATACTTTTCCTCGACTTGCAATTTTTGGTGGAACCCACATACAGGATTGACAAGGAAAGAACTGAGTAGTTGATCATGGCTTAATTCCTTGTATACAAACATCTTATTCTTTATATTTTCTAACACTTTAATAGGCCTATCATGCAAATTTGGATCATTTTCCCCCCTGCACTCAACTATGCTGGATCATGTTGATGTGATGAGACATTTTGAAGAAGAAAAAAAGATCATCGACATCGCGTAGGCCTACCCTGCAAATTAACTTAGAAGTTTCGCCCAACTCATGCACCGTATTTACTATTTAACATCATGTTTTTAGCATGTTCAATTAGACCTAATAATTCATTGTAACGTTACCCTGATTGAAGTGCAGCGAGCGGGTGCAGTCATCATGGTCATCTCTGCGAATATTTGCCAAAATGCCACGGGCAAAATGCCAGCCATTTTTCTCGCCTAAGTCGTGAAAGTTCTCGCGTTTGTTGGCTTGATGCATTGTAGGCTGAACAATATGATATGTTCACCTCTTTCGGCCGCTTTCCGCAATCATAAACGCAGCAAAACGTGCTCAAAATTCGATGTTTTTTTTTCAACACACGTACGTCAATGCACGTTTGTGCTTGCGCAATCGCGCGAGTGCTGTGTGTGTGCCCCATGTCATGGCGGCGTAGTTACGGTTGCTATGGAGGTCACGTGATGGCGCAAAGCCTCTATAGTTTTTTTTACTCAAGCTGTAGTTGTGTCGAAAAAGTGGTCAAAATGCAGCTTTGATCAAGAAGACGTGGTTCACGCCGAAGCCTTGCTTAGCAGTGGCCTAGTCAGATCAACTAATGTGCACGATGAGTGGTTATGCCGCCTTGGCTTCTGCTGTCATAGTTGTTGTCGAGTAACAGTTGCTGCCAAGATGCCAAATCCGATCCGATCATCCCCTCCTTTGTGGATAAACAAAATGAAACAAGGACTATGTAAGATCCAAAGGCGGTACTATATGTGACCCATCCATTCATACCGGTACTACTATTAAACTAATAGCATCTGATAATCTTTCTGATGGATACCGTACCGGCGCATTACAAATATTCATTATTATTATTAATATTGCACCTATCACTGCCCCCACCCCTCCCCCGTGCGAGGTGGGGATTTGGCCTGACGATTTCCGTGCCCCAGGGTGGGACTTAAACGCATGGAAATCAAATTGTCAGCGCACAGGGAGCAAAACGTGCATCTTTTGCCCCATGGGTGGGGAGTTTGTAACCCAAATTTTTCCCCACGGGTGGAGAATTGTCATTCGAAAAGTGACAACCCTGCCTCTTAGGTGGTGCATGGAGGAAGGAGTCTTTCCTTCCTCCATGGGTGGGGCAGCCCGGCGGGAGTGGTGGGGAAAAGTTACACGTATATAGGCCGTGCGTAGCGAGTATGGTGTACGATGTAGTTTGTAGCGCGGCCCGCACTCGCTGCACGTGCACACGGCCTACAACGTGTAAGTAACGTTATACTCGTGACAACCCGTACGGGTAAAAAATAACACTTTCGGCTTAAATTTTCGAGAAAGGTTTCCAAAACCGACCGCTAGCAACCACTAAAATGTCTCCCCACCATTCACCGATCAGACCAGACAATTAACGAGGCAGAACTTACCTTAAATTAGTTGTTTCGGCTCGGAAACACGACTACATTTTGCAAATTTGCCGTCAACACATCCGCCATGACACAGTCCTGTATACGTTTGTGTATAGTTTTACACGTACAAGGCACACCCACACGAAACGAACGTGCGTTGGCATTTTATCGCTGCTGCTTTTCTGCAGACAATCTAGTCACTAACCAATGGTAGCTTTCACTGGACACCACGTGACATGGTTGGGCGAATTTGTTAACCAACTTTCGCTTTGTGGGGGGTATGAATTATAACCACAGTTGGTTAAAATACAGCCCTCTGATCTTATATTTTACACAACCCGCAGTTTACCCAACCAGAAAGCAGTATATTTCTTAACCAACCCCTGGTTAAAGAAAAATTTACCCAACTCGGAGAATTTAACCAACATTGGGAGATTTTTAACCAACTGATTTTTAACCAGTGATATTTTAACCAGCGTTCTGAGAGTGTAGAATGAGTTTGCATTAACCTTGGTGCCATATAACTACACACAAACATGAGTGGCATTTGTTCAAATAAAAATAATTATTTTCTACTGGGAAACCACTTTCAATCATTAAAAACACTTGGAAATCTTAAAAAGCATGTCACACTTTTGGACCCCTAATTTTTGGAATTACCTAAGGCAAATATCCTTATTTTTAGGTTATCTCGGCGGGAATCCATACACAAAAATGGAATGGTTAAAACAATTTGAAAACGGAAAAAAAAGAAGAAGAAACAAAATGAAACAAAACATAATTTAAAGGGAGAGGGCAGCGGAGTCGCCGGGGGTGGGGAGGGGTATGGGGAAAGACATGTCCCCCTCCCCCTCCAGAACACGTGTCGTACCCACCCCTTGTTCCCCCTCCCCCACCCCCCAATGAAACTTGAGGTATTTTATTGTGATATGCCAATAACAATAATCATTTGGGGACCACAAAAAAATAAATTGCATTTTATTCAAATGAAATGCATTTGTATATTTCCGGACTTTCAGAGTATTCAAAGTGCGATAAATTGTGCAAGAACGGAGGCACGTGTTATCAGACAAACTACGTACCAAAGTGTAACTGCAAGTATGGCTGGCGGGGCGAAAACTGCTCCGAATCTACGAAAAAAGGTAACAGTATTCAAAGGTTTGTTTGTGTATTAAATTAAAGCAATAAAACACATTAAAAAACATTTATAAAGGCCATTGTTTTATTTTCAATTACCATGAATTTTACTTTATGATTCAACACAAAAAATATTACTCGATAGTAATGGTAACAAATACACATGATGTTTTCTGCTGTCCATATAGTGGTATTTTCTGTTGCAAATTAACAGCTGTAAAAGTGGTTTTAAAATGCACATGTACTCATTTAAATGCACATGCACAGCGCGCGCGCTGTTGACTGAAAGAGAAGGCTAGTCACGTTCCGTAGACACGTCCGCAGCGGGAGGTGGGGGTGGGGGGGGGGGGGGGGGGGGGGGGGGGGGGGGGGGGGGGGGTGAGTCCATGGACCTCCCCAAGAAAATTTGTAATCTAGATGCGCTGAGACGCCATTTCAGGCTCGTGTTGGACACCGCCGTGCGTAGACCCGTAAACTGGGCTACGGTTGACCTACGCATTGGCATTGTATGGACCAAAAATCTGTGAAAATCTTCCCAAAGTTGTCCCTTGGATGTGATATTTGGCCAGTAGCACTTTAAACATATTCGGAAGAGTTCTTATCAATCCAATGTCTAATTTCGGTGAAATCTTGGCACAACAATTGTCACACCCGAGCGCAAATTTCGACAAATCACTCCTGAATCGAATATGAAGCGTGAAAGTCACTTATGCACCTATCAATTGTTTCCCCTCCCCAAAATAATCGTTTTGCTCTTTTCTCAAAGACTATTATAGCACTTCAGACAAAACCATTTCAGGGGAAGTTTTCTGCCGTCATCATGTTTAGGCCTATATCGTTTAAGTTATGTTTAAATCTTCGAGATACCAATCATGTGTACTGCCTTTAAAGATGAAGACCTTACATATAATTTGAGACACTTAGTTAGCCCAATAAATTAGGTGTTATTGCGCGTACCTGTATACTGTAACGTACTGTATTCATATAATAATTTTAAATTATATCATTTGGGCTACACAACATTCTTTTTTCCCTGGGAATTGTTTTATTTTATTTTCTAGACATTTTAGACTTTTTAAAATTTTATACATACATATATACCATAAAATATATATACCATAAAATGTTTCGAACAAGCCTACACAGCGATGGTAAGAATGTCCATATAGTATAACCTAAAAATGATTTGGCCGGGAAAGCGGCGAATGTTGGCAGCAAAAAAGATGGGAAATTTACGTAGCCCAGATAATCTCAAGTTTACTCTATGAATGGAGATTAGGCGTTTATATATACAGCAAAAGTACGTGTATAATTTAACGGGCTTGAATTTTTATTTAGTCTGTTTAAGTTACATGTACAACAATCCAACCATATATCCAGACTGTGCGGATTTGAATCATTTTTATGAGTAGTTTTCATCGTAATCGTG
Organism: Henricia sp. BOLD:AAB3569; assembly: GCA_037783545.1. Classification (NCBI taxonomy): domain Eukaryota; kingdom Metazoa; phylum Echinodermata; class Asteroidea; order Spinulosida; family Echinasteridae; genus Henricia; species Henricia sp. BOLD:AAB3569. The sequence continues at coordinate 555,503 of JBBELK010000720.1, forward strand.
GCCATATTTTGTTGCAGAATCCAGCCCGACCCTGTCACCACGAAACTTGCACCGGTTTCATGAATCAACGTCAAGCGGCTTCAGCTCCACTGGTTTGTCAATCGGTATGTTTAGGCATTTTAAAATAATTTCACCACTTCGCAAAGAAAAAAACGTATACAGGCTGTATATTTGGGAAATGGAACAGACCACTCTTATATTGGGGCGTTCGAATAGCTTACATACACCGTGTAACACAAACGTACATCTCAGCGTTCTTTTTGCACCACGTGATACATGTCTGCCCCAGTGCTAGCCTTTTGACAAGGCCTTATAGCTTTGGACTATACTGTTCGGTAAAATGTGGGACAGTTGGGTGTCTTGAGCGGACTATACAAAGGCTGGGCGAACGTTACGCCTTCTGTCTTGCCATGAGGCCTTTTTCGAACTACCAACTGCTAGACTATACACCGTCCCATACCAAAAAAGTAGGTTCCCGTCTAATACTTTTTGATGCAACTCAAAAACTATTTTTAGGTGATCGGAACTCATTCCGATCACCTATTGATATTGTACGATTTCTTTGTCTTTTTTTTTTTTTTAGGTGATCGGGCTCAACCCGATCACCTATTGATATTGTACGATTTCTTTGTCTTTTTTTTTTTTTTTGGCTTTTTCGTTTAGGACGAAAAAGCCTTTGTTTTCGTTTTGATTTTTTTTTTTTTTCCGTTTATTTCTTCTTCTTCTGATTTTTTTCCCATAGACAAAGCGCATGGGCGTTGTCGGCGCTTTTTCAGGTTGTTCCCAAACATTGATCTTAACCAAACTTGGTGACATCAAAGACATAGTATAAGAGGTGTGCACCCAAGAATGGCTTAATTGTGACGTCATCAGTTACGTCATTATAACACTTAAAAAATGCCTAAAAAGCGGAAATTTGCCGAAATATGTACTTTTTAAAATGGTTCCCTTGCCCAAACCACATGACCCAGGGTTTTCATTTTTGGCAAACATTTAGATCAGATCATGAGCTTCAATGTTCTTAGTGTAGGCATTTTCATCTGACCCTTCCTTCCTGGGTCAATCGAAGGTCAAAGTTCAGCCAATTCAAAAATCACATTTTTTGTATTTGTTTGTACTTATGAAGCAATATTAGCTATTCAACCATGCTTGATTTTCATAAAACTAGGTACAGGCATGGGCCCCATCACAAACGTCCACCACCATGTAGAACGTCACCATGACGTCAAGGATTACGTAATTATAATAATTTTAAAATGGCACAAAAGTGGATTTTTATCATGAAAATTACCAAAATATGCATTTCGTAAAACGCTTCCCTGTATGAACCCACATGACCCAGGGTCTTCATATTTTGCATACATATATATCAGATCATGGGCTACAATGTTCTTTGTGTAGGCATTTTCATCTGACCCTTCCTTCCTGGGTCAATCGAAGGTCAAAGTTCAGCCATTTCAAAATTCACATTTGTTGTGTTTTTGTGTACTTATGAAGCAATTTTAGCTATTAAAGTACGCTTGATTTTCATAAAACTAGGTACAGGCATGGGCCCCATCACAAACTTCCACCACCATGTTGAACATCACCATGACGTCAATGATTACGTAATTATAATTATTTAAAAATGGCAAAAAAGTGGATTTTCGTCATAAAAATTAGCAACAAATGCATTTCGTAAAATGTTTCCTTCTATAAAACCACATGACCCAGGGTCTTCATAAATAGCATACATTATAGATCAGATCCTGCGCTACAATTTGCTTTGTGTACTCATTTTCATCTGACCCTTCCTTCCTGGGTCAATTGAAGGCCAAAGTTTAGCCAAGTCAACATTTCCGTATATACAGGGTGGATTTTAAAAAACGAAACCGAGATATTATTGCTAATTGTAACTAAAGTAGGGCGCGTATGAATGAACGGGAGATATCATCTGTTAGGGTTGAATCTCCTCTTCAAAATGACACCATGATCATGTCATTATGTTTTTGGTTGACTGAGCAGTGACCAGTGTTATGCAAGGGGCCTAGTTTTAGATTTGACCGTTCTCAATGCGAGCAAACGTCGTACAAATAAATCTTTACCGTAGCTGTCTATTCCGTGTGCCCTGTGTGACACGGCGTCGACCGAGACGGTGACACGGTAACTTTTAACTGTGTCTACCACGGACGTGTAATTCTACAGAAGATGGTTTAACAAAAGGACATGTGAGTAGGATACAATCTTTTATGTTATTTCAGTCTTATTTAAGAGAGTCCACTCTCTACAAGAAAGTAATTGTATGTTATTGAGGGAATGTCGTAGTTTTGCCGTGAAGCATTCATTCCAATGTTTGTTTTCTTCCTTTTAGGTTTAGTAAGGTGCAAAGCTTAATATAGGCCTGATATCATTAAGTCATTGTCTGGATTTTATTGAACCATCTTCAACAAATATAATTAAGAAAATGTTCCTTCTTGGCCAAATTCTTTTCAATCTTAACAAATGATGTGCTCTGATTTCTGCCTTTGATGACTAATATATGTAGGCCTATATCAGTTTTTCGAGTAAACATCGGATTTCCATCCCAAATGTGAACAAAACAAACTAAAAATTAACAATATTTTTTCGCTGACTACATCGTGAGACAGCAGATGAAAATTACCAAAATACGCACTTTTAAAATGTTTCCCTCTATAAAACCACATAATCCAAGGTCTTCATATTTAGCAGACATTATATATCAGATCATGGGCTACAATTTGCTTGGTGGAGTCATTTTCATATGATTCCTCCGTCCTGGGTCAATTAAAGGCCAAAGTTCAGCCAAGTCAAAATTTGCGTAAAACAATGCATAAGCCACCAAATGTCGACTTCTGTACGTGACCGGCAGAGGGCGTCATTCATAAATTACGGTGATGCACAGACCTATAAACCAATAGACCAACGATCGTGCATTGAAAATCGTGACTTGGAAAAGTATGGGCAAATGACGACACAATGGGCTGCATGAGCTAACAGCGCGGGTTTAAAGCGCTCACGGCTATTCCAAAACGCGCGTACGCCGTGTGTATTGTACGCGTTCCTATGAAGTATGGGCGATGGACGCACGACGCTCGCAAAGCGGACTGACAGCGCGCACGAGGATTAATTGTCATGCTTCCAAACTACTTCTAAAAAAAATAATAAAAATTCATAAACAATTAATATATTACACATGCCATTTTAATATACATGTAGGCCTAGCATCTAAAATCAAATTCAAACCTTGTCTGCATCACCCAGCTGAGCTCCATATTGTACTTTTAATCTGCTGTTGTAATCCCGTAACTATATAGCCATTCATTATCGCTTTACGGTTACCGTAACTATAGCCACTGCGTAGTAGTTCTGAATCCGTTGCATCACCAATTACACACGCAGCGGCACGCATAGTGCACGCGACGTCAACTCAAATTCTCGAAACAATGACGAATCATACCCGACGATTAACGATAACGTCCGGACGTGCATTCGGGTAACTTCGGGAACATTTGCAAAAAGGAGCAATTCCTCCTGTTTCAATGTGGCGGGCAAACGTGTACATCTTACGCGTGTGGTCTAGTGGATATGAGGCGGGACTCCCAATCAGAGGTTGGAGGTTCGAACCCCACTTCGACCAACGTGTCTGTGTCCCTGGGCAAGGCACTTAATCCCAGTTGCCTCGTAAACCCAAGCGATATATGGAAAGCTGTTAAGGGGAATGCCACAATCTAACTGCTGATAGTGTTGTGCGCCTGACAAGCAGCCACCTAGTTGAAGCGAAATGGTTCTGGTGATTCCCTGATGGCAGCGGTAATAATGGTAACAGCGCCTTGAGCACCCTGCTGGGTGGATATGTGCGCTATATAAATCTCATCACTATGATTCAGATGCCCACATGCTTTGACCTTTGACTGTTTGACCTATTGGTCAAACAGACTCTGCTTGTAGTTTGAACGTGTTCAGAGCTAGTCTACTGTTTTATGGTTCAACTAGGGTAGGGTATTCAAAACTATGGTGTTGACCTTTGACCTTGCTCTACCGGAAGTGCATTTAAATAAACCTATTTTGTAAAAGTGGTCAACGATGCCGAGATCGGGTTGGCAGTGTTAGTGTCTAAGGTAAATGCTTTCCAAAAAATGCGCCCTCTAGCGGCGAAATTAACAAATCTTAAAATTACCCTTTCATAGCAATGTTTGCGCAAATTAGCGCATAGTGGTGCTTATAGAGTACGTCGACCACTAAACATGTCTGTAGTTAAAACATTGATTACGTCATCAGTCCTTTAAAGGTAACGCATTAAAGGTTAATATTTTAGGTTAAATAGTTGATATGTTAACAACATCTAATTTTACAAGGTAAGCATGCTAATTTTTCAAGTAAAAAAATGTGAAAAAGCCCTACGCCCTGTTCATAGAACAGACGTAGCTCTAGTTTTTTTTTTTTCTTCTTTTTCCACTCAAATGTTTCCAGAGCTTTTCTTCAAAACGGTTCAAGCTATCAACTTGAAACTTTGTAGGAACATCAACCCCAATGTGAAGGTGTGCATACAAGTGTGACGTCATTGTGACGTCATCGGGTATCAAATTACAACCCAAAAATGACCAAAATATGCATGTTTTAAAATGCTTCCGTCTGAAAAACCACGTGACTCATGATCTTCGTATTTGGCAGGCTTATATATCAGATCATGGCCAACAATTTTCTTTGTGTGGGCATTTTCATCTGACCCTTCCTTCTGGGGTCAATCTGAGGTCAAAGTTCAACGAAAACGAAAATCTCAATTTTTGCACTTATTGAGCAACAATGCCCATCAAACCAAGCTGAATCTTTAAGTAACTAGGTACAGGCATAGGTCCTATGGCAGACTTTCACCAGCGTGTATAATATTATGATGGCATCAAGCGTGACGTCATCGTGACGTCATCAAGTATCAAATTACACCCTCCAAAAAACCAAAATATGCATATTTTAAAATGCTTCCGTCTTAAAAACCACGTGACCCAGGATCTTCGTATTTGGCAGGTTTATAGGTGACATTCCGTGCTACAATTTTCTTTGTGTGGGCATTTTCATCTGACCCTTCCTTCTGGGGTCAATTGGAGGTCAAAGTTCAACGAAACTGAGAATCTCAGTTTTTACACTTACCAGCAACAATGCCTATCAAACCAAGCTGAATCGTTAGTAAATTAGATACAGACATAGGCCCTACGGCAGACTTCCACCAGAATGCATAGTATCATGATGGCATCAAGTGTGACGTAATCATGACGTCATCAGGTGTCAAATTACAAAAATTCAAAGGTTATTATTTCAAAAATTCATATCTCAAGAACCGTATTAGATACTTGAACAATTCTTTCACAACATGATCAGTCTAAATGAACTGAACAAATCATACAATGTCATGACCCCTGTGTGACGCCTACTTCCGGTCCAAACCGGAAGTTGTTCGAAAATGTGCATTTTTGTAAGCGTTTTGAATGCAAATAGATTCAAAGTGGTAGTGAATTTGACCATATTTCTACGGAACGAAATGTTTCCACACATTTGGACTTTTTGACTATACCGTTGGTGACGTCATCACATGGACGGTAGTTACGTAATGTGGTGTCAAAATACGCAAATTTGGAGCTGAATTGTTTTAAAATGCTGTATCTTGAGAACTACAGCAGATATTTGCATGATTCTTTCGCCACATTTAAGAACTTGACGTTTATCAAATTGTTGAACAATTTGTGCACAACATTGTGACGTCATGATATCGTCACAGGTGTCAAATTACAAAAATTAAATGGTTATTATTTCAAAAATTCATATCTCAAGAATCGTAATAGATACTTGAACAATTCTTTCACAGCATGATAGGTCGCAATGAACTGAACAAATCATACAATGGCATGACCCCTGTGTGACCCAAACCTGCGGTCCAAACCGGAAGAGGTTCGAAAATGTACACTTTTTTAGCACTTTGAATGCAAATAGAGCCAAAGTGGTAGGGAATTTGACCATAGTTCTACGGAACGAAATGTTCCCTCACATGTGGACTTTATGACTACATATATACCACTGATGACGTCATCACGTGCACGGTGGTTACGTAATGTGGAGAAATTATTTGTTGGGTCCCTTGATAATTAAGCTAACTCAGTCGTTTGAGGGCGCTATACCAAGCCTTCACTAATCTGACGATTTGCGCCCATATATAGTGCCCGTCTTCTAATAATAGAACTTGTATCTAGGCGCCTGTCTCGGGTCAGAGGTCATTTATGTATCTTTTAAGGAGGATGTCTGGGCTACACGGCCAATTAAATACACGTACGTGCGCGAGTAGTGAATAAGTCAGACAGACGAGACATAATAAGCAGGGCTTGATTTACGACCGAGAAAATTGGACTTTTGAAGATGTAAAACTGCTAGTTTTCGTGGCATCATCGCCAGGAAAGTTGAATAAACACTAGATAGCACAAGGACATTTACTTTTGGTGACTTAGCTGTTGTATCTTGGGTGTAATTATGTACGGCTAGCCTTAGTCGGCGGACCAGAGTAAATATGTCTTCTCCCCGAAAACTGTGAATGTGACATGCTGGATATCGTTGCTGTGTTTGAAATAAAATAAACATGGTGGACCGCAACTCAAGTTGACTGGAGCGTCAGTTTATTCTAGATGCAATTGAACCCCAACTCCCCACACTGCGTTATACTACAGTAATATGATATCAAATGACAAAATCTTTAGAACTGTAATAGATATTGAAAAGATTCTTTCACACATATAGGCCTACATGTCAAGACTTGTTCTTCAGTAGATACTTGAACAATCTGTGCACACAATAGTAACGTTATGATGAGATTGACAATTATGACGTCATCAGATACACAATTTTAGCGTTGAATATAGTCAGAGTCATGTCTTGAGAATTCCAATACTTTTTCAACATCAAACAACTCAAGTTTTCAAACAATCTCAAAACTGTGTCGACATCATCATTTCAATGTTTATGTCACCCGATCACCTTGCGTTTGTAAAAAAACACAAACGCGAAGCTCTAGTTTTTTTTTTTTTTCTTTTTCTTTTTCCACTCAAACGTTTCCAGAGCTTTTCTTCAAAACGGTTCAAGCTATCAACTTGAAACTTTGTAGGAACATCAACCCCAATGTGAAGATGTGCATACAAGGGTGACGTCATTGTGACGTCATTAGGTATCAAATTACAACCCAAAAATGACCAAAATATGCATGTTTTAAAATGCTTCCGTCTGGAAAACCACGTGACCCATGATTTTCGTATTTGACAGGCTTATAGATAAGATCATGGCCTACGATTTTCTTCGTGTGGGCATTTTCATCTGACCCTTCCTTCTGGGGTCAATCTGAGGTCAAAGTTCAACGAAATCGAAAATCGCAATTTTTGCACTTATTGAGCAACAATGCCCATCAAACCAAGCTGAATCTTTAAGTAACTAAGTACAGGCATAGGTCCTATGGCAGACTTTCACCAGCGTGTATAATATTATGATGGCATCAAGCGTGACGTCATCGTGACGTCATCAAGTATCAAATTACACCCCCCAAAAAAACAAAATATGCATATTTTAAAATACTTCCGTCTTGAAAACCACGTGACCCAGGATCTTCGTATTTGGCAGGTTTACAGATGACATTCTGTGCTACAATTTTCTTTGTGTGGGCATTTTCATCTGACCCTTCCTTCTGGGGTCAAATTGGAGGTCAAAGTTCAACGAAACTGAGAATCTCAGTTTTTACACTTACCAGCAACAATGCCTATCAAACCAAGCTGAATCGTTAGTAAATTAGATACAGACATAGGCCCTACGGCAGACTTTCACCAGAATGTATAGTATCACGATGGCATCAAGTGTGACGTAATCATGACGTCATCAGGTGTCAAATTACAAAAATTCAAAGGTTATTATTTCCAAAATTCATATCTCAAGAACCGTAATAGATACTTGAACAATTCTTTCACAACATGATAAGACTAAATGAACTGAACAAATCATACGATGTCATGACCCCTGTGTGACGCCTACTTCCGGTCCAAACCGGAAGTTGTTCGAAAATGTGCTTTTTGTAAGCATTTTGAATGCAAATAGATTCAAAGTGGTAGTGAATTTGACCATATTTCTACGGAACGAAATGTTTCCACACGTGTAGACTTTTTGACTATACCATTTGTGACGTCATCACATGGACGGTGGTTACGTAATGTGGCGTCAAAATACGCAAATTTGGAGCTGAATTGTTTTAAAATGCTGTATCTTGAGAACTACAGCAGATATTTGCATGATTCTTTCGCCACATTTAAGAACTTGATGTTTATCAAATTGTTGAACAATTTGTGCACAACATTGTGACGTCATGATATCGTCACAGGTGTCAAATTACACAAATTCAAAGGTTATTATTTTTAAAATTCATATCTCAAGAACCGTAATAGATACTTGAACAATTCTTTCACAACATGATAAGTCTAAATGAACTAAACAAATCATACGATGTCATGACCCCTATGTGACGCCTACTTCCGGTCCAAACCGGAAGAGGTTCGAAAATGTACACTTGTTTAGCACTTTGAATGCAAATAGAGCCAAAGTGGTAGGGAATTTGACCATAGTTCTACGGAACGAAATGTTTTCACACATGTGGACCTTTTGACTATACCATTGGTGACGTCATTACATGGACGGTGGTTACGTAATGTACGTCAAATTACGCAAATTTGGAGCTGAGATGTTTTAAAATGCTGTATCTTGAAAACTACAACAGATATTGGTATGATTCCTTCGCCACATTTAAGAACTTGATGTTCAACATATTGTTCAACAATTTGTGCACAAAATTGTGACGTCATGATGTCGTCACAGGTGTCACATTACAAGATTTCAAAGGTTATTATTTCAACAATTCATATCTCAAAACGGTGCAAGCTATCAACCCCCAGCTATGGCGGATATGCAGGGAGGAGATATTAGTTACCGGATTAGTGTATACAGCAGCCGATTTCACGAAACTTTACGCAATTGCGCAAGTCCACTTACGCCATAAGCTATTGCGCAAGTAATGGCGTAAGTGGACTTGCGCAATTGCGTAAAGTTTCGTGAAATCGGCTGCTGAACTTCCATTTTTGCCATTCCATAGGTGATAACAACGTCTGAAATTCATCACAAAATGTTCATTTAACCCGATCACCTGGCGTTTGTAACAACAAACGTCATACCTCTAGTTCTTTTTCTTCTTTTTCCACTCAAACGTTTCCAGAGCTTTTCTTCAAAACGGTTCAAGCTATCAACTTGAAACTTTGTAGGAACATCAACCCCAATGTGAAGGTGTGCATACAAGTGTGACGTCATTGTGACGTCATTGGGTATCAAATTACAACCCAAAAATGACTAAAATATGCATGTTTTAAAATGCTTCCGTCTGGAAAACCACGTGACCCATGATTTTCGTATTTAGTAGGCTTATAGATAAGATCATGGCCTATAATTTTCTTCGTGTGGGCATTTTCATCTGACCCTTCCTTCTGGGGTCAATCTGAGGTCAAAGTTCAACGAAAACGAAAATCTAAATTTTTGCACTTATTGAGCAACAATGCCCATCAAACCAAAGCTGAATCTTTAAGTAACTAAGTGCAGGCACAGGTCCTATGGCAGACTTTCACCAGCGTGTATAATATTATGATGGCATCAAGCGTGACGTCATCGTGACGTCATCAAGTATCAAATTACACCCCCAAAAAACCAAAATATGCATATTTTAAAATGCTTCCGTCTTGAAAACCACGTGACCCAGGATCTTCGTATTTGGCAGGTTTATAGATGACATTCTGTGCTACAATTTTCTTTGTGTGGGCATTTTTATCTGACCCTTCCTTCTGGGGTCAATTGGAGGTCAAAGTTCAACGAAACTGAGAATCTCAATTTTTACACTTACCAGCAACAATGCCCATCAAACCAAGCTGAATCGTTAGTAAATTAGATACAGACATAGGCCCTACGGCAGACTTTCACCAGAATGTATAGTATCATAATGGCATCAAGTGTGACGTAATCATGACGTCATCAGGTGTCAAATTACAAAAATTCAAAGGTTATTATTTCAAAAATTCATATCTCAAGAACCGTATAAGATACTTGAACAATTCTTTCACAACATGATAAGTCTAAATGAACTGAACAAATCATACGATGTCATGACCCCTGTGTGACGCCTACTTCCGGTCCAAACCGGAAGTTGTTCGAAAATGTGCATTTTTTAAGCGTTTTGAATGCAAATAGATTCAAAGTGGTAGTGAATTTGACCATATTTCTACGGAACGAAATGTTTCCACACATGTGGACTTTTTGACTATACCATTGGTGACGTCATCACATGGACGGTAGTTACGTAATGTGGTGTCAAAATACGCAAATTTGGAGCTGAATTGTTTAAAAATGCTGTATATTGAGAACTACAGCAGATCTTTGCATGATTCTTTCGCTACATTTAAGAACTTGATGTTTATCAAATTGTTGAACAATTTGTGCACAACATTGTGACGTCATGATATCGTCGCAGGTATCAAATTACAAAAATTAAATGGTTATTATTTCAAAAATTCATATCTCAAGAATCGTAATAGATACTTGAACAATTCTTTTACAGCATGATAGGTCGCAATGAACTGAACAAATCATACAATGGCATGACCCCTGTGTGACCCAAACCTCCGGTCCAAACCGGAAGAGGTTCGAAAATGTACACTTTTTTTTAGCATTTTTAATGCAAATAGAGCCAAAGTGGTAGGGAATTTTACCATAGTTCTACGGAACGAAATGTTCCCTCACATGTGGACTTTATGACTACATATATACCACTGATGACGTCATCACGTGCACGGTGGTTACGTAATGTGGATAAATTATTTGTTGGGTCCCTTGATAATTAAGCTAACTCAGTCGTTTGAGGGCGCTATGCCAAGCCTCCACTAATCTGAAGATTTGCGCCCATATATAGTGCTCGACTTCTAATAATATAACTTGTATCTAGGCAGCCTGTCTCGGGTCAGAGGTCATAATGTATCTTTTTAGGGAGGATGTCTGGGCCACACGGCCAATGATATACACGTACGTGCGCGAGTAGTGAATAAGTCAGACAGACGAGACATAATAAGCAGGGATTGATTTACAACCGAGACAATTTGACTTTTGAAGATGTAAAACTGCTAGTTTCCGTGGCATCATCGCCAGGAAAGTTGAATGAACACTTGATAGCACAAGAACATTTACTTTTTGTGACTTAGCTGTTGTATCTTGGGTGTAATTATGTACGGCTAGCCTTAGTCGGCGGACCAGCGTAAATATGTCTTCTCACCGAAAACTGTGAATGTGACATGCTGGAAATCGTTGCTGTGTTGGAAATAAAATGGACATGGTGGACCGCAACTCAAGTTGACTGGAGCGTCAGTTTATTCTAGATGCAATTGAACCCCAACTCCCCACACGGCGATATACTACAGTAATATGATCTCAAATGACAAAATCTTTAGAACTGTAATAGATATTGAAAAGATTCTTTCACCACATATACATGTCAAAATTTGTTCTTCAGTAGATACTTGAACAATCTGTGCACACAATAGTAACGTTATGATGAGATTGACAATGATGACGTCATCAGATACACAATTTTAGCGTTGAATAGTCAGAGTCATGTCTTGAGAATTCCAATACTTTTTCAACATCAAACAACTCAAGTTTTCAAACAATCTCAAAACTGTGTCGTCATCATCATTTCAATGTTTATGTCACCGATCACCTTGCGTTTGTAAAAAACACAAACGCGAAGCTCTAGTTAATTATTAATTTTTGTCATTCAAAAAGTGGTGTGCGCACATATGACTTACGTGGTTACGGCTGACAAAGGGCAGCGATTTCACCATGAAATCATGCATTTTATGGAATTTATGGAAAAAGAGAAATTGCACTTTTGTCAGCACGTTCACCCATCTGTGTACACAGGGGTTTATGGGGTACATGCATTGTTGTCCTATTTTCCTTTTCTTTAGAATTCCTCTGTGGGGTACCACTGTTCCTTTTGAATTTCTTTATGGGGTACCATTGTTCCATTGTGTTTGGTACCCCACAAGTGTGTCTGTGTTAGACCACTTTTACACACACATGAAAAGAAGTATATGCCTACATTGTTTTCTGGCCATGATTACTCCTTGTCTTAACTTTAAGTAGCCCACAGAAAAGAATAAACGACGTTTGTGCTTATCTGCAAGAAATGTTTGAAAATGAGTGGATCCGCCGTCTTTTACAATCACCTCAAGATCTTTTGCGCATACTGTTTATCAACTTTAAAATACGTTGCTGACATAAGTTAGTCAAGGTCCGCTGTAAAAATGTGCTGCAAATCTTGACAAAGAAGTTTGGTCACTTTCGTCTTGGCTGTCCGCTTGATGTCATCCCACAGGTTCTTTGTATAGGACTGCAGTCGGGAGATCCTGCTGGTCAGTCTATGCGCTTAATTCGTATGGGCACAGCGTGGTGTTGCATGTTCGTCCATAAAGACGAATTCGTCTCCAATAATTGTTGCATATTTTGTAACACTTCGTCAACATGAATGGCAATACTTCTTTGGAGGATTTACAGTGCATTTTATAGCGGGCCTGGGCCAACTTAGATCAGTAGCATATCATTTTCATTAGATTTGATTTTTTTGCTGTTTGTTTTACCCACCAAATTCATTGGCCTACCTCGAGTTTTGAGCACATGAGCTGACGACGTCATACAGGTGACCTGTATGACATCATGAAATTGTACAGTTTGTGACTGGCTGATTTCTGCTATAATCAAAGACGGTGGCAAATTATAAAGAAATGCATAATAATTCCTCGCAGTTTTAAAAAGGCCGACTGAATGAGCCACTTAGCATATGTGTAGACTCTACTCAAGTCACCAAATCGCCGAAATTTACGAGGCCTTGTTAAAAGGCTGCCAGCCTGTCGTTGCCAGCTATACCACGGACGGTTGACCCAACTAGATCGCGAGCGGGTCTGTGATATGTGTATTAATAGACAGCCGAAGTGAAACGTGATTGCCATGGAAATTGACTCTAAACATCATGGCCGTCGGAAAAAGTACCATTGCAAAAGCAAAGGGACACGGTTAAGTGATTTTTTGTTTAGAACCAATTGCCTAGGCAACCAACAAAATGTGACGTATTCACTTCGGCAGTCTATGACGTCACCTAGTAACCCTGTGGAAGTTGCAAGTAATGAAACATGGCGGAAATTTGGAAATGCGACCTACGTACGAATATAATGCACAGATTTGTAAAACAAAAATGCCGGGAAAATCATTTGAGAGTCGCTTCACATAAATGAGAAATGAAATTGAAGTGTCATGCCCCCAGAGCCTCATAGGTTTGTGTGTAAATTGCCAATCTTGTTTCTCATGTAATCCCATGCCTTGAGAACATTATTGTATTAAAGATGACGTCATCTTTCTATTTTTTTTTCTTCAGGTGGCGTAGTGGGTGTATCGTTCCTCGTTATTGCTTTAGTCGCATTTCGTTTATGGTGCAGGTAAAGTTACCATACTACGCATTCTTAGGTTTTGGGTTCTACTCCCGAAATGGGTTGCTATGGTTGTATCCAAATTTCAAAGTGACCCTGTTTGGTACAGATTCATGAAAACCTCGCTTTTCCCCTTTTTTTCTCACGGAACAAGACGGGTTTGTTACGGGGCGTTAAAGACACAGGCTCGTCAATGCGCGACAGAAAAATTCGTGCCACGAATTTCACCGCGCTCCATACCTTGTCCTGGCAGCCACTCTTACGGTCCCAGGCACACTTAACAGGGTGTCCTGGCAGCCGCTCTTACGGTCCCAGAGGGTGTTGGGCCATGGTGCAGGCTAATAGCCTCGTCCATTCTGCAAATATGGTGTGTATCTTTTCGAAATCAAATATTTATCACAGAAAACACCCTCTGAAAACTCATGACATTTAGTTTCAGCCATTCACATTATATTACATATATGGTCACATTTGCTTCAAGAAGGTGCCATATAGATGGTTGAATTGACCGTATATGTGAACTCTTTGGTACAAACGACATAAAACAACACACACAACTAAGGGTGCGCGTAATTAGATTAGCCTACACTGTTGAACAAATCTCTGTTCATTTACAGTACATTCATATGTCAATTGGCATTACATAGCTACTGTTTTTGAACAGTACATTCTACTTTTTTGTTTTCTCTGTTTGCATACAGTAGACTCTGCTGTTATTTGGAATTGTAAATTTACAAAAGATTCTTCTGTTTTTCAACAGACGACTAAGTGTTCGTTTTGTGCATGGTTTTAAAATGTACACAGACGGAAGAATGTTTGTGCAATAACAACAAATTCCAAAAACAGTAAAAGTTACTGTTCGTTTTTGACTTTTTAAACAGAAAAACGACTGTAACACGACACAATTTTTTACAGTGTAGCAACGCGTAAACACACTCTGGCGAGCTGGCACAAATAATAAGCCTCCACCCTCTAGGATTGTAAGAGCAGCTGCCATACTCGGCAAGGTATGGAGCGAGGTGAAATTCGTGGTGCATTGACGAGCCTGCGTCTTTAAAGACAAATTAGTTTATTGGGAAAAAAGGCACAGGCTCGTCGGCAATGCGAGCACGCCAAATTCGTTCCACGAAATACGCAGCTCCGTGTCTTTACTATAGAGCTGCGTATTTCGTGGCACGAATTTAGCGCGCGCGCATTGCTGACAAGCCCGTGCTTTTAAAAACAGGAATAACAACAGCATCTTCTTCTGGGCATTATCCATCCACTGCAGGATGTAGCCCTCTGTCAGACTGCTCCAGAATGTTCTCTATTTTGGTATTCTTGTCCAAGTGCCCACAACCAGCTTGATTATATCGTCCCGCCATCTCTTTCTAGGTCTGCCCCTTGATTTTTGTCCTGTTGTAGGTTGCCATTCCGTGGTTCTTATGGTCCATCTGTTGTCGGTCATTTTTGCCACATGTCCCGCCCATTTCCATTTCATTTTGTTGACAAGCTTCGAAATAGCAAGGAGAGCCCACGTTTGTTTTGTTTGGCTTAGATATTGATATCAATTATTTACAGGTACAAATGTGGAGATCGTAGGCGCACGGTCGTCCATCGCCGACTTCGCTCACCCAATCGCACTCCGCGTCCCCCTTCGACAATCTACAATCCAAACGCCCGTCAGTCCACAACACCTCGCCGTCATACTTTCCTTGTCATTGTTCGACGTACGTTGCGCACGATACAAATCCCGGAATCTGGAGCTGTCAATCGTGCGTACGACTCGACGCCAGACACGGATGCTCCCACAGGCCATGAGTATCCTGCAGTCCCACCTGAGTATAGCAGCCTACCCGAACAAATCGAACCGCCACCACCGTACACAGAAGAGCCTTCAACAGCCTACTCTGAGGCCCCTGGAGATCGCCCTCCAGAGTCTCCAAGCACACCTAACACGGAAGCGCCCTCAGCGGCCTACTCTGAGGCCCCTGGAGAGCGCCCTCCCGAGTCTCCGGGCACACCTCCCAGTCACACGTCATCCATTTCGTCACTTTTTGAATAAAAACAAATGGAGCATGCAGTGTATGGCGTTTATTTTTACAAATGGGTTATTAGGGAGACACCTTAGGGGTAAAAATGGAGGTATTGGGGGACATTTGGAATATGGAAGACATTTTCGGTGTCTCCCTAATTTTCAAAAATCAATTTAAAAAATTAGGGCGCAAACCTGAATTATTTAGGGCACAAACCTGACTTATTAGGGCACAAACCATTAATGTTTCAAATTCCACTTTGTTAGCTTCAGGTAACAACAAAAAAGATACGTGGCATTAAAGTTTTGTGCACGTTTCCATGATGGAAATGTCTCCTTACGTATCATTACCGGTTATTATTATTATTATAGGTTTTCTCGGTCAATTTCGGCAAATGAGCAGCCGATTTAATTTTCGTGCGTTCGAACTAAAACTATTTTGCCTCTCCAGTTGTTACTGCGTTTCAAATTCAGAATTTGGCCATTCAATTTCGTTTTGAGGCATTCAAATTCCTTTAGCACTGTGTTCAATTTAGCATATCGTCATTCTTTTTCGTGACACTAAATCAGCATTCAATTTAGCAAAGCTGGTTCGACTGGAGATTTTACTGATTTAATTTTGTTCAATTTCGTAAAGAGACAATCAATTTCGCTAAATGAGAATTCAAATAAGTACGACTAAAGAAATACAAATAAACAGATAAACTGTACTAGGCAACTGTTTTGTACCTTCACTTTAATTCAGGCAAACCTTATTTTCTTTAATTATGTTTCCAGTAGACTTTAAATGGGGCCCTTGGGGTTTTTTCTTCTTCTTTTTTTCTTCTTTATTCTTTTTTGGGGGGGGGGGGGGGGGGGGGGTGGGGGTGGATCTTTATTGGTTAACTGACCAAGACCTAATTTTGTATTGTGTTTGAATGGGGTGTTTCTTTATGTTTTTCCTGTTTTTTAAATTGTTTATGTTGTTCCTCAACCATCAATCTGTTGGCGTGCCAGACATCTTGGCATATATGTTTGGGTATGGTTGTACCACTGCATGCATTTTTTAGATTGCACAAATTCCAGAAATGACTGCCCAAAAATGAATTTGAATGACTAAACACACGCCTCAAAAAGCTCCTGCGAATTTGAATGCTGCTTTGTTGAATTGTTAAATTGAATGATTATTTTGTTAAATCGAATGACGCAACAGTACATTTGACGGGTCATAAAACGAAATCAAATGACCCTTTTCAGGAGCATTCGATTTCGCGCGAAATAAAATAGCGTAGTGGTTAAATTGGCTGCTCATTTGCCGAAATTGACCGAGAAAACCTATATTATTATTTTTTTTTTTTTTGTGGGCGTAATTATTCTAAAGAGCCCATAAAACGGTTTCTAAAACAGGGTGTATTTGTTGCCATCTTGTACAAACGTATATAGTACATGTAATGCGACTTGATTGGAAGGACTCGCCACATGCAAAAGTGCTGTATTCTCGGCTGGCAACGATTAAATAATATGCGACGCATTGTATACTCCCATGCATTATGACGGAGCATACACCGTAATTTGTGACGTCTCTTTTCGAGTGCATCACGCATTTGAAAATCACAACCATAAAATCACAACGTAAAGATATATTCAGTATTTTCATTTTAGAAGAAAAAACAGAATTTTAGAAATACGTTTATAAACACTTATGCGACTAAAGAAAATAAGTTCAGTTTTCGGGTTTATTGTTATTATTATATTATTCTGGTACTGAAACCAAGGATTTCTCAAAATTGCCCATTATTTGTACTCTCGCTTGCAAGCGTGAGGAAACCTATAACGAGAATTAGCAATAACGGCCAGAGAACGAATGCTCTGGATCTTTAAAGTGCGTTACCTAACACACTGGACTAACGGCTTTACATCCCTTCCGAACGATGGAGCAAGTGTTAAGTGCCTTGCTCAAGGGCACAGGTACCCCAGCTGGGTATCGAAACTGCAACCCCAAGTTTTAACCCGAGCATTGCGAGTCAGTTACCCATACCACTCGGCTACGGCGTAACCCCCATTCTGTTTTGCCTCACAAGTTCAACGAAAACATGTCAACTTCTTGATGATATTGTGGAACCTATAGATATACTTCATTTGAACATGACTCTGTACATAACATAATTCTGTCGATCTGTTTTTGATTTGTTTTAAAGCTTGTACAAAAGCCTGTATCAAAGCTTAAATGTAAAACCATAAAATCGTCATGAAATGAGTTTTGCTTAAATATTAAGTAATCAAGTTACGTCAGGTAGGGCAAAACAAACCCTATTGATAACAGTGAATGGCGTGTGAACCATTAGAAAACTAGAGTGCACACTCCCAATACACGATGTGCCTATATTTGGCTTAACGCTATGGGTGCTCTGTGGGCAAAAGGGTTTTGTCCACTTTGCCGGGACTCAGCGTTAAGCAATTAAGGTGTGCCCACATCGGCACAGTCCACAAACGTGACATAAATGTTTACAGGGTCGGGAAAATGGACAAGCAGAAACTACGTACCCTTTCCTTGCTTTTCTCTGTATCCATAGGCCGGCAATTTTGCAAGCTCCCACAGTGCGATTTTGTATGCTAATATTTGTGGCAATTTGTATGCTATTCGCTAGACTAAGTATTCTTCAACATAATCACGTTTTGTACGAACACTTCGCCATTTTGTTTTGAAATATCTCCCCAAATAACATTCTTAATCTGTCAAAAGACATGTTTCTTTATTGTGGTATGATCACGTATTTAAATGCTACAAATGTAGCATTTATTGAAATATTGCTGACTTTAGAAATATTGCTGACTTTAATGATTTTCTTTTTAAATTTACGTTATAATGGTTGGTCTGTATGAAGCGTTATTAGTGCCATAGGTGCTATGTCTTGGAGCGCGTGTGGTCTGGTGGGTATGAAGCGGGATTCCCAAGCGGAGGTTGTGGGTTCAAGCCCCACTATGACCAACGTGTCTGTGTCCCTGGGCAAGGCACTTAATACCAGTTGCCTAACTTGCCTGCAACTCAAGCGATATTGGGGAAGCTGTTAATAAAGGGAAATGCCACAATATGACTGCTTATATGGTTGAGGGCCTGGCCAGCAGCCACCTAGTTGAAGCGAAATGGTTCTGGTAATTTCCTGATTGCAGCGACAGTAATGGCAACATCGACACAAACACCAAGAATCCACCATTATTATTATTATTTTAAATGTTGATGGTGGATTTTTGTTAGTATCTTGCAGCCGCAAGTTACTAACAAACATGTAGCACAAACTTGTGGCACTAATTAGGCTTTATATATAGACCGTACCAATTAACCGCCATTTCGTGGGGCACCTTTTACAACAATGGAAGCACAATATGTGCAACCATGCATGTCCTCATGGAACAAAGAAACTGCTCCACGAAATGGCTGCTATTCGATACGGTCTATAGTCGTGGCTCTTACAACTTTATGTGTGTATACATGTACACAGTAACTTTGGGTTTGTGGTATATATATGTTTTGTTTCTTTCGTTGGCCGGCTTTACCTAAATAAATTGTACTGAAGCATTCAGGAAAATTACTGGTGGTATTTACATAATTTGAGGCTTTTGAGGATCCTATCGCTCGAAAAGACGCGTTTCTGTTGTTTATTTTATGGCATCTTCGGCAACTAATAAGGCTCTTTATACCATCAACTACATTATACGCCATTTTAGCCAGTTGCCTAGACTACATGTAAATTAGTACAATAGGGGACGTATTCACTTCAGTCTATAACAAGTCTTGTTATAGACTGAGGTGAATACGTCCCCTATTGTTAGTTGCCTAGGCAATGGCTCTATACACTAACATTCACTAAACCGTTTCCCTGTGCTTTTCCAATGGTGTTTTATCTGACAGCCATGATGTTTGGAGCCAATTACCATGGCAACACGTCACACGTCGGTACTCCTATTGGTTTGGTAATAATGCCAACTAAGGTCACATAATTCAAAGACGATTTGGCATGTGACTTTATTCCAGAACCAAATTTATGTAAAACATGATGTGTGCCTGGCATGTTTTGGTTTGTTGTGACGTCAGAGGTCACATCGTCTATTCTATCTCCATCACTTGTGTACGTGTGTTAAGTGGAATGCAAGCGATTGTATGGATCGGGTAGCAGTCTAGGCAAAGCATTGCCTTGGGAGTACTAAGATGGCTGGCCAGTGGCTTCAATTCTCGTATTGGCAGCCGATATTGCTTACTAAATCCGGTGTATTTGGATCAGTGCCGAAACCTCACTAATAGAGTACTAATTGAAAACCTCAGCATTTGCGTGTTGCCAAGGTTACTGAGTCTAAACCAAAACCATCAGCGAACTGTTTCCCTGCGCTTTAGCAATGAACGTTCAGATTACCAGCGATCAGTTTAGACCCAGTGACCATGGCAACCGATGTCACACTTCAGTAGTCTATGGCAAGCAGGACCCAGCTCGAAATCGAACGACGCTGCATGGCAACATCGACTTTTTCTTGCTTTTTGTGGAACTACGGTTGCAGGCATTGAAACAGGTGGACCGATTCACACACCAGTTTCCATCATTTGTTATTAGCTTCAAAATACCAAATTCAAAATGCTTCCGGGAAATGTATGGCGGCTTTTAAATGGCATTCCCGAATAACAAAGCAGTTGCCTGTACGTATTGATACTACATGTGCCGCGCCTTGCCATCAATTGCACACTGCCAAGGTTAACACACAAAGCAGCGACGGCTTAGAATTAGTGAGGTTTCGCTGTTTACGAAATACCACAGTGTGGGAAAAAGGGGTTGTCCCTCAGCCTTATAATACCTATAAGTCACGTAGTCATCTCAAATTAGATGTGACGTCAGAGGTAAGTTTTAAATATATTTACCATGAGTAAAGGGCTGCGTTCCAAACACGCGAACATTGCAAACGTTTGCATCGTTCGCCAACAACTGGTACCCGACTTTTCATAGACTAGTGCACAAAAGCACTGTAACCAGTGGCGAATGTTGGCAACGTTCGCGTGTTTGGAACGCAGCCCTGTACATGTACATTGTTGTAGAGCCTGCGCAATCTTCTGCTGCATGTTCGATCGTTGGTGCAACAATGTGCACTCCAAAGTTCCACGCGCGCCAGCGTCAGACAAGTCAATACAACAATGAGAAACGGTCAGAAATGGTTTCAAACGTATTTATAACTCATTTATATAGATTTTAATCATTAAATTTCTTCCCTTGAAAAAAATAAAAATATCCAGGGTCGGCCGTATTTTTAGGGTCGGTCGGGTTACGCCAACATAACATATTTTTTTTTATGCCTAACCAGCAGCCACAATTACATAGATGCAGTAATACTTCAGAAAACCTTAACGATCCATGCATGGTTTTTGTGTTGTATAAAAATGGCAAACAAATGTGTGTGGACATTTTTTTAAAGAATCCATCTTTAGATGGTAATTTTTCCCACAAAGGTACCAAATATTTTACACAGAAAAACAAACATGTCGTGTTTGTTACCATTTTCACAAACAAATTTAGTAGGGTTTTTCTTGTCAACTCATAAATGTTGGATCGCTGCAATTGATGGGGAAAATGTCAAGATTTTACTTAGGAAAAACTTTAAAAAAAATGTCTAACTTGTCCCATAGGTTATGTGCATGGGATCTCAGGCAGTCCGTGTCTGGTTTTCTTTCCATTGACTTTTTCTTAAAGTTTGGCTTTTACAATTTGTGTACATTATGTTTAAATTTTTGCAAATTCACGAGAACGAATCTAAATTCACATGACCTTATAAGTACACAATTTCCCCTGACGTAAACCATTGCCCATGCCATTGGCAAAAACGGCGGTGCGTCGAACCATAACTTTGCATTGTGGTATCCCTTTGAAGCGGAATAATTTGTAAGGTTAGCAAAAAGAACAGGAACTACCTGGTGCTTGGTACGAGAACCCTTCTATTGTACTAAGTTTCAAACAGGAATTTTTTATACAAACCATTCCCCCCCCCAGTTCGCTGCAGCACCTCGCTTGCAGTTGACGTACAGCGCGACACAGCGAAATTGTTGTTTGATAGTTATACTTGTATACAGTCTGATATATAAAACCCTCACTCATACAGAAAATACAAGCTAAGGACATATTAACGGTTATTTCTCATTTCCCAGTTGCCGAAACAGGGAAGTAGACACCGCGATCTTTCCAGAAACTCAAGGGTGGATCTGTTAAACTGTCCCCAAGAAACTACGGCTCAGTGACATGGAGAAATCGGCGTGTGGAGGTCGTAACTACGGAAGCTTGGTGGCGTTATTTGTTGCACTGGTATCACTGCAGTTGGATCCAATCAATGCTACTTGGTGGTCAACCTCAACTTCTGCACCCGGTGAGTAGGTATACGTAAATGACAAAAATAACCATTCTATGAAGTTGAGACACGGTGTCCCTGTTACGTCCGAGTATTATATTTGCACTTACATGAATTCCACGAGTCATAAGTAATGTATATAATTTGCAGATTTTAAAGATATTCCAGGAACAACAACGTTGCATAACAAATGAATAATGTTGATAATACTTCAGAAAAACCTTTTTGTAAACAAAATCATTTGCAAATGAGATTTTTTTAACACCTTCACAGATCAGTTGCCAATTTCCCCCACAAAGGTATTAATTAACATGGGAAAAAATGTGATGTTTATTACCTGTGCTATATACCAACATTTTTAGTCGGGTTTTTTCTTGTCAACTTATGAAGTATAATTAGGGTCACTGCAAATGATGTACCAGGGAGTTAAGAAATGTTAGTTGTTGAATGATATAAATTATAAAATTCAATTATTTGTAACAAAATATACGAGCAATGATGGCGCTCTCATTAAAAAAAAAAGAAATAGCATAAAGGATTGCCGCCCATAAAACACGGCATGGGCAAAAATAACAAGGCTGTGATTGAGCATTGCGCGTGTAGGTTTCTAGGCCAAGATATTCCGGTAACCAGCCTATTTGCTACCGCCCTGGGATTTCCTCGTAGTCATACGGGCCTAGATTTTGCCAGCCACCATCGTCGGACAAGCTCAGGTCACAGACTTGGAGAAGGCTAAGATCCCCACACAACCTATGTGTAAAGTTAGAAAGAAAATTTTTTTTCTTCTTATTAACGGGCCGTCCAAAGCTGTCAACATTTTCACGGTGCTACAAAGGGGGAAGGGGGGTCGAGAGCCGCGTAAGACTTTACATGCATGATGCATATGATTGTAAAATGTCGAGTTTCATGAAAGTGACAAACATTTTAATAAGTAGTATTTCGGGGGGGGGGGGGGGGGGGGGTGCGGGGGTGGGGCGGTCTTGAAAAATACTACTCTCTGTTGAACTGTAAAAATGTTTACAACTTTCGACCTCAGCCAAAGTAAAATCGTGACATTTATACCATGTTTCATAAGTCATAACAAGACAAATCATCAGTGTCTGTGTTTGTTTACACGAGACGTGTGCTCATTAGAAATTCAACGAGAGAATTTTCAGAGTCGCAGTAAAATAAATTATGCTAAATTGACGATCTCCCAGTTACACCCGTAACCACCACTTTACCACATAACTGGAAATTGCCTCACTCCATCAAGACTGAATAATTTAAAATTATCTTTAAAAGGCAAAAGCAATCAGGTGCTACATCGTTATGTAAGTGGCGACTTGTTGCTCATATTGACGATATTGTGAATATGACAATATATGAGAGTGGTTTAGGTCGTTGACTCGCAATACTCGGGTGAACATTCGGGGTTGCTGGTTCGATACCCAGCCATGGTACCTGTGCCCTTGAGCAAGGGATGTAAAGCCGTTGGTCCAGTGTGTTGAGTAACGCACTTAAAAGTTCCCAGAGGCACTCTTTCGTGAAGAGTAAAGGGGGATTCCCCGGTGTCTCTGGCCGTCGGCTGCCAATGGCGCCACCCACCTATGTATCTCGATGTTTAGGTGGAGGATACTTGTAGACTTCTGTAAACTCATAATAATGTACAGCGCATGTGAACATGCTATATAGAATGTGCGCTATAGAAATGTAATAATCATAATCGTACTATAAGGCCAAACAAAATAAGGTTTAGCGTAAGTTGAAGTCTCCCAAAATGATGCAGTGACGCGGTGATTTTTGTTCACTTTATTCTTTTTTTTTTTGGTAAGTAGATTCCAAGCAATAAAGTCAAGTTGACATGAAGACAACAGGCATGTTTTTAATCGAAACCCTCAACGCGCCAACGCCAAACATGGTTCTTTTTATGGCCTAAACGGACGTCACGTTAGCAGTTTTTCATTGTTTTTTCGTTCAATGGACTTCAATTCGCAGCTTACAAGCATATTCCACCTGAACCTCGAACTACATAGTTGGGTGGTGCATTTGGCAGCCGACGGCCAGAAACACCCCCTTACTTTTTACTAAAGAATGTTCTTGGATATTTTAAGTGCGTTACACAACACACTGGTCCAACGGCTTTACATCCCTTCCGAAGGCCAGATCAACTGTTTGCTATTGAGTGCATTGCTCAAGGGCACATGTACCAAACCGCAACACAAAGTTTTCACCCCTGCAAATCAACGACCTGAACCACTCGGCCACGGCACCCCAATAGATTATAGTAATGTCTTCTTTTGTTTTCTTAGTAGCAGGAGTCTCGCCTCCACTATCGGCTTGTATTCCCGGTTACTGCGAGAACGGAGGCACATGCTACAGTGTGCACAATTACCCAGTATGTGTTTGCCAATCTTCATATGCGGGCCAGCGATGCGGTGAGTACATTATTACATTTCTTTTGAATTTATAATAATTGAAAATTGAAGAGTTCTGCTTTGCGGACGTAAGAGCCGCTGATATGCCATTGATGGCTGCTCGCCGCCGAATCTTAAGTAGCCAATCAGGGCGCGGCTGTTAACAGTCGGAGGACCGACATCATTGTGTCTATAACACAAGCTGTGTGGTAGAAGGTGACGTAAACCAGTCGTGGCAGCTAGCCACCGATATGTTTTGATTGGGCGAAATTTTGGGCCGCGTTCATCGCGCAAACGTACAGTTGATGTCAACAAAATGCAACTGTATGTTAAAACAGTCTTTACTAAAGTCTTGATTTTGTAGAATTCCTCACGTGCCTGCAGTACCTAAAAACATAGCTTGTACACCTTGCAATGGTTCGGGTAGTCCTGTGTACCATTTTCGGTGATGATGGTAGTGGTGTACATGTATTTATCTTTCTGACTTCAACTGTATATGTGACAAGAGGTCAGTTTTCTGAAAACACGGAATCAACGATGGAAACGAAAGCGCGAAGGGGGCTTTTGTATCGGCTTACGAAACTCCGCCATTTCGAATACTCCCACGGTTTCGACGGCATAGCGAAAATGAATAGTCATGCACCTTTTGGCAACTGCCTGATGGGCACCGGGTCTAACTGAGGAAAACCACCGAACCGTTTCACCGTGATTTTGCAACATTTGATGCACTGTATAGCGTGAGGGGTACCCCCATTCATTGTGTCCCGATGTTTCTGAAACTATGAAACAACATAGCAAATTTAAAGGCCCATTATATAATTTGCAGACGAAACTTTCTTTTACGAATTCCAGGAACAACAGCATTACATAACCGTAAAGAATGATGTTGATAAACTGCCTTGTAGAAATTTCAGCCACATAGATGCAGTAACACTTCTTAAAAATCCGTGTATGTTTTTTGTGTTGAATGATGTTTAAAAAATCGTTTGCAAACGATAAAAAATCCAACAAAGTTACCATTTTACCCGGGAAAAATCGTATAGTGTTTGTTACCATTGCTATCAACACTCCCAGTCGGGTTTTTCTTATCAACTCATGCAGTAAACGTTTCGGCAACTGCAGGTGATGAACAGGGGTTAAACAAATTTCGCAAACATCCCGCTGTGCGTTCTGGGTGTATGCTCACAAAGATGCATGGGTTTACTAGCAAACATGACCGAACGCTTATAAAAGTACACGCCTCTAGAATAAACATGATTTGTATATGCATCAATTAAGCAGTTGGGCCATGTAATGCAAAAAATGTATACTAAGTATTGTGGTTCGCTTCAGGATTTTTGTACACAATGTTTTGGCAAGTTCACCTACATTGTCCCGCACGTACAAAAACACCGTCCAGGTCTGTTTTTATAAAAACATGCATACATTGCACATAATTTTTATGAGATCAGCAAAATTTTAAGCAACGAGTGGTTCAGTGGCGGATCCAGTCTTATTAAAATACAGTAATACAATGGATTTCAGAGGGCCGCGCATTTCCTTTGTATTCCTGTATTTTAATGAGGCTGGATCCGCCACCGGTGGTTTATCTTGGCCGAATAGTAAAAACCTGGTGTTGCGGGATCGATACTTGTGCTTTTAATTGAGCAAGGCACTCAACCACAACGTTGCCAAGCCGTTGCTGAAGTATGTTATGTAATGCCCTAATTGAAACCCTTTTCACACCAAGACGATTTTGGATACAACCTTAACGATTTTGAATCGTAAGGGCATTCGTAAACATTCGTAAAGACAATCGTAAATATTTTTAAATGATCGTAATTATTCGTCTTCGTCGCAAAGTCATTACGATCGATCGAACGGTCGATCGTCGCACCGCTCGTAAGATATCGTAATAAAGTCGTAATGTGTCTTAACAAGGTCGTAAATAATCCTAATGCTATCGTAAAGGTTCTTAACCAATCCTTTAGCACTATTTCAATACGAACATTTAAGATCTTTTAAGTGTTCTTTACGATTTGATACGAATGCAATTAAGTCACGTAATCGTACATTTCCAGAAAACCGCGACGGGGAATCGTTAAAAATCGCAAGAGATCGGAATGGCATCGCATACGATCGCAAAAGGTCGCAAAGAAACGGAATGCATCGTAAAACGTCGCATTCTGATCGCAAACTTTCGCAAAGAGTCAGTGTCGCAAGGATTCGCATCAGAAACATTTGCCCCTATTAGATCATCGTATGATGGTTTCATCAGGGTCGTATAATTACGATGTAATGCGATTCTTATGTCGTGTTGATTCGTATCCAAAATCGTCTAAGTGTGAAAGGGGCTTTAGAGACTCCAGGGAACTCTTTATCTTGCAAAGAGCTAGGAGATTCATTCCCCTGTGTCTCTGGCCGTCGGCTTCCGATGGCGCTACCCACGCACACATATCTCTTGCAACAAAAAAGATAGATATTCGTAAAAGTTACTAAAAAACGGTACCCAACAAGCTCACAAGCTTATATATATATATATCTATATACAGACAAATGGTGCAGATGAAATTTACAATGCTTCACATAAATGGTGCGAATTGTGGATGTTTAGGTGGAAGAAAGGTGACATTGTTAGCAATAGCCTTGTGGAACGTAGACCTTTGTAATTAAATTTCTGTCGTTGTAAAAACCAGTTTTGTACCCATTATTGCGAAATAGATCGCAATTTCGGCTTGGGGAATTTATTTGAATAATTGCACGCATCCACCACGAGTCACAGTGCTTTGAATGGTTATGATGATTACCCTTTCTGGCAGATGTTCTACTGCAAATGGTTCTAATGTATTCGGTTTTTTTCACGACATGACACGTTGTTCAGGGCACCGATCCAATGTTTCCATAGCAACCAGCCACCTAGGCAACAATCCTGTAAACGCTCATGTTGTAGTTGTGCATGGTTAGGTATAAAGCGGGCCTCCCACTGTGCGATTTTTTCCACGAATTTCATACAAATTGGTACGATTACCAGAGACTGTCTATAGACTCTACACAAAATCGTACCCAATCGTAGGAAATTCGTAGCAAAAATCGCACAGTGGGAGGCCCGTTTTAGGCATATTCGGCAACTGAGGCCCTTATTTATGCCATCTATAGTAGCTATGTTATACGATTATATAGCAGCAGTTTATTAGAGAGGTTTCGCAAGCGCACGGATAATACAGATAGCGCGAAGGATACGTCACAGGTTGTGACGCCATACATGTCTTAATATCTGCTACGCGTTTGCCACAGATATCGAACTCGCTATGCGTAAGCACCAAACGCGTAGTGAAATTTCGGATTTCTAGTGTGTTTCCTAATTTTTCGTTGCGTTTACGTAGCCAGGTTGAAAAGAGTATGAATTGTGAATGTCTACGAACTTTGTGTGCATTTAAAAGCTTTGGATTAAAAGTAAAATTAGTATCAAAGCCGTGTTGTGCCGCGTAGATTTCCCGCTGTCGGAAATAGACGCATTTTAGCTAAAACGCTGTAGTTTTGAAGTTGCAAAACCACAGAAATGCCACTAAAGGTTACGGGTAGCTAGACGTATGCGTTCGCGTATCCGTTGGCTTGCGAAACCTCGCTATTATCAACTTGAGATGACGAAGAAGGAGATAGTTTTAGAAGTGGAAGGAAAACTCCCAGGGAAATCTCCTGGGGGAAAACCCAAGCGGTCAAATAGGGACTGCAAACCCAATCCACATACACGCCCCGGATTCGAACCCAGGACGCCAAAGGTGAAAGGCGGGGAAACGACCACTATGCCAACCCGACCGCCCGCCACCATGCAGTTGTACCGTTACTGCGTTTATTTTCTTTTCACATATATAGCACTATTTTCCTTCTACCATTATACACCAATCCGGTAACGAAGATCTCCTTCCTGCATATCCGCCATAGCTGGGGGGCGTCCAGTGCATGGGCTGTGCGTTTTGTGTTGCTGTTAGAACGAAAAGCGCTCATCCATTACATGCACGAACGAGCCTCCTTCGCGTATACGCGACGCGCCCGCCTTTGCGTACACGCGACGCGCCCGCCTTCGCGCGCGCACATACAAAGACGCGCAACTTGTTCGAAGTAAACAAATGCAGCTTCAGCAACAACAAAAACATACAGTTCATTCAGTGGAAGCCCCCCAGCTATGGCGGATGTACAGGGAAGGAGACCTTTCTTCCTCCATACTTCCGTCAGAAAATTCATTTCTTTTCTATTTATACCTCATGTGAGACGAGAAAAGGACAAAAACAGGTCAAATGTTTCCAATGGTGAACAGTGGCTAGGTCGTTGTGCGAACCTTGCTGTTCGATTTATTTTAAACTCCGCTAATCAGCTTGATTAGGATCAAATTATATGCACAAATGTAATATCCTTCAAATGTGGTTGAAAACAATAATTATACGCGTCTGGTGTAAGCCGTATTAAAGGCCTATCGATTTAGAGGCTATCAAACTAGCATCTGAACCAAGTTTGACGTATGAATTACGAGCTGTAAACAAATAAAAAAGTTCAGTGTCTAGGTCTCGACAATAAAGTGTCGAAGTTCAATAATTATCACCGTGCTAAAATCGGTCAGAATCAATCAAGCTGAAAAGAGAAAATAAAACACGTGTGTCGGAACTGGAACTGAATTCGGGTCGAGTGTCGGACCAGCACTGTGTGCTGGCGCTCGGTGGCCACGAAAAACCCCCAGCCATTGGAGGAAACGTGGGTGCATCCAGGGCACTCGACAGGGGTGCACTCCCCCGGTCCGAATTCCGATTGAAGTGGGAAAATGGGGTGGGCGGGATTGTACAGCAAAGTTGACACGATTGACCGAGAGTGAGCTACTGAAGCGAACGTGGCGTTTATATAGCCAGTTGTTATGTAATTCTATTGTGTTCAGTGTGAATACACTGGCACCTGTCGTTCTAAAACGAAAAGAAATTCCACTTTCTTCCTCCATACTTCCGTCAGAAAATTCATTTCTTTTCTATTTATACCTCATGTGAGACGAGAAAAGGACAAAAACAGGTCAAATGTTTCCAATGGTGAACAGTGGCTAGGTCGTTGTGCGAACCTTGCTGTAGTCTATAGAAAGTCGCAAAAGAAAGGGCAAAGGGGAAACAAAAAACAACGAAGGTAAAAAGGTATTAAATAGCAAATTACGATTGCCAGTTCCGGTGTGGAAAGATCAACAATTAAGCATTGTGAGATTAAACTTTGAACGATGTGCTCGATGCCAAATATTGGACGGACAAAAATAAAATAAAATAAAATAAATCCGCTGTCCCTCAAATCGAATTCGATACCAAACGATCGAATAAAATGTGTTATAAACTCAGTGCCATACGACTGGGTATACGCAAATGTCTATGCCGCCTCAAATAGACGTTTACTGGCCTTCGGTGCACACGGAACGCGGAAAAAACAACAAAGGTAAAAAAGGTATTAAATAACAAATTACGATTGCCAATTCCGGTGTGGAAAGATCAACAATTTTTAAAACATTGTGAAATTAAACTTTGAACGATGTGCTCGATGCCAATATTGGACGGACAAAAAATCCGCTGTCCCTCAAATCGAATTCGATACCAAACGATCGAATAAAATGTGTTATAAACTCAGTGCCATACGACTGGGTAGACGCAAATGTCTATGCCGCCTCAATTAGACGTTTCTGCGATGTACTCTTTCACAACTCCCCAGCCGAGATCAGAACGGTCAGCAAGTCGTATGAGCTTTTGACGTTCCTTGATGGACTTCACGGCGGCGTTCCAGTCGGTCTTGGCCGAGTCGATGTCAAGGCTGTCAATGTTCTGAATGGCCGACTCGACAAGCGAAAGAAGCTTCTCGCAGTGCTTGTGTTGCTGTTGATGCCGTCGCGTTTGAACGTCGGAACGTCTGATAAGCGTTGCTTCTTGCAAGCCGATTCGACCTTGAAGTCTAATGACTTAGAAAGGGCCTGGATAGCGTTCAGTATCTGATCACTGCTGGTACCGGACTCCGAACCGCCGACGCCCGGTTCGAGGGACATGTTCGATGCGGTGCGTGAAGACGTGTGTAGAATAGGATTGTACAGCAAAGTTGACACGATTGACCGAGAGTGAGCTACTGAAGCGAACGTGGCGTTTATATAGCCAGTTGTTATGTAATTCTATTGTGTTCAGTGTGAATACACTGGCACCTGTCGTTCTAAAACGAAAAGAAATTCCACTTATTACCGGATTGGTGTATAGCACCAATCCGCCGCTTGCATGATTAGTTGCGTGTCGACATCACATTAATTTTGCCTGGGGCACTGATGCAATGTTTCCATAGCAATGTTTCCATAACAACTGGGCTTGGCAACAATCCGGACACATTTTTTCTACCACTATCTGCCACTAACAAAGGAAATGTTATAATACAACAGAACCTTGGTGCGCGATGTGTGGCAAATGGTTATACCCCTTCAAGTGTTAATCATGTATCTTAAACATCAAGGATCAATATACCCTTTTGCGTTTAACATTTGCATAATGGCTGGAGCTTCGAATTCTTCACTTTCAAACGGAGGTGCGGCTTGGAAAATTACATAATATGCTATTGTTGCTACGTGGTGCACGCCATTGCCTAGCCATCAACAGTCTGGTTGGCTAATATGACATTCTCTCCAACGATGAACTTCGGTAGCGCCCTTTCATTTTGCGGTATTTTTCAATATAGTTTGTATACTTTGTGTCTGTCGTCTGTTTTCTAAGCAACCCAAGACATCGTAAGTTTGTATTTTATGAGTTTTTGACGCTTCTATGCAGACTGTTTTAAAGGAACATTTTCGTGCAACTGTATCTCCGATTGAACAGTCCACCATTTTATACTGTGTGCACACATGGCCGGCCGTTTGTATTACACCGTGGAAATGTTAATGAGTCTTCGTCTGACTATAACAAGCTCTCTTTTGCGTCAGCCTGTTGCACAACACGTATGGAAAGCACTGAAGAAACTCAATGTTGTAAAATGTACAAATAGAGGTTATCGTGGGGGCTGGATGCGTAAGAAACTGCATATTCAGACGCATATTACTGAGCGGGCCTACTGGGCGGCACCAATTCGATATGTGACCACCACTAACCTCAGAACAGTTCCAATAAGTTTCCATGGTATATTGGCCGATTGTAGGAAACTACCGAAGGTGCGTTTGGCAACCTGGAATGCTGATTCAATTAAGCGGAAAACATCATCGATAAGTGACATGATTATTGAACAGAAACTAGACATTCTTGCAATCACGGAGTCTTGGTTGAACGGGGATGAGCGTGATGACCACACATTGGCTGATCTGAAGACTACCCTTCCGCATTTTAAGATACACCATGCTCCACGGGTCCAACAGCGAGGAGGTGGTGTTTGCCTTCTTGTACACCAGGGTCTACAGGTCAAGCTGAACGACACTGTCCGTTCCTTTGAATATATAGATTCAAACATATCTCACGGATCATCTTCGTTGAGACTGTTAATTATTTATCGCCCTCCGCCATCAAAAAAGAACAAATTAACACCGAGGTTGTTTTTCGAGGAGTTTTCTATGGTCTTGGAGACAGTGACCATTTACCATGGCCAGATGCTGATGACAGGTGATTTCAACTTTCATGTGGACGTACCAACTAACCGTGACGCTGCTACATTCCTAGATCTTTTGAGCTCATTTGGACTGCAGCAGCATGTCCACAAAGCAACTTACCGATGTGGACACACACTTGATCTTCTGATCACTCGCAGAATGACAGCAGACATCATCTCTGATGTGGCAGTCCTTACTGGATTACCATCTGACCATAACGCAGTCAAGTGCAACGTCAATATATCGCCGAATGCTCCACCAGGCTAAGTGTGATCATCGCAAAGATCAAATTGCACATCGTGGTGACAAGCAGTTGTTCAGACTGGTTGAGCGTATGTGTAAGCCTGTACCGGTATTTGCTCCTGTTCTGCCTAATCATGACAATGTTGAAACTCTCGCAAATGAATTTGCATGCTTTCTCAACAAAAAAGTGATTGATCTAATTGATTCCGTCAGCAAATCGAATTTGGCTGATCTCTCAGTTGATCTCAAGCACCACTGTGGCTTCACATTAGCTCCATTCGACCTAATCTCATCTAGGCCTAATGATGTCAAGAGAATCACCGTGAGGTCTGCAACTAAATCCTGCCCCTTGGACCCAACGAATCTTTTTAAGCGATGTTTGGATTCCTATATTGTCGCCTATTACCCGCATCATCGACACATCATATACAGGCGGATATATGCCATCGTCGCCAAAAGTTGCTGGGGTCGCCCTTACTCAAGAAGCCCAGTCAGGATCGAAACGAACTAAAGAACTACCGACCGATCTAAAACTTAAAGTTTCTTTTCAAAACAGTTGAGCGAGCCGTTGCAGTTAAAAATGACCTGTTGCGAGCTCAGTAGATCAACACCAAGAGGCAGTTCTATATCTTCTTGGACTTTTCCGCAGCGTTTGATACGATATATCACGAACCGCTTTAGATTGGTTTCGATCTTACCTTCAAGGGCGTGTGCAAGTCGTAAAACTAGGAAATGTGCTGTCAGATGAGCATAATCTCGAGTACGGAATGCACGATCCGCTGGGTCTACTAATTTTTACACTCTACATTGCTCCCCTGCCCTCGGCGACATTTTTAACGCCCGCGGTATTAATTACATGACATACGCTGACGACACTCAACTTTATGTCACATTGCATGATGCAACGCCACGAACGTTCGGAAGCTATATAAGACTGGGGGACTGTTTGCGAGATGTCAAGGTCTGGACAGTCGCGAATAACTTGAAAATAAACGACTCCAAGACATAGGTCGTTCACATCAGCTCTAAATTTGTGAAAACCCCCGCAATACCTATAAACTGACCATTGGTGACATTGACATTGAAATAGCTTGTGACCATATTCAGCCCGTTCTCCGTGAGGCTGCATTGGCTACGAGTTCGGCAACGTATTCACTACAGGATCGCTTTTTTGACGTTCAAGGCGCTTAATAACATGGTACCAACATACATATCTGAACTTCTGAGTATAGACCTAGTCATGCATGTTTTTCGTCTTGTTTGGTAGTGGTGAGTCACATACATTTGTCATTTCAGTGCCGTAAGGTATTTTTTTTTCAAAACATAATTTGTATAAATATAATTTTACTAAATTTCTACTTAAAGAAGCTCACAAACAAAATCCCAATTTGACGAGACAAATCTACACATTGTAGGTGGGTCTTTCCACTGCAGTAATGGGGTACATTTGAAAAAAAGGTTATCCCAAAACTAAAGAAATGTTCTTTGTACTGTTCTCAGGAAATAACTTTTGCCCAAAGGTCAGAAATTGCTGCCACAACATGCATTTATGAAAAGCTTGTGTACAAATTGTCCTATTACGTATGTAACGTGGACAGACCATTTTGTGACATTTTATTCTGTCTTTGTTACATACGTAATAGGAAAATTTGTGCACGGGGTTTTCAGAAATGTATGTTGTTGGACTATTTTTCTTACTCTTGTGCAAAGGTTATTTCCTCAGTTCAGCTGGATAATTTAAAGATAGAATTAAGACATTCGAACTGAACTGGGACCTAAGATCTTGCATGTCACAGAAATGTACCCAATTACTGTGGAAAGACTCACGTTCAACTACATGTAGTACAAAATGTCAGTTTTGAATTTAAGCAGACAACGAAAGATTTGACCTAAGATTTTTGGCAACACTGTACAATTCTGACGGAATACTAGGGATGGGAGTTTACGGTTAATTCAGAAACCGGTTTGCAAGTGTCGGTTAACCGTTCAACCGACACTAAACATTGTTGCTGGCGTTTATAGATGCATGTGCAATGTTCACAATACTTCTAGGGCCCCCAAATAATCGTTGAACTTTTATCTGGTCAACATTTTACTATACGAACCCATATAAATTTATTTTAGTTTCGTGAAGTCATTACAAATGACCCTCTGAAAATTGTTGCCATTTCTTTAAAATTGGGTTTCGTTTTAACGTTCCGCCAAACCGGTTTTTCAATATTGTTTGGTTAAACGGTTAACCGTCCCATCCCTACTGAATATGCCTGAAGGTCATATCTCATCAGATTGAATTTTTACATAATAATCATATTGTATGCAAATGTGGCTGACGTATATAGAACTTGAAATAGCTAGCATTTTATTCTGCCTCTACATATTCAATTTTACTGGATTATCCTTTTGAAATAAACTAACTATTTTTATAGACGTGTCTGAGGGATTTTATAACCTGGGGCGGATTGCAATAACATTTACTTAGCAACTGGTCTAAGACCGGTGTTTTATAGCCGGCTATCCAACTTATCCAGTCTTGGCTTAGTCACTGGTTTAGCCCATTGATATAAACCAGTCTAATTGAAGTACGGCTGCGCCAACGGAAAAACATGCACATCTTAATGGAAGTGACGCCGCCGGCTATACTTGCGTAATCAAGAAGCCACTTGATGGCGCGTGCGCTTCCACAGGATTTGCAAAAAAACTGACCCTAAAGTTATCAAATAGCACTAAAAGGGCACCAATGGGCATAATGTGTGTTCTGTTCACAACACTCT
Organism: Henricia sp. BOLD:AAB3569; assembly: GCA_037783545.1. NCBI lineage: Eukaryota > Metazoa > Echinodermata > Asteroidea > Spinulosida > Echinasteridae > Henricia > Henricia sp. BOLD:AAB3569. The sequence continues at coordinate 590,467 of JBBELK010000720.1, forward strand.
TTGTCTTCTTTCAGCACAACTTACAAGATGTAGCGCCGTGTCCAAAATTATAGACCGATTATAGCCTGCTCGCGCCGCGGGCTTTAATTTTAAGACTGGTCTTACATTAAGACCGCGATATTACCAGCGGGCTATAAATATAGACCGGTCTTAGTGGACTACATACAAGTGTCGCAACATTTCAGTTTTATAAACTGTGACAGATAGTCTCACGTAGTTATACCTAACTAACTAAGGCCCATTGGGAAATACTGAATCGCATACATAACCCATGAACATTCGTAACTCCTCCATGATGACATATTTAGGCATGTGCACATTATTTGGTGAAGGTGAAGACAGTTTAAGATCCCAAACGGGCATAAAGAATGCCCCGATTCCCTCAAAAGCTTCCCGATTCATATATTCCATTTCTTTGTGCAAGCAATCTGGATTGCCAATCCCGGTACCTGCTGTCCCCTTAGGCCTGGGGTGACTCGCGTGCGGGCCTTTGATCACGACCGGTACATTCGGGCATCGCTGATGAAGATTAATCACGGCCTTTCTAATGAGCCGTATGCGCTCGATGTAGCTATCGCGCGACCAGCCTGCGAAGTGTGCCCACTGACCAATCATAATTATGTAGTTACAATCGGCATTGGTAAGTTCATCCAACGTGTCGACTTCACTTTTCCATTCCGCAATGTTGTACCTACTCGACCCGAACACGTATGGATGAAACTGAAAATACACAGTAGCGTTAATCGTGTCGTACTTCGCTTTTGTCCACAATTTCGCCCCGGTGTTTTTGCGCGGTAATCTTCCTAGCGAGCCAAGTAAGGCGTCTCGGATCTGCGCACTCGTCGAATCACCTAAGATGACAACTTCTCTGTTACGTAAACATTTCTGCAGTTTTGATTGGTCAAGCCAGTCGTTGAATTTACATAAAAGCGAGTTCCACCGTCCATTCAGCCAATATCCCTGGATTCGGGGGATTTTCTGGTCCGCTCTGCATCGAGGGAGTTTGCAAGGGGGAAGCGTTAAACCTGTGGGAAGGAACGTAAAAGATGAAATTAGCAACTATACTAGGGACTCGAAGGAAGTTTGACTCGACTTGGGACTCGAAGGCAGTTTGACTCTACTTGCCACTTGAAGGCAGTTTTAACACAGACCTGAACAAAGAGACGTTTTTTACCCAAAGCAAAAGAAACAAAAGTACAACCAACCTTACCTTCTATATTTAGCGTCGCATTGGCTACTGGAACATCTTGCCAATAGTAGGGCCTTTCGGGAGAGAGAATAATCGGGCAAATAAATTAGTATTCCAAGCGGGTGGGCGCGTTCAATAGCACATTACATACGCCGGTATTGGGTATTTTCCCATACCTTTATAGCTTTACCCTATTGTCGGTATGCAGACGTATTGCGCTATTGAACACGCCCATGGTCTAGTATTGGGTACAATATTTGGTGTAATCACCATGGACATGAAATACATGCAACTAAACATGGTAACTATATGCAATAATCATATGGTCCTTATCGGGATTTGAACCTGAGACCTCTGACAAACTGGGCAGATGTTATACCAGCTGAGCTATATGAGGCACAATGATCATTCGGCTATTGGTTGACCAAGCGACTACTTCAGAAATGACTTTCTGGTTTTAAGTTTATGGCCTCAAATGGGAATTGTTGCTCTAACCCAACGTACGTATTTTTCAAGTTATCAGAACTGCATTGTAAAAATCTTGTGCTCGGGTGGGACTTGAAACCACAACCTCCTGCATTCCACAGCTGATCGAGGCATCTCAGGAAGGTTGTCTTAATTAACATCTGGTCTTTACTGGAGAAAGCCGTGCAATGGGTTTAAGTACGACCCAAGAAGCATAAGGTGGACTACTCTATGTATACCTTTCGAACAAAAACTCGACTCCTTTTCTCAATTTATTTTCTGCCAGAGCGATATCCTTCCTGTCTATTCGGACAGAAACTATGGAATCGCAAGGAAATCCCGGTTTGTAGTCGCACAGAAAAACAGTTCCTCCGATGGCGTTGTAGGCCGGATATTCACATTTCGTAGTCCAATTTCCGTATCTCTGCCAGGTGCAAACGCCTTCTGCCACCTTGCCTTCAAATTGAAAACGTCCTAACAGGAAAACTCGGCGTTCGACGTTCCACACAAAGTTTTTAACGTGGTATACAGCGTCAGCAACACGCACAAGAATAATGCTGACCTTTGCAGTGCCGGGCCATGCAGCGAGTAAAAATGCATCGTAGGTTCCGTTACCATAATCCAAAATATAACCAGCCGTGCTCGCCTTCGGGTGTTTATCCGACGTCAGAAAAGCGTACCAAAAATCGCCTCCTGTGATTCGATTCCGTCCGTTGAAATCCCTGCTCTGGATTCGATATTGCAAGATGTCTCCCACTTGCACGCTGCGTCCTCCGTTTGAGATTAGCTGAACTTCACTCATGTTGTAACTGGTATACCCCATGTCAAGCCGTCGATCTTCATTGCTGTACGGCTTCATGTTTTTGTATTCGACAAAACTGTGAAAAAGCTCTTTGTCCCATCTTTTCCCCAACAAATTTTCATCGTGTAGTTTGACTGTCATTCCTGATGGCCATTTGGATCTCTGCGCAGACGACCTCGAAAGTAGTAAAAATATCGTCTGGTTTGGTAATAACAAAAAAGAGAAAAGAAAAGAAAATGTCAATTTGAACAATTTGACAAATAAAGTCATTGGCACAATAAACAGTTTTTTTCACACTTTTTTAAAATAACATATCAATACCACCACATTACACATTATAAGTAAAGACTTGACCAGAAAAGAAAAATACAAAATAAGTAAAAAATGAATTTCAGAGATTTTAACTTACCACTTTGCCCGTGACAAATACAATCGCGATCACCAAGATTACTGTCAGGGCTTTTCGCCGGTTGGCGGTCATCGACGTACATGTAGGTCCCATTTTGGTTATTGTTGGTAAAAACGTCAAAGAATCGTGATATTCCGCCTTAATTGCTCTTTTACAATGTTTTTAGTCTGTGCTGAGGTAGGGTCCAATTAGTTACTCAGTCGGCCTCGGACTAGTGCTGAATCTCAACAGTCTCAAAATATCACATGCTTTAACACTGTGTTAGTCCGGCAGCCAAAGGCCAAATTTCCACCTGACCCTAAAATGTCTGATATAGTTTTTTTCTCTGCTGATTATTCATCTTTGGGGTGTATCTAATGAGATCTAGGGTGGTGTGGACCGGACACCCTTGAGCAATTTTAAATATTCAAGATGGCGTCCAAGATGGCTCCCGCTAAGGTCTAAAATTGTAAAATTCCCCATATTTCCATGTTTGCTGCAACAGATCAATGTTTTTTTGGCCCAGATATATGTTTTTGGGCCCAATAATTTTGATAGAGAGGTTTGGAGAAGTATTGGATGTACCGTTGCTATGGTAACAAGAAATATGGCAGTAAAAAGTGGTAAAATGCGGTAAAAAAATAATATTAAAAATAAAACTGTCAAAAACTTCTAGTTAAATGTTTATTTGAGCATTGTTGTTCCTTTATGTACTAATGGCCACAATGTATTGGATAAAATAGGTTTGATGAGTTACGATCTTCTGTTGCCATGGTAACCATCTAAAATTAACATTCTGGTGTTTGAAATATGTCTTATATATAACATAAAACAGGAACATTTTCGCACTTACAGGGGTAGTAAAATGTTTGCTTACCCTTAGATCATTATACCAATAATTGGAACTGTGTTGTTCGTCCTTCGAAATCGAAGATGACCATGACATCAGTTAGATGGTGAGCTGTTGCGATGAGTCCGGAGATGGCTGGTGAGGCCAATCTGGGCAAGGAAACCTTCTCCAACAGGTGGGGCAGAAGTGGGCAGGCACTGTGCTTTTGGATTCGGTGACTCTGGCTTTACGCATCTGGCATTTCTGCTCGGCATGCTGGGAACGGCGCTCCTCCGCTCTCTGGGCTCCTGGTCGTCTGACATGCGGGAGACATGGCCTGCCTATCTTAGCTTGGCCTTACGCATGATGGTGATGGCGCTGGGGATGTCTGCCTGCTTCAGGACCTCAGTGTCGGGGACTTTATCCTGCCAGCGGATGTGGAGGAGGTTCCGAAGACTGCCGCTCGTGCCTTCGGTACGCAGTCCATGTTTCGCAGCCATAAAGTAGAGTGGTAAGGACGACTGCCCGGTAGACTTTCAGCTTGGTCACGAGGCTGATCCCTCTCCGCCCCCAGACTTTCTCCCACAGTCTCCCAAAAGCGCTGCTTGCCTTGGAGATTCTATTGCTGATATCGGTATCAATGTTGTGCGGGAGAGGGTGCTGTTCACTGAAATCTGCGGCTCATTATACTGGTTGCCTGGAGCTGGCTGGAACATCACTTCGGTCTTCTTGATGCTAATGGTAAGACCGAAGTTATCGCAGGCTGATGAAAATCTGTCCATCTCGAGCTGCATTTCATGCTCATTGCAGGCATTGAGGGCGGAGTCGTCAGCGAAGAGGAAGTATCTAATCACAGTCTCCTTCACCTTCGTGACGGCCTGCAGTCTCCTGAGGTTGAACAGCTTTCCATCGGACCTGAATTCTGATGTCGATGCCAGGCTCACAGTCTCTGAAGGCGTCAGACAGCATTGCCGAGAACATCATGCTGAACAGGGTCGGGGCCAGGACACAGCCCTGTTTGACTTCATTGGTCACTGAAAAGGCTTTGGATGGTTCACCGTCGTCGAGGACTCTGGCTGTCATTCCGTCATGGAATTGGCGGACAATTGCAATGAATTTGCTCGGGCAACCAAATTTTCCCATAATCTCCCAGAGTCCTTCCCGGCTGACTGTGTCGAAGCTAGGCCTTGGTCAGGTCAACGAAGGTTGTGTAGAGGGCGCGATGCTGTTCTATGCATTTCTCCTGGAGCTGGCAGGCGGCAAAAATCATGTCAATGGTCCCTCGACTTGCACGGAAGCTGCATTGTCTCAGGGAGAAGACCTTGCTCCAGGTGTTCCGACAAGCGGTTGAGCAGGACACGGGCCAGGATCTTGCCTGCTATGGACAGGAGGGATATTCCTCGGTGGTTGTCGCAGGACTGGCGATTTTCTTTGCGCTTGTAAATGTGGACAATTGTGGCGTCTCTGAATTATTGCGGAAGTTGTTCCCTTTTCCACATCGACTGGTACAAACTGGTTAGCTGACTGAGGGTAGTTGGGCCGCCTGACCTAAAGACCTCTGCAGGGATGGCGTCAGAGCCTGGAGCTTTAATTGCCAGCGGACATCTGCTTGGTGGCTTTGCTAACCTCATCAACTGTGGGGAGTGCGTCGAGCTCATGGTTTGTTGGCACCTGGGGGAGGCGTGCAATGGCTTTATTGTTGATCTGTGCTGGTCGGTTGAGGACGCTGTTGAAATGTTCCGCCCATCTCTCCAGGATCAGCTTCTTGTCTGTCAGCCGGGTAGTACCGTCAGCGCTGAGTAGGGGGTGATCCGGAGGACTGGGGTCCATAGACGGCTTTAAGGGCATCATAAAATATGTTGGTGTCATGCCTGTCTGCAAAGCTTTCGATCTCATCGGCCTTGGCGCTTAGCCAGGAGGCTTGCATGTGGCGTAGTTTAGCTTGTACTGTGCTGCGCACGTTGGTGAAAGCAGCCTTTTTTGCCATGCAAGAGGGGTCTTTCTGGTGAGCTCGCAGCAAGCGGTGTTTCTATTCCAGTAGTTCTTGAATTTCCTGGTCATTTTCATCGAACCAGTCTTGGTGATTTCTGGTGACTGGGCCCAGGATTCCGAGGGCGACAGAATAAGCAGTATCCTTGAAGGATGTCCACTGGGCCTCAATGCTGGATTGGTTGAGGGCGACGGAATAAGCAGTATCCTTGAAGGATGTCCACTGGGCCTCAATGCTGGATTGGTTGAGCGGGAAGTCTGAGAGTTTGCTGTCCATGTCTGACTGGAAGTCTTTTGCAGTTTGTTGACTCTTGAGTTTCGCGACGTTCAGTTTCTTTGTCACTTTCTGGCCCTGCGGCCTTCTCTTTGGCTGGATATGAAACTTCATCTTTGAGATGATGAGGTGGTGGTCCGTCCAGCAATCCGCACCACATAAGGCCTTGGTCAGATGCCAATGCTTAGAACGTGGGTGCATCCAAGAGGTCTTGTTCCCAGTTGGCAGACGAAACATGGTGTTGGTGATGGCAAGATCATGCGAGGCACACGTTCTAAGTAGAAGGAGTCCGTTGCTATTGTATTCTTCAATACCATGCTTTCCTAAGACCCTGTGCCAGGCTTGGTGGTCGGCCCCTACACGAGCGTTGAAGTCGCCGAGGATGATGAGCTTCTCTGACTGTACTGACGCAATGAGAGAGTCCAGATCTTTGTAGAACCTATCATTGATCTCATCAGGGTTGGTCATGGTCGGAGCGTAAGCACTGATGATGGTTGCGTTAGTCTTGTTTCCAAGCGAAGCTGCATTTTCATCAGACGGGCGTTGAGACCCTCAGGGATGCTTGCTAGTGTCCGCACGTGGATTGTCTTGATGGCAAACCCCACACCTGCCTCACGTCGTTCCTCACTACTGCGTCCACTCCAGAAGAAGGTGTAGCCTCCGCCAGTTTCTGTCAGCTTGCCTTTGTCCGCCAGGCGTGTCTCACTAAGTGCTGCGATATCAACTTTGTAGCGAGCTACAATGTAGTTCCCTTGCCACTAGTGCAGTTCGTCTCTCTGGTCTGTTGGCTTAGGTGTTGTCAAGCAGTGTTCTAACGTTCCATGATGCAAAAATGAGCACCTTTGTTTTATTTTTCCTTGCGTTTCGACCGCTAGAAGGGATCCCCGCCAGCCGCGGTATGCTGGCCAGGGTAAGGTGAGGCAGGCTATGTTTAGGGCACCTTTTCTAGCCCCGTCCTCATACTATTAAGGCGAGCAGAGTGATCCTAAAGAGGGCTGCTCGGTCACCCAGAAGGCTGCCGGACTCCACTGCTGCCTCGGTCCAGTGAAGAACGACCACATGTCCTGAGCCGCCTGTGTGCAGGTTCGCGACTACAGCTCCCAGTGTATCCACACCTACTGCTTGGCCGTTTCCCCATCGCCACAGGACTTGAAGATCGACTGATGGTGATGACCATGACATGCGCTAACTTGGATTAAAGTGAGGGAGACTTGCGCTGCATCGGCCTCACTCTCTCGTCCTGATACGCCTAACGCCGGGTCCAGTGGCAAGACAAAGTCAAGACGGCTGGGGGCGGACAAGGATGCAGGAGTTGTCGGAAGGTGACAAGTATGCCCTACAACCGCATTGGGGGCTCCACTCCCGATTTGCTGTCGGGGTTTACTCCCTTAGCCTATGATATTCCCAAGACATCCACAAGGCAGTGTAGCTATTTGACCCATAGCTGGGGCGGTGGTTGACATAGCACCAGGACGTATCCACACGTCGGTGGGTCTGCACACCATGTCTCTGGGGCCCACTGCTGCTCCGAGATCCCCTACAGATTCAGCCTGAGGCCGCAAGGTCCCCAGTTACCGTGTGTTGCCGCAAGGAGGCACTGCAGGAGTCTTGGTGGTGGAGAGGCTATATAGCCTACTGGCGGGGGAGACTTACACGCTCGGCTCCCTTTTCGCCCCAAACGAGGCTAGCCAGCGGCAGCAGCTGAGGGTAGAAAGCTGGATGTGCAATACTATCTACAACAACACTACTGCACTGAACACTTCACATCACCCTGTGGCGAGGCCACTAACACTAACTGTACCAGTACGATGGTGACAAAACTGATTAGAAGTCTCTCAAATGAACCCGAGACGGGACAGATACACATCTGTATCCATCTGCAAATACCCACTGACCCATTGTCTCAGAACATTAATTTTGTGAGACCACTCCAAACTGAAAGGTGGTTACCATGGCAACAGAAAATCTTACACGAATCCATCCTTTTTTTATCGAACTTGTAGAGGGCAATAGTATATAGATAGGATATACAAAGAATGTTCAATTCATATATCTTGGACTTTATGGCAGTTTCGTCATTTTACCACTTTTTACAGTCTTAATGGTTGCCATATGGCTAGTTACCATAGCAACGGTACATTTAATACTTCTCAAACCCTTTTTATTAAATCCATCATACCCCAAAACATAAATTTGTTAAAACATCATTGCTTTGTGGCAGAAAATGCTGACATAATTGGAATTTTCCTATTTTAGTCCATCGCAACAGCCATCTTGGACGCCATTTTGAATATTTAAAATTGCTCAAGGGTGAAAGGTCCACACCACCCTAGATCTCATTAGATACACCCCAAAGATGAATAATCAGCAGAGAAAAAAACTATATCAGAGAAAAAAAGGTCACTCTCCTTGGCTGCCGGACTATGTAGGCCTACGACGTGTAAACTAATAAATATACACAGTGCGTGCTACGCTAGTGCACCTACTGACTGTACCATCATAAGTTGACCATGAAAAACTGCTTCCAGTCGGACACTAATCAATCAAATGAATACTTCAGTATCTATTCCTGTCAAGTCACTGAAAATGAAAGGCAGTGATGCATGATGTCTACAGTACAGGCCTACAATGCTCTTGGCCTACAATCCATGCCTACAATGCTCTAGGTAGTAGCTTTCGTTATGCAAATACCATATAAATTACATGTATAGCCTACAGGCTTAGACTGTAGGCTACTCGAGGCCTACCGCACCGTGGCCGAGTGGTTTGGGTCGCGACTCGCAATCACAGGTAACTTGGGGTTGCAGGTTCGAAACTCGCCCCAGCTGGGGTATCTGTGCCCTGTCCTTGACCTAATCACACTTGGGATGTAAAGCCGTTGGTCCAGTGTGTGTATCGGTAACGCACTTTTAAAATCCCAGAGCATTCTCTCGTGAAGAGCAATAGTCAACACAACGCGACGTAGGTCAACACGAGCGAACGGAACGAATACGGCGCACGCCGGTCCGAGTCTCGTAGAGACATAGAAATAAGAAATAATTTGGCATAGAAATAATTTGGTTTCCAGACCAAAAGGGTCTGACTTATTTTGCAAACGACAGTCGTTTGTCGCTAGCAAATCCCGTTTGGGGAACATGTATGTGACATTTGGTTAGACATTTGAGGGCCTTTTTGGCGAAAATTATTCAACAATGTTTGACTAAACTGCAATTTTAGGTCATCTTGTAGATTTGCAAAACGTACAAAATCTGTTTGTTTTCATCAAAATGTTCAGAGAAGTTTCTCCAAAACCATCATTTTCCCTGACAAAGCAATATATGTCGAATAAAGCCAGATTCTTGAACAAAATAGTCACAAACTTATTCGGGCAATAAACATATTCTGACTATAATTTGAATTTGAAAAACACACATCGCAACGTAAGTCAACACGAGCGAACGGAGCGAATACGGCGGCGCGGTAGTATCGATTACTGACGCTGAATTATTGTTACGAGTAATCGAAATTATTTAAAGTAGGTCTTCAAAAGTCATTCTGCATTTTTTAACTGGTTGTCTATTGCTTATTTTTTCTCTCCAAACATTGCGTATAACACCCATACACACCAACGGCCGTTAAAAGTTCGCACAGCATGCGCAGTGTTTCAGCGCAGATCCAATTCACTTGACTTGAATTCATAGTTGAGAGCAGTTACGTTTGTTTCTGCGCGGTAAAACAACTCGGGATCTGGGTTCGGATCTTTCATGAAACAAACACGCCCTTAGACTTAGGGCGTGTTTGTTTCGGACGAATCTGCCGATCCCGATCTGCGCAGATGGTCCAAACACGCCCTTGGTTCCAAGTCCGAGATTGTGGTTTGGTTTCCGTAGCGCCTCTTTTGGTTTGTGAAATGTAGGGACAGAGAACTAGTCTATTTCGGTTCACAAGAGAGGGCGCTACGGAAACCAAACCACAATCTAGTCTGGTACCCGGACCAAATGTTTTTCGACTGGACTCATATTCAGTCGTTGTATGTGGAATATGTGGAGCGGGAACCAGTCTACCGCGTGGTTTGAATGAGTATCGATTACTGACCCGAGTTCCTTTTTATAGCTCCGTGGTTTAGTTACGATCGAGTAGTCGATACTACGCGAACGCCTAGCATGTCCACTGTACCGCACGCTGTATACACAGTACAGCGCGTAGTACAGGTACTAGACACGTTTTAAGCTAAATTCGCGCCAATTAAATTTCTAGCCACGGTGGCGCGAGCGCGTAACGCAGGACGCGCCACGTGCAAGCAGAGACGTCTACGTCTCTGTCAGTGCAAGCAACATGAACATGAACGTGAACATGGAGCATGGCCAGAGCAGACTCCACGTACGTACACGCACACACAAAATCTACATGACACTCGACAGGAGCATAAACTAAAGCCCGCCGCACACCTTTGCGATTTACCGGATAATCGGATCATCGGACCACTTACCGGAAAGGTGTGCGCTGAAACAATTCGGGCCGGTCTGACCGTACGCTATAGACCGGAGCAAATCAAACTTGTTTCATTTTTTCCGGAGCCGATGGTCCGGTGTCCGATGGGCCGGTAAATCGCAAAGGTGTGCGGCGGGCTTAAAGTGAAGATATGGTTGACTGACTTGACGTCTTGTTCGTGAACTGAGGTTGGCTTAAGCCCGCCGCACACCTTTGCGATTTACCGGATAATCGGATCATCGGACCATTTACCGGAAAGGTGTGCGCTGAAACAATTCGGGCCGGTCTGACCGTACGCCATAGACCGGAGCAAATCAAACTTGTTTGATTTTTCCGGATCCGATGGTCCGGTGTCCGATGGGCCGCGCCGGTAAATCGCAAAGGTGTGCGGCGGGCTTTATGTCCGGTGCAAAGTCTCAGAGCGCCGATGAAAAGTCATCGGTTGCTATATGTACGCACTGTGATTTATACGTGAAGAACAATAGATTTTGTACGCGGCTGACGTCATCCATGGAGGAAGGAAAGTGCGTCATCCAACCCATATCGCACATATTTCTATTTAAGTAGATTTTAATGGTGGCCCAACCCATTGTGGTTTGGTAACATTTTCAGTTTGGTAAAAGATTAACGTCCACGGACACCCACTGCATGGGACCCCATGCACTAAACATATGGGACAACTCTCTCAACAATATAATAAAAGTGTGATATTAATGCACCAGGATTTGCTGTCATTGTCCAACAAGAGTTAATGCTGCTTTCATGTTAAATTAAGTAGTATTCAACTATATTCTTGGTGGAATAATTTCACAATAATCCACGAAAGCATGATAAAAAGATATAATAATATACACAACTGAAACAGCTCGGGCAAACACAATTATCAAATGCGCTACTTGTGTATAGTTGGTGTTAATCGTGTTAAAGCTAAACGAATGCCACTTTTTGACTTATGTTGAGGAGATCTCAAGCGCCAAAACCACTCAAGCCTTCTGGCCTGGTTAAACTAAATTGTCAAAGCATGGTGACGGAAAAGTTAAGGACAATTAAACCCTGTATTTAAGAGTGTATTTTTTTCCGGCAGCTTGTGAAAGTGGGACCCTCCGGATCTTCCGGATCTTTGTTAAAAATTGATATTTAACGAACAGAAAGTACCTAGTTTGACTTTCTAATTACGCTTACATACCTTTTACCACCATTGCATACATTTGTAATCATACACCACATCGACTTTCCACAAAGTGAAATTCTCGAAGAGATAGGCGTAGGAATTAAGTGCAGGACACTAATAAAAATGAAATTGGTTTTTTTCCAAGTCGGATCTTTAAAAATAAGGCCCGTACATTGAGATAAAAGGTATGGAAGCATATAATTAAGAAGTCAAACTAGGCACTTTCTGTTCATTAAATAGCCATTTTTGAAAAAGATCCGAAAGATCCAGGAGATCCGTTTTTCACCAACACCCTTTTTTTCCCCACAGAGGAACTTGACGTGTGTTTAAGTGCACCCTGCCTTAATGGAGGTTATTGCAATCTCTTCCTCGTTGGCCCCAATCCTACTTTGTCCTGCGGATGTCATGATGGATACAGTGGGAACTTCTGTGAAACTGGTAAGTATTATGCCTCGACCCAGTCCAGTTATTGGCAGTCCCCAGTCCTGGCCATGCAACCCGCTCTCATCCCGCCCCCCCATACCGCTCCCATCCCGCTCCCACACCGTTCCCATCCCGCCCCCACACCGCCCCTACACCGCCCTATACACCACTCTCATCCCGCCAGCTGCTCTCATCCCGCCAGCTGCTCCCATCCCGCCCCTACACTGCTACCATCCCGCCCCTACACTGCTCCCATCCCTACACTGGTCCCTCCCTCCCCGCTTCCATCCCTCCCCCACACCGCTCCCATCCCGCCCCCTCCACGCTGCCATCCCGCCCCCACACCGCTCCAATCCCTCCCCCACACCGCTCCCATCCCGCCTCCACACCGCTCCCATCCCGCCTCCACACCGCTTCCATCCCGCCCCCACACCGCCTCCATCCCGCCCCCACTTCACCCCCACACCGCCCCCACACCGTTCCCCTCACAGCGCACATCCCGCACCCAACCGCCCCACAACGCTCCCCTCACAGACCACATCCCGCCCCCACAACACTTCCAACCTGCCCCCACACCGCTCCCAACCCGCCCCCACACCGCTCCCAACCCGCCCCCACACCGCTCCCAACCCGCCCCCACACCGCTCCCAACCCGCCCCCACACCGCTCCCAACCCGCCCCCACACCGCTCCCAACCCGCCCCCACACCGCTCCCAACCCGCCCCCACACTGCTCCCAACCCGCCCCCACACCGCTCCCAACCCGCCCCCACACCGCTCCCATCCCGCCCCCACACCGCTCCCATCCCGCCTCCACACCGCTCCCATCCCGCCTCCACACCGCTCCCATCCCGCCTCCACACCGCTCCCATCCCGCCTCCACACCGCCTCCATCCCGCCCCACACCGCTCCCATCCCGCCCCCACACCGCTCCCATCCCGCCCCCACACCGCTCCCATCCCACCTCCTCACCGCTCCCATCCCGCCTCCACACCGCCTCCATCCCGCCCCCACACCGCCTCCATCCCGCCCCCACACCACCCCCACACCGCCCCCTCACCGCTCCCCTCACAGCGCACATCCCGCACCCAACCGCCCCACAACGCTCCCCTCACAGACCACATCCCGCCCCCACAACACTTCCAACCTGCCCCCACACCGCTCCCAACCTGCCCCCACACCGCTCCCAACCCGCCCCCATACCGCTCCCAACCCGCCCCCACACCGCTCCCAACCCGCCCCCACACCGCTCCCAACCCGCCCCCACACCGCTCCCAACCCGCCCCCACACCGCCCCCACACCGCTCCCAACCCGCCCCCACACCGCTCCCAACCCGCCCCCACACTGCTCCCAACCCGCCCCCACACTGTTCCCATCCTGCCCCGACACCATTCTGCCACCAAGTTTCATAATTTGGAAAACAATGAAAAAAATAACAGATCGCTCGCTTTTTATTCCATACAGTTACTTACAGTTCAACACCGTGCACGGGCGTCGTTTGCCAGAATGGTGGTACTTGTTACCATGACGACATAGTATTGGGAGGCAAATACTGCATTTGTACGAAGGAATTCTACGGACCAAACTGCGGTAAGAATTCGTGACAACTTTGCCGCAAGAATAATTCTAGAAATGTGCACTCTTTGATTAAAGAGCTTAGATGTCATTTTGGCAAAAAATAGTGATTTTAGTGGAAAACACTGAACATCTAGTTGGAGTATTTCCTCAGAAACATCACTGTTGTGGGCAAAGTGTACAAGGTATTTTTGAGCTGTCGTTTCCAACAATTAAAAATTTCCAAAATTTCCCAGACTAAGGGAGCATCTCAAAAGTCGGAACGTTCTTGTTCCATTCGCCGTGTGGAACATTCTTACGCGCCCTCAAGAGTCCAATTACCCATGTGAAAATTCTTACCGTAAATTCCAAATAAGACATTTAAAAGCACACCATGGGGGTCCTTGTAATCTCAAGACTTCTGCACCCTTGTCGTTCTTTTTCCATGATGACTCAAACATCAAAAATTATAAAAGGGAGCAAAATTTGGGGTAAAATCGACAAATCTGGACAGACGGGAGACTTGGCTTCGCTGCTATATCGCGTCAAAAGGAAAGTAGTCCCACTAACGCGGATGGATTTTGTTTACACTATGTTAAGCCTAAACTGGTCCACTGTCTATGTGCGCTACGCTGCTCTCGCTCATATACGAGAAGTATACGAGAAGTAAATATGTGGACAGGGGACCAGTTTAGGCTTAAAATAGTGTAAACAAAATTCATCCGCGTTGGCAGAACTACTTTCCTTTTGACGCGGTCTAGCATGAAGTCTGTGGTACCACGCTGACTGAAAATTTTCGATCTTACCCCAAATTTTGCTCCCTTTTATCATTTTCTGATGTTTGAGTCATCATGGAAAAAGAACGACAAGGGTGCAGAAGTCTTGAGATTACAAGGACCCCCATGGTGTGCTTTTAAATGTCTTATTTGGAATTTACGGTAAGAATTTTCACGTGTAAGAATGTTCCACACGGCGAATGGGGTTAGAATGTTAAGGGGCTAAAAGTGTTATATAAAAAATGATAACGTCCCAATATAAACGTCAAAAACAACACTTTTAGCCTTCTAAAAGTAGACAAAACTAATCAATTTTCCCCTCTAAAACACTTCAGAAATACTGCTGTCATTCCAAAATTAGGTGTAAGTAAAGTCACCAAACACGATTCGCTGGCCGCTGGTTTTATTATCGTTCATTTATGCCATAACGTCGATCGATAACGCCCATGACAGTTGCATGCATCTGTTTGGAACATGAGGGCGTTGCTCTAGCTGCACGCCCAGACCAAATGTTCAGCTGCAGTGGAGAACACTACTTATAGTCCGGGAGCCCAGCAGGATTTCATCATAATTTTGAGTGCAAAAAGTTTGAAGTGTGGGATTGGTAGAAGTAGCTGGGACATCTCCCAAACGGGCTTTCTTAAGTGTCCCGGGTGGTGCGTTGGGAGGGGGCAGCCCCCTAAAGTCACCCAAAAATTCGGTTTCATCATAATTGAGAGTGCAAACCCAATTTTAGCATGGATCGTAAGGCCAACCTACACTGATTGATAATTCTTTACTTAAGAAAGATATATTTGGTGCGTTAGCCACTTAAGAAAGCGGTTAATTAGCGCTAATTAGACGTTTAATCATAATTCTGAGTGCAAAGACAAAACGTATGTCTATGTGCACCCTACACACGGCTGAACACAAAAATGCCACTTAAGAAAATTTTTGGTGGTGCGAACCCTACTTAAGAAAGGGTCAAAGGTTAATTAGGTCAAAGGTCACCAATATTCAAAATACGAAGAGCAAGTTTCTAGCGTGTTTGGACTGAAAGTTTATGACAAATCAATCACTGATTAACCATTTAAGAACAAGATATGTGGTGCTAAGTCTAATTAAGAAGGCCTTCAATTAGCACTAATTACACCTTTAATCATACTTACGAGTGCATCAATAAAACAAGTGCCAATATGTTCCTATAACCATACAAAAGCAAAATCACCCGCTTAAGAAAATGTTCGGTGGTGCGAACCCTGCTTAAGAACGCCTGGAAATCCTAAAGCTCAGGGTCACGTGTAACAGTAAGCCCCGCCCCCTGCGTCTTCCCATTCCCGCCCTGCACCCCGGCGCACTGCATCCCGGGCGCCTTGCACTGCCGACACCCACCTCCCGGACCGCATGACCCAGGCGCCATGGTCCCCGGTTCCCTCTCCCGGTCCTGATCCCCACACCAGGAACCCCTCCCCCCCCACCTTCTCCCCCAGCCGGTCATGATACTTGCAAGTTGCGGATATGTGCTGTTGTCAAACACGATTGCCTAAAACATATGCCAAATTGAAGAATAATGTCGAGGTGGTTACTGTGTATAAAAGCTAGGAGGGCACCAGCGCCCCCTCAACCTTTCCCGCCGAGCTACGCAGACCGATCACCCAACCCGACGATTTGGGCTTGTCAGGAGTTGAAGTTCCACTTTCATGAAAATCCGCCACCACAACCCCCCCCCCCCCCCACCCCAACCCCACCCCGATCAAACCAGCCTACGCGCCACTAACTGTTCGTGATTTCCTGATAAATAATTTGTAACCTAGGAACAGCATATCACGTGTATTAAGTGCGTAAGGACAACTTATTTAGCCAATTTATTAGTATCAATTAGAGTAATGCCCACAAGTTCAACACTTGATTCACAAACAAGCTAATGAACCAAATTCCACAAATTAAGAAGAAATATTCCCAGTGGCGGATCCAGCCTCATTAAAATACAAGAATACGATGGATTTCAGGGGATTATTTCCGTCCGTTTTGTGTTTAGGAACTGGTTAAAGATCGGTAATAATAGCCACCTTTGGTAATGGAGTGCGAATATTTATGTTTGTGTTGATTTTGGTTAACCTATCCGGACCGGAACCAAGTCAGACCACATACTGCGAGCTTCCAGCCTAACCCTCCGACGACTCCAGATCTGTAGCACCCGGTCACACCGAGTTGCCCTAATACAAATAGATAGCCCATGCTTCTGACACTATCCGCCATGCGGTCCTGCCCAAGGACTTTCCAGGATCCAAGCCCTCACCAAGTCATCTAGTAACCCCGCCTAGGACCACCCGCCGGCCGTAAACAGATCAGGAAATTCCACAAAATCACTTATACCCGCGCGCTCTCCGCCCTGAGCCGGACAATAGGACTGATCTATATCCTATAACGTCCGTACAATACCAATCCCTTTAGGTCCCAGCCAGCCTTGATTAACCAAACCGTGGCCAACCTCAGCCTGCAGCGACCGCTCTCACGCACAGAAACCAAAGTTCTGTCCCTCGGCATGAACTTTGCCATCCCGCTTAAGACAATCCTGGTCGAGGACATAATTCAGTCAACAGAACTGGCCTTACAACACTTCAGCAAGACGACTGTATATAGATGATGATGATAATGGCAATGGCATCTTATATAGACCAAGATAACTGCATCTTGTCCACCCCCACCTATATACCACTCTCTCTGGAAGGACCCCACACCAGCCACAGAACGCAATATGTCCAGTCAATTGCCGACTCTCCACCAGCCAGGACAAGATGGCAGTAACCGTAGTCTGCTTGTCCATGTCTACGGGAAGGATGGGTATGGATCGGTCTTGGTGTAGGGCTTGGAGTGCTGACAGTTCTTGCCTTGAGTAGTTAGGTCTGGTTTGCTTGGCTTGCTTGAGTACTTGGTTGATTTGGAGTCGGACATAATGTGTAAAGCGCCATGAGTATCTTGCAGGATAGATAATGTGCGCTATATGTTGTTGTTCGTCCTTCGAAATCGAAGATGATGACCATGGCATCAGTTGGATGGTGAGCTGTTGCGATGAGTCCGGAGATGGCTGGTGAGGCCAATCCGGGCAAGGAAACCTCTCCCACAGGTGGGGCAGAAGTGGGTAGGCGCTGTGCTTTATATAGGAGCCGGTGACTCTGGCTTTGCGCATCTGGCGTTTCTGCTCGGCATGCTGGGAACGGCGCTCCTCCGCTCTCTGGGCTCCTGTTGTGATAGCACTGCGCAGCCCCGTCCTCATACTATGAAGGCGAGCAGAGCGATCCTAAAGAGGGCTACTCGGTCACCCATAAGGCTGCCGGACTCCACTGCTGCCTCGGTCCAGTGAAGAACGACCACATGTCCTGAGCCGCCTGTGTGCAGGTTCGCGACTACAGCTCCCAGTGTATCCACACCTACTGCTTCGCCGTTTCCCCATCGCCACAGGACTTGAAGATCGACTGATGGTGATGTCATGACATGCGCGTGACTTGGATTAAAGTGACGGAGACTTGCGCTGCATCGGCCTCACTCTCTCGTCCTGATACGCCGGGTCCAGTGGCAAGACAAAGTCGAGACGGCTGGGGGCGAACCGGGATGCAGGAGTTGCCGGAAGGTGACAAGTATGCCATACAACCGCCTTGGGGGCTCCACTCCCGATTTGCTGTCGGGGTTTACTCCCTTAGCCTGTGACTTAGCTGAGATCCCGTACAGATTCAGCCTGAGGCCGCAAGGTCCCCAGTTACCGTGTGTTGCCACGAGGAGGCACTGCAGGAGTCTTGGTGGTGGAGAGGCTATGTACTGGCAGGGAAGACTTACACGCTCGGCTCCCTTTTCGCCCCGAACGAGGCTAGCCAGCGGCAGCAGCTGAGGGTAGAAAGCGGGGTGTGCAATACTATCTACAACAACACTACTGCACTAGACACTTCACATCACCCTGTGGCAAGGCCACTAACACATAAGATGCCATTAGATCATCATCATCTACGGTCGTCTTGCTGAGGTGTTGTAAGGCCAGTTCTGTTTACTGAATTATGTCCTTGACCGGGATGGCAAAGTTCATGCCGAGGGACAGAACTTTAGTTTCTGTGCGTGAGAGCGGTCGCTGCAGGCTGAGCTTGACCACGGTTTGGCTAATCAAGGCTGGCTGGGACCTGAAGGGCTTGGTATTGTACGGACGTTAGGATATAGATCAGTTCTATTGTCCGGCTCAGGGCGAACTCGGGCGCGTGGGTACGAGTGATTTTGTGAAATTTCCTGATCCGTTTACGGCCGGCGGTTGATCCACGGCGTGGTTACTAAATGACTTGGTGAGGGCTTGGATCCTGGAATAGTGGCGGATAGTGTCAGAAGCATGGGCTATCTCTCTTTTTTTTTTTAGGGCAGCTCGGTGTGACCGGGTGCTAGAGATCTGGAGTCGTCGGGAGGGTTAGGCTGGAAGCTCGCAGTATGTGGTCTGACTTGTGGTTCCGGTCCGGATAGGTTAACCAAAATCAACACAAACATAAAAATTCGCACTCCATTACCAAAGGTGGCTAATATTACCGATCTTTAACCAGTTCCTAAACACAAAACAGACGGAAATAACCCCCTGAAATTCATCGTAATCCTGTATTTTAATGAGGCTAGATCCGTCACTGGGAATAATTCTTCCTAATTTGTGGAATTTTGTTCATTAGCTTGTTTGTGAATCAAGTGTTGAACTTGTTGGCGCGCATTACTCTAATTGATACCAATAAATTGGCTAAATAAGTTGTCCTTACGTACTTGATACACGTGATATGCTGTTCTTAGGTTACAAATTATTTATCAGCAAATCGGAAACAGTTAGTGGCGCGTAGGCTGGTTTGGTCGGGGTGGGGGGGATTTTCATGAAAGCGGAACTTCAACTCTTGACAAGCCCACTCAGATCGTCGGGTTGGGTGATCGGTCTGATGTAGCTCAGCGGGGAAGGGGGAGGGGGCGCTGGTGCCCTCCTTTTATACACCGTAACCACCTCGACATTATTCTTCAATTTGGCATATGTATTAGGCAATCGTGTTTGACAACAGCACATATCCGTAACTTGCAGGTATCATGACCGGCTGGGGAGGGATGGGGAGGGGGATGGGGGGGCTGGTGTGATTGGTACGTGTGGGGATCAGGACCGGGAGAGGGAACCGGGGACCATGGCGCATGGGTCATGCGGTCCAGGAGGTGGGGGTCGGCAGTGCAGGGCGCCCGGGATGCAGTGTGCCGGGGTGCAGGGCGGGAATGCATGGGAAGATGCAGGGGGCGGGGCTTACTCTTACACGTGACCCTGACCTTCAGGATTTCCAGGCGTTCTTAAGCAGGGTTCGCACCACCAAACATTTTCTTAAGCGGGTGATTTTGCTTTTGTATGGTTATAGGAACACATTGGCACTTGTTTTATTGATGCACTCGTAATTATGATTAAAGGTGTAATTAGTGCTAATTGAAGGCCTTCTTAATTAGACTTAGCACCACATATCTTGTTCTTAAATGGTTAATCAGTGATTGATTTGTCATAAACTTTTAATCCAAACACGCTAGAAACTTGCTCTTCGTATTTTGAATATTGGTGACCTTTGACCTAATTAACCTTTGACCCTTTCTTAAGTAGGGTTCGCACCACCAGAAATTTTCTTAAGTGGCATTTTTGTGTTCAGCCGTGTGTAGGGTGCACATAGACATACGTTTTGTCTTTGCACTCAGAATTATGATTAAAAGTCTAATTAGCGCTAATTAACCGCTTTCTTAAGTGGCTAACGCACCAAATATATCTTTCTTAAGTAACGAATTCTCAATCAGTGTAGGTTGGCCTTACGATCCGTGCTAAAATTGGGTTTGCACTCTCAATTATGATGAAACCAAATTTTTGGGTGACTTTAGGTGGCTGCCCCCTCCCAACGCACCACCCGGGACACTTAAGAAAGCCCGTTTGGGAGATGTCCCAGCTACTTCTACCAATCCCACACTTCAAACCTTTTGCACTCAAAATTATGATGAAATCCTGCTGGGCTCCCGGACTATTAATTATGAATTCCGTTTGCTGGTTGCCACTGATTGAGTTGCTATGTGTAATTATTAAGTCTATTAAGTCTATGGAACATGGCAGAAAAGTATTTTCGAGGAAATTGTTGAATGTTTTTTACTCCTAAATTTACTCTCCCCTGAAATATTAACAAATTTTGGTGGTTTTTAAGTTGTAAGGAGAATAAGTGGCGATCAGTAAACGGAATTCTTTCCAAATAAGTGCCCCCGAACTATAACAATTTTCGGAGGCAAGGAAAGTGATTCAGGAGAAAGCTAACTTTCGTTTTTTCTATCAACCTTTGCAGAGAATGACCACCCTTGTAACTCTGTGACATGTCAGAACGGTGGATTCTGCAGTGCTGACCATGCTGATCCAGTCTGCCTCTGCCCAGCGGGATGGTGGGGTCCATACTGCCAAGCCTGTAAGCTATAGAACTATCCCCCTTAACGAAAAATCTAGCATTTGCACTTTTTTGGATAGTCCACATATCCCTCTAGCCGACTTATACCGCTGTTTATTTCAAATTGTCCGTTGTAAGTGGATAAATCGCAAGCAAAAGTGCAGTTCATTTCTGAAATGCTCATTAGGTATTAATGATATGCACATGACCCCGTGACGTAATCCTGAGAAACATGAGTAAACACGGTCGGCAGTTTCATACGTTTACATGCACAAAAATACGAAAACCGTCTCTGTTTGATGGTGTTTTTTGAAGAATTGTTCTCGTGCAAAAAGCCAGAGATGTGCCGAGTAGTTGTGTGGTTGTATGCTTTACCGGACACCATGAACAAAAAAAGAACAGAAAGATTTTCTTTTTTATTACCAAGAGAGAGAAAAATGAGTCGCTCGTTCTAACTTGTACCGGCCCATGTGCATTCCAAACACATGGGAACTACGGCTCGCATGGACCGTACCACTGCTGTACACGGACTGCTGTATATGCCGTTCATTCTGTGACAAAACCACCGGTCACAATGCACCAGTATTTAATTCAAAAGAGCTTCACTGTGAGCCACAATTTCACCGTTTTTTCACAAAAAATAGTGTTTTTTAAAAATGTCGGGTGACATTTTGAAAAGCTACGTACATGAAATGTACATAAAACAAGTATGTCTGTGCCATGGCCGCCTGGTATTTTCTTGATTTAAAGTACCACAGTCCTAAACTAGGATATCTACTGGCACCTAGCCTTGTCCAAGTTTGTGGCATGAGCTTGTCTTACGATGGTCGCTGCCAAAATCTAGGCCCGTTTCCTAAGGCCTACTACCCGCAGCGCAGTGGCATCATTAGCGACCTCACACAGAACTGTAGCCAGCAGCGAATAGTCTGGTTACCGGAATATCTTGGTCTGAAAACCTGACTTCAAGTGTGAGGCTAAATCACAGCCTTGTTCTTTCTGTACACGATGCATTATGTGTTTCCTTATATCTGCGTTGGAAATCCGATGCAATAAATGCGAAACCAGAGTAAAACATATTCATATCTCGCATAACATCCAATCATAGCTCACTGACCATGTGGCTGATATTGGCCGGAATTTAAGCATTTCATGTACATGTAAGTACAGTGTGTACCTCGTACGTATGTATGCAGTGACGTAATATGCTTGTCGTTGCTTTTGCGTGTACATAATGCATGACACTATTACAATCGAGGAAATATCGGTGGTTTAAATTATGCAACCGACAAATTTCAAATTGATGACTTTCTCGAAGCTAGACCAGGGCCAAATTTTATAGAGCTGTTAATTTAACAGCCCATTTACCATTAACCGAGCGTCAGGCTATTTCATAGACATCGTCAACAGTAAGCAACTGAAAACCTGCCTTAACCGCAGAGCCAAATTTTGCTTAAGATAGTGACGCAACAATGGCGGTTTCCAAGCGCGCCCATGCTTAAGCACGCCGAGGCAAAAAACAACTTTTCTGCTACAGTAAGCACACGTTTTCAGCTAGCGCTTAAGCAGCTCTATGAAATTGGGCCCAGAAGATAGCCCTCACATATTTTCTGTAAAGGTATGACGTGTTGGTGAACTTACTAACTGTTAGACGTACGGAAAGTCTGCTATCTTTCAAACTGCGCCGTATTGTTATTTCAACTAATGAGGTTACGTCTCGGTGCTCCCATTATGAAAAATTAGCATAAAGGGTCCCCGCCCATAAAACACAGCATGGACAGAAAGAACAAGGCCGTGATTCAGCCTCGCGCGTGTAGTGCGAGGACGTCGCTGCATGCAACCGCGCCGGGTTGATCGAAGCTATCCTCTGGCCTAAATTTTTCCGAGTCACGGTAAGGAAAGCCCGCAGCTTTGGACAAGGCTAACTGGCACCTCGATTTGCATGTCAAGTGTGTTTGTGGCCATTTTGAGGGTGAAAAGTGTTGCTTTTTTGGGGCGTGTGAGAGCTGGGAATTAATACATGGGAAGTGCCTGCCAACGTAGCTTGGACCGTACAAAAGCCAATATTTTCCCGTACAGATATTTTCGCGCATTTCAAACGCATTTCACGAATTGTTATTTTCACGAATGGAAATTATGTCACCTTAACATTCACAGAATTGCCTCATTAAAATTACATTTAGTAAGAAAAACACTTTCAAGAATGCAGGCCTACCATCGATTAATAAATAATACAGCGCGTCAATCGTAAGTTACCAATTGCAACACAGTAGCGCTCACACAGTGTGCGACCGTGACCTAGTTTAATGGGCAAGCCTAAACACGCATGATGAGGTGATTGCACGTTGCGGTCTAGCGAGGTATGCGCTGTGTGCAGCTTGCTATAGGCGCGTGAAGTGTACACAGCTATAGGCGCGCTAGGTGCATGCAACACGTGTCAAGTACAGTACAACAAGGTCATGACCTGATTAGTATTGTATCGGGTTGCCGACCTTTTGTTTCAGGGATAACCACAATTGTTGCAAACAATATTTTCGCGTGCGCGAAAGGCGCGAAAATAAAACCACCGCGAATATTTCAGCTTTTACAGTATATCGCATACCACGTCCCCATGAAAAAAAGTGATATTGTAGGATCCAAGTTACTAAGACTAGAACTCGCTTTGGCTCGTTCGGTATTTTTATCAGCAAGAATATCCTACTGTTTTTCTTCAGCAACCCATGAAGATCCGTGCAGCCTCAACAACTGGTGTCAGAACGGCGGTACCTGCTACACAGATATCGGTATCATCTTCTGTTCCTGCCCAACGGGCTATGTCGGAGAAAGCTGTGAATTTGGTAAGAAACCAGGGGTTGATTTCACTAAACTCTTCGGAAGTTAAGGTCCATAATAAGGATTGCGATGTATCGCAGGGCTGCGGTGGATCGTGGCTACAATGGGTGCTGCGGTGAATTTCACCAAACCTATCGTAAGTGTGATGCATTCGATTATCGATTAGGGATATTTGCATATTTACTCTAAGGCTGGTTGCTGTGCTAAATTACGTTTTTAATAAAATGGTCGTCGGCTACACGACTTCAAAAAGTCTCTGTGTCCGTTCTGCGTAGTGCAAGTGCGCGCATTATTAAATTTGGCGCCGGCTTGCAGGGCGCGTACCAATGCATTTTGTGCAGTTACCAAGCACGTAGGCATTTTTAAAAACCAAATTTAGGTCATTTTTGTTCCTGAACTGTGATTTTTGTCTTAAAAATGGCAAAAATCAGATATACAAAAAAAATTATTTTCAAGTCGGAGTCAAGTCAGTGACTCATCATAAAGTGTTTGTTTTTTTTACCCTTGGCTATGTTTTGTTGACTCCTTTCAGTATCCACGGGCGACCACATCTGTGAAAGCACCACCAACCCGTGCCGCAATGGCGCAACCTGTCACCGCTTAGACGACAATTTCTTCTGTCAATGCTCGTTTGGCTGGTATGGAACCTACTGCACTTCATGTAAGTTGCAATTCCCATATGTTATGTGCCAAATCTGTCAATAGGTTCCTTTCATCGAGTCTTGATTCAAGTCACAATTTTTTGGGTTAATGCCCGGCGCAAACAGGAGGCAAAAAACACGAAACAAAAATGTTTGCCCCCCGTTTCGTGTTCCAGCGTGTTCATCCCCCAAACGGAAAAAAGAAATGCCCCAAAAATTGAAAAAAAAATGCCCCAAAAATTTAAAACAAAAATGCCATCGAAACGGATACAGCATCGCCAGCGCAACAATAAAGCAGTACAGTCACATGATATCTTGATACCACGAGATCCGGAATACGATCGATGATTGGTCATCGCTAAGTTGTTGTTTCCCTTGTATCGAAACAAGTACTGCAGACAGTAGACCGAAATAAACGGTGTTTTCTGTTTTGGGGTAACGCAGATGAATGTCAAAGTCACGAGAAAAACGTTTTTGTTTCGTGTTTTGTGTTTTTGCCTTCCGTTTGCATCTGGCTTAAGTGCAAATGATTTTTAAAACGGGGTGCCATAGACTACTAAAGCGTGACATCAGTTGCCATGGTAATTGGGTCTAAACATTTGCTGGTAATCTGAAACGTCCATAGTTGAAATGTACACTGGTTTTATAGCGTAGACCCAATAACCATGGCAACACACGAAGGGTGACATTTTCACTTTAGGGTTCTGCTGAGTTGCGGAAGAAACTAAACGGTAGAACACATGATTGGTAAACTGTTACAAATAGTGTCACCTCCCTGTGTGATTGAAGATATGCACGATTAAAACCAACCCGAGTAAAAGTCAGCTCCGTACTTAGTCTAAATTTTGAGAAAACAGTAAACAAAAAAGAAGCTTTACAGTCACTTAGCCCCAAAACCATTTCGCCCTGAACCACTTTGCCCCGAACCACGGCCTGTGCACGAAGTGGTGTTTAGGCGAAGTGGTCCAGGGCGAAGTAAATTTTCGTCAATTAATAGTTTTACTCATTTCCCAAAAACTCTGGATGCCAGGATAGGGCGACAATTTGTGTGTAAAAAAGCTATATTAGGGCGACATGCTCTAGTAGGGCGACATTTTGGTGTCGCCCTAATATTCTTGAGATTACAAATCATTTTGTTTAGGTCAAAAACCATTTTTTGTTTTTAATCGAGAACCATTTTTACTAGGTCTAGAACCATTTTTGGAAGCTTCGGGTAAAAAAATAAGGTGTCAATTTGAGTGATTCTTGCCGAAATTTCGGTGGTTCCCTGGGAAAGGCTTCCCGAATTGTCACCCTATTGCGGCATCCAGAGTTCTTACAAAGACTATACCACTTCATTGGCACCAGAATTCCGTTAATGGCCCAAACCAAAGGTGATAATCTCATATTTTGTACTAATTTTTGTTTTCTGATTTTGTTTCTGGCAGCACTTTCCCCCTGTAATAACCACACCTGCCACAACGGTGCCACCTGCTATGTGGTTGACAACAAACGACCTGCCTGCCACTGCCAGCCTGATTGGAGAGGTTACGACTGCTCGGAACCAATCGGTGAGACCTTATCAGGCAGTGTGTCATTGGGATGATCTGAGCATGCTCAAAACATAAGCATACAAAGGGCGTGTTTGTTTTTGACAGATTTCAGGGGCAGATGTGGGAGGGGGGTGCGTGGGGGGCGCACGGAACCCCCTTTTAAAAAAATAAATAAATAAATAAAAAATCCACTTTTTGTGCACATTTTTCCTGCTTAAAGTGGTTAAATATTGCCCCAGATCGCACCACAGAGCATCTAGAATCCATCTAGAAGCCGTTAGGGCTTCGCGCTACGCACTCGCTATTTCATTGTCGTCAGCATTTCATGCTTAAAAATTTCACGCTCCCCCTTTTTAAAATCCTGGATCTGCCGCTGGATCTAGATTTAGATCTTTATTGTTATTATTATTATTTTCTGGTCTTGAATTTCAAACCAAGGAATCCTCAAATGTGCCCGGGCACTCTAGCGTAAACCTGAAGAAAAGAAGACGATGACGAAATGCTCAGTTTAAGAGGTGGGAGAAAAACCCCTACACAATTCTGTACAGGGGAAAACCCACGTAATCAAGCAGGGACTGAGAACCCAATCCACATACTGACCTGGATGGGATTCGAACCAGGGCCACAGAAGTGGAAGGTGAGGAAAGTACTACTACCAGGGGTGAGATTTGTCCCGATTTTTCCCAAATTTTACCGACACCAGATTTTAGAGTTTTCCGTTTTCCATTGTGAAATCTCTGATTTTGTTGTATGGATCCACATTTTATTTTCTGCTTTTATGCTCTTCCAGCGGGAGCGCCCTCAATTGATTCAGTAATTTTGCAAAGCAAACTTGTGCAAGTCTAGTCGCCACGCAAGTGCCATGACATAGAGTAATGTACATTACCGTGTACATGTACTGTGCCACTCGGCAAGCAGATCGAGACTGCAACGAGTAGCGAAGCAGACGTGTACAAGTCTAATCCGTAAGCAAGCGCCATCTTTGCCTGCTTTGTAAACTGGCAATTGTCGTGCATTGCGTGTGATGCGTGCATGCACGTGTATGCAGTGCGCGCCTGGCGCGACACGGCAAGCAGTGGGCAATGAATCAATTTTACCCTCTAATTTCGCTTCACCGTCTTCAACGATCGATGTTGCCTAGATTCTTTTTAATATTATCCACATTTGTACAAGGTAAACATTTAAAACAAAACTGGTTCTTGTGATACCTGGTAAAATGTTTTTGACATTGCAATTTGTCTTCAGTGTCTCTTCGTCTCTCCCCACCCCCTTCCCCAAGGAAGCCACGCCCCTTCTGATTTTGTTTTCTGGAATTTTTGTTTTCCTCCAATCTCACCTCTGCACTATACACCAACCTGATTCCCCTTTTAATATTTCTTCCTCTTACAGGAGTTTCAGATCCGTGTGATACTTTCAATTGCAGTGGCCATGGTTACTGCAGTAGTTACTTTCAAGTGCCATTTTGTAATTGTTACAGTATATGGTCAGGTCTGCACTGCGAGACAGGTAAAAGCATTCATTGTCCTTGGGCAAGAGAGTTTGCTGCAATTTGTTTTTCTTTGTGTATGGGTCTTTCTATGGAGCTGGATCACAGTATCCCCAGTAGCCTTGTTTAACATGTCTAAAGATGGTCGCTGGCAAAATCTAGAAATCCCAACGTTGTTGCATTGAACAGTAACCTCATGGCGAACTGTAGCCAGCAAATAGGCTGGTTACCGGAATATTTTGTCTAGAAACCAGACTACACACGCGAGGCTCAATCATAGCCTTGCTCTTTTTGTCCATGCCATGTTTTATGGTGGGCGACCCTTTATGCTAATTTTTCAAAATGAGAGCACAGAGACGTAACCTCATTGGTTAACGGTCGTTTTGACAGAACAATACGGTGCTGTTGGAAAAATAGCAGACTTTCCGTACGTATATACCCAGTTGGTAAGTTCACAAACATGTCATACCTTTACAGAAAATATGTGAGGGATATCTTCTGGTCTTCGAGAAAGTCATCAATTTGCAATTTGTCAGTTGTATAATTCCAACCACCGATATTTCCTCGATTGTAATAGTGTCATGCATTGTGTACATGTACGCACTCATGACATGCAACACACACGTACATATACATACATTGTACACTGCAAAGGCAACACTGTCGCATACGTACGTACGAGATACTACTTGCATGCCATGCTTGCAAACCCGACCGATCGGCCACGATCAGAATAGTGAGCTATGATTGGATGTTATGCAAGATATTAATATTTATAATTACTCGGGTTTCGCATAAGTAATTGTGTCGGATTTTGAATGCAGATATAAAGAAACGCATAACACGGTATGAAGAAAAAGAACAAGGCTGTGATTGAGCCTCAGTTGGGAGTCTGTTTCTAGACAAGATATTACGGTAACCAGCTGGCTAAAGTTCGCTGTGTGAGGTTACTGTTCAATGCAACCACGCTGAGATTCCTCATGGTTGTATCATAGGGGTGTAAGACATCGTAAGACAAGCTTACGCCACAGACTTGGACAAGGCTATATCCACAGTTACATTGTGTGACGATTCTGGTAAATATACTGAAACGCAAAAGAAACTTACCACTTGTTTAAAATGTAATGAAATTGTAACTGTTCAAAATAAAACAAACCAACAATTGCTAATTGAAACATTGCCATTTTATTGATGACATGTTAAGTTTTTGACCCAGATACACCATCTCATCAGTTTGTTCTACAGTAAAGAACAGAAGAGGGTGCAATGTCAGTCCCCTTTCAATAGCGTGTGTGGCCACCATTGATTTGGATACAGGCAGTGCATCGTCGGCGCATACTGCCTACCATTCTTGGCATGTTGCTTGAAATGCCCATTTTGCACTGGTCCTTTTAAAGCCAACATCAAGACATCACGTGCAGCTCATTACAATCATCCCATACCCCTTGGCTAATCACTGACAGTCAAAACAGCTGTTCAACAGCTGTGCCATGAAGTGACCATTGAAGGTTCAAGTGACTTCAGACACCGTTTGGTCTGACAGTGAAGACACTATTGTCCACAAATAAGTTCAAACATTACTACACGCAGTGTTATTGTTGCTATTTAAAGGTTTAAAAGGTGGTAAGTTTCTTTTGCGTTTCAGTATACATGTTACATGCAGTTCTTCACCCATTGAGATTTATACTTGATATACAGATAATCTATAAAATGTTTTTTTTTAAATGTGGAGACTTATTTTCCAAAGTGTTAAAACTTGTTTTTCGGGGTTGACGTTACATTATCAGTGTTGAATTATTTCCGCTTTGGCGTGTCATACAGTCGGTGCACTTTAGAATTGCTGTCTTGTAAATTACTTGTAAATTCTTTTAACAGCTATGCAAGACCCTTGCGAACCAAACCCCTGTCAGAACTTGGGTGTTTGTGATAGCTACTATGGTGATACATTTTATTGCATCTGTAGTTCTGGCTGGCATGGCGACTACTGTGAAATTGGTGAGTGGATGTTAGTTATTAGTACTGAAATATACGGTTCAAAGACTGACAGTTAAAGTTGCATTGCCCGTGTTTCGGTGAAAGGATTTAAAAAATTAATTTACACAAGCGATTGAATTTAGAAAGCTTACGTGTCTCTGTAACGAAAAATATCAAAAACCTAAATTTCCGACGTTGGGAATTGGAGATACAAGCCTTTTTCTTGAAACGTGCTTCACATGTTGTACATGTGCGCGTACGCTCATATGTACATAGTATGTGTACACATGTACGCGCACATGTACATTTACGTCATAACCCTGTCGATTAAATGACCTGCCAGCCTTTTAATCATTTCTTGTTTTTAATCGACTGGCATTAATCCTTGACGGATTTTTACGTTCTTGGTACCAAATGAAAGCTGATAACTTTTTCTATTCTAGAAAAATACCTATTTAACTTTAAAAAAAAAATTGTACGCCCAAATCGGCCCAAACACGGGCAGTGCAACTTTAAAAGATAGAGAAGGCTGAGAGATGGGGGGTTGGGGTGGTGGGGCGTTTGAGGTGGTGGTGGGGTAGGGTTGTTAGCGGTAGCAGTATTATGCAGCAGCGGTCGCGGTGCGCACGCCCCCCGTAGCTAGCTACGCCGCTGTGCTACGCCGCTGTAACAAGTGTCATGATTGTCCCAGAATTTCAAAATTGTTAGTCACTTTAAAGCAGGGCTGAAAGCTAGAAGCTATTTGGCGAGGAAAAATGTTGTTTTATAAAACGGATGTTACTTGATAAAGTTGCGTTTTTCTTATCTTTATTTCTGACTTTATATTAGAGAGAAAAATGAAAAACTGGGTGATGACGTCATAATGATATGCATTGACCCCGCTATGTCATAGCGAGGAGACAGTCACTATTTTGCAAAGCAAGTTGCATGCTTTCCGCATAGCATAAATCACCAGTCGTTATTTTTCTGTAAAAGTTTTTAAAGTTTTCGGTGTATTTTCTCAGTGGTTGTTAAACTGAAATCATTTTTGATATCAATAAAATGCCAGCTTCGTGCCTCGTTGGTGGTAACACTTGCAACCCTGTGGAAAATCCATGGTTCCGTGCATACAACGTGTACATGTTTGCTGCGAGAAGCTACATGTAGGTACACGACCACAGTCGGTGAAGCAGCTCTGCGTGTCTCCTCGCTATGACGTCGCACACATGGCTCGAGTTGATTGACGTGACCTTACATTTTCAGTCTCGCGTGAAAAGAGTCTCGGGGAAGAAGACTGACATTTTCTGACTTTTCCAGGATGAAATTCTGAATAAAATGTTCTTAGTACATAAAGGACTATATAAACAAGGGAATACTACTGTTGAAAACCATGAAAATAAAGGGAGATTTCCACCCAACTTTAATGACCATATCTCTACAGATTTTAAACCAGTGTACACCATACCTTCTAAGAAGTGGCAATGATATAGTCCTCAGTATTTTTCTTCAGATAATAGATGTATCAAAATGACAAATCAACAGAATTTGTGCTATGCACGGGACATACTCTGGTTGACATGAAAAGCATTACGCCCGGGACACATGTATCTGAAACAAAAGTTGTGGGTGTACCTAAAGCTTTAATGCCCAATGCATTTCTTGATTTTTTTTTTTAATAACTGAGTTATAGACTGCCGAAGTGAATATGTCATCTTTTGTTAGTTGCCTAGGCAATGGCTCTAAACTAAAACATCGCTGAACCGTGTCCCTGTTCTTTTGCAATGGTACTTTTCCCGGCGGCCATGATGTTTAGATCTAATTGCCATGGCAACTCACGTCACACTTCAGCTGTCTATTGCTAACTGTTACAAAAAGTTTTATCCCCCGGGCCTGTATGATTGAAGACATGCATGATTAAAACCAACCTGAACAAAAACCAGCTCTGTACATTATCTAACTTTTGCGAAAACAGTCAAAAAAGGGTTTTCAGTCATTTCGCCCCAAAACCACTTCGCCATGAACCATGGCCTGTGCACGAAGTGGTTTTGAGGTGAAGTGGCATTTGGGACAAAGTGATTTTTGGACAGCGAAATTGGCAAGGGCGAAATGGTTTTGGGCAGAATTGAAAATTACGTCTTGCGAGACGAAAAATAAATGTTTTGCTAATTTCTCAAAAACTATAGCACTTCAGACAAAACCATTTTAGGGGAAGTTTTCTGCCGTCATCATGTTTATATCGTGTAAGTTATGTGTAAATCTGTGAACATTTCTGATTCTTCGAGATACCATGAACTTCAAATTTCATTTCATTTTGAAACATGCCTTTTTTCTATAGCTGTACCTACAACGTGTGCACAGCTACGGTGCCTTAATGGTGGGACTTGCCAGGATTTCTTTGGTTATCCATACTGCACCTGCGCTGGAGGGTTTGTAGGGACGACCTGTGACGAAGGTATATGGCCAGTGGGTTTTGGAGAGTAGGGGAGGGTAAACATTACGGGTGGCCACCGGTGGCAACTGGGCCGGGTCAGGCGACCTGAGGAAAGGTCATCAGTAGCGTAGCACACTGCCAGATAATAAAGCCCATATTTGCAGGATTTGCATTGGCCCAAATAATCAACCATGTCACGGCAAAAAGTAGACCCGTGAACAGGGCTTCGGAAAATGAACAGGGCTTCGGAAAATGAACAGGGCTTCAGAAAATTTTTCGAAGCCCTGTTTACGGGTCTATAAGCAAAAAGGTACAGTAAAAACTTGAAACTGGATACCTCGAAACTCCGTTTACCTCAAAGTAATTCTATGTTCCCAACTAATTCGTGAATACCTCCATAACTTGAAATTCCTGTACTAGCTCCTTCGTTTACCTCAATTTTTTTCGGCAAATCTAAAAAAGAACCACAACTGAAACGATCACAAAGAAGTGTGAAAATCTTTTCATGAGTCTTATCTGTCGATGTAATTCGTCTTTTCATCAAAAAATGCAGCATTATGCAAACATACCCCCGATTCAATAGGGCCTAATCAATCCATAACCGCAACAAATCCGCCTTACTCAACAAATCCGCCTGAGTGGTACAGATCATAGGCATCGCATGGTGCTCGGTGGGCGCTTTGTGTGAATGTATCAGTATCATGCAGCCATAAACACGCTCACTTCCATTGTTATTAAAGCATGCCCGGAACCGGGTCCGTGGCCATACCAGCATGCACCGTGGACAATGGTATGTGCGTCCTCTATAGGTATTAATGTACAGGATAGCACCGATCACGTGACCACACTGCTGTGCGTGCGGGAGTGTATATGGGTCGCTAGCTGCACGCAAACCGACCGCGTGTGGTCTAGTGGGTATGAAGCGGGACTCCCAGTCAGAGGTTGGGGGTTCGAGCCCCACTTCGAACAACGTGTCTGTGTCCCTGGGCAAGGCACTTAATCCCAGTTGCCTCGTCAACCCAAGCGATATATGGGAAGCTGTTATGGGGATTGCCACAATCTAACTGCTGATAGGATTGTGCGCCTTGGCCGGGTTGCACACCTAGTTGAAGCGAAATGGTTCTGGTGATTTCCTGATGGCAGCGGTAATAATGGCAACAGCCGCCTCGGAATATGTTTACATAGATAGATGGCGCTTCACAAATGCATGTGTTATTATTAAGGCAGGGACGTATGATGAAAAAACAAACACAAAATGAAGACACAAAACACTTTACAAAATGGACATTTAAATTTTTTAATCTTGTACATGAAAAATAAATTCAAGTAACAACAAAAATCTTGCCAAAATTATGATTCGTACCTGGGAAAAAAGCTCACAAAATGGGCTAAATACTGAGTCCACATCAGCTTATCTCGAACTCTGGATACCTCAATTTTTATCCATTCCCTTGAGTTTCGACTTAACAAGATTTTACTGTAGTTCCATCGGTCCAATGCAGAGATTCCACCCAAGATGACATCTTTGTATAAAAAAAGAATGATTAAAGATGGATATATATAATTGTGTGTGTACACACATTTGTTTACAAGGATCTTATGTGAAAGAAACTAGGTCCCTGACTGCTGTGGTATTATGGCTGCATTTTCTGGCCATATGGACATAAAACCAGCCTCAATAGGATGGCAGCTTTACACAATTTCTTGAAAGCATGGAGAGTTTCTCATTGTTTTTGAGATACTAAGCCGACTTACACTGAATAATAAAGCATTTTGGACAAAAGAGGTTCAGAATAATCTTGGAATTAATTAAGCTGTTGATACCAGGAGGTAGTTTCCTTGAATTACTTGTTCAGTTTTTGTTATATTTTTGTTGTTATATTTATGTTTAGTAAGGTTGTTTTTGCCCTTACCCGACGTAATTATTAACACTGTATACTCAGTGCTCGGGTGGGACTCGAACCCACGACCTCCTGCATACAAGGCAGACGTCTTGACCACTCGACCACCGAGCTAGCCGGTGTTGAATGGCCAGTTCGAATCATTTCGCAACGGGGATTGCAATTAGTCAGAAGTTGATTTAGACTTGCGTCGGGGAAATTGAATGTTAAGTAAGGTTGTTTTTGCCCTTACCCGACGTAATTATTAACACTGTATACTCAGTGCTTTCCCGAGACACTATGAAAAACTTCATAGCGTGCTCGGGTGTTATATTTATTTATTTACATTTTTTACATTTTCTTAAGCAGAATTGCCGGACTATTGTACGACAGCGCCACCTTGCCAGAACAATGCAACGTGTGTGACATTGTCTAGTTATTACTACTGCATATGTACTCCCAAATTCTTCGGCTTCAACTGTGAGACAGGTAATTAAGCCATGTTGACTTCTGAAAGTGGTACATGTACATTGTGTACCTGTGCCCTTGAAGGCCCTATTGATTGCTTTCCGGTGACGTCACACCTTCCATCCACCATTTTGGGTGTCAACAAAAGTGCATGGGTTGAACTTACCTCTGTTGCTTAACCTTGCTTTATGTTGTTGCGCCATGGCTGTTGTATCGATAAAGATAAAACTGTCTATCATCCGGCTAAAATCGTGATCAAGTAAAAAAAAATAATATTTTTTACAAGCCGAGTGCATGCTCAATTATTTTTGCGTATCGCAACACGCGCGTGCGGCATATTCGAATGAAAATGCAATGAAATAACAGGCCGAGGATTGCATAATTTGGAGGCCCAACAAAAGCCCTGCACTGTTCAGAACATGGTTCATTATGAAAACATTCGTGCTACGAAATCCGAGCTCCATGCCTTGGAGCTGCGTATTTCGTGGCACGAATTTGGCGCGCGCGCATTGCTGACGAGCCTGTGCCTTTAACCGGTTGAACGTCCCATCCCTAATAGAGAATAAATGTGTTCGGAATATTCATTGAAAACTTGACTTCGTCTTTATAGAAAAAGTTACAGTAACTAACTAGCCCCGTCTGTGTTTTTTTTTTTTATTGCCAATTGCTATACAGGGTGTTTTAAAAAAAAAGGAAACCGAGACTAATTTTTTAATTTCGTGGGGATGGCTAAATATTTTGGAAATTGGCAACCACCATCTATTAGCTAATGATGTCCTCTTTCTTATGACCCCACGAAATCCAATTTACGGTCACACATGACTGAGCACGGAGCAGTGTAATCAACCATGTGTAATCAACCATGGTCTTGCACAAAACAGATCTTTGCACCAAGCAGGGCTTTTGTTGGGCCTCCAAATTATGCAATCCTCAGCCTGTTATTTCATTGCACACTCCTTAAAAGTTGGAAAGGTTGTTCATTTTCTCAGACCAGCAAAATGCAGCTTACAACTGAGCAGCGTGTGTTTGTGGTAACAGAGTGGTTGAGGACTGGAAGCCTCCAGCAAGTAGCAGATGCCTTTGGTCAGCGTTTTCCTGACCGTGCCATTCCCGCCAAGTCGACAACCACTCTGTTTATACCACAAACACACGCTGCTCAGTTGTAAGCTGCATTTTGATGGTCTGAGAAAATAAACAACCTTTCCAACTTTTAAGGAGTGTGCAATGAAATAACAGGCTGAGGATTGCATAATTTGGAGGCCCAACAAAAGCCCTGCACTGGGCAGACATGGTTCATTATGAAAACATCTTTTTGGTGCAAGACCAGTTCTGACATGGTTGATTACACTGCTCCGTGCTCAGTCGTGTGTGACCGTAAATTGGATTTCGTGGTGTCATAAGAAAGAGGACATCATCAGCTAATAGATGGTGGTTGCCAATTTCCAAAATATTTAGCCATCTCCACGAAATTAACAAATCTCGGTTTCCTTTTTTTTTATAAACACCCTGTATATACAAGATAATAGTATAAAGTTAATCTTTTGGGGCTGAAGAAATTTGATAACCACATTTGCCCTCTGAAATTTGTAAAGCTACATTTTGTAATAACCAATCAGGTTTGCTCATTGTTAGCATGCTCTTCCAACACCAGGTTAAAAATACTGTTTTCATTTGCAAGGCCAACTGTTCATGACAAACCTGTGCCAGAATTTTTCATATCTACAATAATTGCCCTCTGAAATTTAAAGAGCAAAATTTGCAACGGCCAATCATTTTTTTCCCCAGTGATTTAATGATCTTCTAATACCAGGGGAACTGTTTCCATTTTTTAAAGAAATACCAGATGCCCATGTGTGTGAGGACTATATCAACTACCCTTGCGAGAACGGTGGTATATGTGAGCGAGATGGAAGCAGCTACTTTTGCTCGTGTTCTGTAGGTTGGCGTGGCACTAATTGTACAGAATGTAAGTTGAAATGCAGAGATTTGCAAAAAGAAAATATAAAGCACATTTTGCAAGTTGCAACTAGCAATATTTTCAGAATTAGCCACCACAGACAGTACAATTTCACACCATTCATGTGAAGCATATTGTACATTTCATCTGCACAAATTGTCTCAAACTTAAATGCATCCAATTTGGCGGACGAGTCGTGAGCACGTCATGGAAGTTGTGCACATGCGTTTTCCATTCTGTCCATTGTAAGTCCACATATTTATTGACTTGATGCGCTTGGGGGACGTCCATAAAGTACGTACGCATGAAATGCCGACTTTTTAGACCACCCCTTCCCCCTGTACGCATGGCGTACGCAGTGGCTCCAACACCCCTCCCCGCCCCCCTGTACGCATACGCATTCCATATATACCTCGGCAGTGGTAAATAGTTCAGTACAACATGTATACACTGTACATGTAGTGATACATGTATATACTAGTACGATTCGTATGTCGCCTCAAGTCTAAAATAAATGAAATTTATTTTGAATTTTTTTTACTTTTTAAAATGACATTAAGCATCAGTAACTGCAGATTTAATGGAAAAACCTTATTTGAGGAGTGAGAAAAATGTGTGGCCTAGCTGTCTAATACAATTTATGTTTTGTAAATGTACATAAGGTCCGAAGCCATGGTCAACTTGTCCATGAAACTTTCCCGATTTACGAAAAGCAAATGTTTGGTTTGCATTGGCTTAGAAACCCCCCCCCCCCCCCCCCACCCGTGCGTACGTACTTTATAGATGGCCCCTAGTCTGTTGGTTCTGCGAGCATGGGCATTACTAATTGTGAACAAAATTGCAGACCAACTTCGATCTGGAATAAAGTTTGACACGGCACAAGCATGACATTTGAAACCGCGCCGTGCTACTGCCGCACTAAATTGAGTTAGCACGGCAGACCCTGTCGAGCTAAATTCTTCTGCTGTGCCGAATTCAATTTGTCGAGCCGGATTCAATTTGTCGAGCCAAATGGTTTCAAACGTCGTGCTTGTGCCGTGTCAAATTTAAAAAAATTCAAGTTGAATTTAATTCGACACGGCAGAAGCGCGACGTTTGAAATATCTCCAAAAAATGTCAGATGACAGTAGGTTTGCTTTTTAAGGGATTGTTTGGAGTACTGATAAAATGGCCTATGGGATATAGTGTTGGTCCATGAATTTGACATGGTAGATGCTTCGCTACAGTGAAAAAATTGTCACAAAAAATACCCCAGAGACGGTTAACTGCATCCCTATCAGAACAACAGTGTAAATAACAAATAAATAAAACGAAACCCAGATATTATTGCTAATTGTAACTAAAGTAGGGCACGTATGAATGAACGGGAGATATCATCTGTTAGGAATGACACCCTGATCATGTCATTATGTTTCTGGTTGACTGAGCAGTGACCAGTGTTATGCAAGGGTCTATTATGGATTTGTGCCACTTTCGTTAACGCATGGCATATAGCCTGTTTGGACAACCAAGTATCCATTGCAATTCAGCAGGCCCTGCAGCAGGGAGAATGCAGCAGTCATAGACAAAATGGATTAGGACTGGCTCTAACCATGTTCAGAAAAATTGTTCGGTGGTAGCTAGGCCTACCCTTACAGAATTGTGGCTCGTAAGACAACATCAACTGCTTTCTGGCAATCTTCAGAGGCATCTTATAGGTTTTGCCAATGGATACTTGAAGGTCCAAACAGGCTATGCCATAGTTTAGGCCACTGGACGCTATTCAAGAAAGTGGTGCAAATCGCAAACTAGACCCTTGCATAACATTTATCACTGCTCAGTCAACCGGAAACATAATGACATGATCAGGGTGTCATTTTAAAAGAGGAGATTCCACCCTAACAGAGGATATCTTCCCTTGATTCAGATGTGCCCAACTTTAGCCACAATAAGTGATAATATCTCGGTTTTTTAAATTTGTTATATCCACCCTGTACGGTGAATTCGACATACATACCTCAAACACAATGAGCGGAGGTTTGGCGATTATACTCCATTTAATGGAAACATAAGTTCACACTTCTGTTTTTTCTTTCGTTTCCTTAGCAACATTTTCTCCCTGCGATTCCTATCCTTGCTTGAATGGGGCCTCCTGCTATACAATCAACCCCAGCCAATATGAGTGTGATTGCCTGTATGGATACTCGGGTTCAAGTTGTGAACTTGCAGGTAAGTTTGGCAATTCGGACTCGAGTCTGACTCAAGTTTTTCTAAAATATTGTTTTTTCCTTTAATTTGAGAGCACTGGTGTCAAAACCATGCTTTAATTAAACGTTGAGGCTACATGGGTCATTCTATAAATTTGGGGTCCACTTTTTCTGTCCCCGTTACATCTGACATCTTGTAAAATGTTGTATTTTGTAAATTCAGGACATATTCTTTAAATGCCTTTTATTTCAAAGAGTGATTACATAAAATACAATTCATAAAAATATGGTTTGAAGGCATTTTTAATAATACTTGTATGGCAAATGGCAGTATGTCAGGTGTAACGGGGACAGAAAAATGTCACACGTTGGACCCCAAATGTATAGAATGACCCATATGCAAGTTATGCCTTCAATTGACATACAAATGCCTATAACCTGGCCGGTAGGTGCATTTCTTGCAATTTAAAGTATGCCTCATTTTCAAGAGATTGCGGTAAAGAAAAATCCCGCCTGCTGCCACCTGCCTGCTGCAGAAGATAAGCGCCATCGGTGACTGCATTTACTCCATGCATTCATACAGACATGACAGATAAGACAACCCAAACATCTATCTTAAAGGCAGTATACATCATTGGTAATCTTGAAAATCAGAAATGTTCACAGATTTACGCCTAACTTGCACAATATAAACATGATGACTGTAGAAAACTTCCCCTGAAATGGTTTTGTCTGAAGTGCTATAGTCTTTGAGAAATGAGTAAAACAATTCGCCCGAAACCACCTCGTCAGAGTGCCATTTCGCCCAAAATTACTTCGTCCAAACACTACATCGCCCAAATGCCATTTCGCCCCAAAATCACTTCGTGCTCAGGCCGTGGTCAGGGCGAAATGATTCAGGGCGAAGTGGTTTTGTGGCGAAATGACTGCAAACCCTTTTTTGACTGTTTTCTCAAAAGTTAGACGAAGTACGGAGCTGGTTTTTGCTCAGGTTGGTTTTAATCATGGATATCTTCAATCACACAGGGGGACAAAACTATTTGTAACAGTTTACCAATCATGTATATCTTCAATCACACAGAGGGATAAAACTATTTGTAACAGTTTACCAATCATGTATATCTTCAATCACACAGAGGGATAAAACTATTTGTAACAGTTTACCAATCATGTATACTATCTTTAAGTTAGAAAGAGTTGGGCCGTGTTGCTACATGTATGGGAATTAGGACGAATTGAACTTTTGTGAAATTGGTCCTATGATTGGTTTTAAATCCTTACATTATTGTGATTTTCCAAACAGCACTAAAAAAATCATGGTCCTTTTGTTCATTTTTTCTGTCATTTGCCAAGTTTTTTTCCCTCAGATCGTTCCATGTAGGCTAGCTAGGCGATTCCACGCTGGAATTAAGTAGAATCGACTCCACTTTGGGAATCGTGATTCCATATTTTTGAGGAATTAATTCCTTGCCAATGAGGTAATGCATAGTTCCGACCTGTCAATCAACCGAACCCGCCGACCAATCACAACAGAGCTAGCAGATGTCACCCACATAGGTCAAAGTGCACTACGCTCACAACAACATGATCACGCGATATGTTCTGCCGGCCCCATACAATTTGTACAGTGTTGTATGGGACGATCCGGGTGAATTTTTGGTTTCAAGGCCGGTCGTTTCGTTGTTCAAAGGTTCGAAAGCACATATTTCATGGTATGACATCCATGTATTACTGGCCCTTTACTCAGTGTGTTCTAAGATAACTGTTGACCCTGAAACATGAATACCTTTGAGTTTTCTTCAATGAATCTGTGCTTTCCGTTGAAAGTCCCATTGCTTTGTGCGTTGCGTGTCGCCATTTTTGACGATAGCGTGTGAGCCATAGCAACAATGTCTAAGGGGGCGGGGTTAACTGGGCAAAATCGGAACTATGCATTCTTGTGCCGAATCAGGTCTAACATTTTCATGCTGGGGCTGGCACCCACCGTAGCGTACCGACATGCATGACATAATTTTCCTTCCTCCATCTATACGACTTCACGATCGACATCTACATGAACGTCGCTCGATCTGTGCCGATCAAATATTGTATTGGCTTCAACGCCGCAACGTGCCGAGGCCATAGAGTTACCGCACAGTGCGCATCTGCATGATGTGCTGATAATTGTCGATTGATCGGAACGGTTCGATTGCAAACGCCCTCTAGCGGCATTGTGAAAATGGCGTATCGGGAGTAATAAAATTACCATATTTTCTTGGACAGAATCATTCGCACAACATTGTGAAAAGCATTTTGACGGAAATCAATAAGCCATCTTACAGAAACACAGCGATACTTGCGGGTATACTGCAAACAATCGTCAGAACATGAACCTCATTGGCAAGGGAAAAATTTCATCTCGCGCACTCTCACGGTGGTTTGCACGTGGTACAAATCACAAAATGCACGCACACCGCAGTAGCGCCATGCTCCAGCTGTGGATTCCGTTAAGTTTACCAGGTCAATTTCATTTCACCAAAGCCGTTATCTTGTTCATTACGACAAATAAATCGTGTAAAAGAGCGAGTTTAACATTTAAAAAAACAAAACATACATATTATGCTAGCTGCACGTGCGTGATCACTTTCAACCCACACTGCCAGTAATACTTGCCGAACCCGAACCGAACAAATGTTTGGAAAGAAATGTTCGAACTTTTGCCGGACTTTGTTACAGCATTAGTGTTTTCACAGGGTTGCCGATGTCTAAAATACAAAGTATGATGTATGTTTATTAAAATGAAGTAAATGCTTTACAAATTAGTTTGGAGAAAAAAATTGAATTTGCTGAGAACCACTTGTGGACAATTTAACTTTAATTTTGGTGAAAATTTTTTTCAGCCAATGTGGCTGTGCGCTGTGCCATATTTAAAATTTGGAAAGGAAAAATGTCGGCCATCTTAAATATAGCAAGTGTTTGAAAAATTTTGCACAGCAGTGTATTCTGTTTGCTTTCTCCTTTCAACACAGAAAACGGATGCGTGGATGGAGACTGCCTTAATGGCGGTACTTGTTTTACTTTTGGGCCTTACTTACCGGACATGCGTAGCTACTGCATTTGTCCAACAGGCTATTCTGGAGAGCGGTGTGAAACAGGTTGGTATTTGCTACTGTTTCTAAGTCGGCACTACAAATTTTTATTACGTTAATTCCAGAAATGTACACGTACTTCAACACCCATTCTGCGCATGCGCGTACTCACATTGACCGAGTTTGTGCACAAAGATGTCACAATGTGCATACCAATGATCACAACGAAAATGAAAATAGCCTGCGTCAATGAACTAATCATTGTGTTTGTTGTCCTTTTTTTGGACGAAAATCATGATTAAATTCCAGTGTACATGTGCCATATGAACATATATCACCCTATTTATGCAATGATTTACGAGGCAAAAGGCATATGACAGCGTACAATATGCCCGACTTCAGGGCTTTCTGCTGAGAAAACGACTAGCCGTAGCAAATTTGCAAATAGTGTCAATAAAGGGGGGTATTTTACATCAAGCGAATAAAGTCTTTTTACGTGAACTTGACGGTGTACATCGGCATGAAAAATTTACAAATGTCTACTAAGAAATATGTGTATTGTAGTGCAGAATCGGTTGTGCATCGGGTAGCGTGTGCAAGCGCGCTTGGCCCTTATAGTTATGTAAACAATTACTGCGCATGCGCGTAACGTGGTACACAGCGCCCTCATTTGAGACGGTTAGTTCACAAATTTCTGGCAATGTACTGTCTCATTTGTGGGACTTTTCACGATTTTTCACCCATTTTACACTTTTACGATCTTGTTTTTCATTTGTACGATTTTTAACAATGTCGTTTTCAAATAATTATTTATTTTAAAAACATGCAATTTATGCCGTCTTCAGTTCCCCCGCCTTCTCGAGCCGGACAAAGGAGGGACTGTGAACCAGTCTAGTAGTGCGCAGTAAAACTCCGCTAGATTGGTTTCCGGACCTCGTATTTCACATACGAACATGAATATGTGTTTATGTGTGCCAAATATGTGTTTGTGTGTGCAATAAGTGGACTGATGAGAACCAGTCTACCATGCTTCTGGAAGTGCGGGAGGGCCAGGTGTGTGGTACAGTGTACCTTACGTTTGAACATGTTTCGTATACGCCAAAAATCTTTGCAGTACATTTGTTTTTGCGGAGGTTTTTGATCGAAATCAGAAATGTGTCAAAGCCACGGCAGAAATGTTTACAGAAGTACAGTGATGAATGGCCTTACCTGAAATTCAACAAACATTCGAAATACTTCGGCTTTTGTATCGCGTGCATTGCGGATTTTTATGTTAGTGACGCTGGTCGAATATGAAAAGTGATTTTTGAATTCTGAATGTTGGGATCTCTGTAAATTTGATTGCTGTCCGCATTTGGACTTTTTAACACAGTAAATTTTTACCGAGACCGTGGGAGAGCATTGTAGTGTCCCTTTGCAGTTTGACCTTCACGGCCCGCACGTACGCTTCCAGAGCGCTTTTACCGACTCGCTGTGTCCACATTGGACTTTTCGTCTCGGGAAAAGTTCCCTGGTCAATTTTCCTGGGCAGAAGTTGGCCAGGAAAAGTTACTGAGAGGAAAACGTCCTAGGCTGTTTGCATTGGACTTAAAAAATTGGAAAAGTACCCATCGTCTCGGTAAGATTCCCAAAAAAAGTCCAATGCGGACAGGCCTTTATAGTCTCCACTTGTTCAAACTAATTTTGTTGTTGCTATGTGGTGTACTGGCGCAACTCAACTGGCTTTATACACGAGATGTTTTTCATGCGAAACATGCAGAAGGCTAATTGATTCTACCAACCTGACTCTTTGAGTTGTTTTTGTTCTTTTTTATTTAAGACTAATTTGCTTGCCTTTCATATTCCATTGCAGCGGATGGAGATACCTGTGCCGATTTTCACTGCTACAATGGCGGATCGTGTGCGAACTACCCATATTTTACTTACTGCGTATGCACAGAAGACTGGACAGGCACTGAGTGCGAAACAAGTCAGTTACAAATGGGTTTTTTTTCTTTCCTTTATGTTAATTTTTGTCCAATCCAATTGGCAATTAAGTTCCGACGTTTATATTTTGCTTTCTGCTTATTGTGTTGTGCACAATAGAGTACATGTACTGATAGATTTGTGTGTATTTTAGAGTCGGCCAATAATTCGGATATGACCCAAGCATTATTGTTATGAACAAATAGCTGGATACCTTCCCACTCGGCAGGTGCTATTGTACAGAACTGATTCAGGGGACATGACTCGGGGGCCCTGTCACACATTCTAGGTTGTGCATCTCGGCAGGCCCAGGTGCATCTCGGCTGGCCCCGGTGCGTTTCGGCTGGCCCCGGTGCATCCCGGCTGGCCTTGTTGTGCCCCGGTGCATCCCTGCTGGCGCCGGTGCGTCCCGGCTGGCCTTGTTGCGTCCCGGCTGGCCCCGGTGCGTCCCTGCTGGCCCCGGTGCGTCCCTGCTGGCCTTGTTGTGTCCCGGTTGGCCCCGGTGCGTTCCGGTGTCCATCTGCTACGGTCAACCACAGTTTTGGCTCCAAACCAGGATGAATTTCTGATCCTACCCAAGAAAGCTGGAAAGGGAAAGCTGGAAGTATAAGGGCAAGCCCAATGCCCCCAAAACACAACAGGAGTGTACCGACTTCAATGAAAGTGCGCAAGGTGGCACTGACTCCCCCACCCCCCCCCCCCCCACTCCCCCCGCCCCCTCCCCCCCCCCCCCCCAAATTAATTGCTTTCCGGTGATGTCACACCTTCCATCCACTATTTTGGTTGTCAATTTTCATGACCCACGTGGCTTGAGTGATAACCGGCCAAAAAAGCAATAAAAGCGCATTGGTTGCACTTAACCTTGCTTTATGTTGTTGCGCCATGGCTGTTGTATCGATAAAGATAAAATGTATTTCTTCAAGCTAAAAATCGTGACCAAGTAAAAGCACTTTCGTTTTTACAAGCTGAGTGCATGCTCAATAATTTAAACGTATCGCAACGCGCACGTGCGGCATCTTAGAAGTAAAGTACGCTGGTGGGTATATTTTACGCGTGTTCATGTGCATCTAGTGGCGAGCGCGTGACCGTTGACCACCAAACATACCCGGATGTCTACATCACGGAAAGCAATCAATTGTGGCACCACCAGCCCAAAAAACTGTGACTATATACATTGTAGCTTCAACAGTGCATCTGCCTGATCAACATTGTCTAAAGCTACATGTACTACAGCACTGGCTGAAGTCTGTTTGGGTTGGTTCTGATTATGTTTTTTTTAAATCTACAGAAATAGCCGACCTATGTAATGAGGGTAATCCTTGCCTTCATGGGGACTGTTATGTGGACCAAGGTGCAACGCACTGTAGCTGCTGGTACGGCTATACAGGAGAAACCTGCGCCACAAGTAAATATACAATAGTGCATTTTTATGTAACTAGGCTTTTTTCT
The DNA here is from genome assembly GCA_037783545.1 of Henricia sp. BOLD:AAB3569. Lineage (NCBI taxonomy): Eukaryota > Metazoa > Echinodermata > Asteroidea > Spinulosida > Echinasteridae > Henricia > Henricia sp. BOLD:AAB3569. The sequence goes on from JBBELK010000720.1 coordinate 635,073, forward strand.
GTGTTTGTTGACCTTTACAGGCCCATTGTATCATTTTACTTCATGAGTTTGATAACTATTTTTCCCGTATTAGGCCGACCGTTTTGGGTAGAGTGCTTACAGAGACCACTAAAACCACAAAATTGTCGGAAAGAAACTCATGAATTGACACCCACTTCTTGACCTAATTCTCTGAAAAAAATGTTTTGCGACCTAGACAAAAATGGTTTTTGACCTAATAAAAATGGTTTTTGACCTAATAAAAATGGTTTTTAAAGCACTTGGCGTTAGGACGACCGGCTATCGGTCGCCCTAATGCGGTCGGTCGTCCTAATACGCCTTTTTTACCCATAACCGGTCGACCTAAACGCGAAGAGTAAGTTGTTGACAAGAGAAAAAATGGATGTATGAGAACCTAAAAATACATTTATAAATACCTTAGACAGTTTACGCATGCCTATTGGCTGAAAGCACATCACGTGGGCAGTTTAAAAATGAGCGATAAATGCCCAGTCATTCTTAAGCACTTATGAGCCTAACTTGCAGCCGCGCCCGCACCCTGGTCAGCGCATATGGAACAGCGCACATGCACTTACACACAAACTGCACGCTCCCGAAAGCAAATTGTGCACTGTGACAAGTATCCGGTCATGTGCGTGCACGTACAACACGCTTGCAATACGCGTAACGCACAAAAACAACTCGACGCACAGCTAGCAGTTCAGGCGAACGTGGTAGAAAGATAATTCATGCAAAACATGGCAAAACGACAAGATAATTTTGGTGTGTTTTACCGATTTACACCAAAAGGTATTTATGAATGGGATTAAAAGTAGGTTTGGCCAGTCTTAAACAATCTGTTCAAAACCGGCTAGAGTGCTGATAATAGCCCTCGCCTGGTGGCTCGGGCTATTATCAGTGCCCAGGACCCTAGCCGGTTTAAATGTATGTTTAAAACTGGCCAAACATTTTTTAAAATAATCTGTAAAAAAATTAATATGCTTGAAATATAGATTAAAGGCAGTATACATCATTGGTAATCTCGAAAATCAGAAATGTTCACAGATTTATGCCTAACTTACACAATATAAACATGATGACCGCAGAAAACTTCCCCTGAAATGGTTTTGTCTGAAGTGCTATAGTCTTTGAGAAATGAGTAAAACAATTAGTTTTGGTCTCATGAGACGATCGAAAGTCAATTCGCCCCAAAACCATTTCGCCCCGAACCACTTTGCCCGAGTGCCATTTCGCCCCAAATTACTTCGTCCAAACACTACACCGCCCAAATGCCACTTCGCCCCAAAATCACTTCGTGCACAGGTAAAATGGTTCAGGGCGAAGTGGTTTAGGGGCGAAATGACTGCAAGTACGGGGCTGGTTTTTGCTCAGGTTGGTTTTAATCATGCATATCTTCAATCACACAGGGGGATAAAACTATTTGTAACAGTTTACCAATCATGTATACTATCTTTAAGTAAGGTTACTTCCAGATACTGAAAGTATATTTTTTTAACTAAAATGATATGCTTAAAAAGCCTATACTTTCTATCAGGATGAGCTCCAAACTGAATCTTTAACAGTCTTTAACAGGAAATTGCAATTTTTGGGTAAAATCAAAATATCTACACGTTCTACATGTATACCACCCTGGCCGTAATACTCTTAAAACTGGCATACACACCTTCATTTTTCTGCAATCCACGAAATCACCTCCACGGACAACCCAGTTGTGTAAAAATGGCGAAACGCTATCATGCAAACTTGGTCTCTTTTAGGAGAAAGAGGGTGCAATAATCACAATGAACGCATGAAGTTCATCTGTTCTTGACACGGGCCACACATGACACAGGGCCCAAACGGCAGAAACGAACGAACACGCCTACACCCGAACTTCACGGTTAATTATTCCGTTTGGAGCCACGTTTTTGTTAGATAAAAACATAGGTATCCTGAAAGTATAGGCTTTTTAAGCATATCATTTCAGTAAAAAAACAAGCCTGTACTTTTGGTATCTGAAAGTAAAGTAAGGTTATCTTTGATGTATGGAAACGAAACAAACCTTTTCTTTTTTGTTTTTTCCTTCCAAAGTTATAGATGTGTGTATCAACGTTACCTGCTTGAATGGCGGCTACTGTATAGACTGGTATAGCTATGTATCATGTAGTTGCGTGGATAATTACACTGGGACCATGTGTGAAACATGTAAGAAAACATAGTTTTTGTACTTCAAAAAAGACTTGGGAAATGAAGAGTTTCGATCATCGCAAAATGCTACAAATAACATATATAAAGCCTTTTCATGTAGTGCCTAGTTGTAATATAAAATGGATCATTTTCCCAAAGGGCCCATCCATAAAGTATGTACGCATGAAATGCCGACTTTTTAGACCCCCTCAACCCCTGTACGCATCGCGTACGCAGTGGCTCCACCTCCACCTCCACCCCCACCCCCCTTCCCCCCTTCCCCCTTCCCCCTTCCCCTTCCCCTTCCCCTTCCCCTTCCCCTCCCCCTTCCCCTCCCCCCTGTGCGCCTCCCCTCACCCCCATACGCATTCCATATATACCTAAGCATTGATAAATGGTTCAGTGTATATAGTGCTATATTCTACTAGTACAATTCGCATGTCCCCCCCTAAGTCTGAAATAAATGAGATTTTTTTTTGCATTTTTAAAAACTAAAATAACATGATAAAGCATCAGTAACTGCAGATTTAATGGAAAAACCCAATTTGAGAAGTGAGATGTGTGAGAAAAATGTGTGGCTTGTCTAATATGTTTTGTACATGAGTTCTGAAGCCATTTTCAACTTGTCCATCATTTCCTGATTTACTAAAAGTAAATTTGCGGCTTGGACCCCCATCCCTCCTGTATGCATGGTGTATGCAATGTCTACCCCCCCCCCCCCCCCCCCCCCCTATGCAGCGTTCGCCCTTATTTTTTTTCCCAACTGGCCAACAGGGCCAGTTGGCTTAAATCTTCACTGGCCCGTCGGCATTTTAAGTGGCCCGGTTTAATACTGTTAAAATTTCTTGTTGTTCTTTTTAAACACAGTCGACCATTAATGTTTGCAAAAACCACATTTGAGTGAATACATTAGGAAAATTTGGTAGTCAATGATAAGGTTCTCCCATTAAAAGTTTGAAAATGTGTGGTACATTTTAGAGCTTTCTGGTGAATTTTAGAGCTATTCTGGAGTCTTGAAAGGCTCTTTTGTTATAAATTCTCAAGGATGCATGTTTTTGTGCACATTAACCCCTTCACGACAGGGAACTGCATTTGCAGTTCTAAGTGTGAGTGTACATCTTGGGGGCGGTTATACAGAATTAGCCCATAGTACTACCTGGGCAAAGCTGGTCTTTTTCAACCTGTTGGCTTGGGGTCAAGTCAGTTTTTGACATGTGACTTGACTCGGGAGAAAATGACTTGATTTACGACTTGAAATAAAAACTAGTCATCAAGACTCCAGCCCCAGAGATATATATACTGCATAACCAAAACTGCAAGTGGGAGTCTGAAGAAAGATCCAAGTTATTTCATCACTCCTTTAAATTTGGTCTGTTTTATTTCAACTGGACAGCCGGACCATTGGGAAGGCTTTCCAGCTGGCCCGAGACCATTTCAACTGTCATTTGGCCAACGGACCAGTGCTAATTCGAACGCTGCTATGCATACATACTTTATGGACAGCCCCAAATGCCAATATACAAGTGTTTTGTGATGAAACAGTTCAACAGTGAGGACTCAAACTCCAGAAATGGAGAAATTCTCCCCTTATCGGGACTTCAGATGTCCCCATTAAAAGTTCAATGATGTTAGGTCTGGTAAATAAATTTGTGAAATAGACTTGGGAATGGCGCCCCTTAAAATCACAACACCACTGGTCTTGGTTTTTCTTGTGGGGACTTCTCAAGTTTTTGTTACTGCCCGTGGCACTGGGTGACCTGGAAAGATGAACAAGAACCAAAGTCGCCCTTATCAGGCAGAACTAGAGCAGTGATCAGGTGTGCCTTTTGTTTTAGGCCGAGCGTGCAAATCTGTGTGCAGAAAAAGAGGACGAAAGGGACTACCTATTAAAACTTTACGAAAAGCTGATAGCAAAGAAGGACATATGTCAAATTGACCTCTCATGCTTCTTGATCCTGTTTTGCATCTTTCATTTTTATGCGCAAGTTAATTTTAGCTTTGTTTACAAAACTAGCCCTTGCTCATGCAGTCGGACGTGAAATTTCCAACATGTTTATAACCGGTCAGTTGTGTTTTTCAATGTTTGGAATCGACACCATGCACAGCCTTCATACGATCACCCTGGCGACATTAAAGACATTATGCATGCATAATTGTGCTAGCCTGGAGCATGCCAATCAGTCGTATTCCTGAATGTTTGAGGGCTCTGTCAAGTGGCCCGCATCTAGCCCGAGCCCATCGTATGTTATGTTTGAACACAAAACCCGCTACGCACGCACGCCTTCGAAACGTTTACTTTTAATGGAAATCAACATGTCCGCGTGCGTGCCTTTTTCCCCACATACGAAGGTGTAATTCATGATTCCCCTCAGTTTCCACGTACTGTCACCTGTGGACATTTTCCCCAAAATCACCAAGTTTGAGCGTTTTCACACGTTCAGGAATACGGACCATTGCCTTCTACCTAGTGACTTTATCCAGTCATGGCATCATGAGCAGTTTGTTAGCTTTATTGTTTGATGCTTTGTGCTCCGAATATAACAAAATACAGTTATTTCCATTTTGTTTCTGATTTATTTTGAACAGATTTAGGTGATCCATGCCATGATGTCATCTGTCAAAATGGTGGAACATGTATTTCTACTGGTACATCTGCGTACTGCACATGTCAACATCCTTGGTCTGGTGAACGCTGTGAAATGGGTAGGCTACTTAATAAAACAAACTTTAGTGTACTGCGGGGGGGGGGGGGGGGGGGGGGGGGGGGATGGACACGATAGCACCACCTATGTTGGGACGTTCTAATTTCACTACCCGCCTAGAAGCCAGTATATACATCTCTCACACACGTTGCTCCGCACAGTCAGTTGGACGACTTAGACCCCATTCTCACAAGAGAAATCGCTTCGTTCAACAATGATTCGACGAAGAGATTTCCCGATGTTAACACACGCCATTCGACGAAGATTAGAAGCTTCATTTGATGAAGACATCGCTTCATTCGACGAAGCAAATTTGTAATGTAAACGGCTCCCTTCGTTCGACAAAGCGATTTGGCGGGCCTGTTGCACAAGCGCGTTGTGCGTCGAGCGCCTAGCAAGAGTTGTTTTTGACGCACCGCTGGAAAGCCACACAGCGCGTCTAGATGCTTAAAGCTCAGCGCTTGATGCGCGACGCACAAGTACATGTGTACGATCGCCTCCCACGACTTCATTTGATCTTCGTTTGTGGTCGCTCTTCGTTCGATCTTCGTTAGGTTATATATGAACGCACGCTTCATTAACTAAAGATAATTAACTATTCTTCGTAAAACAAAGATTTCTCTAGTGAGAACGGGGTCATGTTTGTGTGGTGTTGTATGTACACTACACTACACTACACGTACACAATCTATGTACATGTACATTGGTCTTTCCACAGTAAAGGGGGCATTTTGGCAACACAGACCATAGTTTCGAGGAGATACCTTTGTCTGGTCTCAAAATAAAAGAAATAAGTTTCAGTTGTTCTGAAGAGATAACTTCGGCCCAAAACGGATTACAAATAGTGTGACAACATGCCTTTCTAAAAACCCTGTGTACAATTTTCCCAATATACGCTCGTAACCGGGACGTCCTAAAAGTACAGAGTCTGTCCCGGTTACGAGCGTATATTGGAAATTTGTACACAGGGTTTTTAGAAAAGCAAGTTGTCGCACTATTTGTAAGCCTTTTTGGGCCTAATTATGAGTTATCAGCACTTAAATATCTCTCGGGTAAACGAGTCAATTGAGAATAAATATAAACACGTGTTCCCTATCATTAATATCTTTCCTTATATGTTCCCTGTGTGTCCGCCGTAGCTTGGACGCGGTCAGTGCATGAACTACATGCATTATGTGATGATGCTTATTGTGTCGTCACTTAGAAAAATTGGCGCGTTTGTTGTAATGGTAAATTCACACTGAGCCTTTTCGGCGCGCGTAATTGCGACGTGCGTCGCTTTGAGAAAAGGCGATGTGGGGGGAATTTTGAGTGAAACGATGCACTGAAAAATCACTGAATTATGAAAAGACTTTACGTTCAACATGTCCGAGCTAATTCTGTGAGTTTCGATGCGTTGTTTTACCCTAAATTCCTTCCACAGAGTTAGCTTGGACGGAAAGGGTTTTCATAATTAAGTGATTTTCAATGCATCGTTTTATTCAAAATTCCTTCCACACCGCTTTTTCTCAAAGCGACGAGGGTAATTCCCTAAATTAGGGGTCCAAAAGTGTGACATGCTTTTTAAGTGTTTTTAATGATTGAAAGTGGTTTCCCAGTAGAAAATAATTATTTTTATTTGTACAAATGCCACTCAAATTTAATGTTTGTGTGCAGATATGGCACCAAGGTTAATGCAACTCAATTTTCATTGGCGTAGGTAACCCGGGACACCAAACTCCTATTCAATACCATGGAACAAATTATAAGCCTTTATGTCTTTTGTTTTGAATATTTTTCAGGAATCAGAAAACAAAATATTGAAGAAAATTATGCCCCCCCCTATAATCACAGGCCACAGTCATTACTGAGAATTTGTGATCATAAGTGGTGATTTTTGAAGCAGTGTGTCGTACGTAACTGGGACACCAAACATTTTGGACCCCTAATTTTGGGAATTACCCACATGCGTGGCAGTCACGCGCAAAGAGGCTCAGTGTGAATTTGTGTGTGCAAAGAGCGATTTAACAACAAAAAACTACGTCCCACCAGCTATGGCGGACTTGTACAGAAAAGGCATCTGGGAATGGTCTATATGTGCATGTACTACAAATCTCGTTATTAAATTATGTTTCTCCATGTGATTTCTTCAGGGTCCCTCAGCCCCTGCAATGACTACGGGTGCATGAATGGTCATTGTCGGACAGATACGTACGGTGATGCATATTGTGCATGCGAGACTGGCTTCACCGGCCAACATTGCGAGACAATAGTTCCAGGTATTAAGATTGCCCAATAAATTAGGCATTTCTGCACGTACCTGTGCAAGAAACAAAAGACATTGTGCCGAACATGTGCAACTTGTTATACAAACAACAAGAAATATGACCCACTGAAAAACGGATACAAACTTCAGAAAAAATTGGCTTGTGAGCACCTCTATTTTGCCCCAAAACTGGGCAAAGAATGACGTTTTTGCATACAAGTTTTTCGTGTATTGACACAGGAATGCACGAAGGAGTTGTACGCAAAACTGTAGCCAGTTTCTTGACAAAATGGATGGTGTCATCCGCACAAGAAGGGACTGCCGCAATTGCCATTCGTTGTGAAGTTTGAATCCGCTTTTCATTGGGTAATTTTGGGTCTTTTTTCTGGTAACAACTAGGGATGGAAATTTACAGTTAATTCAGAAACCGGTTTGCAATTCTCTCAAGTGTCGGTTAACCGGTTAAAGGAGTGTGACCAGATCACTTTTTTTTTACCCATAACTCCCCGGGACTTACCTTATGGGTCATGAGATTTTTATATCATAACATCCGTTATATTTTTCTGATTACGAAACTGAAACTCCCGCGCTTCTAGGCCGCATATTTCCGAGGATATCGTCGAAAATCCACCGATTATTTGTAAACTATTTTTCCAGTATCAACGTTTATCGGCTGAAAGCATACTCGATAGTTTTGTTCAATTTTTTACTGGAAATTGCGAATGTTTTCGGGTTTTTGGGACATGGGAGGTGTGTATGGGAGTTACTTGATAATATTGGTAAGTTACATCGAAAACTATTTTCCAGAAACTCTGGTCACGCTCCTTTAACCGTTCGGCCGACACTAAAGATTGTTGCTGGTGTTTATAGACCGTATTGAATAGCCGCCATTTCGTGGGGCACCTTTATGTTACTTAAACCGTTCAACAATGGAAGCACAATATGTGCAACCATGCATGTCCTCGAGGAACAAAGAAACTGCTCCACGAAATGGAGGCTATTCGATACGGTCTATAGATGCATGTGCAATGTACAGTCAATACACTTAGGCCCCCAGAATAATCATTGAACCTTTATCTAATCAACATTTTTGGACCCCATATAAATTTATTTCAATTTCATGAAGTCATTAGAAAAAACCCTCTGAAAACTGTTGTAAATTCTTTAAAATTGGGTTTCGTTTAAACGTTCGGCAAAACAGGTTTTTCATTTTTTTTGTTAACCAGTTAAACATCGCATCCCTATAACGAACACAATATTCTAGTATGGTGCCTAATCACCATTGAAATGAAATGACCAAAGTGGAGATTTATCTCTCATCCCAAGTTTGGTTGTTTCATTTCAATATAGGCAACATATACCGGGGGCGCGTTAAATAGCACAATTCGTTTGCTGGTATTGGCCATACCGGCATACCGAAAACGTCGAACGCAACAGAACGCACGGAATTCCCAATACGTATTGCATCCCAACTCAAACGTAGTACGCTTTCCATACCAAGATGGCGGACGGACAAATTGCGGCTACAACCTCGAGGTTTCAAGTTAATATTTTGCTTCAACATTCGGCGTGCGGAGCAGAATTTCAAAGTGTTTATTCTTGGACTGTGGTTAAGTTAGCAGTTTTGATTCAGTGTTTGATTTGCAATTTAATTGTCGGAATCTTTGTGTTAAGCGGGCAGCCGTAGTGCTTTGCAAACCGCGTTGTCTACAGTAGCCATGTTTGATCGTACGTTTTCAGATGCAGTCGTTCAACTAGCCATCTCGAATGCAGCATACCGACGCTGCCAGACGTATTTCGGTATTGTGCTGTTGAACACGCCTCAGATGTTGCGTTGGTTACTTTTCCCAGTTGCGCTCCCATGCAACACCGAGAGTCCATAGGGAAAACCTGAGGGAGTATACCACTGTGCCTTATAGCTCAGCTGGTAGAGCATCTGCCCAGTGAGTCAGAAGTCTCGGGTTAGAATCCCTATAAGGGCTCACGATTTTTCTCTCATCCGGTTGTTTTTTTTGGTGTAATTCTTTAATTTTCTGCTCCTATTTATTTTGCTAATAAACAGATACTGTATGCAATGTAAATTCCTGTGAGAATAACGGAACCTGCATTGATTATGGATTCCCTTTGTGTCTGTGCACACCAAGTTGGACAGGACTGCGATGTGAACGAGGTGAGTACGTATCGCAGTTACACAAATTACAACATTGTGCATGCGACTGTGAACCTATTGCGATCGTATTATAATCAGTGAATGATGAGAATTCTCATCATCAAGGGTCAATTTCATGGCGCTGTTTAGCAACCAATTTTGTGCTAATGGCGGCCCCGGCTATTTCATGGAGACCGTAACCTTAAGCACTGACGAACGTTTGCTAGCTTCAGAGGCAAATTTGCTAAACACTAGTGACGCAACAATGCCCGTTTCTAAGCATGCGCATGCTTAAGCACGCCGCGGCCGTGAAATAGCCTTAAAGTTAGCACAACGTTTCTGCTACAGTAAGCACACGTTTTCAGCTAGTGCTTAAGCAGCGCCATGAAATTGGCCCCTGGTTTGTGTTTTAGATGGTAATACAATGCATAGTTCTGACCTGTCAATCAAGCCGAACCCACGTGACCATTTATTACCAATCACAACAGAGCTAGGCAGACAGCGCCCACATTAGCTTTATGGCAAGGCTTTATGGCTTTGGGGTTATATTGTTTGGGATAATTAAGTGTCTTGAGCAGAGTATATAAAGGCTGGGCGAACGTTATGTCTTCTGTCTTGCCATAAAGCTACATTATTCATTACATGCAAGTAGTTGACCCTATTCAATAGCCTTGTCCAAGTCTGTGAGCGTGAGCTTGTCTTACGATGGTCGCTGACAAAATCTATGCCCATATGACTACTACTTCAGTACTATAAATCCCAGCACGATGTCATCATTAGCGACCTCACGTGGTGAACTGTAGCCAGCGAATAGGCTGGTTACCGAAATATCTTGGTCTGAAAACCAGACTACACGCGCGAGGCTAAATCACAGTCTTGTTCTTTTTGTACATGACGTGTTATGTGTTTCTTTATATCTGCGTTGGAAAACCGACAGAATTACTTATGCGAAACCTGAGTCGTTATAAATATTCATTTCTTACATAACATCCAATCAGAGCTCACTATTTTGACACAAATAATGCGTGCGACCGGTTTGCCAGTATAAACGGTTGTATATATGTGTACATGACATCTCTCCATGTCTCTGATGCAATATGGCGACATCCTCACGTATAGTGTTACAACTGAGAAAATCAACGGTAGTTTGAATTATGCAGCCGACAAAATTGCTACTTGATGACTTTCACGAAGACCAGAAGATAGCCCTTACGTATTTTCTGTAAAGGTATGACGTGTTTGTGAATGTATCAGCTGGGTATACGTACGGAAAATCTGCTATTTTTCAAACAGCACCGTATTGTTCTGTGAAAACAACCGTTAACCAATGAGCTTTTATGTCTCTGTGCTCTCTTTGAAAAATAAGCATAAAATTAGACCATCAACACGTCGTGTACAAAAAGAACAAAGCTGCGATTTAGCATCGCGCATGTAGTCTGGTTTTCAGACCAAGATATTCCGGTAACCAGCCTGTTCGCTGGCTACAGTTTACCGCGTGAGGTCGCTAATGATGGCACCGTGCTGGGATTTAGCTTTAGTATTAAAGTAGTAGTCATACGGGCCTAGATTTTGCCAGCGACCATCGTAAGACTAGCTCACGCTCATAGACTCAGACAAGGCTAGTATTTCAAAGGCGCCGTAGCCATTATTATCGCTGCCCTCATGGAGATACCAGAATCATCTTGCTTCAACATGGCTGGCTAGTTGCGCACAACCCTATCAGCACTTACATTGTGGCATTCCCCCAACAGCTCCCCAATTATCGCTTGGGTCGATCGACGAGGCAATTGGGAATTAAGTGTCTTGCCCAGAGACACAAACACGTTGACCGCAGTGGGGCTTGAACCCACGACCTCCTGATTGCGAGTCCCGCTCTTAACCACTAGACCACATGCGTTCCCTGTTTATTATGGAATAAACGGCTTTCGGTTAAAACTAGCTCTATTCAAATCACCGTCTTTAAAATAAAAATAAAAAGACTCCCGTATGTTTTGCTCCATATGTAACCCGACTTCTAGTTTAAATTAACCTTTTTTTTTGTGTCAGAGAGCCCTTGTTCTTCCTCACCATGTGAAAATGACGGTCTCTGTTTGCCTGGATTTTATGACTCTGATTATTCATGCCTCTGCGATAGTGGTTTTAGTGGCGACAGATGTCAAAATGGTGAGAAATATTAAAACATAACTTAAACCACAAAATTATCTCTAGACAGAACTTTTAATACTATGTCTTTTAACCCGGGTTTAAATCAACTCGGGATCATCGCACATTTCTGAATTGTTTAAACAGGGTTCTTAGCCATCTTGGAAATTAAGGAAAACCTAGAAAATGAGTTGCCTTTTTTACTTTCAATAAGAGAAAAACACCTAAAATTTTAAGGGAAAGTCATGGAATTTTATTGGCTCAAATCAAATATTGTTTTTTCTTATGTCTTAACATGGACCCCGTTCTCACTAGAGAAATCACTTCGTTCGATGAAGATTAGTTAATCATCGTTAGTTAATGAAGCGTGCGTTCACATATCACTTAAGGAAGATCGAACGAAGATCAAATGAAGAGCGGTACTGTACACATTATAAGCGACCGCTAACGAAGATCGAATGGCGCTGTGTGGTTTTCCAGTGGCGCGTCAAAAACAAAGCTTGCTGGGCGCTTGACACACAATGCAAAATTGCTTCGTTGAATGAAGGGAGCATTCTCATTACAAATTTTCTTCATCGGATGAAGCGATTTCTTCTTCGAATGAAGATATTTGCTTCTTCGAATGAAGCAATTCTAATCATCGTCGAATGAAGTGGCATGCGTTCACATCGGGAAAACTCTTCGTTGAATCATCGTCGAACGAAGCAATTTCTCTAGTGAGAACTGGGTCATGGATGATTGGCGTGTTCAAATGGAAATTGTAGGTAGAAATCATTATGGGGAGCAGAGTGATAGGGTGCAGGTTTATAGGGTGTGGGAGGTAAGGTGCAGGGGAGTGTGTGGGGTGCTGGGTTGGGGTACGAGTGATGGGTGGGGGTTTTAATTTGTAGGATTTTATTTTGTAGGAAACAGCGAGTTGTGGGAGCTTAACCCTGTTAAAATATTGAGAAATAAATTGTCCTTTGTCTAGGATCAGAAAGTATTTCTTTTTAAAACAAAAACCCAAGCTTTGAGTTGCTCTGTACATTAATTGAGTTATATTGATTCATTTAGCCCCTACAGACCTCCCATGTACATCGTCTCCTTGCTTGAATGGTGGAAGCTGTTATCCCAGTTATTCGTATCCGCATTCGTCTTCTGACTATGAATGCTCTTGCCCAACTTCCTGGACTGGAGACAGATGTGAACTACGTAAGTCTTTTCTTAGAGGCACATTTGCAGTTTGATGTAAACAAAAAAAACAACCTAAGTTTAGTATTTTAGCATTGGTAAAAAATACCACATTTTTCTGCCTTTATTGTAATTTTCTGAAGACTACTCTCATACAAATTTCCATGCGTTTGGGAAATCAGGATGCAGTGAAAAGCAAATTGGCTGCACCGGGAATCGAACCGCGGAGCTTCTGCTCAATGTGCAGATGCCCTACCAATTGAGCTATGAAGCCAACTCGAATCACAGTAGTGCAGTTGTTCCTCCGTCATGAGTGCGTGACGTCAACCACAGTGTACACGACCGACTGAGAATGACGAGACGAATTGAGAATAAGTTAATTTAAAACACCTGCCAAGACCGGCAAAACAGATATGGATTTTTATGCTGTTGAAAACGTGGTAAATTTGACGGAGCTGAAATTTCTTAGGATGTGTTTATTGATATCTTACTTTTTATTTATAATTGTTTGATTCCCAGAAGTGCTTAAAAACAGATCATCTATAGGGCCTTTAAAGCCCAATACATGTACATCATTTGCAATCGCCCAAAATTTTACTTCAGGAGTTGACCAAAAAAACCTGACTAAAAGTGTTGACAGCAATGATAACAAACACCACATGATTTTTATCATGTAAAATGGTACCTTTGTGGGAGAAATATATATTTGTTTACCATTCATTAAACACAAAAATTATGCATGTATTTTCATGGTTTTTTGAAGTATAATAATAATAATAATAATAATATGATGCATTTATTTGGCGCAAATTCTACTTAAACAAATATTCAAGTGCGCCTTACAGCAAAACATAAAAATTACAAAAGTTAAAATAAATTAAGTCAATTATTAAGGTACAATTAAATTTTACACATTAAAAGCACTCTGAAAAAGATGGGTTTTAAGGAAGGTTTTGAAAGAGACTATACTAGTGGCATTCCTCACTTGGACAGGCAATTTGTTCCAAAGCGATGGAGCGGCATATTGAAAAGCCTGATCGACCAAAGACAATCTACTACGTTTGGCAAGGTGCTGAAGAAGAACGCCATTATTCGGGTTAGAACTACGGAGGCTATAACGAGACACTGGGCGAATAGTAATAAGCTCGGCCAAATATTCCGGACAGTCACCATGCAAAATTTTAAAAACAAGCAGCAATACTTTAAAAACAATTCTAAACTTCACTGGAAGCCAATGAAGATTTAGGAAAAGAGGTGTAACATGACAGTACTTGTACCTATTACACACAAGTATTACCGCATGAGGCTGAAATTTCTACACGGCAGTTTATCAGTATTATTCTTTAGGTATGTGATGCTGTTATACGTATTCCTGTCTTTAAAATGCATGATCAGAAAGAATTTTTGATCAAACATTGATCAAACACAATAAAAACTGACCCGTTTCTTTGTTTACATTTTGTTTCTATTTTTACGACAGCAAGTGCGTGTAATTCATCTCCTTGTCTTAATGGCGGATCCTGTTTGACTAGGTCCTCTTCCAGTTATATTTGCTACTGCTTGGGACCCTGGGTTGGTCCTAGATGCGGAACACGTAAGTTATTTAGCAAGTGTTTAAACAAGTGTTGTTTTTTGATATGCCGCTAATGTGTGAAATGTGTAATTAATAACCACACAAAGCACTCGGAGCACCTGGCGCTTGACGCTCATATGCCTTCAAACAATGCTTAATTCGATCTTTATTAGCGGCTGCTTGCAGCGCCGGCACCAGACCTGTTAATCTTTGGGGGGTGGGGGTGCAAACTTAAATTTAGGGGAAAAACATTAATCTATAATGTAATTTTTTACTGCAGAAAAGCATTGACTTACCACTTTGACGGACTACGCCAGCGTTATTCTTGAGTGGGGGTATTTCCTGGCAAATTTATCGAAAGTGTATTGGCTTTTTTGATGGTGCCAGCTAATTATGATGGATGAAATTGAGTTTATTATTTACAGCGCAAACAACATTGTAACAAATTGGGTGCAATGGTTTGGGATTAAACTCAATTTCCGCCATCGGAGAAAAAACTGGGGGGCGCAAACTGGGGGAAAAAATAACTGGGGGCGCATTTGCTCCCCCTTGCCCCCCTGTAGCGCCGCCGCTGGCTGCTTGATGTAAGCTCTTTGTTCAATCTGCATTCAGTTTTCTTTAAATTTTTGTGAAAGGAGCTCTTGCGCTCTTCGACGCAAGGCCTGCATTTGTGACTGCAAGTCGCAAATGCTTCACATTTGTGCCACAATAATCCAGTTCGGGGTTAGCTTCTGCGCATGCATCAGATCCCCAAACGAACTTTTGAGAAAGGTCGTTTGTACATAAACGCACGATCCACATGCACAAATGCTAAATTTTTTTTTACGATAACTGATAATATAGAGCTCAGATACTGATTCAACCTACTGTCTGTATTGGGGTTATATAGGGGTCATTCTTCAGTAAGTGTCTATTTTCGTGTCCCGACACTTTGAGATGCTACATCTCAAAAACTATATAATGAAAATCTTATTTTTAAGCGGTAAAATAATCTTTAACATATTTCTGATTATATGCAGTGGTACAAATTCTTGAAAAAAATCGACAGGGTGCTTATTTTTTACGATGAACCTTCAAAATACCCCCAAAACGCATGTCCCGGTGGTGTCTCTCAAAATGTCCCCATTGCCATAATTTTTAAAATAAGCAGCTTAAAAAAATAATTATACTACCAGAAGCCAAGTATAGTTTGTCTCCTCCAAATGCAAAATTTAAAATTACTTCATTAAACCATATTTGCATGAAATCTGACATTTTAAGAGTCAAAAATCGTGTCCCTGGATTTTTGGTCATCTCCGTCACGATATTTTGGGGCATCATATCTGATAGAGAACTGACCATGAACAAGACTTGCATTAGTCCATCGGATACCTCAGAGCCTATAGAGCAAGAAATAACCCATTAAAGAAGACTGCAACCCATAATAGCCAAGGAATTGTGGACTTTCTCAAAAAATTACAATAGTACCTTTATTTAACGTCATCTCCGAAAGCTTTATAAAATATCTGATTTGTGTTTTTAATCTTTAAAAGTATTCATGCAAACGATCACAATTGTGCAAACTTCCAAGCTTCTGTTGTATTTGGGCTTCAAACAGACTGTGGTGGTGTTATAAAAGTTTAATTGTTTATTTAGTCATATCCGTCACAGTCAGTTCCATCACTTTTTGCCGTGATGGAGATGATTTTTTGGCATTTTGGGTCATCTCTGTCACGATATTCTGGAGTGTCATATCTGATTTTTTTTTTGCATTTTCATTTGCCAATAATGGCAATAAAATGAGGACAATAAGTTGCGTTATATTCTGTTCAAAGCCCTCCGTTCACTGGTTGTTATTCCATGTTTAAGCTTTAAATTCTCTTGTTTGAATTTACTCAGTTTCCGAAGTCACTGTCAAAATTCGTCATTTCCGTCACGAAAGTGTGACGGATATGATTTTAGCACATTTTTCCTATGCTACAACACTGAAAAGTTAATGTTAATAAAATTTAATAAAACTCCCCTAAAGATTGTGCTGAAAGTTAATTATAGTTGTTGTGTACCTTAATGATCATGTTCCACTAAAAATAATCAACATTTGAACAACTTTTTTTCCACGATTTCTTAAGGCCAAAAATAGACACTTATTGAAAAATGACCCACAGGCGTCTAGGGGTAGAATTTTTGAGATAACTGTCGAAAATCTGTGGTTACGGTATTGCGTGAAGCCGAGTGTGGTTAGAGTCGAGAGTTATGAGACTCAATACCCATGACTGGTGAAACAATGCACGCTCAGTTTAACGCAACCACAGATTTTTGACAGTTATCTCAAAAATTCCACCCCTAGACGCCAATATTACCCCCAAACAGATATACAGTAGGTTGAATCTGTATCTGAGCTCTATATTACCAGTTATCATTTTGTGTCAAAAACACAAATTCACCGCGTTTTACGAGTTTGTAGCGGATAAAAACTCCAGAAGTCCATAGATTTGTGTAAAAGATCATGCTTCTATGCTGTACAAACGACATTTGACCAATGACGTCACAACGCTCCATGGGCTTACTCCCAACTGGCTTATTGCTTCAATTTGTGTGAGATCAACGCACGTTGGCACAACAGCAAATGCAAGACACAGGGGATGGGCTCAAACACGGCACAAAGTCTTTTACGTCTACCCAAGCCCCTACTCGCTAAATCCCCCCGACACCACACGTGCGCGTTGGCGGGTTACGCAATAGCCACGGTTCTCGGCTGGACACTAAAAAGAGGGGCGGTCGGGTTGGCGTACGGGTTCTTTCCTCGCCTTTCACCTCTGGGGTCCCGGGTTCGAATCCGGGGCGTGTATGTGGATTGGGTTTGCAGTCCCTACTTGACCGTGTGAGTTTTCCCCTGGGGCATTTCTCTGGGGGTTTTCCTCCCACTTCTAAAACTGCAACTCCTTCTTCGTCATCTCAAGTTGATAATATAGTATAGTTAAAGCTAAAACCGTATAGTTGATGGCATAAAGGGCCTTAGTTGCCGAAGATGCCGTAAAATATACAACAACAACAACGACACTAAAAAGAAGAATCAATCTTTCTTTTTCTTTTTTATTTGGATGGGGTACTGATGAGTTTTTGCTAATTTCGTTAAAATTATGGGGTGAACAAGGGAATGTACGTTGCTATTGGGGATCCCAATCCACACTTCACATTCCTCAAAACCAGCATTTTGTTTTACAGATATTGGCCAAAATAGAATGGCACGTCGTGTGGCGAACCATGAACGATGTATTTTGTAAGGCTTTATACAAACAAGCACCAAGCGGGTAGTCTGTGTGGTCTAACGGTTAAAACATAGCCTTTGAAAAACGAGTATCGCAGGTTCGAATCTCACTAGACAAAACGTTCTAATTTCTTTTTTCCCCTCTCTCTTTTTCCCGTAACACTACGCCTATCGCACCTACCACCTAAAGATAATGCTTGCCAATTTAGTATTGTTAATTATATGTTAACAGGACATGTTACACTATTCCACGGAATATATTAAATAAGTGTATAGATAACAAAAACAAATAGATAATTTTGCCCCAACCCCCGCGCAATGCTGTTTCTCATTACACACTTTCTGTTAAAATTCAGACAATCCTGGCCAAAACTCGCTGGGCCCCCCCGGCCCCCGCTCAATGTCGTTTGATTTCTGTGCGGTCTGTGCTCCAGCGCGGGGTAACAACATTGATCGGGGGAGCGCGGGAGGTGGCCCAACCATTTTGGCCAGGATTGTAGCGTCAATCTTGAACAAGTTTTACAACACTCGTTGCATCCCTTGCGTAAGGCAGTGGCAAATTTTGTAATTTTTTCCAATGGCCTTACAGATATTGAATGCCAAGATGTGACGTGTCTGAACAATGGCTCATGCTATAGCACAGGACAAGGCCAGGGACGGTGCACATGCATGCAGGGTTTCCGTGGCGATTACTGTGAAATAGGTAAGCTTTTGGTTTATGTTAGCTTTAAATGAATCCACGTTCGCTAGAGTCCATTACAGTTGATTTCAATTTGGGAATTGGAATCGCAACTTTTTAAGAAAACTATTTTTAGTAGTAAACGATTTCTCGGGCGATTCCAGAAAGTACTCGGTGAATCCATAGATCAAATGCAGAAACATGCAGTACCTTAAATGTGAGCCACTCCACCAAAAGTAGGCCCTTGCGTAAACAAAATAAAAATGGAGCTAATGACTTAATCATTTCATGAAATTTTACTTAAAATTTTATTTTTGTTTATCATCAGAGGATATCTGCATACGGAACAATCCATGTTTGAACGGTGGTGTATGCACGAGCACTGGGAATCTCCTCGCATCCTGCACATGTCCTCCAGGTTATACTGGTTCCCGCTGTCAAACAGGTATTGGATAGCTATTCCTCCACCCCCTATCCTCCCTCCCAACCCCCTTAAACCGAGACCACTTCCTCGTTGGTCCATTTAAAAGATCCCAGAGCACTCTTTCTCCGGTGTCTCTGGTTGTTGGCTGCCAATAGTGCCACCCACCTACATATATGTATCTCAATGTTTAGCTGGAAGGCACTTTATAATATCCACTATAATGTGTAGCACATGTGAACGTTTCTTTTTGGGGGTTGAGTGAGTGAGTTTTGGGTTTAGCGCCGTGCCGGCATCAGTGGCCATATTCACGGCGAGAATATGTAAATATATAAAACAATAGGTAGTAATCAACAATAGTCATGTGAATTGTGGAGTAGGAAAAAACTTGGAGTCAGAAGAAACAATTATCACGTTGGAAAAGAATAAGAGACATTTCAAAAGGATTGAAGAACCATTGTATAGAAGTATTACGGTAGACTGATTCTGGGCAGTTTTTCAGGAGAATCCCATGGGAGGCAGGCTATGGAGGATCCCCCAGATACACGGCACCCTGTCTAAATGGGTCCCGCAAGGCCGGCCGTTTCCCTTGCAGTTTAAGGGCCCGGGCCCCGCCGGTATTTTTACAGGTCTGCTAACCTCCGGGTGATGAGGGGACAATGGCACCGAGTGTCTGGTCAATCCTCCACGACTTTGGGGTTTGAAAACGCCATTTCTTGCATTTACAACTGCATGCATTGCACTCTTGTTTTTCAGTATTGTGCAAAAAATCTTATTTTTAGAAAGGTGTAAGCAAATTTGAAAACGCTTGACTACATAACTGGATGCTTTATTCATTTTTTCAACAGACACACTCTGCCCAGGATACTGCTCCAATGGTGGAACGTGTCATAATCTCGGAAATGGACAAGCGGAATGCACCTGTCCAGAAGGCTTCACAGGACCCATGTGTAAAACGGGTGAGAGCTAGTCCCTGCTTGATTCTGTGGTTTTTCCCTACACATATGTGTAGCAGATTCCCCCCCACCCCGCCCCCCAACCCCCTGATCATTTGTCTCCTCGAGCGGGCAGAGCGGTCGACATCGGTGTATTCATTCATTGCACAAACAATACAGATTTGATTTGAAAACGAATACCTGATTCAGAGGTCGAAGTATATTTAGGAAGTAAGACTTAAAGGCACGGGCTCGTCAGCAATGAGCGTGCGCCAAATTCGTGCCATGAAATACGCAGCTCCGTGCCTTTGCTATGCAGCTGTAAATTTCGTGGCACGAATTTGGCGCGTGCGCATTGCTGACGATCCTGTGCCTTTAAGGCTATGCATGGTGTAAATCAACATGTGTATGGGTTTGCGGTAGCACTAGACACAAAGGCAATTCACTACTCTACGGACTCCCTCAGAATCAAATATACCGTCTTCAACGTCTTCAGAATACCGCTGCCCGCATCATCACCTTATCCAGGAGGAACTGTCACATCACCCCCATTTTGAAGGAACTACACTGGTTTCCTGTCTCCCAAAGGATTGTCTTCAAACTCATGCTTCTGGTCCACAAAGTTCTCAACAACAAGGCTCCCTACTACATTAAGGAACTACTACATGAATATTCTCCAGCAAGAACTCTTAGATCCAGTAACCAGCAGCTTCTCAAGGAACCAAATTATAAACGAACTTGGGGCGCCAGATTTTTTTCTGTTGCAGCTCCTCGACTTTGGAATTCATTGCCACTTGAACTCAGATCATGCCACTGTACAACTAGGTTCAAATCACTTTTTAAGACTTACTTGATGTCGCAAATTTTCAAGAATTAATTACTTGTTGTTTATAGAGCCTTGAGGACCCTGCAGGGTGGATATGTGCGCTTTACAAATATTATTATTATTATTATCTCTTTTGTATACGTGTGGTTCTGAAAAGAACCGGTGTGTGTGAACCAGTGTTGTAGTACTCGAGTCCAGGACTCTTTTCGTGACTCGGACTCGACTCAAGTCACATTGGAAAATGACTCGGACTCGGACTCGACCATGATGACTCGGACTCGAACATGGTGTGAACTCAACGTTTCAAACAGTGTGCTCTGTTCGTCTTCAGGTGAAGTGCCGGACTCATGATGAAATATGGTTATTTGAAATATGGTTGTTTCATCAGGTTTAATACTGGAAATTTTGACCCCCTGGTTGAGAGCTATTTCGTGTTATTTTGAAACAACCCATAACTATTTGCTTGTTTTCAGCAGATACCATTTGCACCAGTTCGTACTGTGAAAACGGAGGCGTTTGCGTTAGAACCTCGGCCACTCGAGCCAGGTGCGACTGCCGTGGTGGTTTCTCTGGATCTCGATGCGAAACAGGTAAGGTTTCAGTTAAAAACAGTAGAAATTATTGGCTTCGGACCATAACTATAAGCAATTGACTATTAAATATATATAGCAGGATTGGAAACCGTTAACCCTGAGGTTATCTCTGTTTGTAAGGGAAGACACACAAATCTAACCGCACGGACCGACTGCCGTGTTGCTGGGCAATTGCTAAATGGGCGGAGCTTACTGGATCGGTCTATTGTAGGGGAACCGTAGAGGCACATATTCTGACAACAATGACTATGAACCAATTTATAATGTTTGTCCCTCTGTCAGATACACTTTGTGACTTCCTTCAATGCTTGAATGGAGGTGTGTGTACACGCATTGGAGGAGGCCGAGCTGTGTGTTCTTGTCTCGTAGGCTACATTGGGAACCGATGCCAAACAGGTTGGTTATGAGTTTAATTATGACATTTTTATAGAGTAATATTTAAAGGAGTCCCAAACATTTTCCAGGTATAAACTTAGCAACCTCAGAATCTGTTTCCCCGGATCTTCATAGGGAATCTTCTTACATGAAAAATAGTCTTTATTGTATCAAAATCAGTCAAGCAAATCAAAAGTATTTTTGGTGCAGCAAGGTCAGCCCTTAACTAAGAGTGATCTGAATTCCTATTGACTGATCCTAAACTGCATGAGTTCTTTAAAGATAGTATACATGATTGGTAAACTGTTACAAATAGTTTTATCCCACTGTGTGATTGAAGATATGCATGAGAAATGAGTAAAACAATTAGTTTTCGTCTCATGAGACGAAAATTCAATTCATCCCAAAACCACTTCGCCATTTCGCCCCCATACCACTTCACCCGAGTGCCATTTCGCCCCAAATTACTTCGTCAAAACACTACATCGCCCAAATGCCACTAAGCCCCAAAACCACTTCGTGCACAGGCCGTGGTTTAGGGTGAAATGGTTTAGGGCGAAGTGGTTTTGGGGCGAAATGACTGCAAACCCTTTTTTGACTGTTTTCTCAAAAGTTATACGATAAGCTGGTTTTTGCTCAGTTGGTTTTAATCATGCATATCTTCAATCACACAGGGGGATAAAACTATTTGTAACAGTTTACCAATCATGTATACTATCTTTAAATACAATATGCAATAAAATTTTCCAAAAAGCAATCCAACAATAGGCATTTATGTACGAAAGGGCAGGACTTTGAACACGTCAATAATAAGGACTATAACTAAGCACCTCAAGACCCGGGCAGTTTGCCAGTTAAACGTTAAGGAAACATTTGGCTTCCTAGCTTCAGTTTCTGAGTTGCTGTTCACTGACACAGTTGGCAAGCTCCAGAGGGCTCAGTAATCGGTCACTAGTTTTTGAGACGAGTGCCCGGTCAGGAACACTAGCACGGAATCACATGCGCTTTAAGTGTTGACGTGCGCTTAAAGCTTGATATGCGCGTATAGTTCACGCTCGCGCAAATTTCATGCACTAGCCTAGATTAGTGAACCTCACGTGACTGCGTTTCAACCAGTCAAGATTGAGATTCAGAAAGAGGCGTGTAATAATCTTGATTACTACACGTCATAAATATTCAGAAGCAAATTTGAGCACATCATTGGCCGATTCAGCCGCGCGATTGGGAAGTAAAAATGCTACGCGCCCAGGTGACGTCAGCCTGGTGAGTACCCAACTGGCTGCCGTGCGGTGTTTTTTTCTGGTATATAGCACCAAAAATTCCCTCTGGAACCCGCCTCTTGAAAAAATGTATTGTAATCTTGAGTTTCTCGTCGACGCGCAGTTTTTAACATTTGGAGCTCTGTTTCGTGAACATCTAGTGCCTGAACTGGAACATTTGCTTCAACTGCCTCAAATACCCATTTTACTTATTACAAATGACAACATTTCTATGTTTGGATTACAAGAAAATAAATTGTTTGTTGTAATTGTATACACCAATCCGGTAACTAAGATCTCCTCCCTGCATAACCGCCATAGCTGGGGGGCATCCAGTGCATGGGCTGTGCGTTTTGTGTTGCTGTTAAAACGAAAAGCGCTCATCCATTATATGCTTGAACGAGCCTCCTTCGCGTATACGCGACGCGCCCGCCTTTGCGTACACGCGACGCGCCCGCCTTCGCGCGCACACAACCCTACAAAGACGCGCAACTTCTTTGAAGTAAAAAAATGCAGCTTCAGCAACAACAAAAACATACAGTTCATTCAATGGAAGCCCTCCAGCTATGGCGGATGTACAGGGAAGAAGACCTTATTACCGGATTGGTGTATACTGGCCTTGAATCTGTTATTTTGTCAATTTGCTCATGAATATTTATGAGGTGTAGTAAAACAAATACAGCATGGTTTATTTCTGGAAAGTAGTGGGAATCACTGGTCCCGAGGTGTAGGTCACTCCCGACGTGAAGCGGAGGGATCGAGGTATAGTCAAGCTGACCTACATCTCGGGACCAGTAATTCCCACTACTTCCCTTCAAACCATGCTGTATTTGTATACTATTTCAATATTACCATTTCTACTAGATACCACCTGTAACACTCTTAATTGTCTCAACGGTGCAACATGCCGCAATCTGGGTAATGGACGAGCAATTTGCACTTGTCTACCTAATTTCACCGGCAACAAATGCGAAATAGGTGAGTTATGCTGCCACAAGTTGGACACTTGACGGTAGTTAAGTATCAGCAATGCACGAAAAAACTGTGCGCAAAAGCGTCATTCTTCACCCAGTATCTGGACAAAATAGCAGCTCCCATACTTGAAGGCATTGCTACAACAGACTGATCCAGTAAGCTCCGCCCATTTAGAAATTACCTAGCAACATACCACACATGTGAGACACGTGTGCAGTAGAGTCGCGTGGCCGTGCCGTGCCGTGCGTCCGCGCCCTGGTCAGCGCATATTGAAACACGCACACGCACACAGAAACTGCACGCTCGAAAGCAAATGTGCACTTAAGTATCCGGTCGTGTGCGTGCACGTACAACACGCCTGCAATACGCGTAACGCGTGCGATCGAACAAAAACATCTCGACACACATCTAGAACGCAGTGAATGCACAACAAAGCAAAACGACAAGCTAATTTTGGTGAGTTTTTCCCGTTTAAACAAAAACACATTTATGAAGGGATTAAAAGTAGGTTAGGATAGTCTTATACAATCCGTTTTAAACCGGCTAGGGTCCTCTGCGCTGATACAAATGATGTTTATGGTGTTTTTGCGTCACTCGTGCTGCATTTCGCCGTAGCTCTGTGCACAACATTTTGAGGACTCGGGGTATCCAAAATGGAGATCCACATTTTGTTACCTTAACCTGAGGCTGTGATTGGTCAATTCCAAAATGGGCGGAGCTTATACTGGATCGGTCTATTGAAGTTCATATCCGCTCTTCCGTGGGTCATATTTTATGTTCTTTGTATATCTATAATATTTAGCAAATCTTTTTATTTTCTTGTGTATACTTCCCCTTTAAAGGTAGAACACATGATTGCTATTTTGAAAATCAGAAATGTTCACAGATTTACACATAACTTACACAATATGAACATGACGGCAGAAAACTTCCCCTAAAATGGTTCTGTCTGATGAAGTGCTATATAGTCTTTGAGAAATGAGTACACAACAGCTAATTTTCGTCCTGTACCACTTTGCCCTGAACCACTTCGCCCAAAAACCACTTCACCCCAAAACCACTTCACCCCAAAACCACTTCACCCCAAAACCACTTCGCCAAAATGCCACTTTGTGCACAGTCCGTGGTTCAGGGCGAAGTGACTGTATAAAGTGTAAAACCTTTTTTTGACTGTTTTCTCAAAAGTAAGACGAAGTATGGAGCTGACTTTTACTCGGGTTAGTTTTAGTCATGCATATTTTCACAATCACACAGGGAGATAAAACTATTTGTTATGGTTTACCAATCATGTGTTCTACCTTTCAGGTTAAATTTTGTTAAATATCTTGGCAGGCCTCGAAATTCGTGTTCAAAAGGGCACGGCAACAATTGCCTTGCCTTTTCCCACATTTCAAGGGCATCACGGCAATTCTGTCAATTTAAAAAGGGCATCACGGCAGTTTGCTCAAACTTGGAGGGCACCACAACAATCATTAATAGTACTTAGCTGGGGTTGCAGTCTGAGGATTGTCTCTTTTATTTATCCGCGTTGAACATGGTATTGCTTCCACCTCATCGATAAATCGTCTAGACCTTTCGTTGACATTCGCAACGCGCGCGCAACGAAACGCGGTTCCTGCGGCCGCCATTTTGTGTGCTACGCATGTGCAATGACCACGGTTATATCACGAACGTCATGCTAATGTTCGTACATATTCGTCTTTGGCCGTGTTCTGCAATCGACACGTAAGTGCATGTGTACTTCATCATAGTCGTCGACGAGTGCACGCACGTGCTGTACACCGAACCCATGACCGAACCGCTAACGGATACCAATGAAGCCCGCTCAACATACATGTACAATTTCGCACGGAAACCAGGGCGAGGTTTGATTGAGCGACTACAGTAAACTATCGACTACAGAGTCACTCGAGCGACGGATATTTTCCGTGCTGTACACCGAACCGCTAACGGATACCAATGAGGCCCGCTCAACATACATGTACAATTTCGCACGGAAACCAGGGCGAAGTTCCGTTGTTCTAGGGACTTTCGTCGAACTGTACCCTTTGTACCTGTACACGTAGGCTACCGTGCGTGCTATATGCTATAAAGCTCGGCGTGGTTTTGCAAAAATTGCGTACGGTTTCGTTGCATTTTTAAACAGCGGTGGAAGAGCTAGTTTTGTCTCCGAAATGTGTCACTAAAAGTGGGAAATTTGACATTTTCATATGTGTGTTTTAATGAAGGGCACCGACGGCAGTTAAATAAAAAGGCACGGCAATTTATTGCCGTAAAATATTCATTATTTTGAGGGCATCGCGGCAATAGCACAGGGCACCGACGGCAATTGCCGTCGGTGCCGTCGGTTATTTCGAGGCCTGTCTTGGTCCTAGTGGCAAAAGTGGCATCATGTACATCATGTGGAGTATCAATGCCGACTGGTTTGGGTCGCTAACTTGCAACATTTAGGTGAAAACTTAGTGTTGCAGGTTTGGTGGTACCCAGGCCCTCGAGCAAGGCAGTTGGTCGAACTTGGTCCATCCTTCAGAAGGGATGTAAAGCTGTTGGTCCAATGTGTTGTGTGACGCACATAAAGGAGAAGGGTACCCAAGAAACAAAAGACCTTGTGCTCAAGAAGTACAACTCGTAAATTATTTTAATGCAAAGAAAAAGAAATATTACCTACTGAAAAGCAGACACGATCCTTCACAAAGAATCAAATTTTTGGCGATGCGTTGGACTATGGGCGCCGCCATTTTGTCCTAATACTGGTCAACGGATGACGTTTTTGCGGACAACGTTTTCGTGTATTGCCATAGAAATGCACAAAGGACTTGTACGCGAAAACGTCATTCTTTCCCCAATATTTGGACAAAATGGCGACGCCCATAGTGCGAAGCATCGCTAAAATTTCGATTCTTTGTGAAGTTCTTGTGCGCTTTTCAGTAGGTAATATTTCTTTTTCTTTGCATTAAAATAATTTGCGAGTTGTACTTCTTGAGCACAAGGTCTTTTGTTTCTTGGGTACCCTTCTCCTTTAAAAGATCCGTGAGCACTTTTTCGTGAAGAATAAGGGGATTTCCTAGTTTTACACTACTTTCGTAGTGGTTTGCACGTCCCCTAGTTCGTCCGCTTCAACCGCTGCTCAACGTGACACAGTAAACACGTCACCCGACAGACAGTTGACGTCTTTACTGTGTCAGATGACAGAATCTGTCCAATCATGGCAAGTGTTATCCAGCCCTGGTCTCGGGTGACGCCAGCAGGCGCTTCGCAGGAAACATTGCCAAGTTGAGCAATGGTTGGAGCGGACGAACCGGGCATGCAAATCACTGCAAAAAGAGTGTAGGTTATTTTGCAGCCTACGTGCTGCAAATAGAAGTCCCAGATAAATAAATAATTTAAAAAATAAAAACAAAAATGTATATGTACATGTTAATAGTTGGATGTTTAAGTTCGTATTTTCATGCATCATTTTCAGAGATTGTTAACTGTGCAACCAAAAGGAATCTCTGCGGCACCCAAGGGACGTGCCAAAGAGACACTACTGGGCAACCAGTGTGTAGGTGCAATAAGGGCTGGAGCGGAGACTTCTGCAACACCAATGAAGGTACGACTTGACATGGAATTTACAGTAGTATATTACTATGGCCGTCATGTACGAACTCCCATCACGTACGATCTTCCATCACGTACGATCTTAAGCGGTATCCGCACTGGACTTCTGTTTTGGAAGGTTTTACCGAGAAGACGGTAAAATAGAAAATGGTCCAATTTGACCACTCTCCGCATTTGGACTATTTTAACACGGGAACATTTATCGAGACCTCGGGATAGGTAACCGAGCTATTCAATATAATGCATTGCCATGCTTTCTTTTGTCATGTCATATGACATGACGTTGGTGTCCTTAATATTACCTGGGAATGTTGCATTGTTAGCACTAATCCTGAAAACTTCTGACTGTATCAATAACAATATCTGCCATAAAATATTCTGTGATTGTGATGACCAAAAAGAAAAACAATTCACTGGCATTGTGACATAATTATGCGCTGCACCCTGAAACATGCACAAGCGTGTATGCACGCGTAGTGTACATGTTCGGGCTTTATCGACTTGCTGTGTCCGCACTTCACTTATCGTCTCGGGAAAAGTTACCTGGTCAATTTTCCTGAGCAGCAGTTGGCCAGGAAAAGTAACCGCTAGATGCAGGAAAGGTTACTGGGAGGAACACATCCTAGGCTGTCCGCATTGGACTTAAAATGGGAAAAGTACCCATCGTCTCGGTAAGTTTTCCCAAAAAGTCCACTGCGGACAGGGTATAGTGTACGTTCAGGGCTTTAGTGTACGTTCAGGCCTGTACATTAGGCTGGTTGTCCAATTGGGTTCCTTTGCCAAAAAATGTGGACCAATCATCTCTTTCCATGGACCAATGACGTCATGATATTAAAGATAGTATACATGATTGGTAAACTGTTACAAATAGTGTTATTCCCCTGTGTGATTGAAGATATGCATGATTAAAACCAACCTGAGCAAAAACCAGCTCCGTACTTCGTCTAACTTTTGAGAAAACAGGCAAAAAAGGGTTTGCATTCATTTCGCCCCAAAACCACTTCGCCCTAAACCATTTCGCCCTGAACTACGGCCTGTGCACGAAGTGTTTTTGGCATTTGGGCGACGTAGTGTTTGGTCGAAGTAATTTGGGGCGAAATGGCACTCGGGCGAAGTGGCTTGGGGGCGAAATGGCACTTGGGCGAAATTGTTTTAGGGCGAATTGAATTTTGGTCTCATGAGACGAAAACTAATTGTTTTACTAATTTCTCAAAAACTATAGCACTTCAGACAAAACCGTTTTAGGGGACGTTTTCTACGGTCATCATGTTTATATTGTGTAAGTTAGGCGTGAATCTGTGAACATTTTTGATTTTCGAGATTACCAATGATGTATACTGCCTTTAAAGGGACACACCGGCTTACTGTTTACATAATGTCGTGATCTAGCATCCTTGACAATAATTTTTTGATAGTCGTTAATTGTGAAATTTTTTTTCTCAAAATGTCACGCAATTAACTGGACAAATTTAAAATTAACAAAAGAGACAAATGTTGGGCTATACGCTTAACCAGCCGTCGCGATGTATTATGTGTTTGTAAATAAAGGTGGCGTTCGATATGGGTCGACGCGTGTTTAACCTCATTTCCTTGTTTTCCCTGACTCATCACACCTTGCATGATCCCTCAGGTCAGTGCTGACTCGAGGAAGCAACTCGAACGCAACTTTTTGGCATCTTTAGCGCCCGCAATAGGCCTATGCTGTTTTTTCCCGGATATTATTTATTACCGCGAAGCGAAGACGCGCAAATCTGAGAGATTCTGTCGTCCATATCAACACCCAGAAACCCTTCTTATGAAATCTGTTGGCAGATTTGTGTACAAATTGGAACATACGGTATAACACATGTACATAGTGTTCGTAGGACATTATTTTCCAACAAGAAGAGAAACCAACCGAGAATGACAAAAGCAACTCGCACTTTGCGCTGAAAATAAAACTAACTCACAAGACCACGTGATTTATCCGAATCAGAATCTGATTCGGATAAATCAGGTGACAATTAACAATCTACACATTTTGTATATAAAACAAATATTGACTGCTGTTTATTCGGGTCATGGTTAAGATTACAGTATAGGCCCTCGGTGATCTCGAAGCCATGACTATGCCTCTCGGCTTCTGCCTCGGGGCATAGTCATGGCTTCGAGATAACCTTGGGCCTATAATCTTAACCACTTCATTGCAGTCAATATTTGTATACTATTTCAATATTACCATTTCTACTAGGTCCCACCTGTGACACTCTTAAATGTTCCAACGGTGCAACATGCTTATACAATCTGGATAATGGACAAGCAAGCTGCATCTGTCCACCTAATTTCTCTGGCCTCAGTTGTGAAAAAAGTGAGTTTAATTATGCTGCCACAAGCAAATTGGACACTTGACCGTAGTTAAGTATCAGCAATGCACGAAAAAGCTGTGCGCAAAAGCGTCATTCTTCACCCAGTATCTGGACAAAATAGCAGCTCCCCATACTTGAAGGCATTGCTACAATTGAAGTTCATACCGCTCGTCCGTGGGTCATATTTCATGTTCTTTGTATATGGGTCTGTCCACACTAATGGGCACATTTGGTGTGATATTTTTGGTTGGAACTCTGGTTGGAACTTTCGTTAATTATAGTGCAATATAAAGATTCACATTATGAAATAGTAATATTAGGTTGCACAAATGAGTCTATACAAGGTTAATTTTGGATTGTCTTTTTTTCCCTTCACCAGGTGATAAAGGAAAGAATGGTAAGTTGGTTTTCTTACTTTTGTCTGAAGAATTTCCCTTGTCAGGGAGAGAAATGTATGTCAAGTAGTTGGCAACTGTGATGCAATGTTTGATTGGTTCTTGCTGAAAGACCCTGTGGCCAAAAACTCTGGATGCTAGGATAGGGCGACAATTTGTGTGTAAAAAAGCTATATTGTGGGGTACCGTGGCCGAGCGGTTTAGGTCATTGACTCGCAATCACAGGTGAAAACTTGGGGCTGCGGGTTCGAACCTCCCCACGGCTACGGTACCATGTGCCCTTGGGCAAGACACTCAACCACACTTGCTCCATCCTTCGGAAGGGATTTAAAGCCGTTGGTCTAGTGTGTTAGGTAATGAAAAACGCACTCTAAAGATCCCAGAGCATTCTTTCGTGAAGAGCAAGGGGGATCATCCCCGGTGTCTCTGGCCATTTCCAATTCTAATTCTAATTCTTCATGGGTTTCCTCACGCTTGTGAGTGACAGTGCCATGAGCACTATTGAGGAATCCTTGGTATGAATACCAGAAAGAAATAATAATAATAATAATAATAATAATATTAGGGCGACACGCTCAATAGGGCGACAATTTGGTGTCGCCCTAATAATTTTGAGATTAAAAACCATTTTTTTTAGGTCAAAAACAATTTTATTTTAATCGAGAACCATTTTTATTAGGCTTGTAACCATTTTTGGAAGCTTTGGGTAGAGAAATTTTGTGTCAATTTGAGTTATTCTTCCCGAAATTTCGGTGGTTCTCGGGGAGAGGCTTCCCGAATTGTCGCCCTATTGCCGCATCCAGAGTTCTTACAATTACACTAAAGCATTGCATTGATAATAATGATAATAATAAAGTATTTAAAAACGCCTTCCATGTCGCAAAGACATCACAAAGCACTGTACATAAAATACACAAATTCAAGACCCTAAAAAAAACCATCTGAGTTAAAAACTAACAATTAGATGATAAAAAATGTTGCTTAAAAAGATGCATTTACAAAACTTTCAAAAGTATCAGCTGATCGAAATGCTGGTGGTAGTTGCTTATTCCACAAACAGGGGGCATAAATTGCGAAAGATCGATCACCATAATATTTAGTCATGCCAAGAGGCTGCATTAAACAAACCACACACCAGTTGTTGTTGATCGCAGAGTCCGCATACTTAATTTAACACTTAATAATTCACAAATATAATTCGGAGCTATTCCCTTTATGATCTTGTAAAACAAGACAAGCAATTTTCAATTCCAACCACTTATTAATACCGCGTTTACACTCAAATCGGCAAAGGTGGATACAGATCCAGCATTTTTATTGCGACCACAAAACTGGACATTTGCCGCGTTTACACTACACCCCAAATCGCTTCAACTCGCTTCAGAAACCGCAAAAGTCACCACTAAAATGTAACTGCAGCGCATGCGTGAGCTGTTAGGTGTTGCTGCACTAGTGCCAGATTGGTCAAATAACTCTACTACACTGCGGGCACTGCCCCAAGGACACCCAAATTGCCGAATCTGTATTCGGGTAGCGTTTACACTACAAGCGACCTTGACGATTGCAGGGTTCAACCCTACCCCAAAGGTGACTTGAAAAAGGCGAATCAGACCCGGGTCTGATCCGCCTTTTTCAATTTACCTTTTGCGTTTACACTTAGTGCCTACACAGCTTCAACTCTTCTTTTTGGAAATTGCGGAGTTCGATTCGGCAAAGGCGAATCGAGTGTAAACGTGGTGTTACTGGAAGCCAATGTAGACCTTTCAGCACAAGGGGTAATATGCTCAAAATTTGTCGTCCTGGTGACTAGACATGCAGCTGAATTTTCAATGACCTGTAATTTCCTCAATTCAAACTCGGCAGGCCAAAAAGGAAGCTGTTGGCAATAATCAAGTCTGGATGTAACAAAGCATGAACACATCTTTCAGTTGAATTCTGATTAAGCAAATTACGTATTTTACCTTGATTCGGCTTCAACTCTCCTTCAAAAACCGCAAAAGTCACCATTAATTGTATTCAACTGTAGCGCATGCGTGAGCTGTTAGGTGTTGCGGCACCCAAGTGCCAGATGGTCAATTAAATCTACTACACGGCGGGCACCGAACCAAGGACACTGAAATTGCCGAATCTGTATCCGGGTAGCATTTTAAGTGACCCTACCCCAAAGGTGACCTAAAATAGGCGAATCAGACCCGGGTCTGATCTACCTTTTTCAATTCACCTTTTGCATTTACACTTGGCGCCTACCCGGCTTAAACTACCCGTCTTAGAAATTGCGGAGTTTTGCCGAATCGAGTGTAAACGGGCCTTTAAATATCATTGAAATCTGGGTTGCCGAAATAGAATTATCTCTGTAATGCAGTAACGTGGAAGGTACTTCAGACTCCCGTAAACCCCCAATTTTTTTCTTCAAATTGCATGCGTAAAGGTTGCTGTCAACAACCACAAACCTTGTCCGGGGCTAGCTGAGGTTACCTCAGCTCTAACTTTATCATTTTATTCGGATGTGGTTTTTCGGATGTAGAGCTGAGGTTACTTATCAACATGACCACGATATCACAAATTCAGTCTGTGCACTGGTAGTCTGGTAATCGACCGTGCATTGCCATTCCTTTGTACACGAATAGACACATTGTACACAAGACTTGAATTTGTACGCATCGGCTGTCATTCCAGACCTCCTTTTTTATTGCAATTGTAGGCTGAATCTTCATCGTGGCTTATTATTTCGCTGAAGGACCTGCGTAGTGGTTATGCCTGATAAGGTTTGGGTGAGTCCCAGGGAGAATTAGTGTGTCATGGGGAGAAAATGACACTTGTTTTGTGATATCATGTTTATGTTGATAAGTAACCTCAGCTGTACATCCGAAAAACCACATCCGAATAACCACATGATAAAGTTAGAGCTGATGGGTAGCCTCAGCTAGTCCAGGGCTTGTCTTACGTAGCAACAACTAATGTATGCAACATGAATTCCAACCATAGAAATCAAATTTGAAGTAACGTATATAATAGCTCATAACTATACAATGTCACGAGAAACATCTATGAATTTGGATACATTACGAAAATGGCCTATTCGACCACATCTTGTAGAATTTGAGTAGTGAGCGTTATCCAATTCCATTCCTCATGCAAGAGGGACGAAAATGAAGAGACAAATGTCTTTCCTTAGTCAACAAGTGAAAACTAAAGTGAACCTGTTTGTTTACCTTCTACTCATGTTAATACCAGCGTTCGAATTAGCACTGGTCCATTGGCCAAATGACAGTTGAAATCGTCTCGGTCCGGCTGTCCAGTTGAAATAAAAC
This sequence comes from Henricia sp. BOLD:AAB3569, assembly GCA_037783545.1. NCBI lineage: Eukaryota > Metazoa > Echinodermata > Asteroidea > Spinulosida > Echinasteridae > Henricia > Henricia sp. BOLD:AAB3569. The sequence goes on from JBBELK010000720.1 coordinate 668,181, forward strand.
AGACCCACATGGTTTTGCAGTTTCTTTCATAAAAATCTCCCACAGCCATAATTCGCTTTCAATACGGTCCTTGGCCACCCTTCCAATGTATTCCCCTGGAGCAAAAGACTGCACTTACAGCTATGTATGTCTCTGGGGCTGGAAACTTAATGACTAGTTTTTATTTCAACTCGTAAATCAATCTTATTTTCCAAGTCCAGTCACAAGTCATTTTCTCCAGAGTCAAGTCACAGGTCAAAAACCAAAAACTGACTTGATTCCAAGCTAACAAGTCAAAGACCTGCCCAGGGGCCAATTTCATAGAGGTGTTTAAGAACAAATATTTGCTTTAGCACAAAAACTCTTGCTTAGTAGGGAATGTTACCAGTGAAATCTGGACTGTGTCATTACCATGACAATCTCATGAATTTTTGCTGGTAACCTAATTTTATCAGGCAAAGTTTTTTATGCTTAAGCAATTTTTTATGCTTAAGCATCTCTATGAAATTGGCCCCTGGTACTGGTAGTACTATAGGCTAATTCTGTATAACTGCCCCCAAGACTGCATGTATGCAGTTCCCCGTAGCGAAGGGATTAATGTGCACAAAAACATGCATCCTTGAGAATTTATAACAAAAGAGCCTTTCAAGACTCCAGAATAGCTCTAAAATTCACCAGAAAGCTCTAAAATGTACCACACATTTTCAAACTTTTAATGGGGAGAACCTTATGACTACCAACTTTTTCTAATTTATTTACTCAAACCAGAAATTTTAACTGTAACCGGGCCACTTGAAATGTCGATGGGCCAGTGAAGATTTAAGCCAACTGGCCCTGTTGGCCAGTTGGAAAAAAAGTTAAGGGCGAACGCTGAATACACGCACCCAGTTTATCACATGTTGAAATTGATTTCACTGTTGTATGCGGAGGTTGTTTTTATGCGTGAGGGACAGATAATCTATAAAAAAATTGTTATATCCATTTTCAGCTCTTGAAAATGTGATGGCACAGTGTACCCAGTCAAATTTATTCTGTTAATTTTTGTAGTATGATTGTAAAATATGGACATTTCTTTTACTGATGGAGGTATTATTTTGATTAATTTAAGAAATTTTAAAAAATTCATCCAGTGTTTACCAGTTTTGGATCACGCTCTAGTTTATTCGCTGGTATGCCAATAAGGTCCACATGCTTTTATCCCGCAGACCAACAAACGGGTGATGACCCCAAACCCATTGGGTTCATAGTGGGCGGGGTCATTATTGGAATCGCTGCCATAGTCATCATTCTCATCCTGCTGGCGTTCATCTACAGGAACAACCAACAGCGAAGGTAATGCGCCAGTCACACATAAACGGCCCGTGCACTGAAAAATGAGCAATTTTGGCCAGTGCGTTGTCGTTCGCTAGGTGTGCGTCAGCATTCGTTACTCGTTCGTCGAGCGCGCTGGACCAACGCTATGCATTCGCTGTGTGCGTCGGGATTTTTGTGCATGCAGAAAAATGTGCGCGGAGCTCGACGCATGAATGTACACGCCAGAAGGACGCCAGACACGCGCAGAGCGCGCTGGACCAACGCAAGACACACGCGGAGCACATGCTGGGTATTCGTTGTATGTTCGTCGGCTGAGGTCTAGCCCACACTTAGCGTGCTTCTAACGCATGTCCAGCGAACATGCAGCGAATATGGGCGTGCTGAACGAGTCTCGCTCTCTAGCGCGCCCAGCGTTCTTTTAGCGTGTACCTGGCGTGTACGCAGCGTGTAGCCATGGGGTATATAAACGGGTCCCGCCCCCCACCTCCTCATCACTTCTCCTCCGACCCTCATGGGTGGTGACAGAGGTTCCTGCTGATCGTGTCTAGAAGAACCACCTGACAAAAATTGGGCGCACAACGACGCACTGATCTTATTTTCCATTTTTAAATTAATTTTCAATGCGCGGGCCGTGCGTCGCGTATGTGTGACTGAGTCATAAGCGAGCTGAATTTTTAATTTTTGTATTTAGGTTTGGAGCTAAAAAACATGAGGCCACCATAAAATGTCCTCTGCAGGGTCTATGACCCGTATTACTAGAGAAATCGCTTTGTTCGACGAAGATTAGTTAATCATTGTTAGTTAATGAAGCGTGCGTTCATATACTTAACGAAGATCGAACGAAGAGCGACCGCTAAGGAAGATCGAATGAAGCCGTGGGAGGAAATCTCTTGGTTGAATCATTGTTGAATCATGGTCGGGGGGGGGGGGGGGGGTGTAAGTACCCTCTGCCAAGTACCCTCTGCCACATATTGTGCTGCATATGTTTCTTGCACTGTTAGGCTGCGTTCGGGCGTGTGCTCATGTTAACACGAGTATACTCCTGCGCGCGCGAACGGCAAGTTTAACGACACTCGGGTCAGTGAGAGTATGATCTCGCTACTCCCCAACAAATAGGGAGTGTGTTCTTACTCCTTACAAGTGTCATGTGATTTGTACGAAGATGGTGGAATATTGGTGGGAATTTTGGTGAATTTGCTCACCGTGTCAACTCGATAACTGAAACAACAACAACTCACTAAGGTTTGTTTCAGACGGCATCAAAGGTTCTCACGACTTACGGTCTGTATTTTCTTCAGTTTCTTATGAGCAGTGAAACAGCGTTTTTTGTGTATTCATGGCAAGAGACGGCCATCTTGACTGATGGCCATTCGCTCATGCGGACTTGCCATTCGCGTAATGTGACCCGAGTGCAATGCGCACGCATTACTCCGGAGTAGCGAAGAACTGCATGCCCGAATGCAGCCTATCATTCAAAAACATTTGTATATTATTTCACTTTCAGACCCCGTACCACAGAAGAACCCGCGGCAGTCGGCACTCCGAGCCACATATACAACTCACGTTTCTCGCTCGGTCCTCAACAACCAGGCCTGGCGTACAGCGTATCCAACAATGCCGTCACAGGCTTGCCAGCAGAGGGCGCTGCTGGGGGAATGACACGACCGCTTTCAACTGAGAACCCATACGAGCTGCCAAAAGAGGTTGAGGCATTCAGAAACACCTCCAATGCTGGGGATGGAGGCTACACCAACCCCGCATACCAGACAGAACAGCCCCCGGCATATTCCAGCAAGCCCTCCTCACCAGGTCCGAAGGAAGACCCTTATGTTTCTCTGAAGTAACTCGTACATATTCATGAGCGTGTTCTAAAATGTTATTGGTCAAAGAGGCTGCATGTCTGAAAAGTAACATGTTTTAGTTTGGCTCATGGTAGGAGTTGATAAGTTGATCAGAATTTGTTTTTCCTTTTAAATAACTCATTAAGCATCGGTACATGTAGATTTGGTGAACAAATCCAAATTTAGGAGTGAGGATATTTTAAGATTTTGTGAGAAATTTTTTTTTAGCCAATCTCATATGTTTTGCACACAAGGTCTGAAGCCATGATCAATTCTTTCCTGGTTGTTCAAAAAGCCTTATAAGTTAGCACAACTCCTCGGGTCTTATTTAAAGGCCATTATGTAATTTGCAATGATCCAAAATTTCACTCCATGAATCGACAGGAACTTACCAATGTTGATAACCAAACTTGGGATTAGAGAAAAATCGTAAGGGCCTTATCGGGATTCGAACCTAAGACCTCATGTTGTAAAATAGGCCCGAGGAATCCTCCATTATTAAAGTTTCAATTATTCGCTGACACATAAATATTTTCATTCTTCATAAATGTGGAACCTACATGTATGCTTGTTAATTTTAGTTGGAGATTTTTGCTTTTTAAACTAGAATACAGTGGTTTGCAAAATTATTCAAAAACTTGGCATTTTTTGTAATTAAATTTGATTTAAAAGATATAACCTGTGCTCACAACGATTACCTTTTCTAATTAATAAAGGTGAAAATCGTAAACCAGGCATTTTAATTTAAGGCAGATCAATTTGTTCAGATGTCAAGTGTTCAAATAGTTTTGCATGCCACTGTTTCAAACCAAATTATTGCGTTTGAATAATGTACGTTTCTGATTTTACCCAGAAGAATATTATTTTGTATTCATAAATACCTTAGACAGTTTACGCATCCCTATTGGCTGAAAGCATGTCACATGGCCAGTCTTAAACGGAGGATAAAGACCAGCCAGTCTTAAACACTTTTTAGTCTGGCACGTGCCCGCGCCCTATATATTCAGCACTTATGGAACACGCACACATGCACAGAAACTGCACGCTTCCGAAAGCAAAATATGCACTGTGACAAGTACCCAGTCGTGTGCGTGTGCGTACAACACGCGTAATGCGCGCACGAATGAACAGCAGTTTGAACGAACACGCGTCATGCATGTAACAGTACAATGCAAAACATGACAAAACAACAAGATCATCGAAGAATTTTGGTGCGTTTTACCGATTTAAACCAAAAAGGTATTTATGAATGGGAATAAAAATGGGTTTGGCCAGTCTTAAACAATCCATTTATTACCTAGCCGGTTGTTAACATATGTTTAAGTACTGGCCAAACCTAGCCCAGGTTGGATGATCGTTGCATTACGACTATGTAGGACGGAGTCCAACCTGATGGGCTAGGCCATACCCACTTTTATTCCCTAATTATACTATATATTATGATTATCTTTTCAAACCAAGAACATTTTGTATCAAGTTTCTTTATGACTTCACGCTTTATGACTTGCGCTGATATATTTTTAACAATATTTGAGATATTAAAAGAAAACTACTATTTTCAGTTACCAAAATTAGTTACTAGTAAAAGTTTTTGTTGAAAAAACTTCAAAGTTATAGAATAATATAATAATTTTATAAATTTTTTCACGCACTCTATGGTATTTGTACACCGTAAGTCTTTCAAGAAGATATAATGTAATTCAATGTATACAGCTGAATTGAATATCAAGTAGAGATGCTATTTTTCTTACAGTCATTGTGTAATCTCTATTTTTATAAAGAGAATATTGTATTTTGAGATATTTGGTATCGATCGTCGGTTCATTTCAAACTAGCGGGTGCATACAAGGTGTCCCAGAAAAAAACGAAACCGAGATTTATTGATGTTTAATCATACTTTAATCTCAATCTTGAATAATAAATGACGCATATTTGGAAAGCTTATAGTTCCTCATCTTTCATTTGATACCACTCATATGATACATTCTTCACGCATGAATGAGTAAAGACAATACGAAGCAGGGCTACCAACAAGTCGTTTGCACAACGATACCTGAATTTCAAAGAAATAATCACATTTCTAAAAAGTTCATTTCCTGCCCTTTCGTATGACACCTCAGTCAGGAAAAATGAGCCAGGGATGACAGAGATATCCTGCATTTAAATATGGATTGAATTTCCATGTTTTTTTTAAATCATTCGTTTTTTTCACACCTGACCGATTTTTCGCATGAATGGATTCGTAGATAGTAACGTGTGCATTAAAAACGTGCGTGTTGAAACCCCTGAAATTCAGGTATCGTTGTGCAAACGACTTTTTGGTAGCCCTGCTTCATATTGTCTTTATTCATTTATGCGTGAAGAATGTATCATATGAGTGGTATCAAATGAAAGATGAGGAACTAAGCTTTCCAAATATGTGTCATTTATTATTCAAGATTGAGATTAAAGTATGACATCGATAAATCTCGGTTTCGTTTTTTCTGGGACACCCTGAATAGACCCTTTGTACCGGCGGCATGACAGGGGTAGTCACATTGGGTGAGGTCACAATTCGGTGTTTGTTACGTGTTAGTGCTAGTTTAACAGATCTGTTAACACGGCATTAATCTAGACCTCTAATTGAATCCCCAGGTTAACGCATGTTAACAGATCTGTTAACACGGTGTTAAAACACCCTGTTCATTCTCTATGCTGTACACAGGGCAAAGTCACAATTCTGTTATGTTAGCGTAACAGATTTGTTAACTTAATCAGAATTGAGACCTCAAAACAAACACCGTGTTAACTCTATGTTAACATGGTGTTTAGGACGTGTTAGTGTTACATCTCATGTTAGTTCAACACCTCCTATTACAGATCATGTTAGTGTAACGGATCTGTTAAGTTAATCTGAACGAAGTGGGTGGTGTTAAAAATGATTATTTTAGAACATTCGTAATTGAGGTTCATTTTTAAGCAAAACTTATAAATGTGTTCGGTCTTTCAAATTTCAATCACTTAGTGGTGAAGCTCGTGTAACACGGACCGGAGGTCACAATTCTATGTTAGTGTTATTTGTCATGCAGAGCCCTACCGCCTTGACATTTCCCAAGACGCCGAGTCAACGGATATGTTAACAGATCTGTTACACTAACACGGAGCACAGAATTGCGCCCTCACTCACTGCAATGTTTGGTTCTGCGCACAACTTTCAACATTAACACTAACACGTCTTGTTAACACGGTGTTTGTTCTGAGGTCACAATTCCGATTAAGATAACAGATCTGTAACAGATCTGTTAACACTAACGCTAACACGTAACACACACAGAATTGTGACCTCGCCCTCTGTCACCGTGCACCGTGCACGAGTTGGCACTTTGTGGATTTATTATGCTTAAAGGTAGAGTATACATCATTTGCAGTGACCCCCATTTTTTTCATTAGTTGACAAAAAAAACTTTACTCAAAGAGTTAATAACAATGCTACCAAACAGCACATGAATTTATTTCTGTCAAATAGTATTTTGTATGAAAAATTAATAAGACAAAAGCCAAGAATGGATTTTTCAAGTTTTCTGAAGTATTACTGCCTCTGTGTGGCTGAAATTTTTACACGGCAGTTTTATCAACATGGCTTTTAAATTTAATCACGAGTGGACATAACAATAACGCCCTTTGTAACAGTTTATCAGTCATATACTCTACCTTTAAAGGCCCATTGTATCATTTGCAATGACCCAATTTTGTTTTTCATGAGTTGACAAGAAAAACCTTACTCAAAGTGTTGATAGCAATGTTAACAAACATGAATTTATTTCCGTTCAAAATGGTATTCCATGCTGGAATTGAAATTGACAACCAAAGGTGGTTTTCTAAAACAATCACTTGTACACAAAATCCATATATAGATTTTCAAGGTTTTCTGAAGCATCGATGCATCTAAGTAGCTGAAATTTCTTGAGGCTAGTTTACCAACATTCTTCCTTAGATATGTTACACTCTTGTTCCACGAATCTGTAAAAAGTTTTATCTTGCAAATGATACATAGGCCTTTAAATGAGAAAACACCCAATGTCTCAGCCGTCGGTGCAGTATAGTAGCTTTAGTACATAGTGTGAGAATGTAAAATTGTTAGTTTTGTCATCGATATATAGCTTTGTAATACATCTCTAATCATAATCCCAATATCTGTAATAACTGTATTCAGACGGCTACTGTTGGATGGAATTTTGAAATAGACGAATTAAATTCTGGCTCAATAATTGTTATATACTTTTATATTCAGCTATTATCTAAAGAATTTTAAAATATAATGTACGCTTGCAGAAACTGCAATTAAACCAACAAAAGTAAATTTCACAGTAATTTTTGTGTTGGATTTGATTTCGAATTGTTGACTTATGTTACACGAATGATTCAACACTGATAATTTAATGTCGACGCATATTTTCGCAAATGTTGCGCAAGAAAAAGTTGGCATGACTTTTAAATGTTGATAGACTGTTTTAAACTGGCATACTGTGCTTTTGTTGGCCAGTTTTTAAAAATGTTGAGACTTGTTTTTCAGGGTTTATGGCAGAATTATCAGTGTTGAATTATTTCCGCTTTGGCGTACCATAGTATGGACACAGTAATGGCGGATAGCAACCGGTTGTCAAGAAAGTAAAACCAAGAATAGACAGCCGAAGTGCGACGTGTTGCCATGGTAATTGGCTCTAAACATCATGGCCATCGGAAAAAAGTACCATTGCAAAAGCACTAGGACACAGTTCAGTGAATTTGTTGTAGAGCCATTGCCTGGGCAACTTACAAAAGATGACGTATTCACTTTGGCAGTCTATAGAATACCAAAGTGACGTTCACTTTGGCAGTCTATAGAATACCAAAGTGAATACGTCATCCTTTGTGTGTTGCCATGGTTACTGGCTATAAACTAAAAACCGGTAAACTGTTTCCCTGCGCTTCAGCAATTTCAGAGTGTACAAGCGAATGTTTAGACCCAGTTACTATAATATAACAACTGATGCCACACTTAAAGGACATCTTCAGTCAAATGGGTTAGTTGGCAGATTTCCTATAAATATCATATTTCCCTACCTATCCCTACCCAAATCAGAAGATGTAAATGCGCCGATCCTCTGTAAAAACGCAAAATAGTGCGCGTAAAAGCATCTCATGGGCGCCGCCGTCTTGAATGACCTCAAACACACTGTAATCAATTTCACAGGTGGTTGGTTTCAGTTGTTGCATATTGTCTCTTGCGTCGTTGCACATCCTGAAATGTGGGCTTTTAGGGGTATCACTTCAGCTGACCACATGAAATGGTACAAAGGTGGGTGCAAGAGCATTTTCTGTCATTGGTCTCCACAATCAGACAACTTAGTGACAGCAAGCAATGCCGAGACGCCACCTGAGTGAACCAGAGGTTGCCAGAGCCCTAGGAATGCTGGAAGCTGGCTTCAGTCAGCGAAGAGTAGCCGAAATGATGGGTGTGTCTCACAGTGTCATCAGCAGAGCAAACCAACGACACCGGGAGACAGGGCTGTACTTAGAGAGACCACGCAGTGGCCGACCAGCCGCAACAACCCCAAGAGATGATCGCTACTTGACGAATCTCTGCCTCCGCAACCGCTTCCACAGTGCACGTCGACTCAATAATGAATTCGCTGCTGCCACCGGAGTGACTGTTTCCACTCAAACAATCCGTAACCGACTTCACAGAGCCAATATGCATGCCAGAAGGCCAGCGCAGTGCGTCCCACTCACCCCTGCTCACAGAAGAATCCGTCTCAACTGGGCTCGGGAGCATGTCGGATGGACCCAACAGCAATGGCGCCGTGTTCTGTTCACAGATGAGAGCAGATTCTCCCTCGACCACAATGATGGACGTGTGGGAGTCTGGAGGCGAGCAGGAGAGAGATTTGCCGACCCCTGTATTGCAGAACATGACCGTTATGGGGGAGGCAGCATCATTGTGTGGGGAGGCATCGCCTATGGCAACCGTACTCGTCTGTACGTGGTCCGGTCCCAAGGGGATCAATGACAGGAGTGAGGTACAGGGATGAAGTCCTTGAACCTATCGTGGTGCCATTTGCAGAAAATGCGGGGAGAAATTTCATTTCCCTGGACGATAATGCCCGTCCCCACCGAGCAAGGGTGGTGACACAGTTCCTGGAGAACCATGGGATCGAGCGCATGGACTGGCCAGCGAAGTCCCCAGACTTGAATCTCATAGAACATGTCTGGGACATGATGGGGAGGAGTATCGAGCAGCTGGAAGCACAGCCACATGGACTGCAGCAGCTGGGTGTAGCTCTGGAGGCTGCATGGGATGCGCTGTCCGTCAGAGACGTCAATCGCCTCATTAACTCCATGAGATCGAGACAGCATACTCGCTACTGAGCCGATTAAAAGACATTCAGACTGAAAATTTTGAAAACAATTGCCTTTTCCCTGAAACTGTCCATGTTGTGATTGCCCAAGTTCTTATCATGAAAATGTTCATCTGATGTCTTGAAACATTTTTAAAATTTTGTATTCCTATGAGAACACCATATAGACAAACAAAAAATGAAAGAACTAGACCTCACTCATTGCTTGGAAAAAAATTACAAGTTAGGAAAAAAGTGGTCCTTATGACATGACTGACATACATGTATAGGATAGTACTTGGAAAATTTGTACTCTAGGAGCGTATTCAGAAAAATGGATTCCATTTTACCCTATGCAATTATAAAATACCTCCCCAAAATACTAGGCCTATACACACAGAAAGAAAACAGGAAAATTACAATCTCCAATTTGGATGTGGAAGCAGGAGGGTTGGTGTAATTACTGTGCTGCTTTTTTATGGAACCAGATAAATTACTTTACAAAACACCAGTGGTTTTTCGATGATGTCCTTGAAAATGTGGATTGAGAACGCGAAATGTCGGAACGGTAATGAGAAAAATAGTACAATTGATATGGAATCAGAATCTTAACATCCATGGGGAAAATGGGTGGGTTAAAAATGTGATCTGGACACTCCTTTAAATCCAGTACTTCAATAATTGCTATTCATGGTCTTATTCCATGTTTGTTAGAAGGCTTTCGGGTATTAATTAGACCGCCAAAGTCACAGCAATTTATGTAAAATTGTAGCACAGGATTCATAAAAAGTCTGCACGGCACATCGCCTTTTGTTGTATCTTAGATTTGTTTGAGGATTTCCAGTATTTAGCAGTTTTAGGACAGTTGCAAAAGCAGCCCAGTCACACATATGTGCAGAGACATTAAACATGTGGAAGACGGAGACATTTCGCTGCGTCTGTACGTGGTTGGATGTGGTTGCATCGGCCACAGTGGGTTGGCAGTATACTGTGCGTAAATACATCTGATTGGATAAGGGTCATTCTATACATTTGGGGTCCACTTTTTCTGTCCCCGTTACGTCTGACATCTTGTAAAATGTTGTATTTTGTAAATTCAGGACATATTCTTTAAATGCCTTCTATTTCAAAGAGTGATTACATAAAATACAATTCATAAAAATTCAGGACATATTCTTTAAATGCCTTCTATTTCAAAGAGTGATTACATAAAATACAATTCATAAAAATATGGTTTGAAGGCATTTTTAATGATACTTGTATGGCGGCAAATAGCACTATGTCAGGTGTAACGGGGACAGAAAAATGTCACACGTTGGACCCCAAATTTATAAAATGACCCATATAGTAAAACCACGCTTTGCGCAACAATTGTACAGAGAAGTGCACATGCATAAATTCCTGTCATCTGATTGGTTAAAAGTTGGCTACTGGAGAGGAGTGGATGTGTGGGGGCGTGTAGGTTCGCTTATCAAGATTAGTTTCCTCTCCAGCCGTTACAAATTACTGCGTTCGGTGTGCATGCGTTGCTTCTTTAAAGGCACAGGCTCGTCAGCATTGCTGCCATCAGGGAATCACCAGAACCATTTCGCTTCAACTAGGTGGCTGCTGGTCAGGCGCACAACCCTATCAGCAGTTAGATTGTGGCATTCCCCTTAACAGCTTCCCATATATCGCTTGGGTTGACGAGGCAACTGGGATTAAGTGCCTTGCCCAGCGACACAGACACGTTGGTCGAAGTGGGGCTCGAATCTTGATAACATGTAAGCTTTTAGATAATAATAATAATAAATTCAGACATTTTTGGAGGGTGTAGACTATCTTTAAAGGTAAGTTTAGGACTGGAAAACAGTTACTTTTATACAAAAGTTTATGATGTCCATGGGCCAGGTATAGTCTTCTGGATATACTGCACGGAATTAGAAAAGAAGCAATAGGGGTCACTTAATTATTTTACATGAGGGCCTAGGACGCCCCATCCTGAGATCTCAGGGAATTTCTACTCTGCAAAGCCACTGTACGCAGGAGTTGGGGAGTGCGTTAAAGGGGCACTGTTGCAAGAGGATGAGGACGCCCTGAAATATAAAATGTGTGTGTCTCTCATACGCATTTTCACAAAGGAGCATGACCAGATTTTTCCACAAAATAGATTTCGTTCTAACCTAACAATGATAGGCCTATAAAATCAAAAACAAGGTAGCACTTAATTTAAGGATAACTACACTGAGCAAAAATATAAACGCCCCATGTAAATTATTTATGTAACATAAAATGGGCGACCCTAAATGAGCTGATATTGTCTTATAATTGTACAAAATGGTTATTTGTCTTGATTTGTAAACAACATTTGTGTCCATCTCTGCCAGTGAGCATGCAGTGATTCCACCCAATAAAATAACAGTTTCAAAGTGTCACATGCGGCGTTTAATTTTGTTCAGTGTATATAACTACCTTGTTTTTAAAGGCACAGGCTCGTCAGCAATCCGCGCGCGCCAAATTAGTGCTACGAAATACGCAGCTCCATAGCAAAGGCGTGGAGCTGCGTATTTCGTGGCACGAATTTTCCGCGCGCGCATTGCTGACGAGCCTGTGCCTTTAATTTTGTATGTTATATAAAGGCGTCTTTCCTTTGGTCCGTTTGCGTCTGAATCGGTCCATATCGACCGATTACAGACGGTACGGACGGGCGCATCGCATACGAAACCCACGCAAAACGGATAAAAACGTACCAAAGGAAAGACCCCGACATTTTTGATGATGTAGTAAATGTGTTTTTTTCCGGTCAAGTGGTTCATTTAAATTGCACAGCATAACGTCTGAAATCAAGACTAGTCGGTGCATTGCAGTCACGTTCCTAATGTTCAATGCAATAGATCATGCATTGTACGAAATGGGCACCCTGCTATTGCAAATGACAACAAACTCCACCAACGTGCTTCTGAACAAAATCACAAAATCACGGTACATGTGTGACCTTGATAAGCTTGACTCACAGTCACACTGCTAGCTGCGGGCTGGTTGTGCATCGTCACGCGCTGTTTCGAAGTCCAAAAGCTAGGGACCGTGCCGAATAAATAGTGTCGTTTTATCAGTTTATCATGTGGGATCATGTGGAAAATGTCCCACTCCACATGAACTGCCAGCGGTGAACAGATAATGTCTTTTGTAGGTGGGAGTTTTCTCCCTATAATTTTTCTCGCCGTGTTCTTGTGTTTGACTGCGACACTAGCAGTAGCACTGGCACCGGCGGAGGCTGTGGAGGATGAAAACGATGCAACATCACATGAAGACTATATCGACCACGGCAGGTTGTTCTTTGGGAGACCTAATGACAGATACACATTGGCGAAGAATAAATCGCTTATACATCTTGAAGTCATACTGGTTCGTATTGCTATGATGTATTTCACTATTTGTAATCCTGTTTTTTGGGGTGTTTTTTTTTTTAGCCTCGGCCTCATCAGGCCTGAAGATCCTAAAACTGGCCTTTTTGGCATAGGGCTATATGCCTACGACCTTTTGGCTAGCCAATTCTAGTCCTGTCATGCCTGCTGTGCAGAGGTTAATTTTGTTTAACCTCAAATCACCATGACTACTGGGTACAGTGGGAATTTGGTCGCATTAGTTCAAGCTCCAGCGTGGTAAGAATTTGACTTGGTAAGAATTTCTTAGTTGACTATGCAAATTATTTCCTCGATATTATTATTATTATTATTATTATTATTATTTATTCATGCCATTTCATATACAACACATACAAGATGGGCATATAGGAGAGACAAAAGCGATAACAATCACTGTGGCCATAGACTACCCATACATGTACCTATCCTATCCCCCATAGTTCTAGGGGTAGCCATATAGACCTGCCACTCCACATCAAGTAGTGAATTACATGTAAATATATGTAATTCCCTCGAATAAACCTAGCGACGTTGAATGCATCATGGGATCTTATGACAGATATTGCCAGTGAAGTGTGCGTAAACCTATGAGACGGAGGCCAACTCGGGCAACTTTTTCACTAATTTTCACAAAAACCAAACAGAGTTAAAGAATCAATCTTTCATCAATATTTTTTTTTGATACATAATGTACGTATCAAACATACTGACAAACATGCCCCGAAACAGCAAAGGTATTTTTTTAGTTTATGTCCCAATTCGAATTTAGGAAAAATAATTATTGGAATCGATAGCTTTGACGATTTTATAATAGGAATACTTACATGCATTTCCGTCGCAAAGGCTTAGTTTTAGAGAAAAATCACAGAAAGAATATTGCATATGATTGCACGCAAAACGGCCGGCCAGAAACCAAACGGATCATCACGCGCACGCCCTCTTTCTTCGCGCGCTTCACACACCGCCCGGCTGGCAGCAGTTTCACACACTTTTGTATGGAGGCGGGCGTGACAAAAACACAGAATTTTCAGGGAAATGCAACATTTGCGACGGAAATGCCAATGGAAAAGGTATTCTAAAATCGTCCAAGCTATCGATTCCAATAATAATTTTCCTTAAAGGGCGTGACATGCTAAACAACTTTGTGTTATAATGACGGATTACTTGTTCAGCATGACATAATATTGTTCGTTTGGATGTAAAATCAATAAAAGGTGGCCTTTTTCAACTTTGAAAATTTCATTGCAAGAAATCACAGACAGAGGGCGCTGTTTTGAGTGCATCACATAAGGAAGACAGAAGGGAAAAGTTAAGAAAAAACATAAGACTTAAAGTTGGACTTGTGGCAAATTGCTGCAGTTTCTACCCCCAGTTTTGTCATGGCTTACAGCAGGCAACATGTAAAACAAACTCAAACAGCCATGGATTACAAAAGTTTCAGGAAAATTGAGAAAAAAGTGGAATCTTTTGTGCACAGTTGAATGTGATTTTCCTGTGTTTGCCTCTTGTGACATCGTGACCTTGGTCATGAATATGCATATTCTCATTAGCATAAAAACTAAAAACCTTTGTTTTAACCCCCAAAGCAAGCTCCAAATAGGATTTTTATGACTTTAACTGAGTAGAGTGGTTTTAAAGCATAGATTTCATTGATAAAAATCCTAAATAAGGGGCCCTTTAAATTCGAATTGGGACATAAAACTAAAAAAATACCACAGCAAATGTGAGAAATCATCGGGGATTCCCTTCTTGATGGGGATGGAGTCCCTGTACTGCAGCACACTCGATCCAACCAGAGCAGTGGCTAGGAAATCCCAGATGATTTATCACATTTGCTGTTTTAGGACATGTTTGTCAGTATGTTTGATACATGTGTACGTATCAAGCATAAAGAAAGAGCGATGAAAGGTGGATTCTTGAACTCTTTTTGGTTTTTGGAAAATTAGTGAAAAAGTTGCCGAGTTAAGTTGGCCTTCGCCTCATAGGTTCACGCACACTTCGCTGGCAATATTTGTCATCCAATCCCATGATGCACTGAGAACGTCGATAAGGTTTATATTGTACATGTACATGTACGTACTTCATTTCTTCGAACGGTATTTTGGTATTTTTTTCGTATACATTGAACAAAGATTTTAAGGAAATTACCTCCAGGAATCAACACATAATGTAATTTTAAGATATGGGTCTGTCCACAGTAATGGGGTACATTTCTGTAACATTCAAGATCTTAGGTCCGTGTTCACTTCAAATGTCTTAATTTTATCTTTAAATTATCAAGCTAAACTGAGGAAATAACTTTTTCACCAAGGAGTAAGAAAAATAGTCCTACAATTAACATACATTTCTGAAAACCCCGTGCACAAATTTTCCTATTACGCGTGTAACAAAGACGGAAAAAAATGTCACAAAATGGTCTGTCCACGTTACCTACGTAATAGGAAAATTTGTACACAAGATTTTCAAAAATGTATGTTGTGGCAGAAATTTTTTACCTTTTTGGGCAAAAGTTATCTCCTGAGAACAAAACAAGGATATTTCTTTAATTCTGAGATAAACTAAAGACATCTGAAAGGAATTATTGACTTACTTTTCAAATGTACCCCATTACTGTGGACAGACCCATATACTTCCCACTTGCACTTTCGTCGCAAATGTTGCTTTTCTGTAGACAAATCACGTTTTCTTCTTTAAAAATTGCCTTCAGTGAGTGCACAAGATAACCATGCATTCACCCGCGCGCGCAGCGCCCTCTGTTGTCGCACAGACCGCTCGCCGCGTCATTTTGTGCATTATACTTTATGCAGTAATTTTATCATTTATTTATCTCAGAAATGCAACATTTGCGACGGAAGTGTCAGTGATGGGAAGTATATCTTATAATTGAATAAACTATCGATTCCAATATATAAATTTACCCAAATCCGTGTTCAATGTATATGAAAAAAATACCGGTATTTTTTTTCGTATAACATGTACATACATTGAACAAAGATTTGAATGAAATTACCTCCTGGAATTAACAGATCATCCAATTCTAATACGTATACATCTTCCCACCATGCACTTGAGATAAATAAATTATAAAATTACTGCATAATTAGTAATAAACAAAACTACAGTGCACGCGCGTGAATGGTTATCTTGTGCATTAGGCCCGATAAAAAAATTTGTTAGCTTATCATCCTACCAAGCTCAGAAAAGTGATGAGGGAGGGCTCATGCCACGAAATACGCAGCTCTATAGCAAAGCATAGAGCTGTATTTTTCGTGGCACGAATTTGGCGCGCACCCATTGCTGAGGAGTCTGTGCCTTTAAGTGGAACGCAGCCCAGGTACATGTACATGTACATGGTACTTTTTTGTCATACAGTGTGTGGACTACCACAAGTTGAACCGGTCAGAGCAGTGCTCCTTCATCAAAGCATCAAATGACTGTCACGTTGATGATGGCTTTATCAATTACCTGCAAGTTGCTTACTGCAACTTCTCTGTGAAACTTCTTCCACTGGCTCTGGTTTTACTGGTAAGTTGGGACCTCTCGGCATTTAGGCTAATTTTCATCTACTGTACATGGGCCATTCTCCGCTAAAGTGCTCAGAATTGCCATTTATGTGTCGATTGCACATTTCGGACTGATGAAATCATTAAAAAGAATAATGTATGGTGAATTTATTTGTGATTCGGATTTGTTTAATAAATTTATGGGGTAAAATTATGGTTACCCACCAAATATTTGAGAAATGGTGACAGTAAGGTCATATACATGTATGTTGCGATTTCCTGATGTCGCCGGTCTAAGTGTATTTTACACAAACGCTCCAGTTCGTTCCTGGGTATACCGAATGTTTATCATTTTACATCATAAGCCTATAGTATGTACTCATTGCACAATGACAAATTTAAAAAGTTGAACTCATAAATTTTGCATAAGCCACGCGAAAATACATGTCGCCAATTTCACAACCAGATACGTTACCGTTTTTTTCTGAACTATCTGAACATGTTACATTCGAGGAATATCCACATAGAGCTAGCCCAGGCAACAACCCAAACCAGTAATTATATTGTACATATGCCATAAGTATAACTGTTTTCACTTAAAAAATATATAGACCTGTCCTTGGAAAAAAACCACCGTGTTACGCACGAGTTGCGACAGATACGTTACCTACATTCCCCTATCCTATGGAGAAACCCAGCGGTATCAGCCCTCTTGCGCCATACCAGTCAATAGAGGGCTGGGCCATGACCAATCAAGGAGCGATAGATGTAGTGTACGGTAGCGCAGTTTGGAAATGACGGCATGTTTCATTAATGGCCGGACAGATACGTTACGCGAGATACGTTACCGAAACGAGATACGTTACTAAAAAGAATTTGAATTTTTGAGTTTTTTAACCCTTTTCTTAATGCAAATACCGCAAAAGACATGTTTTTACACAAATGTTCATGATTAAAAGGTTTAAAACTTGTAAAAGAGGGTCAACGCATAATTGCAGTATGACGTTTGAAAAGTAGCATCAAAACATACGGCCGCGGACAGATACGTTACGCCAGATACGTTACCGAAACCAGATACGTTACCAAAAATAATTTAAATTTTTCAGTTTTCTACCTTTTTCTTAATGCAAATATCGCAAAAGACATGTGTTTGTGTATAACTGCTGTTAACTACGATATGTAACCCTTTTTGGCTGTTTCAAATTTGATTTGCCAGATACGTTACCAGACACATCCTTATATTATTTATTGCGTTGTCTGAGTTGGGGAAGAAAAATCTGTGTTATTTCATGTTCGTTGAATTTGTCGTGACCAGTTTATTAGTTTACGGCGGTTAATCAAAAACTGCGAGACGGAGAGCAATTAATAAAGCGAGAACAATTATGTCGACAATCCATTTTAAACAGACCTTATACCCTGATTTGTTTCAACAACACACGGGCAAAAACGTGTTTTAGATTATTTACCAGTCAAAAATATAAATTAAACCGACGTGTTTTCAATCGGATATGAGGCCTAACACCACCATTCACACAGTTGAAACCTTATCATATACTCAATTCACAGACATGCATTTTCTACAAGTAGAATTGTGGTAACGTATCTGTTATGTTGTTAAAACACGTTTTACAAGGTCTGACTTTGTGTTCGTATTTCTAGAAAGGTAGATGAGTAAAAGATCACCAATGCCTTGTTTGATATTCTGGAGCTATTACACTTTACGATTTTGACCATATTTTGTTTTTTCACTGTTGTCAACATTTCGCCAATTGTCACTCCCAACTTGAACACTTTAGCGGAGAATGGGCCACATGTACGATCGACGTGCCAAAAAACATGTCCTACTTTTGATTCAGCTGCGGTACATCACACCTAGACACATGCTAGAAATTTTTGAATGCCTATTTTTATCTTAAAATGCGTGCTACTCACTCTATTGATCGTCCTGCTGGATTTCATACTTGTCTGTCGTATCTCGGTAGTCAACCACGAAGAAAGAAGCACGTCAAAATAAAAATGTTCGCACAAAACGTCCGATCTCGACCAAATCTTGGTTAGATCTGATTTGCACGTTCCTTATGCGCCAAGTCCATTAAGTCGACTGCACTGGCGCATGTTAAACATTAGACAGGTTCCCGTATCCCAACTCGCTATTGAAGCAACTCAACCATTTACCAACTCGACCGTTGTGCATTGAGTACACACATCAGTCGATTCGATTCGAGTTGGTAATGTCGAGGTAAATGGTCGAGTTAGTCGCGGCGACCGAATGATAGGAATCTTTAGGTCTGGGAACCAGACAAGGACAGTGCGCCACCTAACATTCGGGAAGGGTTTAGACTGTGAAGGGTTAATGTGTGATATGTACCGTAGCTATACTTTTGATCTTGAATAACTTTGTTATTTTCCAACGGAACCACCGTCTCAACTAGTGATGTATCGACACTGGAAAAGACCAAGTCGAAAGTGGCAGATTCTGAAATTGACCTTTTTTTTATATGCCTTTTAAATCTCATCCTCTTGGACAAAGCTGATGCAGTTGCTCAATAAAATTTGTCAGGCCTTCTTTACATGATCTGAAATTTTTGGTTTAAATTCGTTGGAAAATGACAGTTATTTAGCAGGATCAAAAGTAGGACATTTATTTTAATTTTTTTTTACACATAGTAGTTACGTATCAAGTCATTCATAAATCTTAAGACAGTTTACCCATTCCTATTGGTCGAGAGCATGTCACATGGTTAGTCTTGAACGGCAATAAAGACCGACTGCATGGCCCGGTTTTAAACACTTCTGGCATGCAAGGCCGTATCAGTTTCAGCAATGGAATACAAAACCGCACATGCCCGAAAGCAATTTTGGCACAGTGTGACAAATATTAAGTAAGTTTACCTCGCGTGCACGTACAACATTGGGTAGGGCAAAAACAAACCCTAATGAACTAATTCATTCAATTTGACATAAGCCAAATCGTATTCTCTCGTACATTTAACACAGGTATGCAAGGGACACTGCACTAATACCGGCCCATGCCTTGGGCTCTGTCATTTATCAGCATCCTCCTGGGTCCTATTTAGCTGGTCTAAAACATACAGTTTTAAGACCAGTCAAACCCACCTTTATTTCCTTAAGTATTCACATTGTTGCTCTGTCTTCTTTTTCTCAGTTCATTTGGCTGGTTTTTCTCTTCGTATCACTAGGAGTGACAGCAGAAGATTTGTAAGTAAACATTTCATGGTACTGTACATTTGTCTTAAGAAGGTTATATGATTACCAACAAAATAATAATAAATAAATAAAAAAAATTAATAAAAAATAATCTTCATACATTTATTACCATTGTTATCGACACTTTAAAGATAGTATAGTATACAAAATGTTACAAATAGTTTTATCCCCCTGTGTGATTGAAGATATGCATGATTAAAACCAACCTGAGAAAAAAACCAGCTCCGTACATGTACATCGTCTATAACTTTTGAGAAAACAGTCAAAAAGGGGTTTGCAGTCATTTCACCCGAAAACCGCTTCGCCCTGAACCACGTTTGGCCTGTGTACAAAGTGGTTTGAGGGCGAAGTGGCATTTGGGCGATGTAGTGTTTGGACGATGTAGTGTTTGGACGAAGTGATTTGGGGCTAAATGGCACTCGGGCGAGGTGTTTTGGGGCGAAATGGCACTTGGGCGAAATGGTTTTGGGGCGAATTTAATTTTCGTCTCATGAGACGAAAACTAATTGTTTTACTCATTTCTCAAAGACTATAGCACTTCAGACAAAACCATTTCAGGGGAAGTTTTCAACGGTCATCATGTTTATATTGTGTAAGTTAGGCGTAAATCTGTGAACATTTCTGATTTTCGAGATACCAATCATGTACATGTATACTGCCTTTAAGTAAGGTTTTTCTTGTCAACTCATGGTCATGTTGCAAATGGTTGGCTGTCCCATTGATGACTTTAAGCTCGGGTGAACAATTAAAATGTTGCAAATGTATAGGTAAATAAATGAGATGAAAGCAATATTTGAACTTTGACCCAACGTCAACCACAGTTCACTGGTCACATAACAGAACCCACAGCTCAAGAGGCACTTCAACCCTACCTTATCATCATGAAATCCGAGATTAAAAAGGTTTTTCTGTAGGTTGAGTCCCTTGTTTTTGACATTTTGAATTACTTCTGAGGACTTCATTAAATGGATTTCATTTTAACTTAAATCATGTAAAATTCCTCCCCAAAATACTATCCATGGGAAGAATTTTGCCATCATCCAATTTGGGTTCCCTTTACACACCCTATCACCCTGTTTACATTTGATCCCGAGCTCGGTGTCGAACACCGAGCGCGGGATCAGCCCCGGATCACAAACTGAGTGTAAACGTTCTCGGGACCAAATTGGTCCCGGATCAGACCCCGAGATTTTGGTCTCGCATTGGCGGAGGGTTCGATCCCCAGCTCGGGATCAGTTTGCGGTTAGATTTAGCAATTAATCTTTACTGCAACCTGCCACATCCGCTCCACAGCCGTAGTGGGGGAAAAGCCCACGAAATTCAAGTGGCTTTGTACACTGTACATGCACAACCCATAGGTGTGAACTCACCTCCCACCGCAGACGTTCCATTGTTCCTCTTTTATTTGGATTTTTTTTCTTTTTCTTACTCTCGTTTGTTTTGTACACGAGCGAATCAAGGACGTTCGCTTGGCAATCGCAGACGATATTGTTCTCTTTGTTAAACCTCCCCAAAACGTCCCCCATTGTTTGGGAGAACCCGCGCATGTACACATTGATCAGTACACAAACACACATAGAACATGACCTAAATTTGACTGAAACTTCTGGCACCGCGCTCGAGATCAACTACAGAATGTAAACCCAGCACTCAGGATCATTACGGTTAACACTGACGCATTCATGTCAGGGGACCAATCTTGATCCTGAGCTCGTGTTTTGGGGGTTTTAGTTTGGATGCTGGTCAGTTTCTGTATCACAGACTATAAATCATGTAGTGATTTTGTATGTAACAGTTTGTATAGCCTCCAAAGTGTATTACATTGTATTTAGGCCCAAAAAGAAAGTAATGATCATATGGTAGAGTAGAAACCTGTTTGCAATACATGTTGATAATTGCAGGAACAAAACTATTTTCTCTCGTTTCCTGGAATAGTACATGTATCCCAAGGTTGACAACCGTTGGCAAAAATGAAATATTTGATTTTGTCCATTTTGATGAGCGATTTGAGCATTGAACAAACAAAATAAGTGTGACAAAACAGCTGACATGTATGTAAAAATAAAGAAATAATTAAAAACAAAAAAAAATATGTGAGCCACTCCACCAAAAGTAGGCTCTTGCATAATAAAATGGAGCTAATGACTTAAGTATATTATAAGCTTCACAAAACTACAAACATTGTGTCAATCCGTCCAAAATTGACCAAGTTATGACCATTTCCGTGATGACCAAGAGCAAAAATGTTTAAGAAGCGCTTTAGAGAAAAATAGCGTAGAAGGTTGTACTTCTGTTAAGGCATAAAGTCCTTAGCAACCATGCAAATTCTGACTTCTGGTTTATGGGATATGGGCCAACCCCTGCCGAAGGCGATTTTCCCATTGTTTTCGTCAAATTAGCCTATTTCATGAAGGTACATGTAATGTTTTGTATGCTTTAGAAAAACACTTTAACAAAAAAAATGTTTTTTTGCAGTATCTAGCTATTAACTCAAATTTATTTAGGTGATAGATGGATACTTAATAGGTGGTCTCATGCAGAAATCCTGGTATCGATAAAAAATGCCCTACTTGACATACAACATGTACATGCATAAATTATCCATTATCTCAGATGGCCTGTGCGACAATTAAGTGCCTACTTTCGGTTCAGTGGAGTGACTCACATATATGCATAAATTATCCATTATCTCAGATGGCCTGTGGGACAAGTGCCTACTTTCGGTTCGGTGGAGTGACTCACATATTTAAAAACAACAGTATATAAAATTGTGTTACTACTGCATTACAGTACAGTTGTAATATGCATTATAGCTAACAACTATTTATCTTTTGTTTCATTCCCCTGTACAGTTTCTGCCCATCATTAACAGCAATCTCCAAATCTCTCAAGCTCAGCCAGAATATTGCAATATCCTTTTGTTGTTGTTGCGTTATAGGCATACAGGTATCATTATTTCTGTGCAAAGGAATGTGACCTCTAGTGAAATGTTTTTTTAAACCATAATGGGTGTTCTCAACACTACAATTCAATTATGCTTCAGATCAAGGGCATGCAGACCAAGGGCGCACCACTCCAAATAAATCCACTTGTGGAAAATGAGGGACAAATTACCCACAGGAATGTATCGTACTTATATCAATGGAGTACATACTATTACACCGCGTTTACACTCGAATCGGCAAAGGTGGATACAGATCCAGCATTTTTATTGCGACCACAAAACTGAACATTTGCCGCGTTTACACTACACCCCAAATCGCTTCAACTCGCTTCAGAAACCGCAAAAGTCACCACTAAATGTAACTGCAGCGCATGCGTGAGCTGCTAGGTGTTGCTGCACTAGTGTCAGATTGGTCAATTAAATCTACTACACTGCGGGCACCGCCCCAATGACACTCAAATTGCCGAATCTGTATTCGGGTAGCGTTTACACTACAAGCGCCCTTGACGATTGCAGGGTTTAACCCCGCAATTGCGGGGTTCAACCCTACCCCAAAGGTGACTTGAAAAAGGCGAATCAGACCCGGGTCTGATCCCCCTTTTTCAATTCACCTTTTGCGTTTACACTTAGTGCCTACCCGGCTTCAACTCCCCTTTTTGGAAATTGCGGAGTTCGATTCGGCAAAGGCGAATCGAATGTAAACAGGGTGTTAGTTTTGGATGCTGGCTCGCAAAAATTTATAATCTTGCAGTCTTGAGCAAATCCCTCAAGTTATTGACCATATTTGTCCCATATCCTTTGGATGGGATGAAAACATGTATATTTTGTGGGTTGTGGTATGCCCATATCACACTTTATATAGACGATTTTGGATACGAATCAACACTACGTACATGTATGAACCGCATTACATCGTAATGAAAAAGCCCAGAAATCCCTAATTACCATGACGGAAACGACCTTAAAAGAACATGTTACGATTCCGTTTTACGACAGGTTACGACCACTTACTGTACAAGCCTAATGAAACCATCATACGATGATCGTAAAAGTGGAAACGATTTTGATGCGAATCCTTGCGACACTGATACGACACTTTGCAAATGTTTTCGATCAGATTGTGACGTTTTACTATGCATTCCAATTTCTTTGCGACTTTTTGTGATATTTACAATTGTATGCAATGCCGTTACGATCGCTTGCGAGTCTTTACAATTTTTGCCGACCTGGAAGCAATTCTCTGTCGCGGTTTCCTGGAAATTATGACGATCACGTGACTTATTTGCATTTGTATCAAACTTAAAAGATCTTAAAAGTTTTTATTGAAATAGTGCTGATAAGGATTGGTTAAGAACTTTTACGATGGCATTACGACCGTGATAAGACACATTACGACTTTATAACGATATCTTATGACCAGTGCGACGATACGACCGTTCACGAAATTTTTGAACATTCCAAAAATTTTGTAATGGCTTTGCGACCAAGACGAATCATTACAATCGTTTAAGAATGTTTACGATTGTCTTCACGAATGTTTACGAATGTCCTGACGAATCATTAAGGTTCGTATCAAAAATTGTCTTAATGCACTCAAAAGATCCCAGAAAATTTCTTTGGAAGGTTTTTTTCTGAAAACCTTTAAAACCCACGCATGGTTTTTGTGTTGGGTAAATGCTAATAAAAAAGGTGCATACTCATCTTTTTAAAACCACTATCCAGGCACGGATCCAGAGGGGGGGTTTTGGGGGTCAAAACCCCCTCCCCCCTTGCTCCGACACCAAAAAATATAATGTAATGCATTTTTTGGGTGTCCGCCTGTCCGAAACAAGCAGACATAAAAATCTGATGGGCAAAACCCCTCCCTGGTGGCAAAACCCCCTCTTGGAAAAATTCCTGGATCCGCCCCTGCTATCAGTTATTTATTTTCTTCAGTTATTAATTTCATGGTTAAAAATATGTGTGTACCCGGTACACACATTGTTTTAAAAACCACCTTCTTTTGTTTCCTGCACAAACGATTGTACAATTTTGGGCAGAATACAAAATTGTGTGGTGTTTGTTAAATTAACACTAGCATACTTTGAGCATACTGTACACATGTACAATGTAGGTTGTATCTAATAGCTGCGATGTCGTCTTGTAGGGCAGTTTCTTTGTTTCTTGATGACATCATGGCTGCACATTTTGTGCTTACATTGTTGACCGATTTAAATGTCAAATGTTGCCCCACAAGATGGCAGCTGTTCGATATACAGTGAAACCTGCTACTAAGGCCACCTTGATAAACAGGCCACCTTGATAAACAGGCCACCTTCTTATAGTGGCCACCTGTCATTGGTTCCAAATGCCATGTGTATTAATGCTTAAGAAACCTCTATAAAGGGGCCACCTCTTTGTGGGGTACCGTGGCCGAGCGGTTTACAAATGTAGGTCATTGACTCGCAATCATAGGTGAAAACTTGGGGTTGCAGGTTCGAACCTCCCCACGGCTACGGTACCTGTGCCCTTGGGCAAGGCACTCAACCACACTTGCTCCATCCTTCGGAAGGGATGTAAAGCCGTTGGTCCAGTGTGTTAGGTAATGGAAACGCACTCTAAAGATCCAAGAGCATTCTTTCGTGAAGAGCAAGGGGGATCATCCCCGGTGTCTCTGGCCATTTCTAATTATAATTCTTCATGGGTTTCCTCACGCTTGCGAGTGACAGTGCAATGAGCACTATTGAGGAATCCTTGGTATGAATACCAGAAAGAAATAATAATAATAATAATAATAATAGTGGCCAGTTTTTTACGATCCCGAGGGTGGCCACTATATAAGTTTCACTGTAGTTTAAACATTAGTGGGGTACCGTGGCCGAGTGGTTTGGGTCACTGACTCGCAATACTTGGGTGAAAACTTGGGGTTGCAGGTTCGATACACGTCTGGGGTACACACCTGTGCCCTTGAGCAAGGCACTTAAACACACTTGCTCTATCCTTCGGAAGGGATGTAAAGCCATTGGTCCAATGTGTTAGGTAACGCACTTTAAAGATCTCAGAGCATTTTTTCGTGAAGAGCAAGAGGTTCCCCGGAGTCTCTGGCCATTTCTAATTCATCGTCGTCTCCTCATGGGTTTCCTCATGCTTGTGAGCGACAGTGCAATGGGCACTTTTGAGGAATCCTTGGTTTCAGTACCAGAAAGAAGTAATAATAATAGTAACTAGAGGTATGACGTTTGTTGTTACAAACGCCAGGTGATCGGGTTAAATGAACATTTTGTGATGAATTTCAGACGTTGTTATCACCTGTGGAATGGCAAAAATGGAAGTTCAGCAGCCGATTTCACGAAACTTTACGCAATTGCGCAAGTCCACTTACGCCATTACTTGCGCAATAACGTATGGCGTAAGTGGACTTGCGCAATTGCGTAAAGTTTCGTGAAATCGGCTGCTGTATACACTAATCCGGTAACTAATATCTCCTCCCTGCATATCCGCCATAGCTGGGGGTTGATAGCTTGCACCGTTTTGAGATATGAATTGTTGAAATAATAACCTTTGAAATCTTGTAATGTGACACCTGTGACGACATCATGACGTCACAATTTTGTGCACAAATTGTTCAACAATTTGATAAACATCAAGTTCTTAAATGTGGCGAAAGAATCATGCAAATATCTGCTGTAGTTCTCAAGATACAGCATTTTAAAACATCTCAGCTCCAAATTTGCGTGATTTGACACCACATTACGTAACCACCGTCCATGTAATGACGTCACCAATGGTATAGTCAAAAGGTCCACATGTGTGGAAACATTTCGTTCCGTAGAAATATGGTCAAATTCACTACCACTTTGAATCTATTTGCATTCAAAATGCTAAAAAATTGCACATTTTCGAACAACTTCCGGTTTGGACCGGAAGTAGGCGTCACACAGGGGTCATGACATCGTATGATTTGTTCAGTTCATTTAGACTTATCATGTTGTGAAAGAATTGTTCAAGTATCTATTACGGTTCTTGAGATATGAATTTTGAAAATAATAACCTTTGAATTTTTGTAATTTGACACCTGTGACGATATCATGACGTCACAATGTTGTGCACAAATTGTTCAACAATTTGATAAACATCAAGTTCTTAAATGTGGCGAAAGAATCATGCAAATATCTGCTGTAGTTCTCAAGATACAGCATTTTAAAACAATTCAGCTCCAAATTTGCGTATTTTGACGCCACATTACGTAACCACCGTCCATGTGATGACGTCACAAATGGTATAGTCAAAAAGTCTACATGTGTGGAAACATTTCGTTCCGTAGAAATATGGTCAAATTCACTACCACTTTGAATCTATTTGCATTCAAAACGCTTACAAAATGCACATTTTCGAACAACTTCCGGTTTGGACCGGAAGTAGGCGTCACACAGGGGTCATGACATCGTATGATTTGTTCAGTTCATTTAGACTTATCATGTTGTGAAAGAATTGTTCAAGTATCTATTACGGTTCTTGAGATATGAATTTTGGAAATAATAACCTTTGAATTTTTGTAATTTGACACCTGATGACGTCATGATTACGTCACACTTGATGCCATCGTGATACTATACATTCTGGTGAAAGTCTGCCGTAGGGCCTATGTCTGTATCTAATTTACTAACGATTCAGCTTGGTTTGATAGGCATTGTTGCTGGTAAGTGTAAAAACTGAGATTCTCAGTTTCGTTGAACTTTGACCTCCAATTGACCCCAGAGAGAAGGGTCAGATGAAAATGCCCACACAAAGAAAATTGTAGCACAGAATGTCATCTGTAAACCTGCCAAATACGAAGATCCTGGGTCACGTGGTTTTCAAGACGGAAGCATTTTAAAATATGCATATTTTGTTTTTTTGGGGGGTGTAATTTGATACTTGATGACGTCACGATGACGTCACGCTTGATGCCATCATAATATTATACACGCTGGTGAAAGTCTGCCATAGGACCTATGCCTGTACTTAGTTACTTAAAGATTCAGCTTGGTTTGATGGGCATTGTTGCTCAATTAGTGCAAAAATTGCGATTTTCGTTTTCGTTGAACTTTGACCTCAGATTGACCCCAGAAGGAAGGGTCAGATGAAAATGCCCACACGAAGAAAATCGTAGGCCATGATCTTATCTATAAGCCTGCTAAATACGAAAATCATGGGTCACGTGGTTTTCCAGACGGAAGCATTTTAAAACATGCATATTTTAGTCATTTTTGGGTTGTAATTTGATACCCAATGACGTCACAATGACGTCACCCTTGTATGCACACCTTCACATTGGGGTTGATGTTCCTACAAAGTTTCAAGTTGATAGCTTGAACCGTTTTGAAGAAAAGCTCTGGAAACGTTTGAGTGGAAAAAGAAAAAGAAAAAAAAAAAAAAAAAAAAAA
Organism: Henricia sp. BOLD:AAB3569; assembly: GCA_037783545.1. Classification (NCBI taxonomy): domain Eukaryota; kingdom Metazoa; phylum Echinodermata; class Asteroidea; order Spinulosida; family Echinasteridae; genus Henricia; species Henricia sp. BOLD:AAB3569. The sequence goes on from JBBELK010000720.1 coordinate 696,155, forward strand.
GACAAAGAAATCGTACGAGAGTAATAGGTGATCGGGCTGTTGGCCCGATCACCTAATAATTTAAACTTTTCAACTTTGAATTCCTTAATGACAAACCAACGGTGTAACCTTCCTCGCATTTGGCAACGGTGCTCCTGATATCTTTAGTGCCATTGCAGCCATTACCAGTGCTAAAGATGGCAACGCTGGTCTCGCTATTGGAGCCCTCTTCGGTACAGTATTTGCTAAATTTCCTTATTTCAAGTTGTGCATACATTGTATATTTAGCCAGGGGTGGTCCTGCAATAACATTTATAATCTTGAGCTGCAACACAGGTGAGGCACACAGGTGAGGCACACAAGTGAGGCACACAAGTGAGGCACACAAGTGAGGCACACAAGTGAGGCACACAAGTGAGGCACACAAGTGAGGCACACAAGTGAGGCACACAAGTGAGGCACACAAGTGAGGCATACAAAGTGAGGCACACAAGTGAGGCACACAAAGTGAGGCACACAAGTGAGGCACACAAGTGAGGCACACAAAGTGAGGCACACAAGTGAGGCACACAAATTGAGGCACACAAATTGAGGCACACAGATTGTATTTTAATGAGGCACACACATTTTATTTTGTTGTGAGGCACACAAATTTTATACCCATTTGTCCAGGTGCTGGTGTCTTTGTCACAACTGTCGTAGCTGGTTCCGTTTCAATCGCCCAGCCCTTTGAGCTTGCCAAAAGACCATTTTTGAGGGACGCCATCTTCTACGTTGGAGCGGTATTTTGGACGTTCTACATTTTATATTCAGGGAAAATATGGACGTTGGAAGCAGTAGGTACGAAAATGTTTTTATTGACCGTATCGGATAACATTTGTTACCTTGTATGTAGAGCAGTTTCTTTGTTTTTCGAGGACGATGGTTGCACATTTTGTGCTTGCATGTATGTGGTTTACCAATGTTAATATAATGTGTTGTGCCACAAGATGGCAGCTATCTATCATAGGAATAATTTGGAAATGAAATTTTATAAACATAGATTGGTACCCTCAAGTCATATACCGGTAAACTCTGAATTTAAAGGGCCCCTTATTTAGGATTTTTGTCAATGAAATCTATGCTTTAAAACCACTCTACTTAAAACCACTCTAGTCATAAAAATCCTATTTGGAGCTTGCTTTGGGGGTTAAAACAAAGGTTTTTAATTTTTATGCCAATGAAAATATGCATATTCATGACCAAGGTCACGATGTCACAAGAGGCAACCCCAGGAAAATCACATTCAACTGTGCACAAAAGATTCCACTTTTTTCTCATTTTTCCTGAAACTTTTGTAATCCATGGCTGTTTGAGTTTGTTTTACATGTTGCCTGCTGTAAGCCATGACAAAACTGGGGGTAGAAAAACTGCAGCAATTTGCCACAAGTCCAACTTGAAGTCTTATGTTTTTTCTTAACTTTTCCCTTCTGTCTTCCTTATGTGATGCACTCAAAACAGCGCCCTCTGTCTGTGATTTATTGCAATGAAATCTTCAAAGTTGAAAAAGGCCACCTTTTATTGATTTTACATCCAAACGAACAATAGTATGTCTTGCTGAACAAGTAATCCGTCATTATGAAGCAAAGCTTAGGCACAAAGTTGTTTAGCATGTCACAGGCCCTTTAATACATATTTCCAGGTTGCAGGTTTAATTTGTTGCATCATGTCTTTGGCAGCACAATCTAAAGTTTATAGAATTTTGACAAAAAAAATCTAGTTTTAGTCACAAAAAATAAAAGATAAGAAATGTGGCACAAACCTCATGTTTAGTCACTTTTTGTGTCTCACTCTTTGACTTATCGTATACAGTGGGGTACCGTGGCCGAGCGGTTTAATTAGGTCACTGACACGCAATACTCAGGTGAAAACTTGGGGTTGCCGGTTCGATATCCGGCTGGGGTACCTGTGCCCTTGAGCAAGGCACTTAAACACACTTGCTCCATCCTTCGGATAGGATGTAAAACCGTTGGTCCAGTGCGTTAGGTAATGCACTTTAAAGATCCAGAGCATTATTTCGTGAAGAGTAAGGTGTCTCTGGCCGTTTCTAATTCATCGTCTTCTCCTCACAGGTTTCCTCACGCTTGCGAGCG